>CP119848.1:0-585000 GCA_033953505.1 Leishmania tarentolae
TGAATAACGGACAGATGAGTAAGATTTGTGGGAAGCATGTTCCTGAACTTCTTGGTGACTCTTTGCAGTTGAAGAGTGGGGTGCAAAAAGGATATTGTATTTGGACGCCATCGTGGTGCAGAATTCTTGTCTGGGTTATCGAACCACGCTATGGTGGTGATGAGGGCAAGGTTTGTGGCTTTGCTACCGTCACCTAGGATGTCTTCAACTTGCTGTACTACCTCTGATATCCCTTTCTCTTGTTTTGTAGGCTTTGTGAAGGTGTTCATGTTTTGGAGAAAGTTGGAAGCGTGACTGCTGACATATCTTTCTGCAGATATATTTGCTCAGTTGTTAGAGTTCGAGTGGTCTGGAGGTGCTCGCTTTAGCGCAGCTGGAGGTCGATGTTTGCTACTTCCAATGAAAGTGGGATTGCGCCTGCTCACCCATGTAGATTGTAGAAAAATGTTTTGCGTGCCAAGTAACCGGAAGCGCGAGGGCTGGCACAGTGGATTGGTTGTTGCGCAAAAGTGTGCGCTAGGAGTAACTCATCCTTGAAGGATCTAAAATGGGGAGACTTGCCAAGGAGTGTGAAGCAAATGATTCCTGTAATTCTATTTGTGGAGCCTAGAGTACTGGGTCCCAGTCACTGTGATTCTGTGCTCCCCTAAGGTTCTTCGTCTGTTAGTGGGGCTGCAGAGTTCGGAAGAGCATGATGTTGGAGTAACGCAGTTACGCGTGGAAGAAGCGTCACTGTTGTCTTGAGTCGGACGTAAGCGGCATCACTGAGACGGATTGTGTGTGATGTTCCGATTTTTTCCATCCACATCAGTGAACTCTCATGTGCGGTGACGTGTAGCCGATGAATGAGTACGGTGTGTCTCCGTGGTCCCTACCGCTGTACTAAATGTTGCGTTCTTTTGTTTCTCCTTGGTCCTTTCGTTCTGTTCAGAGATATTTCAGGTAGCTACTTCAACCACCTCTAGAGAGAACATCTGGAGATGCTTCGTCGAGGCCTTTGCCGCAGTATCCCGCTTCTGGGACCGACCTTCACAGAACTTGTGGAGCGGCTGGACTCATTTGAGAAGGAGTTTATTGAGTGGAAAGCGTTCCGAAAAGCGGTGGAGTCAACGTCGCCAAAGGTCGCTGAGGCTGCGAAAGAGATTGTGGCGGAAAGCATGAAGGAGGTGAAGCCGACGAAAGTCAACTTGGACAATCCACTGACGCCTGAAGAGTTCACGGAGATGAACCAGTTCTATGGGAAACAGAAGATTAAGGATATATATTTTGAGAACTTGCTCTACATCAACACACCAAATGATTTGATGCAGCATTCGGAGATTGTTTTTCGACAATACCTTGTGCGCATGGCTCATCGCATACGTCATTTGAACCACGCACCATACGGCCTATCGGAAATGCCGGGAATCCAAATGCTGAAGAAGTGGTACCAGTGGAGTTTTCACGACGTTCGTAGCACACCAGTTCCAACAACCCGAGATGGATGCTACCGTTGCGACCGAATGGTTCGGCGCGTTTTTCTTCGCCACTACAACGTAAGCTCATTGATCACCGACGGAATGGTCGAGTTTGCGAAGCGCGAGGGCTGGACGCATGTAGACGAAGAGGTGATGCGCACGTATGATGAGCTGCAGCACTTTTTCGAAGAATTTTGCCTGGGCCGAGTTCGTCTTCGTTTTTTGGTCGGCAATTACATGTATCTTTCAACCAAAATCCTCGGTGTATCGAGGGATGATTATGCCGTGAATGATCCGGACGGGCTCACAGTACCAATCTTTTTTGATCATAATGCGGAGGACTTTGTTGGGCAGATCTGCAAAAAGTGCTCTTTGTTGGTGCTCACAAAGTGCGCCATCAAAGAGGCACAGTCGAATTATGATGCAGAGATCGAGCTGAAACTGGCAGGCGATCCTAATTTAGTTTTTGTCGGGGTGCCGTATATGACGTACGACATTATTTGCGCGATGCTCGAGGATGCGGTGACTGCGAACGTAGATCGCCAGGAACGGACAGGCAAGGCATGTACAAAAATTGAAGTCACACTTTCGCAGTGGCCGACAAACAAGCGATCTGTACTACGTATATCTGACACGGCGGGTGGAATGACATTGCGCCAAGCTTCGAAGCAGTTGACCTGCTGGTCACTCTACAAAAACATCGAGGGCCATAGTGAGGATAAAATTTCAACTTGGACCTCGAGTCCTATTCGGCTACCCTATGCCTACAACGCGGCGCGTGTGATTGGTGGAAACATCACTCTGGCGTCCATTGAAGGCTACGGGACGGATCGGCAGCTGCACCTGCCCTCTACTGGACTTGCTGGAGTGTCCTTGTGATGTTGGGGAAGACAGGAGAGGGATGTGTAGACTTTCCCAGCATGCACTGGAGCGGTATCGCTGCCTTACTTTGGCTATCCTGTTTTGGCGCTTTGATTTTTCATGTGCGCTTTCTCTTTGTCTTTGCTGACTGCTCCTGTTACCGTTATTATTATTATTATGGGGTCTGTGTAGTAGGCGCCGCCTATTTGATCTCGTGCATGATTCACTATTTGCTCTTTGGCGATACCATGTTTGGCTTGCTGTGACGCCTCACAGCTTCCGGATTTATTGGTTTCCTTGACGGTTTGCTTAACCCCTGCCGGTCATTGGTGTCTGCACTCAACTTGAAAGCAAAAAAAAAAAAGAGTTTGAGTATTTTCGGATTGTGAGAGACACATGTGCCGTCTTCGATTTTGATGTATGGTTTGCACCGTCTTCTTCTGCGAGTATGATAGTGCCTATACGTTCTTGTGCACCTCTCTCCTCTTTGTTCCTGGTATTCATTGAGCCGACTGCGTTGTAAATATCTACATGAGCGCCTTTTCATTTCCACACATCTGCCGCTTTTCTTACTTAACTTCCAGTCGGGCATACTGACACGACTTCACACCGTGCATTTGACCCCCGCACAACAGAATAGTGTTTGCTGTTTTTTTTTTTTTCGCCTCCTTGCTGAATAAAAGAAAAGGGAAGATGAACAGTACCGATACAAAGCAGAGCGCCGGCTACTTTAAGGAAAAGGCGACGATTGGCTTGAGCACCTTCAGCGGCGATGAAATTGTGAAAGCAATTTTGAAGGCTACCAGCCACTTGCTGAAAGCACCGAAGGAAAAGTACATGCAGAAGCTTGTGGCGGCTTCGTACGGACAGTACGGATCTGGCTTGAAAGAGGGGCTTCCGATCAATGAATTCATTGTTCGAGAGCTGGAAAAGCGATCTCACACTCACAACTGGATTGTAGTGATGAAGACGATGGTCTCTTTTCATCGGCTGATGCGTGATGCTTCGGACAGTATGGTGGAAACGATCTGCAATTACAATAACATATTTACACACTCAAGGATCAAGAACTTGGCGGATACCGCGGACGGGGCCGGGCAGGCGTATTTTATTTCTCAGTACATGTCGTATCTCAGGGAGCGCTGTGTGATGCAGAGTGCCCTCGGGAGGGGACTACGTATTGAGATTCATGAGTTTGAGGAATACCTTCAGACACTGAGTGCAAACTCGCTTCAACCGGTGTTTAAAATTCTGCTTAGACTCTTCGAAGCGTTGCCAGCGGTCGAGTATCGTGAGTCTGTTGTGAACAACTTTTGCACCATGGAGGCGTACCAACTGCTTGTGCGAGACGGAAAGCACCTCTTTCAGCACTTGGCGAAGCGTGTCATCTTTGTGCTCGATGGATTTGAGGAGTTTTCGCTGCCCGAAAAGCGGCGCTGGTTTGAACTGTACCGCAGGTATGCCAGTGCTTTTGCATCTGTGAAGCAGTACTTTGATTCCATGTTGTGCTCTTCCCGTGTTTTCGTGGAGCCGGTGCCGAAGTTAAAGCCACTACCTGCGTCGCTCCTGACTCGTTTGGAGGACGATATACGCGCCAGTGAAGTGGTAAGGGAGGAGCCTTGCACGCTGGAGAGCTTGGGTATCCGCAACAGCGAGGATTCACGCGCTGATACGGAGGAGGAAAAGATCCGACCGCCGGTTCCTCCAGAGCCGGCGTTGGCAAAGGAACGGGAGGGTGTGTCTTCTGGCACGGCAGCTGCAGAGGCCTTTTCATTGGATGACCTTTTCGTTTCAAGCGAAGAGCCAGTGAAGTCACTGGAGGCTACCTGCTTTCCTGTCAGTGGGACAGCGCCACCGCTGCCGGCCACATCATTCCCGCATGACTCTGAGCAAGGTCGCTGGGAAACCGGCGCTCCGGCAGAATGGGTGAGTGGCGCGCCGCAGAACTGGGGATCTGGTGGCGTTAACTGCTTGCAAGCCAGCGCGTCACTACCATCGCCCGCGTCGCTACCGCATGCGCTTTCAGGTGGTGTACTGGTACCTGGTGGACAATGCGCGCCGTACCTTATGGCCCAATCGCCGTTGACGGAACCGGCAGATGCGGAGCCGGCAGAGCCGCAGCCGGGCAAGAAGTCGGTAGACCCGTTCAAGGACTTGTACGAGAAGTGCCAGTCGGATTCAAGCTAGACACCGAGTTTTCACGGAAAACTCTGTGTGTGGACTTTTCTCTGTGGGTCACGGGTTGCTGCAGGAATGTTTTCGTTGCTGTTTGACACGGCTCTGACGAAATGCAAGAAGGGGAATGTGAAGAGATCTGTGTGTTAAAATCTTTATGCCGTGGTAAATGTTGGTGCCCTTCCAGGGCTCTTGTGCCATACCTTGCTTGTACTTTTGCGAAAAATTACTGCTGTGAGGGAGGAAATAAAGGGAGAGAGAAGGTAGGATGGAGTACCTTAGCAGCAAAGAGCGCCGTGTACTTGGGCTGCGGATTACCCTCTCTTTAGCGGCGCTGCACACGATGCTGCTTCTGTGGGTTGACGATGACCTTTTGTCTTTATTATCCCCTCTTTTTTTTACATACTCTTTGGATCTGCTACGAATTGATGTGGTGTGCCTCCTCTTAGTACGTCTCACCCGTCGTTTAGCATATGAGAGTGCGTTGTCTTCGTTCTCTGGCAGCTATGCCTGCCGGCTTAGCCGCTCGGTGGTACAGTGGACAGGGTGGTGCCAGACCTCCTGCAGGCGGACGATATACGCAGGGTGGCGGTACTCCGTATGCGGACCGACGGAACGTACCCACAGAGCCGCAGATCGTTGCCCGGCTCATCACTTTTTTCCCACGTATCAACACATTTGTTCCGATCAGCCGATGGGCTGCTGCGCTTCCAGATGACCTGCGAGAGGCACTGGTGCCGTATGGAGGTCTCGGAGCGTTTGCCAGCGCGCAGAGTAACTTTTTCATGATTCGGAAGCAGAATGGCGTTACCATGGCGTCGCTGTCAGCGATGGGGGAAGAGCTGGCGACGGAGCACGAACGAAAGGAAAAACAAGAGCAGAAGCGCATAGAGAAGTTCAATCAAAGGAGAGACAGCTTTGCACCGCGCGGCCGTAGCTCTTCTACGTACCGAGGCAGTCCACCGCGGACATAGTGGCTGCGCAACTTGACCCCTCATGGAGAGAGTCTCCACGGAGAGGTACCTTTTCTGTGCGTGTGTGTATTCTGATTTTTGTGCCGTATGCTTCTTGTTATGAATATGTGAGCACTAAACATGCTATGCTACCGCAAGAAAATACCTAAAGGACACCCGACTGGTTTTGCGCGATCGCAGTGATGGGTTACAGGTACGTAGTAGGAGGTACGGTGTGCTTTCTGTGCTGCGGTGTCTGCCCTATGATCTCGTGTGATGATGTCAACTGCAGTTGTTCTCGCACGTTCGTAATGTATCACAACTTTCGACTCCATTTTCACACTTTGTATGAATTTTTCTTTTTTTCCACATGATATGTCCGTGACAACAACAACTGGCTGTATGGGGTAGGTCGGTTCGTAATCATGACGCACTACTCCCGCAAGCCGCAGGTGTCGTCGAAGAGCGCCAAGGCGAAGGTTAGCGACCTCCGCTGCCACTACAAGAACACCTTCGAGACCGCAAATGTGATCAATGGCATGCCGCTCCGAAAGGCCCAGCAGCTATACCGCCAGGTGCTCGCCAAGACTCGCTGCATCCCGTTCAAGCGTTACAACGGCAAGATTGGCCGCACCGCTCAGGCGAAGGAGTGGGGACAGACCAAGGGCCGCTGGCCGCGCAAGTCCGTCGTGGCGATGATGTCGCTGCTGAAGAACGCTGAGGCCAACGCCATCGAGAAGGGTCTGGACCCCAACCAG
The DNA here is from genome assembly GCA_033953505.1 of Leishmania tarentolae. Lineage (NCBI taxonomy): Eukaryota > Euglenozoa > Kinetoplastea > Trypanosomatida > Trypanosomatidae > Leishmania > Leishmania tarentolae. The sequence continues at coordinate 6,205 of CP119848.1, forward strand.
ATGATCATTAAGCACGTTCAGGTGGACCAGGCTGCTCGCATGCGCCGCCGCACGTACCGTGCCCACGGCCGCATCACGCCGTACATGTGCAGCCCCTGTCACGTGCAGCTGTTCATGTCGGAGAAGAAGGAGCGTGTCCCGGCACCGAAGAGTGCTCCCAAGAAGTAAGTGTGGCATATACGAATCTACAGGCCATGATTCTGTTCTGATTTTGGTTTGGTGGGAACGAAAAAAAAAAAGCAAGGGTAATGATAACAAGCGCAGTTGCGCTCTAGGTGTAGGTGTGTTTCCTTCTGCGGAGGTGCACTGAGAAATGTGACCGTGTTGAGCTAACACGTTGAAGGGAATGAAAAGCCCTGGCAGTCTTCGCGGTCTCTGTCGCGTGCACATCCCTTTTTACAATGAGCCCTTGAGTCAGCAGATTTTCTTTCTTGTCTCCCCTCCTTCGCCCACGAGTGCTGCTTACCGTACTCGTCTCCTCTTTTTTTTTACACTACGACCTATGATTACTGCGGTTTGCATTGTGCTTGCGGGTGCACTCATTGTTCCCCAGGAAGTATCGAAAGAGTTGAGTGGCACATCGTGTCGTAGAGTCCATTGCTGCCTTCTAAAAGAAGGCAAGGATGCACTCAGAATGATTCGGTGGGCCGCATTTTTGCGTTGTTGTTCTCATGGCGTGCGCGAGGATCGAGAGGCCTTGGCACGTCATCACTTGAATCTCCTCGACAAGCGCAACTGGGAGCTGACCACACCGTCACGGGCGCTACCGGTAGTGGAGGTCTTGCTTCGTTCAGGTGTTCTGATTGACAGGCTTGAAAAAAGCAGCACCAATCCGCTGGCGATCTTGTCTCCATGTATGACAAGAAAGGAGCGCAGTTTGGTGCAGAAGCTCTCCCATATGCTTCAACAAAGTTCGCCACCTACGGTATGCGAAACAGCCAAGAATGGTGTGGATGAGGACGAGGTGGTTCGTGCCGCATATGCGGCGGCATGCGCGACAGGGGAGTGCAGGATGGATGTGGTAGTTGACGTCGCTTTCGTCAAACGCCTCCGATTTCCTTCGTCTGCGTTGATGCTGCTGGAGCTAGTGGAGCCGCGGTGCATGAATGTGTCCTGGACAAGGGGGAAACCTTGCCTCTCCAAAGAGTTGCTGGACTCCATTTGCGATTTATTTGCCCAAGACGAGGATTTACTGAGTTTCAGGGCGACAGTGTGGTTACTGGTCCTGCTGGGTAGTGGTACCGGAGTCAGGGACTACCCAATCACAGTGTCTGCTGGAAAGCGGCTCTTTCGGCTCTGTGTGCGCCGCATCCATTACTGGCTTCCCAAGCTGAAAGTCGAAGATCTGCTCCTCGCGTATCTGCAACTTGCACGCATCGAGGGATACGAGAAACCGTTCATCGTTCTTGGTGAGATTGAAAGACTCGCCCTGTCCATGTCTTCCGATAAATATATGCATGTAAGCACCAATGTGCTCTTGCGGTTTATGACTACAACGTTTGCGGCGCGCCACACAGAATTGAATCTTCTCCTGTGTGCCGGGTGGAACGCTACTTCTAGGATAGCCGATTTTACGCTGGAGGAGTGCCTGGCTGCGCTCACAATCGTCGCCGCGCTGCATGAGAGCTGCTCTGCTGAAAGTGCAGCCTCAGTGGCACCAATGCGCGGTTGGGAGAAGCTGCACGACGCGCTTTTTGTACAGGTATTCTTTTTTGCGCATGAGATGACAGCGGCGGACTGTTTTCGCGTACTGGATCAGGCGGAGCTGATCAATATATCTGGCTGGGGTATCACCGTTCCCCAAGTGCTGATCGAGAAACTCAAGAAGAGAATCCTGTCCGAGTGCACGCACTATGCTATGGATGAGTGTCGTGTTCCTGAGGCAGCGGAGCTGCTGCTGCGGGTGGCTCTTGGGTTGCAGGCGTTAATGCAGCGCTACACTGTGTTGCCGAGCAACCCTGCTGACGAGCACGCTGTTGCTGAGTGTATTTCTCTTCTCGAGCGCTGTATCACATCTTTCTCACCTAACGGTTGAAGGGTGGATGTTGGCAGCAGATGCTGATGCGATACGTGCGGCGCAGGGCGCTCCGCATTTCATGCTTTGTTTCATGGTGCCGAATGAGTATCCGGTGTGTGCTTACGTTCGGCTTATCTTGCAGTTTCGTGGAACTCCGATAGAGGTTCTTCGTTGAAGTTGCCCGCTGCTGCACACGTATTTACTGAAGAGACTGACGAAAAAGGAATCATTTAGGGGAGTGCCCTGAGTGAGGGAAAGCGATACATTCACGTGTACAAGCGGGCGCGTACGCTGATGCAGGTGTGGGAGCGTCGCTCAGAACACCGGAAGCCAGTGGTGCCGTGCATGGCGCGGCTCATTGACTCAGAAAGACTAGTTCCTGCTCATTTCACAGCCAGAATGTGGTGCAGATCAAATGTTTCTCCCTCTTCGTCTACAATGTCATACAGTTTTGTTGCTTCTCCCACAGTCCCTTTTCAGCTTTGTGCTCATTTTTTCTCACTCTTTCTGCAGTGCATTCCCACAGTGTCGACTTGTGTACTGCTTCACCGTCAGTGAAACGCGCGACTCTTTTTTTCCTGCGTGCCCTATTTGTTGCACAGTACGTGGGAGGAATGCCTGCCATGCTGTATTCTTCCAGGTTAGCGGTGCTAGTTCTATTTCTTTTGTCGCTAAATTCCGCCAAGGGCGACACTGCGTTCGATTTTGAAGCACAGATTGTCTTGGAAAATGCTACAGTAAACTCTGACTTTGCAGTGACTGAGAAATTCACCACGCTCATAACAACTGTCCTTAAGGATGCCGCAAGCTCACCAGGTGACCTGAGAGCAGTGGTGCACGGCGTGCGACCTCATTTAGTGATTATGCTTGGAATGTGGGAAACTGGAGCCCTTGCATCTGTACAGACGGCAATCAGCAAAATTAACGGGACCTATACGAAGTGGTCAAGCGGTGACAGCGTCGCCGTCAGCGGGGCGTTGAGCCACGCGTGCATGACGAACATCGGCCAACAGCCATCGGTCATAAGCTATACTGATAGCTGCAGATCCTGGAACTTGACCCTTCCTCCAAGCAGCAATGAAACGTGCTTGCGGAACTTGTCCCTCACATTCTACACTGCAATCACCAAGCAGTCCGACCCCCGTGACCGGCTCAAGCGGGCTCTCTGCAGCTTTCTTTCCGTTGACTGTGAGCTCATCACCTACGGAAATTTGACAGAAGCAAAAATCCCTTTCAACAGCTCAACTTTGATGGCTAGCATCATGCCATTCAGCATCATGTCTGAAAACAGGGAGGAAACGCTGACGATGCTTGTGAGCTACGCTCAATTTGCCTCAGTGCTGGCGGAGCACAGGATCATATACCTCTTAGCCAACGGAGTGCAGGTGTTTTTTCAAGGTGAGCAGGAGCAGTTTTCGAAGGAGGGCACCTTGGAGCAGTGCGTGGAAAAGATGTGGTACCTGATCTTCTTGATTATCCTTGTGCCATTGATTCTCATCATTTCACATTATTTATTTTATCGCGGACAGGCATCTGGGAAGAAGAGCATCATGAACGCAGAGAGAGAGATCCGTGCTGGTGTTCAGTTGAATGCCGCGCCGTGGACGAACTTTAGTAACGGGTATCAGTACGGGCCTATGCAAGGGCATGGAGGTCTCTACAGCGGCGGGGTTGATGGCCGACAAGGCGGAACCCTCTACGCGCCGCCGAAATACGTCCCACAACAGTTTTCCGAACGGGGATCTCACGGCGGGATGCCAGTGTGGGGACGCTAACATTGCGATAACTGGTACTTTGGAAGCTAACATTATGAAGCGCAGGAATATGTTTCCCAGCATACCTCCGCGAATCAAAATAGCTAGTTTTTAGTAAGAGGGAGAAGAGCAAGGTGGTGCAAATCAATGGGGTGACTACAGTGCAGGATATAAGTTCCAGTGCTGGCGCCCCCGGGAAAAAAGGACTAGTATCATGCCGTGTCTCCTTCGTCCTAAGGTTACGTCTTGCGATTCCTCCTCTTCTGTGTTCAGTGTATGTCCTTGAGAGCTCAATACCGTGCGTATCGGCAGGTGCTCTTTTTTTTTTACGGTTATGAGTTGACTTCGAAATGGATATGTTGCTGGTGGCAATGTACCAGGCTGCTACAGTTTTTAGATTTTTGGCTTGCTTGTGTAGAGACCGGACTCTCTTTCATTGCTTTGTTTTCTTTGGTTTGTGAGGTTTTGTTTTCTAGATACATCAAGATTGGGACGCGATGCCAAGCACGTGAATCTGTACTCGTGGAAGCTCCTTCATCTTTCTGCTCTCTATAGTGCTGAGGCTCTTTACTGTACGAGGTTAGTGCTCGATCCATTGTACTGCTTATTGATGTGTGATTTTTGGCCCAGATGAGGAACTAAAAAAAAAAAAAAAATCAGTTGGATCGATTGGAAACACATCCGTGTGTGCGCGCGCTCAGTGCCATAGAACTCTTTGCTCGCCCTCTTCTCAGAAAAGGAGACTACATCGCTCTTATGCATGTATTGGAGACGATACACTTCATGCATGGCGCTTTTTTGTCTTGTTGAGCACTTGCTTCAGAGTACTTTAACTCCACCTTTATTCATTTTTTCAATCTTTACCCCTCGGTCGACATGCCCCCATGGACTGTGGGCGGTTGTCTTGCAGCTCTTCCGCATTTATGCGTTGTGAGGAGAGGGGAAACGCGCGAGACTCATCTCACGGATCTTTGCTAATAAGGCGTTTGCGTTGGGTTTAGACTTGCGCCACATGAGGAGCACTCGTCTCTGGGTGTGTGGCGCACTGAGCCACGTACCCGATACCACCGCCGTGGTAAAGGACTACCAGAGGATCGAGGCTCAGAGGAAGGAGATGGCGGAACGCAAGGCGAAGAAGGAGTACGAGAACTACCCACTGCGCTACCAGCTCCTGGAATGCCGACCGGGAATGCCTCTTGCCCTGACGAAGCTGAGATACTTGCTGGCGTGTCGCCGAACACACCCCGATGCAGGGGGGGATGCCGAGTCTTTTCTGAGGGTGAGCCTGGCGTACCAGGATGTGATGAAGGACTACGGTGTGGAGACGGTGGACAACAAGATAGTCAACCTGGGGAACTTCCAGTCTGACGATCATGAGGCGCAGAACTACCTGGAGGCACGGGTAAGCATTAACTCTTACATCCCCATCTCGACACTCGAGGAGCACATTAGACAGATTGAAGAGATCCAGAGTCGCCTTGGAGGTGAACTTTCGGAGAAGTTGACGTCAAATAGCGATGAAGCGATGTGGCTGCTGGAGGACATAGAGGACGTCATGGAACAAACAGGCCTCAAAACTGTGAAGCTTCGTGTGCTGGAGGATGGAAAGGTTCGAGTGAGTGATTCGCAGATGCTCACCGATGGAACTGAAAGACCCCTGTTCCTTGCAGACGGCAAACTGCCGCCGGATCAGCTCATGTGTCCTAGCGCCACTGGCGCAGAGGCAGAAAGCGTAGATCATACCTCAGGAGACGCTTTCTCCGGTGACGCACCATCGAATCCGGCGAACGAGGCGTGTCAGTCAGGGGAGGGGACGCTGCGCGAAGCGGAGGTCTCCAGATCGGACATTGAGATTTTGAATGCGAAGAACACTTTGCAAGACAGGCAAGATGTCGCAGGCTTAGCTGCGCGGACGGCTACCGAGGTCATGAACAACACGGAGGAGGTGAAGCAGATGAAACTAGAGTCCTCGATTCTGTATGTGTTCCTTATTTCGCTGATGACGCTCGTTTACGTGTACATTGAGGGGGCGATGCGGGCAAAACGTCAGGCGAGCTCACGGCCGGGGACTATGGAGCATGTCACAAGCGACACGATGCTTCCGTGGTGGGGAAATGATGCCGAGTATGAGAGCCAGGTCAAGCGTATTTTTGTGGATGAGTGGCGAAAGGCACGTGCGTCATCGCGCAGGGCGCAGACGTTTCAGGATGGCGTTGCTCGCGAATCCCTGGACGACGAGACTAAGCGGGAGATGGATTTGAAGATTTTCACTGTCACCGCGGAAAAGCTGAGAGCCATGCGGGACAATGCAGAAAAGCATCATGACCGCTAACACACATACAGAAACACAGACGCTCACATGTGCGATATCGTTTGTCATTCATGGTATTTGTACCTACACTGTGTGCGCTCTGTAGTGCAAGGGAGTTGTCGCAGTGGTACCCTTGAAGGCAGAGGGCGTGGGTCCGTGTTCTGCGTGTTGCTCTGGTGGTGATGGAGATTTGTTGCTTATTTGCACACAGGTGAGACGGTGCTCTAAAATCTCATTTATTCATTTCGTTTACTTTGTACGTACTCACAAAACACCTTCCGGTCGTGTTTTTAAGCCTGATGCTGCTGCTACGTTGAGCTGTCACTCTTTTTCTCCGTCCTATGACATCCCTGTCGGATCTTCATACATGTTTTGAGGATACGTATTGAACGATCGAAAATTGGTTAACAAGAATCACAGAGACGAATGAAGAAGGAAGCGTCGGCTTTCTCTTTTTCTTCCGTGGTATGTTTATTGCGGCATCTGCGCTCTAGCGATGTGCGTCAAATGTATCCGTGGCTCTCGAAGAAGTGATGCTGCGGCTTGTTGGCTGTTAACAAATGACCTACCAGGTGCTTGTTAACTGAGGCTAGTTGAGTTGTGTCGACGGCTCTTGCCCTGTTTGGGGCACCGCAGTTCGACATATTGCCAATGATTGTCTTGCGACGAGGGGCGTCGACGTTTATGTCAAAGGGGCTCAGTTTTGTGTTGAAAATCCACCCTCTTCTTTCTTTGCGGACGTGTGCGTCTACGTTGAGGCAGTCATTAACTGCAGTTGCTCAAGCCGTTTCGTTCCTTCCACCATTTTTGGTAGTTCATACCTAACAGGAAAAGTCCCAAAGGAAATGCCCATCATAGGCTACAACTGCGAGAGCGGCGCTGTGGTGGAAGTTGTGGACCGTGCAAATGGGACGCTTGGCTTTGAGGGAAAAACGATCATCTCTGGCGGCGTTGTATCTGCAGCCTCGGCAGGCGATGGAGTTCTTTACTACATCCCAAAGTCGACACCGTCGCTGCTACATCGGCGAAACTTGGAGAGCGGAGCGGAGGAGATCGTCGCGAGTTTAGCTCGCGCGCAGACACAGGTCTTTTTCCACCACAACAAGATCATGTGCATTTCGGTCGGGAGCTCCGAGGTAGCCATGTATGATCCGCTGTGCAGTATTACCGAGATCATTTCTCTCCCGCACTGTCTCGTTGCCGCCGAACCGGCCAACCACGGTTTTGTCTTTGTAAGCGACTGCAACAGGGTGTTCGGCTATGACTTCAACAAGGGCGTGACAGAAGTGATGAACGTGGGTATCATAGAAAGGTTTCTAGGCAACTACAAGCAGTACGCTGTTGCACTCCTTCAGGACGTCGATGGACGTGTAGTGGGTGTCACTGAGGCCGGAAATATTGTAGAACTGGATGCGAATTTGCCACATGTGCCGTTCACGGCCTTGGATGATGTTGTTCTCCACACAACCAACAGTGAGGTTGTGTCCTCAAAGGGTGGAAGTGGGGTTTCTCCTGTCGAGGAAGTGCACCTCTCTAGCTCGCAGCCGACTGATAGCGAGATCCTGTGCACTGTATGCTTGTGCGAGTTCGATGGTGATGACGGTATCACCTTGGACTGCGGGCATTACTTCCACAAAGAGTGCATTGGGCAATGGGTCGGCAGCTGGATGGACTTCGCGGCGAGTGGTGAACATGTAAAGTTCACGCGCGCTGTCTGCCCTGGCGGGTGCAAGCACTTGATTCGCCACCCTCTGCTAGCAGAATCGAAGCAGATCAGAGAGCTGTACGTGGAGGTATCTGCGAAAAAGGCGGAGGAACTGAAGCACTTTGGTGCAACCGAGGCCGACCACGAGCTCTTGTTTTATCTCTGCTGCAGGTGTGGGGGCGTATTTTACGGCGGCGAGCAGGTGTGCTCACGGATGCAAGGACGCGAACCGTCATCTTCCCCGAAAGAGCTGGTCTGCAATACTTGTCTAGCAAATGCTCACAAAACATGTGACACGCTCACGGCCGTCTTCAAGTGCCGGTACTGCTGCAATCCCGCCACGCAACGATCGTTTGGTACACGTTTTATGTGCGATCGGTGCATCACACGGTGGGAAACCACGGAGCCTCCACTAATTCCGTGCCCGGGAGAGGGCAGCTGCCCTTTCGATGGAAATCATCCGGAGCCCGCCTGCGAGATTGCGGGCTGTCTTACCTGTCTTGACCCAACCATAGCGACGCACATTTTTGATCGAGTGACAGGAGCAGCTGATGGTAGACGTTGTGGTTCAGAGTAATCTGCCATGTTCAGGGCTCTGTGGCCCTCCTATAGGCGAGTGCATACATTGTATGCGTGCGGTGCTTGTGTCTTTGTGAGTGCCGCTCCTGCCTTGTCTTATGGCTGTATGAATTTGCATACGTCAAGAAGCGACTTTCACGCGCATTACCATTTATGATGGCTGCAGCAACATCTGTTCAGCACAGTGTTATCTCTCTTCTTTGCCGTGTGGTAATATGTGATATGTGTTGGGATTGCTGCAGAAGTGGTAGGTGCTGTGCGTGACCGCTGAGGTGAATCGAAGAGAGCAGCGCCCACAACGGGAGGTGTTGTTGACACAGTCGTTTTTTTGATTGTTTTGCAGTGGTGGACGGTTTTGGTAGGCGTGCCTCCCGTGACCGCAGCCCAGTGAAACGCAATCGTCTCTGTCTCTCCGACTGTGCACGATGGCTTCATTTTGCCCATCTCCAAGGGTCACTTGGCTACTTCCGTGTGCCCGAGTTTGCAAACTTCTCTGTGTTCCTCGACACATCTATATGCGTATCTTCTTGCCTCTCTCTCTTCGCCTTGTCATGAGTGCAGCCCGCATTTTGGTGGTGCTTGCAAAGAAAATGTCGTCTGGCAGAATATACAAGTTTTTGTTTCGAAAGGAACAGCCTCAGTGGCTGTGGGACATGGCGCTCGAGGTCCGCCTTCCTGCCTTGTTTCTGCTGGGGGTGGTGTACGTGAACACGAAGTGCCACTACGACGCGATGAGTGCGTACCAGGCGGGCTCGCGATGGGGCATTACGCAAGGAAAGCTGCTAGAGTTACGGAAGCTCAACTATAGGTACATTATGGTCCCACGGTACGCGGTCAAGTACGAGTTTGAGGTGGATGGCAAGCGATATGTCTCGACCCGTGCCACCACTGGCTCTCCGTATCGAAACTGGATGGAAGGGTGGTATTCCGACACCATCACGGAGGCGGAGTATCTCCAGGCTATTCCAGTGCTTCGCGTAGGTGAGCGTTGCAGTGTCTTCTACGACAAGAAGAACCCCACGGCACATTCGGCACTCGCACAGGACGCCAACTCATTCGAGATTTCCTTTCTCGGGTTCTTGGCTGTCTTTCCTTTGCTCATGGGCCACTACATGAAAGCCCATTTCTGGATGCTCCGAAAAGCTTATATGCCGAATAAAAAGATGCGTATCCGCTTCCCAGTTTACGACCACCCGAGGCCACCGCCGCCGCCTCCCAAGGAGCCTCAACAGATATCGCATCTGCCGCCAAAGAATTGACCACGTGCATGCAGGGGAGTGTGCGGGGTAGTCTAGAAAACTCGTCTTTTGCGGTGTGTGAGTTGGCCACTGCTACGCGCGTGCCTGGTGGAGGTGTTGCTCTGACGACAATGTTGCCTGCGGTGGCAGACAGGTGGAGTTGCCCAGGAGGAAAACCCCATAGGGATTTCTGGTCGTTTTTTTGGTGGCAATTGTTTCTCTTTCTCGCCTTTGTTATGGCGTCGACTGATGCGGATGTGGCATCTTAACACCGTGATTTGTGGCTAATGGCAACAACGCACGGGTGCTGCTCTCAGTGTGTGTGTGTGTGTGTGTGTGTGTTGGTCTGTGCTTGTGTAAGGAGCAGGGCTTTATGTGCTGTAGCGGGGGCAGTGTTGCTCAACTTGCTAACTCTCCACATCTCTCACATCGTTGTGCAAACAAATCGAAAGCAAACGTATGCCGTGCACATGTGCAGCGATACATGCAAGATGAACATGCGGGAGCGGGTGGCAGAAGCGTATCGAACAAGTCTTTCTAGAAGGACAGCCAAGGTGTGCCACTTTGCAAGTTCCACCATGTCTCAGAAAGAGACACCATTTCTGTGTGTGGGTGTGTGTGCTTGCCCGTGATAAACGTCTGGACGAGGTGGGCGTGATGGCGTGAGGCTTTCTCTGGTATCTATTTCTCTGTGTACTTTCCCCTCTACCTTCCCGCTTGATAGTGTCCTCGTGCACCGTAACAGTTCACGTTGTCTGGAGTCTTCTGCTTGTCGTCCCGTTTTCTTCAAGCCGATTTCTCGGCATTCAGTACAGCAGTACGCACGTTCATTGCAGCCTTCGAAAAGGTTTAGAACGCGATCTTGGGTTGAAAACATGTCTGGTGAGTGCGTGTATGACTTGGTCCCTGCCAACGACTCCGTAGGGGTGGGGGGACGTGTCGTAACTGCCAAGCCCGCTGCCGCTGTCAAGAAGAGCCGCAGAGCACCACCGCCTACGGCGTCTACCTTTGGCATCCATGGTACAAGCGCAGTGGTAGCTAACGCCGGTGGGGAGTACACGGACGCGTCTGTACACCCCTCACGGAAACCCATTGGGACCTTTGGCCGAGAGGTTGGCTCGACCGTGACCCCAGAGATCTTTCTGCGCAAAAACGAAGGTCCGCTCACCGCGAGCCGAGGTGCGCCGACTGTGAACGATTCCATGTTTAAGAAGAGCGAATACCACCGCGAAAAGACAAAACCTGACGTTCCTCTGCGTAACGAGCATCCCGTCATGGGACTGCGCACAGAAAAGAACTTTGTAGTCGCGAACGCGGTGGAGAACACAATGGCAGTGCCTACCAAGGTAATACCGGCCGCACAACCTCGTGCAACGGATCGGGAGGACTTTGGAAAGGTGCCCAAGTACATCAAAGAAATTAAAGAGGACATCAACGTGCGCAAGCAGATGCTTAAAGACAACGAAACGGCGGGCAGGGTTGCCCAGGAGCTGTGGTCGGAAATTTCTCCGTCAGAGCTGGCCCAGCTGATTGATGGCCTTCAGCGTCGTTGGGAGGCACTCAATAAGGATTACCAGAAGAAAGGATTCGGCAAGTTGGAAACACCGTCGCAGCGTGCACATCAGGAGCTCGTGGAGAAGCAGCTGGTGGCCGTAGAGTTTGCGATGCAAAAACTTAGACGACATCACGTTTTCGTATTCGACGATCAGAAGTGAGGCGTCACGTGTGAAGCCGCCTCTCTCGAGGGACCGTGGGTGAGACGTCAGATGCCCGCCTCGACGAGTGTGCGCTACATCAACGCAGGAGCTTTCGGCTGTAAAAGTCAAATGTACCTTTTCCCTCTTTATCCCCTTTCTTCGTGTGCACTGCCGAGCCCATCTCGCGTCTTTGACCTCCCCCTCTGAGGGATGCCTTTATCGTTCCATACGTTGTTCGTTTCTTTCACAGTCTGTTACGTGTGCACAACCGAACGCGGGATGTGGAAGGGGCAAGTGACATGGATGACGGGGGTAGTGAGCTGCTTTTGGTGAACTGAAAATGATCGGTGCCTCTATGTGTGCCGGATGTATAGATGACCCTTTGGTGTTTTGGTCTGTGTAATCGTGTGCACTAGTGCGCCCGCTGATGTACCTGCCTTTTTATTTTGTATACGCGTTTTCGAGTGTTACGATGAAACTGACCATGACGGTATGGAGCTGTTAGACACGCTGTCGCTGGGCCCATAACGCACTGTGACCTTAGCGTTTGCCCCCTTTTCAACGGTTTTCGACCTGACGTAGCACTTTGGATGCGGGAGAAGGTGCCGTAGCGGGTCAGGTGATGGCCTCTTGCTCATCGATATCACCGAAACAACTGAGGGTGCGCACCACTGCGCCTACTGTTGAGCCTCGAGCCACACTCTGAACATTTGCCCTCCTGGTCTTTTCCGTTTTTGATTGGTGAACGACGCGCTCTTGCTACATTGAGCGTTTCCGGGTCGTTGCCTTTTGGAGTGTTCTTTCTGGCTCCCCGCTCGCCTATGTGAGATCGCTGGAGGCATTAGCTTTGCCGGTGTAGGACGTTGTGAGGGCCGGAAAGGAAGAAACCAAGGAGAATGCTGTTTCACCAGCAGCGCGTACTTTTGGAGGATTCGCCACGAAGACCGTACCAGAACAATGCCGCTACGGCATCCTTCGAGTGCCCACTTCTCAAGGGGCTGCACTACGGACAGCGGAAGCTGATACTTTCGGAAGTAGAGTTCTTGGTACAGATATTGATGCACACCAAGATCCGCTGCAGATCCGCTTCACCGAAGAAGATACTTGTTGTTTATGCTGGCGCTGCTTGTGGACTTCATTTGCCGTTTCTCTTTTCTCTTTTTCCTGCGCTCAATTTCGTTCTGATTGACCCAGCGCCGTTTTGTCCGCAAGTCAAAGAGATTGCATCGAAAGAGGGAAGCTGCATTCTGGAGCTCATCGAAGACCTATGTACCGCGGAGCTGTGCCTACGGATTCGGCGGACCTACCATGAAACACATGACATCTTCCTCGTGAGTGATATCCGTTCTGGGCAGCCGACGGGAATGTCGCGGAATCAAGAGCACACAGACATGATTCAGCAAGACAACAACGCTCAGCGAGAGTGGTGTTTCTCCCTGGAGGCAGAAGCGGCAATGCTGAAGTTTCATCCTCCTTATCCGGCCGCCAAGGAGAGAGACCTAGCAAGCAAGGCACAGGACACAACGATGGAGGAGTACACATACCTAGACGGAACACCACTGCTTGGGGTCTGGGCACCTAAATCTTCGTCAGAGGTGCGTTTGGTGGTTGTTGGACCGTTCAAACGCGGCTACGAAGCACCTACTCGACACTACTACTGTACTGTACACGAGGAGCAGTGTTACGCGTACAACGTGAATAACCGGTACACGAAGGATTGCGCAGCTGAACGCCTCATCCTAGAGACGTACCTCAGCGCTTGTCCCGGCACGTACAAATCTGTGGAAGAACTCTCTAAAACACTCAGCGAGAGGCTGGAGTATCCACTGTTTTGTCCACTCGAGCCAGGGTTCACAGAGCAAGATGCGCGGTGGGTGACGCTGTTGTATTCAACAAGGAAGCGTTCGGCTCTCCAGTACTTTGACTTGCTTAGGAAGGACATGTCCGTCGAGCAGGTGGCAGGTCTTGTGACGAAGTACAAGGACTGCTGCGAAATTCCTGTGGGAGTCAAAGTCGGCGATATCGAGTTGACGCCTCATTTTTGGTCGGTTTTTGCAGCTGGTGACTTCGCTGTGGTGTACTGCTTCCCCGTGTTCCGATGGGGCTGGATGCAGGGTGAGCGGCGGCCGGAGCAGTACAGTCGCAAAAGGGACACCAAAAAGAACAATCACAGGTTCGCTGGGAGGAAGCGAACGGCGAACGCTGCGTGACAGGCTGCAGCGGAGGAGAAGGCGAGGGACGCAAGAGCGGCTCTCTCTAGCTACTGTCGGCAGCATTCCCGGCAGCTGTTCGCGAAGAAGCTTCTTGAGTCACTTGTACGCCTGCTGCGCGGGGTGGGTGAGAGAGAAATTACGCGAAGTACCACTGAAGTTTATCGAATTGTGTATGTTTCGTTGGATGACGCTCGCGTTGCGGAGGAGGTGCACAACAAGGGAAAGAAAAACAGAGCAAAGAGGTTTGAATGGCTAAGGCTTTCAATCCGACTGAAAGTAATCCAGGAGGAGGCAGGGGTTCTTGAGCTAATCGCAGGAAACTTTCCCGATGGACGTTTTTCAGCTGTCGCAGAGAAGCCTATGTTGAGGTGCACTTTCCCATCTTCGCCACAAGGTGCAACACACTGTCACGGTACCTTCATCACTGAGGTGTAGTCCGCCCACAGTGAGACCGACATAGCGATTTGTATTCAGCCAATTAAATGTGTATATCAGTGTAATTGAGGCACAGAATTTTGTTAATTCTTCGCTTTCTCTTTCATTCACTGCTCGTCTCCGGTATGGAATGTGGTGCACGCGCTCACACTTCACAATTCTCTGCATCCATTTTTCGATACTGGCACTGTGCTCGTGCCCTCGCTGCGGTTTTGTGCTTCTTATGAGCACAGCCCCCTCCCCTTCACACACAGATCGCACTGTACTCTCCACGCTCCTGTGATATATTGTTGTTTGGCCAATTGGTCTTATTTTGTTGGTTGGCTTCAGCCGAGGGAACACACACACACACACACACACACACACACACACAGGCAAAGATGAAAATCACGGTCAATATTGAGCTTGGACACTCGGAGCTGTACAAGGCTGCACGCCTTCAGCAGACAGTGTCCGAGATAGATCCGAATGCGGCGGTGCGCTTCAAGACGGATACAAAGTTTTTGGCGCAGCGCATCAAGGATGCAGTGAAGACAAAGCAATACGATACGATAGTAAGCGAGCTGGTCCACCGTCTCTCATATCCTGCGACCTTCGTGGACAGCCTAGAGGTGATGTGTTCGATGGCCTTCTTCAGTAAGGGCCGCGTAGAGAGCGGCGAGAGCGTTGCTCCATTTGTAGAGGTTCTTACTCGTTTGCCCGAGGAGGCGAAGACGCACGCAAAGGAGGCGATCGTGCAGCGCTCGATGGCGTTTCTGTCGAAGCCACGGCGCTTGGACTGCAGCCGTGCACCCTTAATTGGCTATGCGGAGACCTTGGCCATGATGACGCGAAGAGAGCTGTTGGGTGCCCGTAGTGTCGTCGGCACGTTGGTGCGGATGATCGAAAACGACACAACTCGAACTGCTGGCATGACATGTCTAGGTAAATTAATGGAGGTCGCGTACGAGGCTGTCCGGAACTGTGACACTACGACGCTGAGTGCTTTGAGAAGCGCAGTCCGCCTCGCTCAGATGAACGATACATTCCTGTACGACGTGGAGTACATTATGGAGGCATTTGGATGGTCCCCGTACAAGCCGGCGCTGAGCTTGCGTCGCTCCAGTGCCCATCATGAGTACCCCATTCTTTCTCTTGCTTACTGTGGTGGAGCGAATCATCGTGAGGTGGTGGTGAGTTCCTCCTCGGACGGCACGATAGGGACCTGGGATGGAGTGGGTGTGCTGCTGCAGAACGTTCTGCTTTCGCGCCATTACGCTTCTTGCCTAGACCTCACAAACCGTGGTCATACCCTGATCGTCGGGGCGGTGGGGAGGTACACAAATACCCCTCCGGCCGTGATCTTTTACAACGAAGATGGGAATCGCAAGGCCCAGTGGCAGGAGTGCGGCGGCACTGAGCCCGATGACGCTACCTTCATCTCTAGCCTCAAATGTCTGAAGGACTCGTCAGGGTCTCGGTACTGCGTTGGCGTGCAAACCTCAAACGTAAACTCCCTCATGATTTACGATGGCCAGCACGTGACGCAGCGTTACTTTGATCACACGGATATCATCACAGCTATTCATGTCCCGAGCGACCGCGAGAACCTGGTGATCACCGGGTCTCGCGACTGCTCAACGCTGATCTACGACCTTCGAGACCCGAGAAACGTCAGCGCGGCAACACACCACACCAACACGGTTTCCTGCATCGCGAGCTGCGACAACAACTTATTCACGGCTGGGCTCGACAAGCGCATTGTCGTGGAGGACTTCCGAATGCTGCGCAGCCCGAACGTGCAGCGTGACATGGAGAGCGCTGTGCTGAGTATGTCTGTCAGCAACTCTCTACAGTGTGCCGTGGCGACGTTGACTGGCGTGTACCTGATCAACTTTTCTAGTAGCACCTCCGTACCCACGTCCTCGCGCTCTGACTGTGGCGGGAGCTCTTCTCACTATAATGCCGTGTGCTGGAATAGTGCCGGTACCATCCTCTTCGGCGGCGGCGAGGCACACACGCTGGATTTGTTCGCTCCTACGTACGAGCTGAACTCCTTTGACGCTTAATGGTGCTGTCGTGCACCCATGCGGTGTGGGAGGGAGTGAAGGGGAAAAATGAGTTGAAAATGAAAAAGAAGACACGGAGGCGGGAAAGAAACCCCCACGTGTGCCGTAGTCACATAGCGCTGCAGCGTGTGCTGAGTATAAACACTATGCACCGCATCACCTGACCTCCTCCTTCCCTCTTACGCTTTTCCTGACTCGTCCTTCCTATCTTCTCCCTCACCTGTTAGGGAGGTGTGCCGACCGTGGATTTCTGACCTCTTTTTCATCGCTTACGCGGGTGGGGTGCACTTCCACTCCTTTTCCCGTGTTTTTTTTCTCTCTGTTTCCTTCTCTCCGTTTGTTGCAAATAATGCTTTAAAGTGATGGGAAGGAGAGTGGATGCTGCCACTCACCGTCTCTCTCTACGAACACCCACGCGTGATTTCCGCACGAAGGGGGTCGAAGGGTGTTTGCGCGCAGAGAAGCCGGATGGTGGCAGCAGCGTGTGTGTAGGGGATACACAGGATTGAAGTACTAACCATGTATGTGCTTGGCCTTTTGTGCTCTTTTACGTTTATGCTTTCTTTTGTGAGTAACTCCGGCTTGGAATGCAGCAGCGGCTTGCTGCTCAGATTTGTGTTGTGCTCCCGTTACGTTTTTCTTTCTCTCATTTGTTCTTTGTGTCCCTTCCTTGCTGCAGGCTCGGTTTGTTAGCTGTTGGTAGCGTTTGTTTTCATTTACTGTACACTGACCCGTGCATGGCCGGAGGACACCTTAGCATGGCGACAAGAGCGTAACACCCGCCCTGGGCTAGGAGGCCAAGCAGCTCCCCTCTTCTTCGGCAACGTGGAAGCACATCCGGTGCAGACAGAGCGAGGCGCCTACGGCGTGAGGAGGTCAGAGCGATGGGTCTCTGCTGATGTCGGAGGTGGTCTTCATGAAGCTGCGACAGCGAAGATGTGTGTGCTATACATATAATGGAGAGAGTTCGACGTGTAGCTGCAGAGCGGGTATGGGTGGAGCTCGAGGCCCGGGCTGTGCGCGAGCGAATGAGCCAGTGCATTTTGTGTACCCCGTGTGTCTACGGCTGCTTGGCCGCCGCGCGATGGGGTCTGTGGTGTGCCGGAAGGCGGAGCGGTACTTGAGGTATGCCGTGTGGCAGAATGGCCAAGTTGAAGGGGAAGAGGGGGTGCACACGGAGGCATATTTGGGCACCCTCAACTGCGAAGAATGGTGTTGAGTGCATAAATGGTGAGGATGGCGTCGCTGAGAAGGGGTGCATGGGGGAGTGTGACATCCGTGCGGTAGAAACGAATGCCAATGAAGAGGCACACTTTTCTGTTGAGGTGTACCCTGATCGACTTGTATGTCGTTGCGTGATGCGCTGGGCACTCGAATTTCCACGGTGGTCCCAGCTGTTTACTTCTTAGCTTAAGTTCGGTCCTGACATGGAAAACACGATGCTTGTTGCTCGCTGGTTCAAAACAATCGCGCTGGGGAATGAAAAAGGGAATGAGCGAGACTCAACCCTGCGTACTGAATATTACATCAGCGCATCTCTGGCCACTACCGCGCATCTCAACTGTCCTCTGGTTGATTCGACTTTTTCTTTTCTTTTTTTGCACACGTGACTCTGTAAACTCCCCGCTCATCGCTGCTGCGGCCGTGAACTGCGGCGATTTCCTCATGACCTCCATGCGCAGGACAAAGGTTTGTACACACTAGTTTGTAGAAGGCGATATCGACGAAGAGAAAGAAAACCGCGAGACGTAGCGGCATCATCCAGGAGTGAGAGACTTTGTTGTGTCTTAACGAAGACAAGAGGCGACATGGACGACGGTACTCGGATTGCCGAGGATGTGGAGAGGTTCCTCCGCTCTGCACGCTCGCGCGATACGGCAAATTGCAGCCAAATGCTGAAGGAAAAACCAGAGCTTGTGAACGCTGTTGAGGCTGGTGGCTATGCTGCTCTCCACTTTGCCGCCTTTAACGGAGATCTTGAAATGATTCGCCTTCTACTAGAGTTCAAGGCAGATTTGAACATCGAGAACATGGACGGCAACACGCCCCTTGTTATGGCTGTGAAGGGACGACAGCTGGAGTGCATTCGCGTTCTGGCAAACGCGGGTGCTGATGTAAACAAAGAGTCTGACACAGGGAGCGCGGCTGCGCATCACGCCGCAGCGATGGGGTACCTGGACTGCCTCCGCCTCCTTGTGGAGCTGGGAGCCAAGACGATCTATGCGGACAGCGAAGCTGGGACTCTGCTTCACTGGGCGTGTCACTCTGGGGACATCAACTGCATCGGTGCCGTCCTTTACGAGTTCAAAGTGCCAATCAACGCTGTGGACAAGCACGGCGGCACGGCTCTGTTCACGGCCATTTTCATGAAGAAGATTGATGCAGTGGAGTTCCTAGTTGAGCATGGCGCGGCGGTCAACATAACGATTGACAACGATGGCAGCACACCGCTGCACATTGCTGTAGAGCACGGAAACTCGGAGTGTGTTCGCCTACTGTGCAGCTGCGGCGCTGACGCTGGCGCTAAGAACAGAGATGGCAAGACTCCGCTGGACTTGGCGAAGACTGGCAACAACACCCATGCTGTAAAGGAGCTCGAAAAGACGCAGGTACCGCAGGAGAAGCGTGCCGATGAGGCCGCGCGATTCAAGAATCAGGGCAACAAGGTGTTCCAGCAGGGCGAGAACGTCAAGGCTGCGAAGTTCTACACTCTTGCCATTCACCTGGACCCCTCGAACCACGTGTACTACAGCAACCGCGCCGCCTGCTACTTTAACCAGCACTTCTACACAGGAGCTTACTGGGATGCTCTGCGGTGCATCTCACTTGACCCGTCGTGGCCAAAAGGCTACCTACGGAAAGCTGCCACTGAGCTGGCGCTGAGGAAACACAGCGACGCACTCACCACGGCCTCACAGGGCCTGAAGCTTGACCCCACCAACAAGGATCTCCAACAAGTGAAGGATGAGGCATTTAAGCTGCTGAAGAAGTGATCACGGCAGCTGTGTTTTGAGTACAAGAAGGACTGTCACGGTTGATCTTCGTCCCTTCCTCAGTAATCGAGGGTGAAAGAGAAGAACCATGAGCGGGGAAGGGTGTGGCGTGGCGGTCAGCAGATAAGCCGCCTCTAATGTAGGTTTTGTAAGACTGTTGTGGTGTACGAAACACGTGGGATGCGCTGTTGGAGTATTGCAGATCTCTGGGAGTTTGTCTCCCTCTTTCTGGAGGTGTGGATCTGCGGGCGCTTGCTAACGTACTTCGTGGCGAACGTTTCAGCGACTGCCATGGCGGTGAAAACAATGGAATGCGAAGCCGGAATGCAGTGAATAAATCAGTTTGGACCTCACGTTTTGCTGCAAGAGGGGCACATGCGTAAGGTTATGCGTGTTCAGGAGAGGTCGCGACATGTCTCGTGTCGGCACACGTTTCTTCTGCGTAGCGGCAAGTTGTTATCTCTAGCAGCACCCCTGCGTGGAAGCAGGGTTTCTCATTGCGCGGTGCGGGGTGGTGCCACTGCCCTTGCAGCTCCTTGAACGACTCCTCTCCTTACTGGCGCACTTTGGCTGGCTTCTGCCACCATGTGCAAGAGGCATTTGCGCGAGTGATGAACCGATGCGGCTATGTGACAGGGCTGTGTGGAAGCGACTCTTGCAGCGTCTAACTGTTTGCTTGACGTCCCGATGTACCTCCTCCTCCTCCATTTTTCTATTTTTACCTTTTTTCGTGGGCGTTTACCTGAGCTGCTTCACTCCCCCGACTTGCGCTGTCGCAGCCTTGTTGCTTCTCTATTCAGCGCTGCTCCCGCATCACAGGCGAACGCACAGTCAGAGCGCTTGTTTCCCGCACAAAACTACAGTTCTCCCCATCGTGTCTTGTATTTGTTTTCCTCAACCCCACCCCACCAGACGTTCAAGATGTCTCTCGCTGTCACTCTTAACACCTACATGGCCGCGACCGACTCTCGCGACAAGATGATCAAAGGCGCAGGATGTTTCTGTAAGATGATGGGTGCCCTTTACGGCAACTCCGACTTCATAAAGGCAGGGTCGGCCATGTCCGATGCGCGCTGCTTGATGCGAATGCTGTCGTGGCTCACTAACGTGCAGAAAATCAGTGACGCGATGGAGAAGCGCATCGTACAGCCCCGAGACGTTCTGTTTGTGCTGCGTGTGCTGTTCGACGGCATCTTCAGTCTCCTTGACAACATCGTGTTTGCGGGGCGTTTCTTCAACCCCAATTCCCCACATCTGACGCAGATGTCGTACATCTCTCGTGCGTCCCTCTTTTACGGCTATGTCGTAGCCGTGGTGCTTGACCTTTATGACCTCGTGCGCTGTCCGAATATGCCGAAGCGCGGTGACCGTTGCCTGGTACTGATGCGCAACACGTGCGATCTGGTTTCGGCCATCGGTAATGTGTGCCCCGCGGATATCGGCGCATCCAATGTGGCTGGACTGGGTCTCATCAGCGCTGTTATTGCGACCCGTGAGCAGCTCCTAGCGGCTGCTGCCAAATCCGGTGGAAACACCATCGGCGCTATTCCAGGGAAGATGAGTGTGCAGGAGATGAAGAAGTGATGAGTTTTTTTTTTGTTCACCGCATGCATGGCTGTAGTGTGTTTTCGGCTGCTTTTCTTCTCAGTGTCTCTTCTCTCTTTATCCGTGGGTGTCGGTGTGAGCACCCGTGTGAAGCGTACTCACTCACTACCGTTGTCTCTCTCTCTCTCTTTCCGAACCTCACAGCCTCGGATACTGTGTGTTCTATTTATTTACCTTCTTGGCTCTCTCTCTCTTCATTTTCGTTTTACACATAGGTCTGTATTGACGCCTATGGCTTCTTCTCTCCCTGGCTGCGTGACTTAGTCCCATGCTCACGAGCTTGAGCCCTTGCAATAGTGCGAGTGTCAGTCGTCTGAGTGGATGTTGGCTATGCACGCACGCGTACTAGAGCAGAACCGCACATGCGTGCACCTGGTAGCAGTGTTCATTCTTCTCTCGGATTCTTTAAGACGTGTGTGTGTGTGTGTCTTCTATGATTACTGGAGAACACCTTAGCATGGCGACAAGAGCGTAACACCCGCCCTGGGCTAGGAGGCCAAGCAGCTCCCCTCTTCTTCGGCAACGTGGAAGCACATCCGGTGCAGACAGAGCGAGGCGCCTACGGCGTGAGGAGGTCAGAGCGATGGGTCTCTGCTGATGTCGGAGGTGGTCTTCATGAAGCTGCGACAGCGAAGATGTGTGTGCTATACATATAATGGAGAGAGTTCGACGTGTAGCTGCAGAGCGGGTATGGGTGGAGCTCGAGGCCCGGGCTGTGCGCGAGCGAATGAGCCAGTGCATTTTGTGCACCCCGTGTGTCTACGGCTGCTTGGCCGCCGCGCGATGGGGTCTGTGGTGTGCCGGAAGGCGGAGCGGTACTTGAGGTATGCCGTGTGGCAGAATGGCCACGTTGAAGGGGAAATTGTACGTGTGAATGTGTGTCAGGTGACATGTGGCCGTGATATCCAGCTACCTGCAAAGGACTGTCCGCCAAAATACTTGGTGACCAAGGCTTCAAAGCGTGCGCGCGCACTGCAAAAAAGATATGCGCCCTTCGTTAATGAGAAGGGGTAACAACGGCAAGGCGTGCGCTGGACGTTAGTGAAGAAACAACTTACTGAGATCGTCATATTATGAATCCCAAGAAGGGGTCAGCAATGCTCGAAGCATAGGGGGAGAATCCGCCGAGGCAGAACAAAGAAGGGAACACCTGTTTCATGCGGCCATGCAGCTGTGTTGCAATCTAGCTTGGCGTGTCATCTTTTCAGTCGTGTGCTGGTCCGCTCCACGAAAGGTGAGCGGGTCTCGCCGCTGGGTCTGAGTTTGAGGTATGCGTCTCAACTTCTGTCTACGCCCTTTTATTTCCTCTTGTATTGGACTGTTTCTTTTCCTTCGCAACAAACTTCTCATGCGCACCCGCCGAACTGTCTTGCTGAGCAGCGCGCTCAGATCTTGGGAGTTCGTGACGGTCACATTCTCTCTTTCTCATCCTGACAAGGCCTACCTTTGCGGCTGTAAGCAACTCCCGCCGGCGCAGCGTTCGACGGTGGATTGCCCTCCTCAAACGAAAAACAAAAAAGAAGGGTATTTCCTTCTTCCCGAGAAAAGTTTCCTCGCTTCGTAGCCGATCGTGCCTTGATTAAGGTCATTGGTACCCATGACCACTCTTGAAAAGCAATTGCAGGCCAGCACACTCAGCAGGCAGTGCAGGGTGGATTTGCTCAGCCATGCCCAGGAGCTGGAGAGAAGCTCTTGGGGGCTCTCGAAGAAGATGATCACGCTCCCGGACATCAAACTCCCCCCCGCGACCACAATGTCCACGGACAACTCCGTGAAGCGTAGCGTCCGATCCTCCGTCGCTGGCGCGAACAAGGAGCGGGCTCAGGAGTACACGGCAAGAAAGCAGGAGAAGGAGGATATGATATCTAGCCGAATCACCTCTGACACAGCTTTGAGCGGAACGTACTTCAAAGATTGCTCGCACAAGTTCGTGAAGGGCGCACGCGGGTTCTCTGACCCGTTCCGGACCTCGCGCAGCCGAACGGCGCTCTCGGGCAGAGATATGGATTTTGTCTACCGATATGCTGAGGCATCGACGGGGTCTGTTATTGAGCGACCGCAGCCGGCAGACGACGCCTCCGTTGCGGCGACTGCGGCGTATCGCAAGGCATTTCAGCAGTACAAGGGAAGACTCCCCACCACAGAGGAGATGAAGGAGGCAGGCAGGCTGGTGTATGCTTTCGATGAAAACGGCTGCATTGGGGTGATTCAGAAGCCGCACAGCTGCTACCCTCACATGCACATCTCGGCCGTCAAGAAGCCCATTCGCGCATGCCCATATCAGGTATACTCGCCAGAAGTGCCTCCTGTACGGGCGGCGCGGAGCGAGTTTCCTGGCCCGATCCCAACGTGGTCGAGCACCAAGCGCACAACCACCATGGCGACAAATGGCACATACCAACCTGGCCATCATCAATCTACGAGCCTGAAGCGGGAGGCAGCGAACACGGTGGTGGGCTCTCGATGAGCCTCAATTCTTGCGCTTAGTGCTGTTACTACTAGAGTCCGGCCACATGGAGTACGTATACGCGTTGTAGACAGCCTCTGAGGCTGCTGTCCGTAGCTTTAGTGCTCTGTGCTCCAGTTGCTTGTTTCGTGGATGGATGTACAGTCTGGTGTTGGGTCTTGCACTTTTCGTGTCCAACTATTTTCTTTGTATAGCCCGTGCGAGGTGATCGGTGCACCACGTGTGGCGAGGAGAACTGTATCATCAGCGTGACATGCTCACACGCACTAAGCCTTTGCCTGTATGTGTGTGTGTGTGTCTGCCGCTGCGTTCAGACCTCTCTCGTGCCACGTCTTGTGCTGCTCGCTCCCCTTTTCCTGAGGCCCATGTACCTTATGTGTTTTCTTTCGTAGGGGTCTGCATGTCCCTTATTTTTGCCGTATTAGGAGAATTCAGGTGGGCTATGCAGAGGCACATACTATGGAAGGCGGAGCGCTTGTCGTCTCGACGAACAAGTTCCGCAGTATCCAGTGTCTCGCCCTCCACCAAACCCCTTTTCGGAGATTGTGTGGATGCAGAGACTCATCATCGGTCATCTACGCGCTATCGCTCACCAGCTTGGATTGCACAACTCCACCCCTGCGCGCAGGCATCTGCGTAGATTCAGGAGGGAGGTACACATGGATGGGTGGTCTCCCCTCCTGTCTTATGCCGTTGACGCTGCATTCTCATGTGCCCCTTTTATGGCCCTCCTTCACACCGCTTTCACATCATCTTGAGCCTCTCGTCGTCTTCTGCCCTCATCGGATGGTCCAGTCAACGAGGAAGAAATCCCCCTTTCAATTGCTTTGAGCACATCTACTTTGCGGCGCCCACTCCCAGGCAGGTCGCACTAGTTTCGGTACTAGACGGCAGTCGCGCCGATGGAGCGCACGGCGGATCAGCGCATTCACACGACGGAGTGGGAGGACGTGCAGTACCGCTATGGCAACCGCGTCGGCAAGTACCAGACACACGAGCTAGAGATACTAGCCCAGCAGCTTGCCGATAGGAACCAAAACACGTGCCTCAACGCCTACGATCCACATGCCGAGAAAGTGGCAGCCAAGCTTGAGCGTGGTGGTTACGAGCACGACGAGGACGGTGAAGAGGAAGGCCGCAGTTGTATTGTGAACTCGGACGATGAGGACGAAGCGTTGGCGGCTATCCGGCGAAGGCGTCTGATGGAGCTGCAGCGGCAAAAGGCGATGGAGCGCTTTGGCGTACTACGGCACATCCCGGGCGCCGACTACGTTCAAGAGGTGACAGAGGCGTCTTCGATGTCTTGGGTGGTGGCAGCGCTCATCAAGCCGGGTCACAGCAATTGTGAGGCACTGCTAACGGTGCTTCGCACAGTGGCGCAGCGGCACCGATCCGTCAAGATCGTTTCGATGATCTACACCGAGGCAATTCAGAACTTTCCTGAAGGTCTCCTTCCATGCGTATTGCTGTACAAGGACAAAGAGTTAAGGAAACAGATCACTGGGCTTGGGGATTGGCAGGCCCAGAAGAAGTTGAGTGTTGCCTCAGTGGAGCAAATTCTTTCTCGCAACGGTGCTCTGCCACCTATCGAAGAGGACGAAATGGATGCAACTGCCGACAGGGATGCATAAAGTGGTCAGCGCTTTTGTCCATGAGAGCCCTTCGTTCTTGGGCGTCTGATGAAGCTTTCAGTGCGGATCTTTTCCGACTTTTGAATTCTGCTGACGTGAAACCATCCGGTGCGTACCTCCCACGCGGCTGCGAATTCAGTACCTCCTCGTGGTTCCTGTCGCCCTCGCTACTCCGCGAGCGGACGCTCGCACACTTCGAGGCTTTCTCTTTTTTTTTTTCGGGTGGGGAGGGGTTCCCTGCCGATGTGAACTGGTCAGTTCTTTCTGTTGCGTGTGCGTCTATGCGTGTTGCTGTGCTTTCATATGAAGATGTGTTTGACTGGGCCCCCCCTCCTGCCCTACCGTTCCTCCACGTTTATTCAAGTAGCTGACACCGCGAACTTCTGAGGAGGCTGGGCGGAAGCAGCTTGCATGGCGCAGGTGCTCCCTCTCGCTCTTCCGGCAAGTGTAGCTGCCTCCGTTGTGAAGAGTGTGATGATAGTCAAGTCAACGCTGCTTTCCCAAGCGCCGGCAAGGCATGGAGTGCATTGCGCAACATGTGCTTTAAGCAAAGCTTTTCGCCACTAACGGGGCACCTGTTCAACCTCAACTGATAGCCGCTCCTCTGGCCCTCTCTCTCTTTCCTGTTTGCTGCCGCTGACGTCCTCCTTTTCGCCCCTCTCTCTCCGCGTGTTCGCTCTTCTTTGTGTGAGTCCTCACGCCATCTCTTGACTCCCGCACGTACGCTTCCGTTCTTCCTATCGCTGCACTTATCTGCCTTCCTTTCTTTTGCTGATCGTGCTCGCCCATGAGAGCGTGAGGGAGGAAGTAACTATTTGACACTCCTCGTCATGTCCGTCGACGGACACCTTATCGCTGATGTGCAGAGACTCCGCCAGATGGGAGAGCACTCGCTCTTCCTCCTCGTTACTGGCGGTAAAGGTACGGGCAAAAGTACGGCGCTTCAAGGCTTCGTAAGTGGACTCCAGGCGACTATCAAGGCGCGACACGCGGCCGGAGTGGATGACTGTGTTCTCTCGACGCCGGCAGCTGCTACGGTCGACGATGAGTTTACACTTTGGACGCTGACGTACGCCGCGGTGGCGCAGAGCGGCGCGACATTAGGCACGGCCGCTACCTGTAGACCACTGCTGCGGCCCTTCTCTATCGTTGTCGCTGACGACATTGACCTTCTCTGGCTCCTCTGCAGTATAAACGGCCTTCTGCCAACTCTGCAGGGTCTTCTCCGGGCAGCGTTGACGAGCTCGTCATGTGCGATCGTTGCCAGTGCTCCCAGTCAGGATATGGTTCCAGTATGGCTGCTAGAACAAAAGCTCCCTGTGCTCTACCCGCTTCGCGATCTCACCGAGGCGGGAGCGAGGCGGTTGTTGCGGAGCGTTCCGCAGACACTGATGAAATCAGGTGCTCAGGTGCTGATAAGTGCCGATACCCCTTTTACTTCGCGTCAAATGTTTCTTTTCAGCACATGTATGGCACTCGAGGCCGCTTCGCACGGTGCCACAAGGGAAAAGCTGCACTCACTTCTGAAGGAGGACTACGCGTTCCTACACCACCATCGTTTGAACACCGACGTTCAGTGCACGCTTCCTCGTCTCTACGGTTTGGGCGCGGCTCGACATCGTGTCAGGACTCTTGTCTCTGTCTTTGCTGCACACCGTAGGCCAGGGGCTGGCGGTCGGTTGATGGCCTCCCTCCCTTCCTCCACCGGGTTGCTCCTCCACGGGCCGTCGGGGTGCGGAAAGTCCAGCCTCGCTCGCCAGACGGCCGCCGATTTTCCGTGTCTCCCATTCTTCTTTGTGGAATGCACGAGGCTATTCTCTAAGTTCCTTGGTGAGAGCGAGGAGAAATTGCGGGAGGTGTACCGTCGAGCACGGGCGCGCCCTCCGGCTGTGGTGGTACTGGAGGACTTGGATGTCATCGCTCAGTCGCGCGGCGCGATGCAGCGCGGGGATGACGAGGGCAGCGGCAACGGTAAAAACCAGCTCGACGTTACACGGCGTATGTTGGCGGGGCTCCTTTGCGAGCTGGACGGTATCACAGACAACAGTGGCGTACTCACTATTGGCATCACTAATGCACCGCATGTCCTGGACGCTGCCGTCCTTCGCCAAGGCCGACTTGAAACCCTGATGTGTATTCCGCCCCTCACACAGGAAGGGGCAGAGGAATGGTGCACCAATTTCTTCGAGCAATTCGATGGTGCAGAGGGGCAGAGACGCGAGTGCGTCGTGACGGTGGCCAGCCACGCGGTGGGTTGCGCTGCTGCATCCCTGCAGTATGTCCTGAGAAAAATATTTGAAGCAAGTGCGGTGCGTCACGGTTGGGACGCAGCGTCAGTCGGCTCGCTGCCGCTGCCAAGTCTTTCGGAAATTCAGGGACATCTCTTCGAGAGTTGCTCTGTGCTGCGGCGTGTGAATTATCCCCACTTCGAGTAACGTGTGCCTCTGAGGGCGCCTGCTAATTCAACAAAAAATAATTTCATAGACGAGAAGGCACTAGGCACTCTGCGTGGCGTGCTTGTGGGTCAGTGTTATGCAGAGGGATAGTCGTCTTGTTGGCGATCCATCTTGATGTGTGTCTTTTCATAAAGGCGCTGCAGATCTCTTTATGCAGATGTGTCGCTGAGCGCTGATGTCCACAGAAGATAAGAACGCCGGCATGGCAACGTCGCTGCCTCTGCCTTAGCTGTTTTCGCACTCCTTGTCTCTGTGGGCAGCTACTTCCGCTCTTGTGCGTTTATAATATCTCTTCTCGAGCAGCGTCCATGTGCATCTCTCCGCAATTCTTTGGTCCTCTCTGTCGCTCATATGTCTTCCACTGTCTCTCGTTCCCAAGCTCTTCGTGTACACAGGACGTGCTGTGCACACGTACACCAGAGCGCGCGTCGTTCGCATTCGTCTGTTTCCTGGTTGGAAAGGGGAGTCAACAGCGCGTTCTTGTTGCAAATCTGTCGTGTGTTTAGAGCCCACTGTGCCTGCGTATCTAGGGGCTTGTAGCGGACGTGGGCTGCCGCTCAAAGGTGATCTGGTGATGCGACGAGGCGAGGCGGCGTACACATACACTCGCAACGTTGGGAGCCCTTTGTGCAGGGCAAGGGGCAGGGGCGAATTGCTTTGGTTGAGTCTCCTCCCATAACCTGTGTCTTATCAGCCTTGTACACACACACACACACACACCACGACGTCGGGTCGTCCGCTTGTAGGAGCCATATCGAGGCGACGACCTTTTTTTGTGATTTGCCGTGCTTGTATGCCCAGGCCCAAGCGGGGGACGCTTCCCGCGTTGTGTTTTCTGCAGTGCTGTGACGGGGCGCCCGCTGGTGACTTTCCGTGCTCCTCACCCACACACGCGTCCGGTTGCCTGCCACAGAAGCGCCCACTCTTTCTCGCAGACACACAAGCGCGAACGGAATTGGTTGTGCCTCATTATTTCTTATAGCATCTCTTATCCTTTCTGTCGCGCTCTTTTCGACCGTTGTGTGTGCGCTGCCCCATCATCGCACGCTGCAGCCGATGGATTACCGGTCGCCGTTTGAGCTACGCCAGCAGCTCCTCGAGGAGGCCCGGGCGTCGCAGACAACTTTGCCAAAGAAGGGGAAGAGCAAGGTCAAGGGTAGTCCTCCCGGCCATGTCGACGATTGTGCAGCGCCGCTTCCTAGGGCCTCTTCAGTAGGTAAAGATGCCTCGGGCTTTATGCCATCCACCGCGCTTCCTGATGACCCCACAGCACTAGTGCGCGAGGTACCCGGGGCTGAGAACATTGAGGCCCTCAACGCGGCGCTGGAGCGTGAGGAGGCGGTCCAGCGGTATGTAGAGAAAGAGAAGCTCTCGGTAGAGGAGTCGGCCAAGTACATTATGGCTAACGGCAGCACAATGCAACGCATCTCTTTTTTTGGGCATGTCCGCGAGCAACTTGTCGAGCTGTCTTCGAAGGGGATCTCCAAAGTGCTGGAGACGCTACTGGACTCGATGTGGGCGCAGGATCCTGAGCTGCAGTGTCGCGCGCCGGAGAATCTTCTGAAACTGGTCGGGTTGTTGGACCCTAACACAGCAACCAAGATGTATGATTTCACCAAGACAATGCTGACTGTGCAGACACCAGAGATCCGCATAGCGTGGTGTGAGTTGCTGCTCGGGCTCATCCACTACTTGCCTGTTAGTGTGCTGCAAAGTGACCTGATTGCACTCGCCGTGAGCAAGTCAGACCATGCGCAGCCGCAGGATCAGCGCGAGCTGAGTTGCAAGATTCTTGGGGCTCTCTGTCAGCATATAGCTTCTGACAAGGTAGAGGAGCTCATACTTGCCCGAGCGCTGGCATTGTGCCAGGACACGAATGTCGGCGTCCGCCAGCGAATGTGCCAGCAGTTGTGTGCAATCGCACATTCACTGGGCGTGGAAAAGGCCAAGACACGCGTTGCACCAGACTTGTTTGAACTTCTGAGCGACGAGGAGCAGGCAGTGTCGCGAGCTGCTTTCTCATGCCTCATCGATTTAGTGGAGTTCTTCGGCCCCGCCTACCGGCGCGAGAAGCTGTTCCCCATTATCAAGAACTTCATCTCGAATCCACCAAGCGAGGTGGTTGGGCTGCTCGTCGGAGAGTTCGGTCGCTTCCTCGACGCCATCAAGACTGACATCGTGTCAGATGACGACGTAAAGCTTTTCGCAGACTTTTTCTGTGCTGCTGCGACGCGACATGAAGAAGAGGCGCGCCGTCATTGCGCCTTCAACTTCCCTGCTGTGGTGGCGTCGCTTCCTCGCACTGTCTTCTCAACGCACCTGAGCAAAGCGCTTTTGGCCCTTTCCTCTGATTGTTGCGTTGCTGCCCGGATCAGCGCTGCTGCCGGCATGCACGAGCTTCTTCCATTGCTGCACTCGCCAGCTGCTGACCTGTTAGAGCGGCCCTTCCTGCGCCTCATTGGAGATCCCGACGCGTCTGTACGGGCGGCGCTGGTGAAGCACATCAACAACCTTCTTGATTACTTCCGCAACGAGCTGAAAAGCTCATCTCGGGTGTCGTTCTTTTCTGCGGTACTTGACGCTCTGCTTTCGTGGGTGTCGGAGCCTGTGGTGAACTGGCACACTATGCAGCATGTCATGCAAATTGTAGATCACTACATTGACTCCTTCGAGGAGAGGACACTGACAGAGCAGGTTGTGCCACGGCTGTGGGAGTACGCCAAGGTCGGGGCGACAATCTTGAAGGCCGACTGCGCCACGCTCATTATGCATATCGCCTCCCGCATCGACAATCCAATCGTCAAGGCGCAGGTGTTTAGTCGTCTGAACAGCGAGTACGGCAGATCCCACTCGTGCTATGCACGCCAGACGTACATTTATTTTGTTTCTGCATCCTTTCGCTTTTTTTCCATGCGCTGTGTTCGGGAGCGTATGCTAGAGTGCTGCCTTGAGCTACAGCGCGACAGCGTGACGGCGGTGCGACTGGCACTAGCGCGTAGCCTGCCGTTGCTGTCACAGACACTGCGGAAGAGCAGCACCGGCGCCCTCGAAGAGGAATTTACAGCCATGGTGGGTCGGCTATGCGAAGATGTGGATGACGAGGTGCAGGATGAGGCGGCAAAGTACGTCAAGGGATGCAGATGCCCCGCTGGCACAGACACCGCTGCGCCAAGCCGATTCAACGAAGAGGTGGATGGCAGACGGGAGAAGGCGGAGTTGGCGATGCTAGAGTATGCGAAGGAGACAGACAAGGCAGAGCGACGTGCAAAGCTGCGTGACTTGCTGAAGAGCGAACGTGAGAAGGAACTCATGGAGTTACCGTCACCTCCAAAGGGGCGAAAGTCGGCGCCACTGTCCAGTACGGCACCGGCTCCGTTAGCTCGTCGCCACGGCAGCAAGCTCTCTATATTACCCGCGACGAACACGGTGAGTCTGCCCCGCATTGCTGCAGCGAAGCAGACGCCGGCACGGACAATGAACCGCAAGAAGCCTTGAAAGGAAAATAAGCGACCGGTGGAGCGGCCAACGACTCACGCGTAATCCAATCTGCTTGTGTGTACTCCCTCACCATTTTTCTTTATTCCGATACTCATCAACATTGCTGCTGTGGCGGCGTACACTTCGCTTCAGCTGAGTCGTATCTTTGTATGGACATACATTTTGGGTCCGGGCAGGGGGTGGGTGCGTGGCTGATATCCCTGCCCGCTGTTTTCTAGTTTCGAAATCTCTTTCATTTATTTCTGTAAATCGGCTAGCATGAGCAGCGGAGCGTTCTCATCCGTGATGATCGCTTCTATTTGGCTGCTTGTCGTTTCGTTCTTCTCGCGACCCCTTTGCTTCTGCTGCTGTACTTGAGACCCTTCCTGTCTTACAGACAACATGTCTTATCTCTGTGTTCCGGCTCGCCAGCGTTTTCCCTTACTAGGCAAAGGTGTGTCCCCCTTGTCTATCATCCGTACATGTCTATTTCTGTGTGTGCGTGTGTGCTCACCTGTGGGTGTGTGAATATGGATATATATATATATATTTGCCCACACACACGCACACACAGAAATAGACATGTACAGGTTTATAGGGTGTGCGGGCGCAGGTGGTGGTGGTGGTGGTGGTGCTGGCAGCGGGTGTCATTTTCTCTGCTCTAGCGCCACTTGGGCTCTGTCTGTTTTGTTTTTTTTCCTCCGAGATTTTCCATTGAGGCCCCCGTCGCACAGGTATCAAAACGTCAGAAGAACGGCCACCGTAAAAAGTGTCAGCGGTGTGGCGCACATGTACATTTTCCTTTTCTTCTTTTTCTTTGCTTGAGCCCCGCTATCGTGGTTGTAGCCTCTTTCTCTGTAGCGGTCTCCTCTCTCGCTCTCTGGCCCTCACACGGGAGCACATACACACGCCCGCCAACGAAATAGCACCGCTCCTTGCTGTTGCGTGCCCTCCTTCCCGTCTCGGTGGTCGAAAGCTGTGTTTTTCCTTTCTTACTTGCTCTGTCTTTCTCAATCTGTGTGTGTATGTAATGGTGTCCCGCTTCTGCGATGATGATGATGATGATGTGTGTGTGTTTGTGTGTGCGGGACTGACTGTGCTTGATGCCGATTTTATGTTGCCGAGCCTCCTCGTTTGCGTGTGCACTTGTATGTAGGGTGCACTGCTGTCTCTCTTTAGGGTTGGATCCCAGGGTGGAGGGTGCGTTTGGCCGACCAAGCCACCACAGCACACCGGCTCACAGTCAGAGAGCAGAAGGCACGCTAAGAGGGGATCGTGTACATCATCCTTTTCGAGCAAAAGGGATCCTTTTCCGTTCGCGAATTTGTATTCTGCTACCTCCCTCGTGTCTCTCTGTCGCTGCGAAGGGTGTGGCAAGAAGGCGGGGTGGGGGGAGGGGGGCGAAGCGGACACCCGCGGGTTTGACTTGAGCTGTGGTGGCACGTACTGATGTGGATTTTTTGCACCAGCGTCGCTGGGCGTTACTTCTCTTTTCGCAGCTCAGATGATGACTCTCAGATAGATGTGACGTCAAAGACTCACCAAAGGCCTTGAATGAACAAGAAAGTGGGCGCCCTTAGCTCGAAGTAAGGGTGTACTCCTCCACCTGTGCGCGTGCGGAAGACGTGTGTGTCTGCAGCATCGGTTGCGTCATCATGAACACTGTTGCTCTGCATTTTCAATGCCGCGGCGCGGTAGTCACCCTCATGGAACAGCACAAGTAGTGCTTGTCATTCGAGAGAGGCCACAGCACCAGAAAGTGTGCAAGTTAATCGGACTCTGCGGCTGTGGCGCTCTTCTTCATGTGAAACGCGTCCTGCTTCCGCTCTATATGTTGTGAATTTTCTAATTTTATGTGTTTCATTCTCCTTTTCATCTTCACCATCAGGACTTCGGTCGTCTTCCACAAGCAGCCGTTCTCTTCTGGCGTATTAGTGCAACCTCAGATGCTCTGAGTCCTCACAGCTGACTGCCCCACCATCTCCACCTCGCTGTGGCGAGGAGCCGTGAGCAACCGCGAGCTCGATACGGCAACGCTGAACGCGCCTCTCTCACTCCCCTCCGCGTATTGCGGCGCTGCTTGTCCTTCCGCAACAGAGAGAGAGACGCCGGTCTCTCCTCCTCAACTGTGACTCCATGGATGGGGCACCTGTGTGATCTTGGCGCGGGCCCGAATGAGCCGAATTCTACCTTGTTCTTTGTGCATATACTGTCGTGAAGGCGTGCCTCAGAGAAAGGGGGTGCTGATCGCAAACTTTCGCCCTCTGTGTCTCCAGCTCCCCTATTCTCCGCCCTCTTCCAGCAAAGCTCAGTTTGCACCCCGTCTTTTTCCGACTTGCTTGCGACGGATTGGGCGGCTGTGCGCATCGGCGTCAGCCTTTCTTGGGGCACGATGCTGCACCACCAAGATCGGCGGACGAGGAGAGGCAGCGCTGTCCGATTTCCTTTGCCATCCAGTGTGGAGGCAATCACGTTTCTGTTCCTGTGTGGGCGTGACTTCCCCCCCCCCTCCCCTCCAAATTCCCTTTTATATATTTGACGGAAGGAGGGAAAGGGAAGGGGGCGCCCGTATCCCCTGCCTTCCTGTGGCAACGACCTCATGGACGGCCCCTTCTCTCGCTATCTTCCTCTCCCTCGTGATTTCCACGCTCCGCCTCTTCACTCGGGACGCGCCTCCCTCCCTTCGTTTCTCCACCCGGTCAGGTGGACAGCGGGACGCACGTGCAGCCCCGCACTCTCACTTGGATGGGCAAGTACCTACCGGCACTCACACGTGTGTGTATCTCGTTGATCCTGTCCAAGAAAGGACGGGCTCCGCTAGTGTGTGGCCACGGCGCAGGCGAAACTCTCTCTCTGCCCCCTCTACCTCCCCCTCGTCTCTTCACCCCCTTCGGCCACACCTCACCACACACGCCTCATGCCGGCGACGCAGCGTCTTTACAGGTTCGTCTTTCGCAGCTCATCCATGGTGCATTTTGCACGCTGCTGCCCCTGTAGAGTATGCCATGTCGGAGAGCCACTGGAGCTCTGACAGTGGTGCCTCCAACCCTGAGGCCGTTGCTGCCTCCACACTGAATATGCACCTTGTCGAGCTCATGACGTTACGGCACTCGTCGCGCGTGACTCGCCGCCGACCTGCTTGCGCGACCTCGGAAGTGCCGATGAAGTCTTCAACCGAAATCTCTCGTGAAGCTGGCGCTAGTGGCGAGGCGCCTCGCAAGCAAGCTCGTATTGACATCAGTAACCTTATTCGACAGGCCCTCTTGCAGAGTAGTTCGTGTTGTTCATTCGCTAGGGTCAACGAGGCGACAAGCCAAGTTGTCGCTGCGCTAAGACAGAGCGGTGACGGTGCGGAGGTTGCCCGAGCGGTGACTCGCGCGCTTGCCGATCCACTCAATGAAGAACTCAGAGAGAGTGTTCTCAGTGGTCCTCTGTGTCCCGAAGAGCTCGTTGCACTCGACGAAGTGAGCCTTCTCAATCAATCCGAGCGTGCAGTGCGCGAGAGTGCGCGGCTTGAGCGGCTGAACCAGCACTCCGTGGAGTATCTGGAGAGGCTCAGCCTCACTGTGACCAACATGTTCACCTGCCCCGAGTGTGGCTTTGGGGAGTGCTACGCGAACTTCCGCTCCGCCGACTTCGTGAAGTGGCAGGGGGATGATCCCACGCCGACACTGCTGCGGTGCTGCAGGTGCTCTTTATCCTTTCGTCAGTGAGTGCGAGAGGAAAGGAGGCAGAGAATGCGCAGCGACCACGGTGCCTCCTGGTACCCGAGTGGGTGTGCATGTGTAAAACGGTCATCCACGACTGATTCTGGGCGCTGCATCCATGTATCCTCGAACTGCTACCGTGGAGCGCGTTGTCGCAGCACACGAGAGACAAGAAATATATGTGTTTTATTCTCGTTGCGCCGCATTTCAGGATGCACCGTGGAATGGGCAAGTAAAGGTAGACAGATGCCGTAGGTGAACGAAACACCTCTTGGCCTGTGCAGCGTGCTGCAGGCGTTCGTAGAGCCGTGGACACTGTCCTTGTGGGTTTCCCGCAACGGCCAACGGAGTGCAGAGTCATCGTGATGATGCACCGCTTGACGTCGAGGTGGCTTACATCTCGCTACACACACGCTGCCTCACAGGCCACAACCTCGCTATGCCTTTTGCTCTTCCGCATTGTCTGGTGGCTCTCTTCCTGTCTTCTATTTATCGATGCTTGTCACCGCCGCAGTTGACTGCGCTCGCCCGAAGGTGTGGGAGCCACTCGGTTCTCACCCAGTGCCTTGGTGGTGCCTTCAAGAGTCCTTGCCTGTTGTATGCACCGAAGAGTTGTTGAGAGCGCAAGAAGGAGGAGGGAGGGAAAGATCAGTGCGAAAAACAGTGGTGCGCCCGTTTCCCACTGACCAGCTTTTTCATTGACAGCGCAGCGCAACGGCCATCTGTCACAGTCCAGCTCGAGGTTGCTCACGCGCCATCATTTGAGGGAGTTGCAGTGTTCCTTTCACTTTTATTCGGTCACGCAAACATACCGGCATACACACACACACACACACACACACGCACACACACACACACGTTGGAACGGTACAGCGCTGCCGTTGCTATCTTTATCTGTCTAGGCGTGGGCATACCTCGTAGCAGCTCCGCTTGCAAGCGACAGCGTTCACGTGACTCGTGATCGGTCATGTGATACCGTTTCTCTTTCGTTTCGTGTTTCTCCGCCTCGTGTTGTGCAGTACTGTTGTTGACTTTCATTACCTCGCTCGTGGCGGCGTCTACGCAGCAGGACGGGTGACAACCATGTCCGACTCCGTTCACTCACCTGCCTCATCCGAGGCGTTGCCGAGTCCGCCCTGTTCGACGCCGTTATGTGATGGGCAGATGCATTCTGTGACACCGCTAGCAGCGCCGTCGCAATTGGCGGAGGACGCGCAAAACTTGTCCGCCGCTTGCTCGCTGAAACGCCCACGGGTGGCGGAGCCTATTACTCATTTTCTTACCCCGAACGTTCTTGGTGGCCTCAGTCAGAGCAGCAACTCCGTTTCACCGTCAACGGCTGCTGTGACAGCGGAGAGAACACCCAGGGACACCCCTGCCGATATCGAGGCTGTCGCGCACAAGCAAGCGAGAGTGGACACGACGTCTGTCACCCCGCGGTCTCCCTACTCGAACTTGCCGCGGAAGATGCCCCGTAAGACACCTGTGTCAAGCCCTGCATCGTCCCTCGCAAACTCCACGCTCGTTACGCCTCCGACTGCCGTCACCACACCTCGCGCATGCACACCGACGCCTACCGTGACAGCCGCGGCAAAGAGAGCCACGCTGCATCAGCGGTGGGCGGCGTTACTGCATGGCGTGCTCATGAAGGAGCGACCATCGAACGAGTGCGAAGTGGTGATGAATCTGTGTATGCGTATTGTGGAGGCGATTCCGGGTGATCTGGAGCAGTCGAAGGACACTTTTCAGACGCTCCTGTTCAATATGAAGGACACCAAGAACGGCCAGCTGCGGCGGAAGGTTGTGGAGGGAGAGCTGCTGGTGGAGCGTCTCGTCACAATGAATGACCTAGAGCTGGCTAATCCAGAGCTGCGCAAGCATATTGAAGAGAAAATCGAGGAGCGCTCCAAGGACACAAACCTCAGCGAGATTAGGAAGGCGATGCGCACAAGCAACTCAACACTCTTTAAGTGCCGGGTCTGCGGCGCCCGAGACTCATCATGGGAGCAGCGGCAGACGCGCTCAGGCGATGAACCGATGACGGTGATTATCACGTGTAACAAGTGCAATACGCAGTGGCGAAAGTACTAGTTCAGGGAGAGAGTGGCACCGAGGCAACGAAGATATGGAGTCTGCCGAGACGACGGCTCCCTCCGTATACGTCCCTCGCGTCTTCTTGGATCTTCCCCAGCGGACATATGCGGTGCGATGAAGACGAAACAGGTTATGTCTGCAGT
This sequence comes from Leishmania tarentolae, assembly GCA_033953505.1. Classification (NCBI taxonomy): domain Eukaryota; phylum Euglenozoa; class Kinetoplastea; order Trypanosomatida; family Trypanosomatidae; genus Leishmania; species Leishmania tarentolae. The sequence continues at coordinate 42,775 of CP119848.1, forward strand.
AGTGCCTAAGCGCTCTCTCTCTCTGCGTGTGTGTGTGTGTGTGTGTGTGTGTGTGTGTGTGTGTGTGTCTGTGTGACGCTGCGGCTTTGCACGTACGATCTCGCAACGTTTTGCGTCTCTCTCTCAACTCACTTTTGGTTGCCCTTACGCCCCTTTCATCGGAGGGCACTTCGTAGCATAGTCAGCGTGTCCAAAGGTCCTCCAACGCTTCTGCAGTAGCGCAGGAGAAACATTTCTGTGATATACCTGCGTCTCCCTGCTGAGGAGTAGGAACTTGTGCACATGGCTACAGTATACCAGAAAACGTGCGCGTACTTCATGGATCACGCGTCGGACGCGGCTGTGCCTCACCCTCAACTGCTTCCTCTGCGCTTTACATCTCTCCTCTTCTGCCTTCATTCTTTTCGGCGCAGGTGCTGGTCTGCGTCACTGCTTTCAAAGTGAGCTGATCCATTTTCTTCAAGCGTCTCCGAGAGAGCGGCCCATTGCGCGTAAGAGCCCACTGCCGGGCACTCGACTGCCCTTTGGGGTCTGACTACCTCTCAACACGTTGGATGCGCACAGATATCGAGTCGCATTGGTGTCGTGACAGAGGAGAGAAGTGCCAAGAAGCGAACGGAAGCGACGACGCATCTACAGTGCTTGCGGCTCCTGTATACATGGTTTCGGCCGCTGGGCTCCTTGCCGGGCTTATACCGCATCTGCTTTCAGTGTTTTGTACCCGCAGTCATCATCCCTCTGCCTTGCTTTGCCGTGTTGAAGTCCAGCACTGGCGCGCGTGTGAACACCTGCACAGCTTGGTGTTTTTCTGTTCCTTGGTTGCTTGTCTTTACGCCCCTGAAGCGATCACGCCTACACACTTGAAGTGCGGATGAGGGTGACAATCAAGTGGTCTGTGACGGGCAGGCGCTCCGTCATCGAAGACAGTGACGCGATTTTGTCGCCGGACACCACACTTGCGGAGCTGAAGGGGCTCATTCAGATGCGCTTTGGCTTTTCAGCGAATGAGCTCCTCTTGATGCTGGATCACGTGCTAGAGAACACAGCCACGCTGCGCAGCCTCAACATCATGGGTCAGCCGTGCGACCCTGTCCTGACGGCGTATGCTGTGAGAGCGTCGGCGCTCGAGATCAGCAACCTCGACCAGGATGATACAAGTAAGGACGATGACCTGCATGAGTTCTCGCACGCCGATTTGATTCTGGCCAAGAAGATGCTCGGCAAGGATGTGCCGGTTCCAGACGATCGTCTCGTCGCCATGCGCCTCAACGCCCCTCGCCAACGTCCAGTATTCCTGAACGCGCAGCGGGAGGGCGAAGATGACACTGCTGGACCTGAACGATTCCCTCAGCCTCCACCGGGCATGCCAGGCGTGGTGGGGTGCGATATTCTGGCCTACGATCCGAAGAGGACAGACGTGTATCAGATCATTTCTCGCGTCAAGTATGGGCCGCGTAAGGAGGGTGTCGACACCGAGTTCGCTGTGGAGTACCCCGGTATCGCCGAGCCCTTTCCGTTTTGGGATATGCGCACACCAGACCCGTTGGCCCGCATCGATGGGCAGTGCACTCCGGGCGAAGTCTGCCTTGAGCTCTTCTACTTCGGCGAGTTCGACGCCGTCAAGGATCAGTCTGAGTTTTTGTTGGTGGTGCGGGAAAGCCTGCAGTCTAAGGCGGGTGTACGCCTGCGGACACCGCTGCCGCTGCGTGAAGCAGGGTGCATGTACCCCCTCATTGCGGTCCCCATTGTGCTGCACGAGATGGACGCCATGGAGCTTGGTGGCATCTTATTCGAGGATTTCGGAAAGGTGGAGTCTTTCCGACCTCTCAAAGGCAACGACGACAGTGGCAAAGTCGCTGGCAGAGGCGGCCTTGGCTGCGCTTCGCAGTAATAGATGCGAAAATGGGGAGGAAAGTGATGGCACGCAAAAGGCAAGACTCTGTCAGACACACGCTTGCCGAAGAGTACGGCCTCCTCTACAGTTGGCTCGGGTGTAGTGAGGCGTGAGGTGTGACGTGCCGATTGCTTTCGAGGATAATCGCAGGAGGGGGTGAGCAAGAAAGAGGATGCGCTTCCGCTCACACGACAGAGATCACCGATCGAATTTCCTCGCGCACACTCTCCAGCCTGTGCCACCGCGTTACCCGCCGACCGTCTCCCTTTGTCTCACGTGTATGTCGGCCGCTGTGATACATACATATTCGTATACCTTCTGTTTTCTCTATTTCTTCGTGTTGTGGCTCGCTGCAAATGTTCTCGAGGAAGTTGCCAAGTGGCCATGCACACTGCACTGAACCGGCGCCACTTCTTGAACCGACGCAGCAGAGAACGGCATTCACGCGTACGCATACGTAACCAGTCTGAATGTAGGTGGTTGCCTATGCACGGTTTTCCAGACGACCCTTTCGCTTCTTCGTTTCTACACGCGCTCACGCGCACGTCGCTAATGCGTGACCTGTTTATTTTTTCTTTTGCCCGCTGCTATCATCCCCTTTTGGGTATCGTGCCTCTCTGATGTGTATCGTTTCCCGCATGTGGCGTGCCACGCGCTACTGATCTTACAGCATCTCGTGTTGGTGTGCTGGGCCACGCTGTTGGCTTGCGCCTTCCCATCAAAAGTATTAACGAGGCCGAGGGCCGTGGGCCCTGGAGTGGGGGTGAGCGGGAAGGGATGCGCTGCGTGTGGATCACGATAAGCCTGCGCACACGTACGAGCGTACGCAGCATCTTATGTGCGACTCAACGGGGTAATCCGCTTGATAGTCTCTCTGTCGTATGCGAGTTCCTTGTGATGTTCTGACCTCACTTTCGCTTCGGTCACCTTCTATGCTATGTGTTCCCCTCCCTACCGGGTCTGTCAAACAGATGACTTTAGAGGGGTCGTGCGACTGCGCGCCATTGCGCTGAGTAACGCCACCGTCGACGTTCTCATACTGAAGTGCCCTCCCAGTATTTGTTTTGTTTCTTGTGAACTCTGGTGCGATACGGCTCCCTGTATAGGGTAGCGCATCGACCATGTCTTCTCACGTGTAACTGGCCCCACTCCACTGTGGTGTCAGCGTGCCCCTTACCGATCGGCTTCCTCATCTGCGGGTAGACACGACGTCTGCAGTGACGTGCACCGAGGCAGTGCGCTTCGACTATACTAATCGTAGGCACCTGCAGTGTACCCTACAGAGTTTGGGGAAGACACAACTGGGGAGAGAGAACAACATGGGCGACAGGGGCATGAGCGGGCTTCCTTCACTCTGTGCGTGCGGAGGCGTGTTGTTGACTCTGTGGGCCAACCTCAATCGCTGAATACGCAGTCATTGTGATGCTGTTGCTGAGTGCGTGTTGCCGAACACGCCCCCTTGCTTGCATTGCACATATATCCTTGGTACCTGCGCTCGGCCCACGTTGTCTTACGACGGGAGGACTGCTCAAACGGACGAGAGAGGTCGAAAAACGGCAGCGGAGAGGAGCGGTACGGGTCGCCGGGGAACACTGCGTTGGTGCGTCAGTTGGCGCGCGCTGGCAGGCGAAAACGCCTTCCTGATTTTGCCTCTTCGATTGGCTGTGTTGTCTTGTATAAGCTTCCGCGTCGGGGCACACGTGTACAGGAGCAGCAGCAGGCAATGCAAATTTGCCTCTCGACAGCTGGTCAATGCGCACAACAACATGATGATGCCCATGGACAGCAGGCGGCAGTTGTAGGCGTCAGCGACGACTGGTCTCTTTTCCAGCGCTTCTTTGCCCGCTACTGGCACTTCCCCTTTTACGCTGTCTGTATCCCATGCCGCTGCAGCAGCTGCTGCTCTGCACGCGTACCTGCGGGTGTGTTGTCCTTCTCCTGCCTCATTTGCCGTCCTTCTGTTGCCTGCCCTTCATCTGCTGCTGCCATTCAGGTGATAGGGACACCCTTTCATCGTCCCCCTGGTCGCTGCAGGCCCTCGCCCGCTACCTTACATGCGGCAACACTGCTCCTGGAGTGCGACCATACATCCATTCTCTGCAACGAATACGATCCCATGGAGGAAACCTCTGAAAAACTTTTGCGGGAGCCCTTCCAAGCGAACCTCAAGCGAGGGCGTTCTAGCTCCTACTCCACTGAGAGAGGCAGCCCAATGTCTCCGCATCTGGGACGGCTTCGGCCCCTTCCATCATCGTCTTCTGAAGGCAAAGGCGCTGCCGTTAGTGACAGCGAGGAAGACCCGAGTGCTCGGCGGCATACCACGCTGGAGCTCTTCGAGCTGACACCTCTTGGCGGAAGCGCCAGCACAAATGTTCGTGCAATGCGGTTTGGTGTAGAGGGTCTGCGCATCGGGCGAGACCCCAGCTTCTGTGACCTGGTAGTTTCCTTGAACGCAGTGTCGCGGCTTCATTGTGTACTCTCCGTCCTTGGTGATGATGTGTTCGTGCACGACAACAGCTTCAACGGCACTTTCATCAATGGCCGCCGGGTGGGGCGGGGCCGATGTTCAGTGTTGCATCCGCGCGACACACTTTCCTTCCTGAATCCCACACTAGAGGAGGCAAGCCAGTGCGGGTTCGAGCTAACGATGTTGTCGGGGCACTCCTCATCCAGCGTAACCGCGGTGGAAGGACTGCAGCGGTATGAACTAGGGCCGGTGCTGGGCCAGGGGAGCTTGGCAGCGGTACGGCTTGGTATAGACCGGGAGACGGGGACACCAGTCGCTATCAAACTGATTGAGCGGGGGCGCCTCTTCTACGAGGAGGCTGCGGCATCACTGCACACGGAGATCGAAATGATGCGTAGCATGGATCACCCACACGTTGTACGAGTGGTGGACGCCTTTGAGGGGAGTGGCTGTGTTGCATTGGTGATGGAGTACGTGCGCGGCGGCGACCTGTTCGACTACATCGTTGGGCGTGGACGTAACCCTTTCACCGAGGCGGAGGCGCGCTATCTCTTCGGGCAGCTGCTCGAGGCAATATTGTACGTTCACCGTCGCAGCATAATTCACTGCGATCTCAAACCGGAGAACGTACTCGTAGACGTTGTGAGGAGCAGTCCCAATGACCAGGTAGGCACGTCCTGTGGCTCGGAAATGGAAACCGCGCAGGGCCTGGACTCATTGGTACTGAAGACCGACGGCGACGCCGCGCTCTCCGTCGTGGATGATCACCAGGCGGAGGCGAAGGCGGTTTCTCCATACGACGTAAGGCTGAAGGTGGCGGACTTTGGTAGTGCCAGATACGAAGGCGGCGGCGCAGGGGGCACCAATGTAGAGACCACCGCTGCCGGCACGCCTGTTTACGCAGCTCCGGAGCTGGTGTGTATCCCCGCGGATGGGGCTTCACCGCAGGCGATCACTTCGGCGGTGGACGTGTGGTCTCTGGGAGTGCTCCTGTACATTCTCTGCTCTGGCACCGTACCAAAGCCCTCTCGTTCTAACGCAGTCGTCGCCTTCAACCGGTCGATGACGCATCTATCTGCGCTCTGTAAGGACCTTATCGCTCGCATGATGACAGGGGATGCAACGCAGCGCCCTTCCCTCTTCGACGTCTGTCATCACCCCTGGCTCGACGGCGTCACGATCTGCGGCGCACCGGACAATGGCACGCTGGGCAGCGAGGACGTCTTGTCTATGACAGCGAGGTTGTCACCGAGGTGCCCGGAGGCTCCGAAGCGACTGTAATGATGCCACGAGGCACGCCCTAGCTTTTCCTGCAGGTGCGCTGTATTTATTTATTGGAAAATGCAGCGGCTCCAACGTCCATCGCTGAGGAGGGATGACGCACCACTGTTTGGCGTCCTTTTAGTGCCATGATGGCCGCATCTTGCTGCGCACAGGCACGTGTAGGGCTGTGAATTTCATCATCACTGTCTGCGAGTACGCCACGGCATGCCATGCTGCACATCCGTGACTTTCTCAGAGGCAGGCGAAAATTTTCTGCGGAAAGGCGGCACAGCCCGGGAGAGGCGAGAACCAAACGCTCTTCTGTGTGATTGCTCGAGCACCTGCGTGTACGAGCACGCTATATTAATGGCTGTGCGAGTGAAGTAAGGCACTAGTGGCACAAACTCTTCTGGGGAAGCGCTCTGTAGTTTGTGTTTGTGCCGCAACGACGTTGCGTAGAGTCCAGCGACAAGGCGCAAGGAAGGAGGGGCCATTATGCTGTCTTCAGGCGGGTAGGAGATCAGCGTACTAGAAACACGGCCACCGGGGCTGTGATGAGGGTGCGCCTTCTGCATTACACCGACTGTCCCCATTAGTCGCTCCTCGCTGCGAACGGGAGTGTGCTCGTATCTGTAAGGCTGCGTGCTCATATGTCCCACGTGGGGCACCTTCGTATTTGTGGTTGCAGCTTCTTCAAGTTCATGGGTAACTGTGCAGTGTCTCTGCATCCTGCCGGAGCGTTGGACCAAAGCTTTCCGCGTAGCGCAGTTTACCGATACGCGTCCCCCCACTTTCCACTCCTTCTCGCGCATGCTGTCTTTTACCTGCTCTTCCCTTGCTCCCTGTTCTGCTGCAGGCTCGTCTGCGTGGTGTTCGCGTCTCACTTCACAACTGTGCAGCGTAGACAGACGCGTATCGCTGACAGCGCCTGCACACCTCCGCCTCTGCGCCCTTCAACCGCGCATCGAATTCCCTGTTTTGTTCTTCTCACCACGGCATCGACACTCGCCCACACAGAGCTAGGGCGACGGACACCATCACTATCATTGCCCATGATGGAGTCTGGTGCCGATGTGGTATGCACAGGCAAAGTGCCGCCGCCAGTCGCCCCAGCATCGCAGACGTCCTCCACTGCAGCAGCGGAGGAATCGAGGTCTTATCAAGAGACAGAGCGCTTCTGCACGTGGCGTAAGCATGTACGGAACTTGTATCAGCATCTGTTTCACATTGACCTCGTCTGGGAGAGTCCGGTGGCACAACTAATGCCTTACGTGACGACAAAGAATGGACTCACCACACACACGATAGTCAGCGGTACGCGCACGGGCGGCCAGGAGCAGAGTTACCTCCAACTACTGTCCGCGACGGTTCCACAGGACACACATGTCCTGGACGGGTCTGATGTCGCGTACAGCGAGGCCACTGGTGAGGTGGGCGGGTACGGTATGGCGCCGCACGCCTGCAGTCTCAGCATTGAGCGACGCATCCTTCACGATGGGGATGTGCTGGCAGCCCGCTACGCGCCAGCCAACCCGCTCCTCATCGCGTCGACTTCGAGCAACGGGGATCTGTACGTGTTTGACTGGTCACGTGTGCCGCTGAGCCGGTTCCCGAATGAGCCCCCACGGCCACGTGCGCCGTTGCCGCCAAACGAACTTAGCAGCAACGCGACAGAGGAGGAGCGGGCCCAGTACCAGAAGCGCATGCGTGCACTCAACGTTGTGGCGACCGAGCAGGACCGTTGGGACCGTCGCACCGGTGAGGGGCAGCACGTGCTAACGCTGAAAGGAAGCAACGGCGCCTCCGAGAACTTGGACTGGAGTACCGATGCGGATGGTGTCGTGGCGTCTGGTTCCACAGGGAGAGCCTGTGTATGGCGTGTGGCGAACTTGTCAAAGGACCACAGCCGCCAAGTGGAGCCCTTCAAGGTCTTCTCGCTTGAAGATGAGGAGGCGCGTGTCACGCAAGTCAACTTCTCGTGGACGTCGCCGGACACATTCGTGGCGGCGTCCTCCACCGGCGCCGTGTACTTCAACGATGTACGCATGCAGCACACCACAGAGGTATTCTCCATTGAAAACGCAGCCACCTGTCTCGCGCTCTCTCCACTGGACGGGAACGCGCTGCTCGTTGGTGATGCAGTGGGCAAGGTTCTTTTCTTCGACCTGCGTAAGAGCAGCAAGGCTGTGCAGGTGGACTGCCTGCATGACGGCGAGGTGACCACCGTTCAGTGGTGTCCACACTCGCGGCATCTCTTCTCTTCCGGCGGTCATGACGGTGTTGTCTGCATCTACAATCAGACCCGGCACAAGACGCTGTTCAAGCACTGGGGTCATACTGATGTGATCATGGATCTAGGCTGGAGTTGGCAGGAAGATGGCGCTGGACAATTGGTGTCCACCGACAGCAACGCTATCATGCTGTGGAGGCCGCGAGACTTTTTCTACTGTGCTTGATAGACTTCTCGAAACAGAAGCGCCACGGGTGAGCAAAGGAGTAGCGTTGCTGCGCACTGCGGCGGCTGTGTGCATGGCGGGAGGTCGTTTACCGCTTGTCGAGGCGATCAAAGATGGGAGTCTCCTGTCGCGTTCTCTAGCCTATGTGCTATGACAGGAGAGGGCCCTGCGACGGAGGTGCAACGGCGTGCTCTGTTTCTCTACCGCGTGAGCTGGTTGCTCTGACCTTCTTTTCTGCATAATCTCGTGTGTGGATGCCTGACCGGGCAACGAGTTGCGTGGACGACACTGGTTTTGTGTGCTCGTCTTTGTCGTGCTTCTGGTTTCCTCATGTGAGTACGCGGGCGCCGCCAGTGTGTTCTGCGCACCCGTCCTCGTCTCTGTCTGTGTGACGGGTACGCAACCTTTCTGAAGGATTAGGGGAGGGCGAGTTGGTAAGGGTGTCATACGAGGCGTACCGCGCTGTCGCTCAGCAGGGCGTGTGCACGCGCACTTGGCAAGGGCAGTAAGGGAGTGCGCATGCACGCCGTTTGGCAGACGCATAGAGACGCTAAGCGTGAGTGAAAGAAGCGAGAGAACGCATGCTCGAGAGACACAGCGGCGAGCACGCACGTCCTCCGTCGCGTTTGGCACTGCGGTGGCCGCGGCTGCATCGTTTCCGGGTTACTCTGCTGGGCGTGCCAATGTGCTGCTTCTCGCAGCGATTTTGTGTGTTGCTGCTGCTCCTCCCGCTTCTGTGTCGCTTTTACACACAGCGGTGTGCAGCGGATGTACTCCTCGCTCATCTTGCGGCACGCGCTCCTCTGCTCGAATGTCCAGTCTGACCGGTGTCCTCCCGCTACACTGTAGCTGCCCACTTTATTGTTGCGTCTGTGCTTCCTCACTCTTCACTGCATCTCACCTCTCCCCATCATATCCGTTCTCTGCTCCCACTGCGCCTCATTGCCGGCCACTGCACGTGCGTGCCTCGTCTCTCTTCTGCGGCAGTTGTGCTCCTATTCTTAACCAAATTGTTCTTGAAAGCGTGCTGATGTCTGAAGCCGAAGTACATACGGAGTGGTCTGAGCTCCCCCTTGACACGCGGGTGTTGGAGGCTCTGAGAGACCTAGCGTGGAAGAAGCCGACTGCCGTTCAAAGCGCGTGTGTTCCTCTCGCGCTCAAAGGCAAAGACATCTCCATTCAATCCCGCACGGGCTCTGGGAAGACAGGCGCCTTCGTGATTCCAGCTGTGCAGCGCATCATCACGGAGCGGGAGCAATCTGGCAATCTTCGAGCATTGCCCAACCCGCGTGTTCTCATTCTTGTTCCGTCCGTGGAGTTGTGCGAGCAGACGGCGGAGGCTGCGCAGGTGATCGCCAAGTACGTGCAGCCCCGGTTGATCATCGACAACCTAACGTCTGGCGGTGCCGTGACGGCACGACGCATTCAGTCTGCCCACATAGTCATTTCCACCGCTGCCTTACTGGCGAAGGGGTGCAGTCAAGGCACTGTGACCGCCGACACCCTCCAGCACGTACGCTTTTTCGTCCTCGACGAGGCTGACGTGGTGGCGTCGATGGCAGAGCGATCCCTGCGGACGGTGCAGTCGTTGCTGCCACCGAACATGCAGGTTATTCTAGCGTCCGCTACCCTAACCAAAGGCGTCGCTGCCGTTAAGGGCCAACTGCTGCGGCACCCAGTCAATGTTGTGTTGACGTCGGAGGACGTGGAGGAGTCGGTGCCTGGTGACGCCAAAGACAGCGCGGACTCGCATCAGGGCCCTGTTGTCCACTCCCGCGTGACGGTAAGGGACCCACTGAAGAAGACACTGCACCAGTATTACTTGGTAGCCACGGACGAGTGCCACAGCCACACACTTCTCTTCGGTCTCTACCGCATGGCCCTAATCACCGGCAAGACACTGATCTTCGTGAATGACGACGAGCAAACGTATCGTCTGCAGAATTTCCTGGAGCAGGTCGGGGTGGCGACACTCGCCTACGACGCCAATCTCCCCATCAATGTGCGACTCGACACTCTGCGTCGTTTTCAAAGCGGAATGGTCTCCACGCTTGTGTGTACCGATGGCACGCTGGAGAGTGCAATGCAGCTGCAGGCTTCGCTGGAGGAGGCGCAATCTGGCGACAAAGGGTCCAACGGCCAGGCGGGGTCTTCGTCATCGCGGCGTCGACCGCGGCCGGCTTCCGCGTCTGCCCGCTCGAACAGCGAGGCGCCGTCGGCATTGCACCGCGGCATCGACTTTGCGCACGTGCGCAACGTCATTCTGTTTGATGGCGTGGAGGCTACTGACCCAATCGCGTTGTCTCGTTACACCCATCGCATCGGCCGCGCTGGCCGTGCCGGGGAGGAGGGTGTGTCCATCGCGATCTTCACCGTGCCGCAAGCCCGCAAGTATTTGCGTCCGCTGCAGGCGTACTGCATAGAGCGCGGTGACGCCATACGGCCGTTTCGGCAGATGCAGCGCTCTGAGGTGGCAAAGCTGCAGTACCGCGTGGACAGCGTGCTGGGCAACATAACACGTACCTCGACACGAAAGATGCGGGTGGCCTCTGTAGCAGCGGAGCTGAGCCGCAGCTCGTACCTGGCGAACCACCTATCGCAAAAGGACACAGACGCTCTGCAGCGAGTTATGCAGCGGTCCTCGAAGAGGATCAGGGTGGAGCGGAGCATTCTGGAGGTGCCTGAGTACATGCAGCTGTCGACAGCCGACGACGTAGGCGCGTACCGGAAGCGTGTGCAAGCGAATCAGACACAGTCGAACCGTCTGCGCAAGGCAACCCAAAAGGCCTCAGCAGACCCGCTGAAGGCAGTGGTGTCTAAACTGCGCTCCTCCAAGCGCAAGGCATAATGCGACAGGCGCACATCCAAGGAGGGAGGGGGAGTGTAGCGGTTTCTGTGTAACATGAAGAGGGACGGGTGGCAGGTACGATGAGTTGCTGCATGTGCGTGTGTGCGTTTGTGTTGGTGTGCTCAGGTATCCCCGCATGCATGACTCGGTGACACCGCCGGCAGTTGCTGGTGTCCTAGGGAAGAGGTCTGCTGCTTTTTGGTTTTCGCACATATTCGTAGGAGAGTTACAGAGGCGCGCTGAGCGGGTGGCGTAGCGGCCGCAAAGCCGCGTGCTTCTCCTTGCTGCTCTCGTCACTTGTGCACTGTGAAAGCGTTTCTTCGACCTGGATGCCTGTCTCCGTCTGCCGCCGCCGCCGCTCCTCTTCCTCCTCATCACCAGCGGCACCTAAGTATGTGTGCAGCTCTTTTTGTTTTTCGATTAAGTGACACAACCCACGATTGAACGTTCTCAACTTCTTTCACTGCCCGGTGAAGTGAAGAACGTCATGATGAGGATATTTGTCTTCCTCTCTGGCGTACCTCGTGATTCACCGTGCATCACAGGCACCGTAGCGGACGCATATGCTGGTAGGGGCTGCAGTTCGCTTTTGGTATTGTCCGCATGCCGTACGTTTTCCCTGTTGATCTCTCGGGGAAGGATGCTCCCCCCCCCTCCCCCTGTGACATGCTCCGTTTTACACTCTCCTTCACTCTTGTGTCGTGTTCCTCGTCCTCGGGACCATATGGGCTTTGGCGCACATGTGCGTGTACGCGCGTGCATCGTGGCATTGCACACCCGCACATCGGCTCGTCTTTTTCTCCTATTGATGGACGCGAGAGCACGCCCGTGAGCGTATTTCAAGCTCGATTGAGGGACGCCCTTCTGCGCATGAGCCGCACGCGCACCAGAACGTTCACCCACCCAGTTCAATCATCCACGGTCTGGAAAGGGGCTCGAGCACGCCCAAGCCTTGGGTGACATCCATCCGCAGGCATACGCCCGTACGCCGGGGTGTGACGCTCTAACCACTTCTTCGATTGCTTGGTGAGGAAGTGCGACGAGGCAGTAGCGGTACTGTGGTCGCTGCACTGACCTGATGTGAGGTGTTGCCGTGCTCTTCACTGGAACCTGGCTTTGTATCGACTTAGTTCTTTTTTGTTTTTTGCCTGTGCTGTGGAACGACCATGACGACGGATGCGTCACCGGTGAACCCCTATCTACTGTTCAATCGCGCGGACGAGTTTAGTACGCATGCTAAAATCGATTATGCGCTCCGTCACAATCGCCTCTACACCTTGAGGAGGGACGGCGCCCCATTCGCGCCAGCGCCGCTGAGCACTGAGCTTGATCGCCGTACGCTCGTACGCACGCTGGAGGAGGTCAAGCGCGGCATCTCCCATGCTGACCGTCTGCACCCTGTCACACCTAGCACATGCACAACACATAACACGAACGCCAGCACCTTCTCGTCCCCGGGGGACGGTACGTCACCTCATTTTGATGCCCCCCATGTCGGCGACGCCTCGAACGTGTGCTTTGACGGTACTGACGATCTTGATGCCAAGCCATGGGACACCGCGCCGAGCAGCCAGGCGAACTACTGGAGCTGGCAGATGGAGGTACTGTACCAGTCGTACCACATCTGGATCGCACTCGACTACGGGCGCGATGTCTTCAACATCACGCCCAATGGTGTCGTGCTGGTCGACCGAATGCCGACCATCGTCGCATCTATCTTACAGGTGGTCGAGACGACGCTGAACGCTCGAAAGCAGGACCTGCAGCAGATGCGCAGCTTCGTCGAGGGTGCCATCGCCGACGAGCAGACTCGATCACGCGTGATGCAGCAGGTGTGGAACCCCACTGTTTTTGTGAGTGTGGTGCTACTGAACGTTCCGCATGAGGTGGAGAAGGCTGTCCCCTTCAGCCGGCCCACCTCATCCAATGCGGACGCCGCCCGCAGTGGCATACACCATCAACGGCAACGGCATCCGTCTAGAGTCATCATGCGCTCCCCCGAGAATCGTGTTTTCACTGATCTGGAGACGGACGGCAGCGAGCACTCGTGCTGCTCGGCTGTGACTGTACTCTTTCACTGCGATGCTCAGGAGCTGCTCAACGATGACACTTTCCTGGATCGACTGCGAGAGCTGCTGTGTCGCTACGAAACCGTCTACCGTGAGCGGAGCACGCCGGAGGAGTGGCCCCAGTCATCGCTGAACGCGTCGCTGGAGTATCTGGTGTGCGCGATGCCGGAGAGAACACCGGAATGCAACACGCTGGTGCTTGTCAGTAACGTTGGCGCCACGGCCGCGCCCGAGACGTTCACCTTCTTGCAGAGCACTGTGCGACGCAAGAACCTCATCGTTTCCGTCGTGGCGCTGAATCGCCTGCTCACGTTGGACTCCCCCGATCTCAGCCCGCTTGTCCGGTTCCTGTCTTGTGTGGGGGGCTTTGCCGTGAACGTAGACTACTGGTTGGCGCTCGCAGCACCTCGGCTGAACACCGAGTGGTGCCGCAAGTTTGAGGGGGCACGGTGCTTGGCGCAGCAGATATTCGTACACCTCATCAGAAGGTTTCCGGTGACCATCCCGGGCGCCACGCGGCGCGATCTGCTAGCGGACACTGTTGGCGAGCCAGTGATTTTATATGACGGCGATCACGACCTACCCGACTTCGTCATTGGTACCTCCATGAAGGAGCTGCTGCGTGCCACGGCGGCGCTGCGCTTCAGCCAAGGTTGGAGCGTTCTGATTGACTATTGCGATGAATCCGCCACGTCGCACATGGCGGCACGCTACGACCACCACTTTCACCGCGGCATCATCACGCTGCACTACGAGATGAACATTAACCGACCAGCAGTGTATCGGCGAGTGCTAGTGTCTGGGACAAAGGCGTTGGTGGATCGGTTCTGCAAAAGTCGGTGGGACGACAAGCGGGCAAGATCGGTGGGCGAGGGCAAAGGTCAGTGGCTCACGTATCTGTCAATACTGCGACTGCGGGTGGTAATGTGGATGAAGGCAGAGCAGACTCTTCTGGAGGTAGTCAACGCGGGCCCGCGGCAGACGCCGATCGGCGCCATCGCTGATCTGGCGCACTTCTCCTCGGCGGAGGGCGTGCTATCGCAGTGGTTTAATATTTCCACGGTGTCCTCTCTAGGCATCTTCTTTAGGTTTGAGCAGCTGTCACCCAGTATGCTGGCCCGCTACACGCGCGCCCAAGTAGCGAATGGAGTGCCCACAGAGGCCGCGGCGCGGGCCTGTGTACGTGCAGCGATGAAGCGGCGCCACCGACTTGTCGGCCGCGAGGAAGATCTAACGTATCTACACACGGAGACAGTGACCACGGCTTCGTATTGCTCAGGCGCTGGGAATGAACCCAGAAACGTACTCTCCCTTGTGCAGTTCTTTCCACAGTACGAAACGATCTCGGGCAGCGACTTTGGTCTAGCAGGCGCCTTCGAGTGTCGTGTAAGCTGCGTGCTGTGCGATAGTACCACACAGGACGCACTGATTTGTGCATTGCTGCACGATATCGAGGAGGCAGTGAACGAGCGCAACAGGGCAACGGCACGCAAAGATCAGCATTTGCTGTTGCGCGCGTCGCATGATACAGAAAATGAACAGACGCTTCATTTGGTGAAAGCGAGCCTCAGCACGCGGCGCATGCGACTGCTGACAAACTACAAGGAAGGGAAGGTGCACCCCGGCGCAGATGCTGGCTCCGGCGTCTGCAGGGCCTCAACGCTTCCGGCCGTGGAGAAAGAGAAGGGAGCGCTTCTTTTAGGGTTCCCGCTGCTCTTCCGCATACCATCGCTTTCCTTCCCTTGGGCGCAGATGAATTCGCTGTGCTTCCGCTGGATCCTTGGCTGCAGCGAGTTCTACCCGTTCCTCGCTGAGGAGATCTTCAGTCATATGGTGTCGCGCCGCATGCACAGGGGATTTTCGCTGATTGTGTACTACACATCATCGCTCAAGGCGGTGCTCATGAAGCGCGTGGGCGATCCAGAGGCACATCTTCACGTGTGCCTCTTCGACGTGCTTGAAGCCATACCCTCATCGACGTCGACGTCGATGCCGGCGGCGCAGATATCCGTGCGGCGTCTTGTCACACCGTTCGAGCGAGCACGGTCCACGGCGTGGACGTACATACATGACATTGAAGAGGACATGCACATCGCCACTGCCGTATTCACCTGCAAAGTCATTGCCTCTCAGCAGCCCAGCAAGCGACCTCTGCCGGCTTGGCAGATACGTGAGCGCGGCTTCAGCCCTATTGTCGCGCGAGTCGAGTCCATCCTTTTCTCCTTGCACGTGAGATACACAGAGTACGTGGAGTTGCATTCGCCTCCCTCCCTCGGTGTCAAGGGGTGCGTGCAACTGCGTGACCGGCTAGTGAACATTGTGAGCTGCGTCGGGGATCGCAGTGCTGTTGTGAAGGCTCGTATGCTGCAGTCCGACTACGTACAGCGACTGTCTTCAGGGACAGATGCCGTGAATCCAAACACGGACGTGTGCATCTCCGTTTTGAGCCCCATGCGCTACAAGACTATACTTTGTGTCTTGATACTTGAGAGCGACACGGAGGCCGGGACGGGGAGGCATGTGGTCAAGGTTGCACTGTCCGCCCTTGATGCGAAACTGCTCGAGTATGCCATCGCGCATCAGTATCATCAGCCCCGTCCAGCCTTTACGGGTGCAGAGACAGCAGCTGCGGCGGGTAGCGAGGAGTGTTCAGTGGCGTCACCGTTGCACTCGGCGATGCCGGAGTGCATTGCCGATCGCGCGGTCGTCTTATCGCTGCGACACCTGCTCACTGTATTTACGTCCGTCTACTGCGCCCAGGAACTCATCCAGCTCATCAAACACACGTCAGCGGATATGGCGGCAGCCGCCGTTGAAGAACTGACAGAGGCCTACGCTTACCTCGGCAACTACGCGGTTGAGATGGACGTTACATACCTGCTAAAACTTGTGCAGTGGCGTTCCTGTGAAGCGGCCGGCAAAATATCGTGGAGAAGCAAGGTGCAGGAGGTGCTGACCGATGTAATGGCGTCGCAGCAGCGGA
Organism: Leishmania tarentolae; assembly: GCA_033953505.1. Taxonomy (NCBI): domain Eukaryota; phylum Euglenozoa; class Kinetoplastea; order Trypanosomatida; family Trypanosomatidae; genus Leishmania; species Leishmania tarentolae. The sequence goes on from CP119848.1 coordinate 58,755, forward strand.
GCTATTCGGTGCACCCCACTCTGTGGCTGCCGCGCGACGAGACAACCTGCAGCTGCGCCTCATCCCCCGACGAAGAGGTAGATGACGAACAGGGCAGTGACCATGACAACGAAAGCGAGGGTGCCAGAGACATGCGAGCGAACGCGATGAATGAGGACGGCGCCAACGAGGGGAAGAGTGCGCATTTGGATGTACTTCCAGCTGCGGTGAAGGCGTGCGTGCTGCTGCCGTCGTTGGCCAGCGGTGCATGCTTAGAAGAAGAGGCAGAGTGCCGGTGGCTCTTGTCAACGTTCAGTAGGGTTGATGAGAGGCGACGGAACACATTGCGCGAGCGGTCTGAGTGGAGCGTTCCCCCCACATTCATCAAGGAGACCGCTGCAGCGGTGTCCTCGTCGTCGGAGGCGGTTAGCGCTACAGTAGAAGGGCTAACGCTTCGTCTCTTCGTGAAAACGGTGCCGGCGGATCTACTGTCCCTGTGCGAGGACGAATCCTTCTACCCGCCACAGATGGCTGTGCGGCGCACACTGCGTCTGCTGTATTACCGCTTCACATCAGAGGAGGTTCCTGTGGTGGTGGGCGGCGCCTCTACGCCGCATGCACCGTCGTGTGCTACTGCTTCCAGCTACCTAGCCAAGACCGATGAAGCGGCGATGACAGAGGTGGACCAACTGTTTGCCCAGCCGATGGCTGTTGCGTGGGATCGGCAGCGCTGCAGTGATGCTTTTCACCGCTGCACAGGCCTCGGATCGCTACCGGTGCGAGTGGGGAAGTTAATGCAGCGAATTACAGAGGGGCTGAAGTGGCGGATTGCGGTGTACTGCTTACAGAACGCGTGCTACTGCGCCTCCTTCCGGCAGCTGAGAGCACGCATCGACGCGGAGCCGGCGACGCAAATGGCTGTTCCAGGCAGCACCACTGACAGCGCTGCTGCAATCGCAGCAGCCGAATGGAGGGATACCGCGACAGGAAAGATGCAGCGGTGCGACCCTGTCTTGTCGCACAACGAGAGCATGAGAGCGACGGAGTTGATGGAGAACGCGGAGCTGCGCGCGCTTCTCTGCGACGTGGTGGCCCCGGCCCTTCTGAGCTCCCATCGTTTCGTCTGCGACACGTTCGTGGTCGAGTTCACCCAACAGAAGACGAACGCCGGCCGCGTGATTCCAGAGGAGGCAATCAAGGATGTGTTCCGCCACTGCCTCGATGAGGACTGGATGTGGGTTGTGCCGACACTGCCCCTCTCCTATGTGGTGGTGCCGAATCGGGAGTACTTTGGCGAGCGCTGGGTGCTTGTGTGCGCTACGACAAAGCCGGCCCACGGCGTCAGTGGCGCGCGCATTCTTTTCTACGACACCCAAGGCACCCCTGCTGCTCTGGAGACGATGCGCAACTACAGCAGCCGTCTCTGCACTCACATGTGCAACAAGATCAAACAGGTGAGTCAGCTACATCTGCTCAAGCAGCTCCGCGAGTCGTTCAACGCCAGCGCTGAGCTCATCCCGCCAGGGTGGGGAGACCAGTTCCGTCAGAGTGGCGCGTCGCCAAGCGTCGGCGGCGGCACGCCCCACGGAAGCCCGCCGCTCGACTCGCAGGATGTGGACGTGACCGGGTCTCCATTCTACCTGAGCGGCCGCAATGTGCTGGAGATTCCCATCTACTACAAGCTGCAGCATCAGTGCAAGAAGATCCTGCACCGCATCCAGGGCCAGTGCTCGCGACTGGAGCTTGTCGCCATCTTCAACAGAGACCAGTGCTTTCTTGCCGCCGATGATGTGGAAGGGGACACGTTCCACTACCTTCGCTTAGTATTTGTCAAGGACACAGCGCACAGTGTGTCGGTGACCTCGCGGCCGCCGCTGCTGACGCCCTCGGATCGCTGCCCGCAGCTCGTGGTGCAACTCTTCAGCGCAACGCAAAACGCAAGTGTGCAGCGACCGCTGCAGCGGCTGCAAGACTTCTGCTATCTTCTGGCGGTGCAGGAGTTGCAGGGCCACCTTAACTACGTGCAGCACAAGATGATCTCCTTCAACGACCTCGTTTTTCTGCAGAACCAGCGACTGGAGCCGATTGTGGTGAACCTTCGCACCATCGTGGATGTGGCCCTCCCCTGTTCTGACCACGATGTTTCCTCGGAGTTGCCACGCGACGTTGTCACACGTCAGGATCGGCGGCGAGAGATTGCGATTGAGCTGCTGTTCCTCAATCTTCGTGAGTACAAGTTCAAGCCCTTCGGCATCCAGGACGAGCCCACACACGCTACAAGTAACTTTGTGGAGCACTACAACCTCGAAAAGTGCCTTGACATCGAGCCAGCGAAGGACGCAGCGCCAAACGAAGACGGCGGCAGCCGTGCACTGCGCGCATGGCGGTTTGTGAAGATCGTGGATGGTGTGACGGACGTGCTTGTCTCGTGCTGTCTCCATGTGCATCCGGACGACCCGCAAATAATTGTCCTCGACCGATACCTCACCCGCATCCCAGCAGAACGCTACATTAACGGCGACTCGGAGAACACCATCCTGGCCCACCTGGGCCACAGCGTTGAGAAGACCATCGCACAGTTGCGTTTTTTCGGCTTGACTTCACCAGGCCATTCCTCCTTCCCGTTCTTGCGCTCCTCTGTCCGCACGACGGTGAGCGAGCTACTGAGCATCAGCCAGGAGACATCTTCAAAGGATTCTTCGCTTCTGCGCCATCGGCACTTCTCACTCGATAACGTGAGCCCGGCCGTGCTGCCGATGCTGATGGATCGCCTCTGCGGTGCGCTCTCGAACTACGGCCCGACCTGCTTCGCATACAACGCCGGGCGCGCCGCGAAGGGCGTCGTGCGAGTGCCGAACTTTTCATGGAAGTGGATGGAGAGCATTCAAAACGACGCGATGGCGGACGCGCTGTGGATGTACGTAACGTGCGGCTACGACGTCATGGACTCTCCCGAGGCGACAGCACCGTTGGCGCCAACGCGCGTTGTGCCGTACGTCGTGCCAGGCGTCCCGATCACGTCTGTGACGACCGAAGAGTCGCAGATGTCACTGCTTGGCGAGTACCAGCTTTGCGAGCGCGGGTGTCCACTGCTGGAGTACCGCATTGTTCTCTCTGTTTCCCTGACAGAGGGCCTTTCACTAGCGCTCTTCAATCTACGCGACACGGAGTACATTGTGCGACTGCTGGGCTACGTGGTGCTGGCGATGGAGGAGAAGTCGGCGCTGTTGGAGGATGTGCTGTTGCAGCGCATGGGCTACGCCGTGCCGTCCTCCTTCAACGAGGCAGATCTGGCGCGCAACTGCTGCGGCGACGACACGAATGTGATTTGCACTAAATCGCTATCGATCAGTTTCGATGCATACCGCCGGCGCGTCAACAACGTCCGCTTTCGTGTGCAGCCCGACGTCGAGCGGGACGACCCCCTGGTGGTGATACTCGAAGGGCTGTACAATCGAGGTCTCATTGTGAACTATGTATTTTGTGTCGATGACGCCATCAAAGTGCTGTTCGACGAGTGCCCTCAGTACTCACTGCAGGAGTGCGTGCGCCTTATTGATGCGCTGTTCGAGGCTCGTGTGCTGTGCGACTATCCGAATAGTGCCTTAAAGCCGCAGATTTCCATTCTTGCTTCCCTGCCTCAGATCGAGCAGCTCACTTCGGGCCCGCGCAACTGCCGGCTTGGCGATGTGAGCGGCGTTCCGGCGGATGCCCTTGTTGCGTGCGGCTATCATCGCCATATCTTGATGTCGCACATTATCGTGGAGGCGCAGAACGCTCGCTCTGGTGTGGCCCAGGTGCTGGCGAAGTGCGATCTGCTGTGGCGGTCAGGGCCACAGAACAATGCGCTCGAGCTGGCGAAGGCGATCGTGACGCTGCAGCTGAAGAGCAAGGAGGTGTTCGGCACACGCGTGCCTGACTTTTCTCTTCGACTTGAGCGGTGGCGGCACGAGGACGATGTCCTGGATCCGATCCTTCCCACCCAAACCCAACAGAATGTAAGCTACGCCCGCCCGGTGGACGCGTCGCTGCAGCTCTACACGGAACACCTGCACCGGCTCTACCCCTCCATGTGCATCATTGATCTCGACCCCAACGACCCACTTACCATCTCAGAAGAGGTGCTGCTCAACCGTCTGCGATGCCGGTACGGGAAGGTCACAAGCGAAGACGGCAGCGTGGTTCTCTTCAGTCCACACCTCTACTACGGAGTGATTCCCTTTGTGGACCTCCTACGCTGTGGCATGTTCTACGAACGCTACGGCCCGTTCGCGGACGCACTCGGCGAGGAGGCCATCGTCTCCCCCATCACTACTAGCGGGCTTTTCATTATTGAGGTGGGCTTTCAGGTGGTGAACTATGCCCTCGACTTCTTCGTCATCAACGGCGACGCCATCCCGCCGGGGATTACGGCGAAGGTGGCGGCAGACTTCAAGCAAACGCTGCTGTTCGAGAGCGTCCTGTACGACGCTGCAGTGCACAGTCTGGCACACTGCATGCGCACCCATTCAGTTGCGCTTGCAGGACAGCAAAAGGCGTACATGGCGGTGAAGAATCTGGTCAAGTACCACCCCTTTCCCCCGATGCACTGCGCCAACTTTGTGGCGTCGTACACCATCACCGACCCTCGGGTAATGCGGCTGAAGAGCCTCACCCCAAGCGGTGCGGCCAACAGCAGCGACTTGCACGTCGTCGCAGATGGTGTTCTTTACCTCTCGCCTCCCAGCCAGAACCTCCTGCAGCGCGATCCGGCAAATGAGACGTACACGTATGGGGGCCTCATCATCTGGGAGCGGGCCCAACTCTTCGTGCTGCTCACCAACACAAAGGGCGTGAACAAGGCCTCGCCTGAGGCGAATCGCTATCTCTCACAACTGGCGCTCAGCGCCCGGCACTTGCTGCTGAATCAGCTGCTAGAAAGCACCCAGCAGGAGCGGCTGGATGTGGCGTGGCGGAAGTTTCTGGTGGAGGGGCGCGTGTCGCCGGCAATGGACGGGCGTGGCAACACGGGGCGGGAGCTGCCGAGCTATGACGAATTTGAGCTGTTGCGTGGCCACTCGCACAGGATTGTTCTTCACTCGTATGTGCCAATGGTGCAGATGATTCTGGCACCCGTTGACTGGAGTGGCGACGAGGGACACCTGCAAGCCGTGTGCGCGCAGCTGTATCCTGAGCATGTTTTGCGTGTGATCCGGCGCCAGAGAAGCGCCCGCGAGAAACAGGAATTACCTGCGTCAACGCCACATGCACGCTACTACGACCTCACCACCAGCTCCCCGGCAGGCGGTGTGCGGCCAAGGCACGTTACCACCGCCTCAGCAGCCGTCGGTCCGATCGGGGGCTACGACATCACACGGTTGTTCCTGTCGCCGTGCTTGACTGGCTGGTTTGTGGTGACGTTTGCTTCGAGTAAAGCGGAGGAGAACGGCTTCTTTCTGGCCATGGAGTGCTTCTCCGATACACACCGCCCCTTTGGCTCGAGTGTCGTAGTCGAAGAGCTGAGTCTGTTCTGCAAGCCTTCCCGTGCCCCTCATCAGCATCGCGTCATGACTTTCCTGAGCGACGCGGAGCAGGCACTGGTGGAGCGATTTGTGCGACTGGTGAACAGCGCCGTGTGGTCTAGCATTGAACCGTGTGCCTCTCAATTTACGATATAGCTCCACCACTTGTGCGCTGTATCTCCTCCCTGCGTTTCTGGCCCGCTTCCTATCCCGCTTACTCTGTCCGCGTGCTCTGCTCTGGAGTAGCAAACTGGGGTGCGCGTGCATAGGGAGTACGCTTGCCGGCGAAGGTGATGACGTACGGCGATGGCAGTTCCGGTCGGAGTGAGCGGGACAGAGAGCGGGAAAGAAGGCGCGGGCTGCATAAATGTTTCTCGTACCTATCTGTGACTATGGGTGGGGGGGGGGAGTGATGGAGCTCACGCAGTAACGCGCGGACCCGGCGGTGTGCCCTAGGGGGGGGGGCTCGCCTGCCTGCCTGGCACCCACCCCCACCCCTCTGCCGTTTTTTTTTTTTTTTTACCCTCTTGCTCGGTGTTTGGAGTACCGCCGTGGTACCGCGAACAAGCAGACACGACAACGGTATGCGCCTTCCGCCCATGTGCATGCCAAAGACATCCCTACCAGCGCGCGTGTTCGGCATGGTGCGTGCGGAAGAGGGCAGAGGAAGAGCGCAGGCAGTTGCACCGGTGCTCCAGAACGCTGCAACGTTGAGAAAGCCGGAGTGAAAGCGGGGGCACTGCTGCCGCCGGCACGCAACAGTCGCATGATGCAGGGGCGACATCGCGGTCTGATGCGTGCGGGAATGTGTTGAGGCCCATATACCAATTTGCCTTTGAGAGCTGTCTGTGTCCCAATCACGCCTCGCTTGATCGGACTCGCTACCCTCGACCTTCTTCACTGCTCCCTCTCCCCCGCCCCTCCCTCCCTCACGTGCTGTCAGTCACGGTTTTGAGACACTCCACCTGCGCGCAGAAGTATTTCAGAGCTCCACGCTGCGCTCGCTACCTCGCTTGGTGAGCAGGTCGCCTCTTTCACGCACTTCGGTCCGCAGTCTCTCTATCGTTTGCAACGTTCTGCGCCAGAGCGAGATGAATGCCACATCTTACGAAAAGCAGCTCACGTGTGAGTGAGCCCGTGCTCGACCCACCACTGTCGTCAACCGCGTCACATGTACCGCTGCCTCTGCAGGGCCTCCGTACTGGTTACTCGAAAGTGGTTGCCGTTCCGCGCCACAGCAGCGGCGTCATTGTGGCGTGGCGCCATGATAGTCCTGCCGTCAAGGTAGCAGTGGGCGATGCGGCAGTGCACACCAGCTGGGTGAAAGTCGCACGGCTCTTTGTCAACCCGCACACAGACACGGTGCAGCTGACACTTCTGCAGCGCGGGCCGCGCACCTACGTTGATGGCCAGCGCCTGATGCGAATTGGCTCGCCGGTGGAGGTGCGGGCAACCCAACGAATCTCGTTTGGCAATGACCCGACCTCGTACATGGTAACGCCGGCACCGCGTAGCCTCGCCCCGGGCAGGACTGTAGCATGCACGCCACTGCCGCTGACGGCACCGGCGTATCCGTCAGTGGCCAGTCAGTATGGGCACGTGTCATCGTCTTGCACGCCAGGATTCTGTCGCTTTTCTCTTTCTCCAGACGGCTCTTCGACACCCTTGTGCGCTGACAAGGAGGGGGAGCGGAGCGCGGCGTCCGCCATCTCGATGTCTCCAGAGGCGCTGACAGTGCGTGCCCAGCCAACGAACATGGAATCGAGGCAAGGCAGCACACCATGCGAGGCAGCCGCCGTATCTCCCCTTCTGGCATCACAGAGGGCCTCAAGAATGCGCGGGTGCGTCTTTACTCACGCGTCGAGCAGCATTGCCGCCACGACTAGCTGTATTGCGGAGGACGCAAGCGCTGCTCGACAGACGACTGAGAAGTGCGCCGTGAGCGCACCGGTGACGGAGAACACGGCAACGGACCTCCTTGTGCAGTGCACCGCGACGGTGGCACGATGCTCTGCGGATTTGGTAAGCACCAACAACGGTGCTGCTCTACCCTCCGCCCACTTGGACGAGGAGCGGGGCGGAGGCGCGGCGTGCTCACTGTGGCACAGCCTCACTGCTGGCCACTTGAACTCACGCCCATCTCTCTGCACGGAGACCGCGGAGCTGAAGCAGTGCAGGTACAAGGGGATACGTGAAGGCTTCAATTGCGAGTCACGAGCGCGCACTCGGTTCCACGTCAAGCCGTGCTGGACCTTGGGGCCCGTCACCAGCGTGCGCTCCCCGGACTGGGAGGTGGTGCGCGCGATGCAAAGTGGCGCAGCATCACCGCGACAGAATGGCATCTGCCAGTTGAGCTCCGGCAGCGTCGGCTTCAAGGATGCGATAGTGGAGCTTCGCAGAGGACACGCTGACCGTCGGGCCCCATTAAGTGGGAGGACTGGACATCGACCACCGCCTCTGAGGCCACACTTGCAACGGTCTGGCGCGGCCCGGCACCGTGTATCGCGCCATTCCAGCAGCAATTTCTCTTTGGAGCTCACTAAGTACACCTCTGTCAATGTGGAGGGCGGAGGCAAAGCCACAACCACGCACACGACGCCTTTGTCAAGGAGTGAGGCGGCCACCGATTCCTGCAGTGCCCTCAGCAGTAATCTCACCGCGGCAGAGAATGCATATCAGCGTCCGTATATGCGAGAAAAGCTGCACTTATGTCCGCGCGTGACGGTGATTCCTTTTATCATTGAGTCATTCGGCAGAACGCATCGGTACCGGCCGCTCGCTCACCTCAGCGAGCCGAAACAGGCTGGCAGCAGTGGCAGTAGCATCCACAGCGGCGGTGACAAAGGTGCACCAGTGGACGTCTTTGACCGGTTTGCGGGCGTGCCATGGAAGCACCCAATCGCCGCCGACGAGATGGTGACCCCGCGAACGGAGGCGCTGCTGCGGGACATCCTGCGGCGCCTCCCTGACTCCACATCAGCCTCCGATGATGCAACCTTTCTGCACTGCGCCTTGAAACGGTCATACGACGCGGATAGCGACCGCTTCTCGTACGTGGACTCACCGGCGTTTGTGCAGCTGATGTACAAGAGGTTTGCTTCTTTGCTCACGGCTATCAAGGCGCGTATGCAGACGGCTCCTCCAGTGTTACGCCTGTCGTCGCCGCTTCTGTGCGGAGGGGATTTGCTGGGCAGCTTCGCGGATCTGATGGTGCTGCTCAGCAGCGTCGCTCATTTTTCTCATTGGTCTACGGTGCACACGCCGCTGCTGCTGCTCGGCAACTACGTGGATGTCGGCTGGCACAGCGTGGAGGTCTTCATGCTGCTGTGCTGTTGGGCGTATTTGCAACCAAACAAAGTGCATCTGCTTCGCGGTCCTCACGAGGACCCAGCAGTGAACGGCAACTACCGTCTGCTGCGAAAGCGTTGCCTGCGTTATAAGTGCCGGCAGCGCTTTGGTTCGCGCAGGGGCATCACCCTGTGGGCACAGCTGAACGACGTCTTTGCCCTGCTACCGGTGGCAGCAGTTATTGATGAGCGAATATTTGCCACCCACGGTGGCATACCACTTCTGCGCGTGTCGACGCCACCGAGTAGGGAAGAGGGGAGGGGTACTGCAGTGCAGCGTCAGCGTGACATCATGGCGCCAGTGCAGTACTTGTACAGCGTCACTTCTGGCTCACCCACGCGGACTTCGTCGGACGCGAGCACGCCGGTGTCCTTCTCGTGCCACTCAGCAGACGCCCTTTTCTCCGCGGAACGGCAGCCTGCCTGTGCGCACGAGAGGGGTGGCAGGTATGCCAAGGAAAGTGTGCGGCCTGCGGCGGCTCGTCCCTGCAGCGTGCAACAGTACCGCTCACAAACACCCATGGGGGAAACAGCACGTAATGCCCTTAGGGCGGAGTGCGCTGAGGGCCATAGGGAGACATCAGCGCGGTGTCTTTCTCTCGAGCCGCTCTCCGGCGACCAGGCGAACGAAAAAGATGGATGCCCGAGGGCCAGAGCTGAATGCGCAAGAGCAAGAACGGCGGTGGTCTCCTCCACGCCCCTCCCATCATGCCCGACGTCACCGTGTGACACTGTGCCACCTCCCCAGCAAGGTATGAAGGGGCTGGAGCCGGAGGTCACAGTGGACGTAGGCGCTGCAGTTGTCCTCCCAGCTGCCACAACTCAGGCACGCATGTCATCACTGGCTTCGCCGTCTTCTCAAGCTGCCAAGGCCATGCCCAGCACCGATGGCACACGTTCAGACTCGAAAACGATAACGCGTACGACCCCTGCGTGTCACACGCCAATTTCTGCAATGGATGATACCCTGTGCGGTGCGGACGGCGGTCCTCTCGTCACGCAGAGGTCCGCTGACGCACGCCACCAGGCCTGCTTATCTTCGGCGCGATCGGAAAGAGGCGACATCTTTCCATTAGAGACACTCGAACAAGGGTGCACCCCTCCACCAACGGCAGCAGCAGAGAGTGCACCGGGTCCGTGCTCCACCTCCAGCGCCTGCGTAAGTGGCTCTGAAGTACAGGGCACACAGGAGTACGAGGCGGCACCACGGGTGCCTTCAAGGCACACCTCAGAGGACGACAGTGTACCGTCCGAGGACGACTTTGCGAGCCTTCTTGCGGCCATGCACTCAGGTCAGTACGCCTTTCGCACCCTCCAGAACTCCACTCCGCTGGAAAGCCAAGACGTGGCACGACGCCTCCGGCTCGTGCGCGAGCTTTTGTGGAATCGACCTCGTGAGGCGACTACCAAACTGCTCGTGCCTGAGGAGGAACTTGATAGCGATGGAAAGAACGCTGCAGGAGTGCCGTGGTGGCGACCCCGTCGAGTGGAGGGCTGCTGCTGTCGCTGCCCTGCCGAGCGAGCGCATCGTTGCTGCCACATCTTCGGCTCTGGTGCTCTCATTCAGTTTTTTCTCCGCTTTCACTTTGCGATGCTGATACGCGGGGCGCCGGAAGACCCCTCTGAGCTCTACGGGGCTGAGCTATCCGAAGAGGGCCGGCTGCTGACACTGAATACGTGCAGCCGAAGGCACAAGGTGACGTTTCAGGCCTCAGCGTGCTTGTTGGAGCCGCAGACGCTGCGCCTTGCCACGTGGGGGTCGCAGGAGCTCGCTGACTCTCTTGGACAGCTGTCACTGAGCAGTCTCCCCGGTGTTCGAGAGGCGTGGACGGCGCGCGCAAACTTTGAACAGTTTGTGTGCGATACGCTGCACACCCGCCTGCGCGATCATCACATCGTGGGCTCGGCCAATCAATGGAGTGTGCTCTCGGCGTACAAAACTTACATGCAACAGCGATCCGCGGCTAGCACATCGTCATGAAGGCTGTAACCGGTGTGGTGTGTGTGTGTGTGCCGTGTTCACGACACGAATCCCTTTCTTTCTGCACGCGATTCTTTTTTTTTTTCGCTGCTTGCGTCTCGCTTGTCCGCGTCTGCTATATCCACTGCTACGATTTCCTTGTGTCTTGGCGATACGGCGGCGTGGGCCCTTCTGCGCTCGTGCTGAAAGTCGAACGTCCGCTGTAGTCGACTTGAGGCTGTCGTGTTTCTGCCGGCCCGCCCCTCTTTCATGCATCACCAGGCCAAGTGGCCCTTCTTTCCCCCCCTTCGCATTTGTGCAGAAACGTAGAAGGAGTAACAGAGGGGACTGATGCATAGTCCCTACCCCGCTAAGGAGGGGTTGTGCAGGTCTGCGTGTCTCTCGATGCGATGCGTCTCTTGCCCCCCCCCCCTCCCGCTCTCCGTTCCATGGAGTTAGACGGAGGCACACCACGACATACCGTAGTCCTGCCATGCACGTGTACCATCTTCCCTCTCCCCCCTCCTACTTCCTTATCGGTGAAACCACGCACAAAATAAAATAGCAATAGCCTACATAAAAACAACAAAAAAACCCACGGGCGAGGATCACGCGAAGGGGCCGGTGCGTGCTGCGATCAGGCGACACGCTGATTTCCATCACCTGCGTAAACGCGCTTGCACACATTGTAGGGCCCGTCGGCCGTGCCAGCTCACTCAGACACACGTGCGCACGGAGCCCACACAAGCCCTCCTCTTCGCTCCTCTCCAAACTGTGCTGGTGCAGGCTCCTCTTCCCTTCGTGCGATTTCCGTGCGGTCGACACTCTTTCTCTTCACTGCTGCATTCAGCGCGGTTCTGCAGGATGAGCGCCTTCGAAAGTCCTCGGACTTCCATCAGCAAGCACCGTTCCTTGCACATCTCGACTTCCGGCAATGGGTCTCCAAAGTGTAGCAGCGGCGGGCAAGCGGAGATAGTCGCCGCGGTGCTTGGGCGGGAGTCGAACAAGCCGGCTGCTGAAGTCATCGTGGAGCGCATCCTAAAAGCTGCCGATCCGCATGTGATGTCGGTGCCCGTGTACTACGATTATAAGAAGGATGCGCGTGTGTACAAGTGCTTCCCTAGTACACGGCAGGTGTCGACCCTCTTCGCCATGGACGGCAGCACTATCCCTAAGGACTCGCCGGAGGCGCTGCAGCAGGAGGAGGACCGCCAGCGCCGCATCCAGGAGGTGGAGATGGCTGCTGCCGCTGAGACAAATCCGGACTTGGTGGAGGAAGGTGTGTCCACGCGCATTCTCAAGAACCAGTTCAACTATAGCGACCGCGGCAGCCAGACGATAAACCAGCCGATGAAGGAGCGCACTGTCATGACAGACCCGCCGCCGTCGGCTTCTTTCGGCGGGCTTGCCACGGCGTGGGCCATCTACGACGCCTACGAGGGGGACCGCATCCAGGCCGAGAAGGTGGCGGCGGCGCAACGGCGCGCCGCTCAAGCTGCGCGCGCTGGCAAGGATGAAGAGAGCGCGCTCACCCACGCGGCAGATGAAGTGTCTCTCCGCGACGCGGCGGAGGTCGGCCCCAAAAGCGCGGTGGAGCTGCTGGCGTCGCCAGAGTTTCGCCGCGCGCTTCAAGTAATGGAGCGCATGGTGAACCAGAACGACTGCCACGACATCATTGATGACTTCAAGTATTGGGAGGACCAGAGCGACCTTTACAAGGAGGATGGCACGCTGCTGCCCCTGTGGCAATTCTTCACGGAGAAGACACGCAAGAAGGCCGTTACTGCCATCGCCCTCAACGGTCGCTACTCGGACCTCTTCGCTGTTGGATACGGTAGCTACGACTTCCTGAAGCCATGCAAGGGCACAGTTCACTGCTTCACTCTCAAGAACGCGGTGCCGACGGGCTCTGGTGCTCCGATTCCCGCGCACCCGGAATTCGCTTTTCACCTAGACTGCGGTGTGCTTTGTCTTGCCTTCCACCCACGTGAGCGCTCGCTGCTTGCCTGCGGCCTCTATGACGGCAGCGTGTGCGTGTTTGACATGCGTGTGAGCTCCCACGACTCGGAGGGTACGAGCCACGGTCGCCCGCTCTACCGCGCCAACGTGCGCACCGGCAAGCACATGGATCCTGTGTGGCAGATCATGTGGATGGAGCGCACACTAGAGCTGTCCTTCTACTCCATAAGCACAGATGGCCGCGTGACGAACTGGATGCTGAACAAGAGGGAGCTGACATCTCGGGACGTGCTGAAGCTGAGCACTGGCGTGTGCACCGCAGACCCGGAGCAGGTGCTGTTGAACGAGCTGGGTGGCATGTCGTTCGACTACTCACCCACCCACGATAAGATGGTGGTCGGCACACAGGAGGGCAACCTGCTCCTATGCACCGTGAGCCACAGTGGGCAATGTGTCGAGCGCTATGAGGGACACAGCATGGCGGTGTACACCACCCGCTGGAGCCCATTCCACCCTGACATCTTCCTCACCTGCTCGGCAGACTGGACTGTCAAGCTGTGGATGAAGGGCTCTTCGTCTCCGTTGACCGTGTTTGACCTCGGCGACGCCGTCGGTGATGTCGCGTGGGCGCCATACAGCTCCACTGTGTTTGCCGCCGTCACCGCGGGTGGCAAGGTGTATGTGTTTGACGTAGCGCAGAACAAAACAGAGCCCCTGTGCGCGCAGACAGTCGTAAAGAACGCAAAGCTGACGCACATCGTCTTCAGTGAAGCGGACCCGATTTTGTTTGCTGGCGACACGCGCGGCACCGTGCTGACCCTGAAGCTGTCCCCTAACCTGCGTAAGGTGTCGAGGCCCGGAAAGGGGGAGCCGACCGATGCAGAGTACATCAAGAAGATGGAGGTAGAGAAGCTGAACCACCTGGTGGAGGTCACCATGAAGGACCGCGCGTTGCTGGCTGCGTAGAGGGAGCACCGGGCAGGATGCCTGCTGCTTCTCCCTGCACACAACTGCCTTGCTCCGTTTCGTGTTCCTTTTTCTCTTGTGGGGCTCTGGCCGTGATGTGCCAGCGGATCCAACACACGCGTGCTGGGGTGTGGGTGCTGTTGGAGACCACAGGTGGCAGTTTGGCGCGGGCTGTGCGTGGACCCGTTATTGTGTGCTTTGGCTGGGCCTCTTTGTTGCACCACCGATGGGACCGCTGCTCCTCCAGGCACCGTCTTCGCCCTATGCCGTTTGAGTGTGAAGGGTGTGACCTTGGAGATGTGCTCCGGGGCTGTCTTTGCTGTTGCTGTTGTTGCTGCTGCTGGTTGTGTGTGTGTGTGCGTGTACATGCATACGTCCCCTCCCCCCCCCTTTCCCTCGATGTATGCTGTGCTAACAGGTGCTGCTTTAGACCGGCATGCCAGACGACACGCACATACACAGGGAGCGGAGGGGGCGAGGGGTAGAGAGATGCCAGATAGAAGGGATCGCTGAATCCCGCTCTACTGGAGGGAGGGACGCGCACCTGCATGGAGGCATGAGCACGGGTCGTGGTTGTGTAGCCCGTGGATCTGAGAAAATGAGGCGAGTGGGAAAAAAGAGGGGAAGAAGGGAGTAACGCTAGTGGAGGGGGGGGCGCGAAGGTCAGAGCGGCGCAGGGGGTTGTTCCACCTCCGACCACCCGTTTCCTTCCTCACGCTCCTCTCACGCCCACGAGTACACTGCGCATTGCCCAGCAAAGCCTCACTTCTCTTGTCCATCGCAGCTGCCCCGTTCCGTCGCCGACTCACTCCTGCGGTTTCTCTTGTGCAGCCTTCTTCTCCCTCTCTTTTTATGTTCTGTTATATATATATATTTGCCTTCCCCGATGTAACCAAGTACGATGTACAGTGAGCTTTGGTGTGTGTGTGTGTGTGTTTGTGTGACTGTAGGTGCGTCGGGCTTTGTGTGCGCGTGAATGTTTTGTTTCTCAGCACACCCCTATGCATGTGTGCGGGTGTGTACTTGCTTGGCTGCGGATGTGACCCGATTTCTCTCCCACGTCGCTACTGATATTTTGAATGCACACAAACTGAAAGCGTAACAGCCGGAGGCCACAAGGGTCCAGGGCACACCCTACGTCGCCATCCCCACCCCTTCTTCTTTTGCATCGTCACCGTGAACGTCTCTTGTGGGAGGCGAATCCGGTGCGCCTGACTATGCAAGAGAGAGGACAGCTGCCACAGCTGCGCTCAGCGCCCATGCGCGAGTATCTTTCCGGTGTTGTGTGCCGTATCACTGCCGTGCAACCTTTTATTCCATCGGATAGGTGAAGTTGCACACATCGCTGTCGTACAAGCTCCGTGGCTGATGCCGGCGCGACGGCTCTCAGATCAAGTTTGAGAGTGCGCGACGGACGCAGCGTTGTGTACTTCCCACCCTCACCTATCCTCTTGTCAGGCGTAGACGGCAGGGACGTGTCTTCCCTTGCGCCCCCCCCTCCCCACAACTCTAGTCTGTTTTCGCTCTATCGGCTCCCCACCTCGCCTTCTTACGTATCATATATATATTTTCCGGTGTGCGCATCGACATCGTCATGCCCGCGCTGTGCTGCGGATCCTCTCTCCGACGACCGGGTCGCTCACTGATGCACGCACGCATTCACCGCTCTGAAGAGGTCTGTGGAGTATACGGCGAGTGGTCAGCCCACACCAACACTTTTAGAAGCCAGATAACCAGACTGTGTCGTAACAGATTCCAGTATTCGTCGTGCACACTTCGAATTCATTAGCTCGCTTTCCTCTCACCCCCATTCTTCAGCGGTCCACGTGCGCACACCTGTCCACATATGCCTCTGCTGATCCCTTGCTCCCACTCATAACTCACCCCAGAAGAGAAGACGTGCGGGAGACACTGCCGTCGACGTTGACGATCCCTGCCCGTGTTTCGCCCACTGGAAGGCCTGGAGAAAGAGGAAGATAGCGATACGCACAACATACACACACACACATATATATATATATATATATATATATATATATATAGACTCACGAATACGACAGACACACACGCACACACTTGCACCGTCGCCTTTTTTTTGTTCCTCTGTTCTACCTTCCCCACCAGAGCACCAAAACACAGTCACATACGCGTACTTTGGACCCGTCTTGGGGCTGTGCCTTGGTCGCCGTGTCGCTCTAGAGCGTTGTTGCTGTTAGAACTATACACACGTGCTTGGCTCTACCTCTTCTCTGCGCTGCGGATAACATCATCCCCTCTCCATTCTTCACCTGGAATACTTCGTGCGTAGTCTGCCTGGCTACTCGTACGCAGGAAAACTCTCTAGGCGCGACGGCACGGAAAGGAACACATCGTAAACGCGCCAAGGCGACCGCGATACTTGTCAGAGACCCTTACCATTACCTCCCTGCTGAACTGCATCCTTTTTCTCATAGACATAGACAGACGCACACGCACACGGAGGGTCGCACCAGCTCGGAAGACGTTGTCTTGGTATATTGCAGGCAGGCAGAAGAAACGGGGTAACGAAAAGGCGGAGCACAGAACGCCCAACGCACATGCGTTTTCCCTACCACCGTCCATTGTCTGTGAGTGTGCATCGGCCAACATCGCAAGCGCTGACTGCTATAGTCTCAGCATTTTCCCTCACCAGCGGTCCTCTTGTGTGACTGCTCGTGTACAAGCGTCACGCTTGACGGCTTACTCCTGCCTCGCCCCACGCACACTTCTTTTCCTTTTCTCGCTGTGACGTGCTGGTCTCTCGATCACGATTGAGACAAAGTTCGCACCACTGTTATCTCTGCGGTTTTCGTTGTCCAACGCATTACCCCCTGTCGCCCTCATCTATTCACTGCCGTGCGGAGAACTAGTCTCTCTCTCTCTCTCTCTGTTGAGCATTCGCCTGCTCGCTACTTTCGCATCCTGTAGCACGTCCGTGAGCTACTGCGGTTTCGTCTGCGAAAGTAGAAAGAGTGAAGCTCAAGTCTTCTTCAATAACGAACGGCACTTGTCCATTGTCGTGCGACCGGGCGCATGGGGTACAGCAGCGTCCCAGTCGCTCTTTGCTTCCAAGACTGCATTGTTCGCCCTGGGTATCCTCCCATCTTACCTATCGATCGTGTTTCTCTGACGGCTCGCGGCCACAGACAGAAGGAGAGTTTCTTTTCCCGAAGCTGCACTCGCCCCCTCCTCACTGCCTTCTCAGCCATTGTCTTGTGTTCAGGTGTGTCCGTGCATGTGTGAGCGGTTCTCTTCTGTGGGTGCGACGCATTCTTCATCGTTCAGAAGGCTCCGGTGAGTACCACCCGTGTGTGCTAGCCCGAATCTCCTCTCCCTTTTTTTTGTTTGCTCGGTACCGCCGCTCCCACTCTTGTCAGGGACGCCCTCGCCACTGGTTGCCCGTGAGCGCGACGCACCTCTGCAGGCAGGTACCCATAGGCGCGTACACGACAAACGAGTGTAGGGTGGAAAGGCACGGCGTATGCTAAAGAGGCGGAGCGAAGAAGCTTAACAAGCTCCCCTCCCCCACCCCCAACCACGCACACACATACGGCACGTACAGGTAGAACGTTTTTCCTGAGGCTTTGTGGTGAAACCCCTCCGCACACCGTTGGTTGTATACACGCGCTCTATCTTTTCATAGACTCTGTTCACTTTGTGTTCATCTTCATCGGCCCTCTCGGCTCTCGTTCTTTTTCGTCTAAGGCACACGCAGGGCCATTGTCGCGCACGATAATTGTACAGCGAAAGCAGCGATACCTTGTACTGCTTCTCCCTCTCGTTTCTGCTTCTGCCGCTGTTGTCTGTGCTGAAAGCCGTTGTTGCCAGCTGCGCACTTTTTTCCTGCCTCGTTTGTTGTGCTTCTGTTTTTGACGTCTTCGCTACATCTCCCTCTAGATTCGCATCTGACTCTCCCTCTCGTGTTTCTTCCTCCGGACACCGGACGCGAGAGCGACTGCGTTGTGTGGTAGAGTTTGCTTCGAAGCTTGCGTGCTCCTTTTTTCTTTTTTTTTTCCTCCTGCATCACCGTCTCGCTTTCGTTGAGGCGTATCACCGTTCTTGCCGACCTGTTTCCCATTCTGCATCAATGGCAACGTCTATGCACAGTCGCGCTCGCAGCTCTTCCGCCGACAGACAGCCCCTCGCGCCGCTCTCGTCATCCCTGTCGACGATCACACGTGTGTGGAACGACCGCTTGCGAGCGGTTTCATCAGCACGAGATATTCCTTCAGTGGGTGAGCTTGAGGATGTTAACAGCGGCACCCCAGCGGCGAAGGAGGAGGCGCGGCTGCGCCAGGTTGCCGTCGCCAGCTCCGGTTCGGTTCGTCTTGAAGCCGCGTCCGGCGTCGACGACGGCCTCACGGACAGCCCCGCGGCGACAGTGCGGACCCGCTCCTCCTCGTTGTACCCTGCTAGGGCGAGCGGCAGGCGAAAAACGGCGGTGAGGTTCAAGGACGTGACCCCAGCGACTTCTTCTACCTCTACTGCCGTTTCAGCGCGGTTTTCTGTCGACCCCAACACTGACGATCTGGTGGGTCTTGTGAAGCCATTGTTTCCGAACACGCTGCTCACGGAGCCGCAGGATGAACGACGTCTTCTGACGCTTGTGTTGGACCTCGACGAGACGCTTGTGAGCAACCGAGACTCCCGTCAGTCAGCCGCTGTGCTCCGGCCCTATTGCCTTCACGTACTGAACGCCCTGCGCCACATGAAGGAGCTGGAGATTGTGCTGTGGACCGCATCCACGAAGGAGACGGCGTTGCCCGTGGTAGATCAACTGCATAAGACGGGCATCATCTTCGACGACATCATCTTCCGCAACAGCCTCTGGTTCACGCAACCGATTCATACGAAGGACCTGCGGCTGCTCGGTCGCGACATGGACCGCGTGCTTATCGTTGATAACTCTGTTGGCTGCTGTAAACTGCACCCCCACAACGCTGTGCTTGTGGAGGACTTCCACGGTGTCCGACGTCGCGAAGACGCGGCTCTTGTGAACGTGTACTACGTGGTGGATGCCCTCCTGCGTATGATGCGCGAGCGGTCGATGCCGGTCTCGGAGGGGTTGGGGTGCCTCATGGCGGAGGGTCAGCTGTGCCACCCGGTGAACTATGACCTGCCTGAGTTCTTCAAGTATATACCACTGACGGAGGTGCCAGAGCTGAAGCGGCCGCCAGTCGGCCGCTTCGTGAGAGCGAACACAAAACCCCCAAACACGTCTATTATGCAGCACTGGGTCTACTAGAGGGCGGGAGACGAGAAGAGCAAGCGGCCGGGCTGATGCAGAGTGAACAGGTCGTCGAATGATAGGAACCGTGCACGCATCTCCGTGTACCGTTGGTGGTATACGTCGTCATAGTGCAGCCTTCATGGGCACTTTGCAAACGATAAACGAGCTGTGAGGCATCACCCCCACCCCCTCCATACACCAATGCAGAGGTGGAGGGCAGGAGGTGCCGGACGAATGATTTCAGCGGTGCATCGCCGCTGCTCCCCCCCCCCCCGTTCTTCTGCTCCGTCCAACATTTCATTAGGTGAGAGGAATGGCTGCGGCTGCGCTATATTGTGCCTCACTACGGAGACGATAGGGGCGAGTGCCGCTGTCCCTCCCCTCTCCGCTGTGCCGCTCTCTCCGTGCTGCGCACACACGTGTCTGTGTACCGCGGCACCACGGATGCGCTACCCTGCCAAACTCCTTTTTCATTTTCTGCACAATCAAACCTTGTGAAAGGCGACGTGCATGACAGAGAGTCGTCTTGTGTCCACTTACTTACCGACCTGCCCACCCCTCCGCGGTTGTGCGGCGGACTACTGTATTCGTACAAGCACACACACACACACACACATACACCTCATAAAAACATTTATAGATGCGCTCACTTTATTTTCATGTTGTTTCCTTTTTGTCTGCTGCCCTTGTGCACTGCTGCGCCGCTCTTACGCGCGTGAACGTGTGGACTCGTATTCGCGTACCTCTCTGTGTCTGTGGAGGAGAGGGGGGAGGTGGGGGGATGGATGAGAGCTGCAGAGCTTGTGCTTGTCTTTCCGGTTACTTTTTTTCCTGTCTCACTTGCGCGCGTGCCTGTGAAAGAGGTGGTGCCCTGCTGATATGGTGATACTCGAAGTGAGCACCGGCACAGACACAGACACACAGACACACACACACGCACACACGTACGCACCGAGAGAGAGGATGAGGGAAGGAAGGGGCATATGCACGCCTCTATCATCTCCCGGAACCGTCGTTCCCTGTGGTACCCATACGCTCTCTCACACCAGCCTCTGTGTCAGACACGTGACCTTCCCCCCTCCGCCCCTGTCCAGCCGCTTTTTAGAAGCGCCGTTTTCTTCTTCTTCTGCAGCGCACACACGCGCAGCAGTGCATTTGCTGTGTCCTTACTCCGTTGTTGTTGTGTGTACGCGTTTGTGTGTCTCTATGTGTGTGTGTGTGTCTCACTAGAGCCCTTGAACGGCGCCCTTGCCCGCCCCATCTGTCCCTTCTCCTTCATATGTCGCTCAGTGTTCTGCCCTCGTCGGTAGCCCTCTCCTGACGCCATCGCCTCTTCTTACCTCTCCTTGCGTAGCAAGTGTGGGTACATGTGAGGAGGGGTGTGCGTGCGCGTGTTTCATGGTGCCCTTGTCTGCCCGTCTGTTCACGTGCGTGTCGATATTACCTCAGATCTTCCGTTCATGCAGAGACGACGCCGCTGGCGTGGAGCGTCAACAAACGGAGGCCTAAAGGAGGGGGCCACATCTGCCACCAGAGATAGGGTCCCCGTCCGCGTGGATTTTGCAAGGTTCACGGCCCTGACGTCACACGGCACGCTTGCGAGTCGTTGTGTGACTGCCTGTGTGGTGCTTGGCGATGCATACCTGAGAGGATGGCAAATGCAGTCGTCTTCTATTAGTGGTAGAGCTTCGCATCATGACGTCATCATCGTCACCGCGCTTTACAAATTACGGGTGCATCCGCAGCGGATGCAAACTGGATGCGCATGGCGCTCTCGACCGTGGTCTCCCATGTTTTGCTTTCTCTCTTTCTTGTCTTTACTTCTCGCCTTGCCGTTGCACACGCCGCCTTGTGTGTCGACATAGATGCCCCTGCCCCTGCCCCTGCCCCTGCCCCTGCACGACGTTTGCAGGTCGGCTCGCTTTCACAGATTCTCTCTATGGCTTCGTCCACGCACGTGACTTCGTTTTCCGCTTACGACGGCCACACACGCGCCTTACAGACTTCCTCGCTCACTTTAGGTGGGATTATTCTCCACGCGACGCTCTCTACGCGCGCGACTTGACGTTTGTGTGTCTGTGGTTTAGTCAGGCGTTCTTCCGACGTGTCTGTGTCACCGGCTCTAAGCTGCCAGTGCGTGGAGGGCAGGCGAAATCATCCGTTGGTCCCCCCCCTCTACCTCGCATCGTGCTGTTGCTCCTGGCTCTCGTCTAAGCTTCCTATATAGTCCATAATCTGCAGCTTCGCACACACTGCAGCACGCGGCGGCATTACAATTATCGTTGTACAGATCTGTTGTTTGCCCTCCACCCCAGCTCACCTCATTGTCCTTTCGCTGATTTGCTGAAGTGAAGATGTCACGCGGTGCAAAGAGCTCACAGAGCAGCGCAGCGCGTGCGATGGTGTTCTCGACGGGCACCCCCGCCGGTCTTGACTCGTTCCTGGGCGGTTTTGTCACCGGCACGGAGAACAGAGCGAGCGCGGAGCGGATGAGCGACTATGTCGTGAACCTGAAGCTGCTGAGCAAGACAAGCGAGATCACGAAACAAAAAGCGTTTGACCGACTGCTAGATCTGATGAAATCCACCTCTGACGAGGTGCTCCTGCAGTTTTCCAGCGCCACAGTTGAGGCTATAATCCAGCACGCCCGCCATCCAAAGCCGGTCATTCGAGCGTTGAGCTATCAGCTACTGCAATCGCTGATGAGCAAGAGTAAGGAGCTTAAGAAAACGATCGTGCCGGAGCTCAAAGTGCTGTCTGGTGTCTGGGTTATGGGGATGAGCGATATGGACACCTCCGTGTGCCAGGCCGCTTCGGCCGCCTTCGATGCGGCTTTTCCCGCGGAAAAGAAAATGCTCATGCTTGAGCAGTTTCTGGACGCCATTATGTTGAGCCTGCGCACTGCCGTGGAGGAGGTGATGGCCTCGAAGAAACCGTTGCAGGATGACTCGCTGGACCCCAATGCAAACACGATCTATGCGGCGCTCAAGTCTATGGGGTACATGATCAAGCACGTGAGTGCCGCGCAGACAGCAGTGCTGAAGTTTGTGCAAGACCCGCAACTATTTGGTGCGTTTCTGCCGCCGCGAGATGCGCCCAAGTCGTACCTGCTCGTGAAGACACCAATCGCTCGCTCAGCGGTGCTGGCGCTACTACGCGACGTGGTATCCTTTTGCCCTGCGAGCCCCAGGATACACCAGCTCGTGTCGCAGGCGCTTTTCGGATCCATCCTGGACTCGAACATAGCGATGGCCTCTCGGACGTGGGAGCTTCTCCTTTTTTGGTGCCGCCACAATGTCGCTGATGTGGTGAGCCACATGAAAGGGGGATTTCTTGATGATGTGGTCAACTGCTTCATGGGGTGCACGCTAGGTGAGCTCGGGGAGGTGATCTTCCCCTGTCTGTTCCCTCTCTTGACATCGCTTTCCAAGGACTCGCGATGCGAGGGCATACTGGATGAGTTTTGTGCGGCGCTGGTGGAGCGGCTGAGCGTAATGAGCGAGACGCCAAACGTAAGCGCCCACGACGTGGAGGTGGTGCTGACGGCGGTGATGGAGTGCTGGGAGCTGCACTGCGTGCGCAAGAAGAGTACCCGCGCGTCTGAGGATAGTGTTGAGCTATTCACGGTTATTAGCTTCAACGTAGTAAAGCTCACGCAGACAGAAGCGAAGGCGACGCGCTACCAGGCTGTGATCATAGCCACCATGACCAAGAGCATGCTCAAGACCGCCAGCCGGTGCGAGGACGTGTTCCGGCAGTGCTTGAGTGTGGTGGGTGCTGAACCAGGAGCGGGGTTTCGGGTGCTCCCAGACTCCCCTGACGCTGCCATGCAATGCAGCTTTGCGCTCTTCCAGGCTCGTCTCCTGGGACGGCTGTGCGCGTGCACGTCAACGCCACCGCCACCAGCGCCTGCCGCGACGACGGCGTCGCCGACGACGCGGACAGAGGGTGCGAGTACCGTGCACTGCAAGGCGTTGGTTCTGGACGTGGCGAATACGTGGCTGCTACAGCAAGTAGCCGTCAGTGCACATGAACAGAAGTGCGCTCGACTCGCCGCCTTCTTTGGTGAAACACAGGACACCCTGTTCTGCCCCTCGGAGGAGGTGGCGGACTCCATTTTAGACATCTTGTGCGCGTATGTGAAGCACATAGATGGAGAAGAGACCTCGTCTCAGGAGCCTACACGTGAGAACAGGGCGGTTCTGGCGACATTAGTAAAGGCGGGCCTGGAGTGGAAGCATCGTCCCGCTTCCCAGGACTTGTTGGAGGCAACATCGTGCACTCAGGAGCACACACTGAAGGAAGCGGCGCTACGGCACTTGGTGCAGGATCCAGCGAGATTATGTGAGCTACTCACCTGCGCCGTCGCCCAATGCGATGTGGGCGGTATTAACCAGTACGTCGCGGTGTACGCTGAGCGTGACCTGACGCTCTCGGAGGAGCAGCGACGCGGTGTGCTGAAGGCTCTATGCGCATCAATGAAGGAAACGCTAGAGATGGTCACGAAAAACGAAGCGGACTTGGAGGAAGAGTCGACAACGATTAGCGACTCGACGTCCAGCTACAGCCCCTCCGCGACTTCTTCGGCGTCCTCTGCGTCATCTTCGACATCGTCCTCATCGGTAAGCGAAAGCGGCGTCGGCGATGAAAGAGCGAATGCGTCAGCGTCCACTGAAGGAGGTGGTGACGCGTCCAACAACGCACCGGAAGCGAGGGCGCGGCTGAAAAAATGGGCGCAACTGGTGCGCAGCGGTACAGCCTTTGCCAACCTTCTGCACCTTGATGCCGCGTACGTTGTGGACCAGCTGCTGAAGCCTCTCTCGTACATCAGCGCCGCTGTGGCAACGCGCGTCTTTGTAGAGCAGTACATCTCTGTAAAGGCGATGCGAGTAGCGCTTCAAGGGCAGCAGAGCCGCCACGAGGGCAGCTGCAGCAGCTGCAGTGAGAGCGAAGATGACTTGCTGGCGTACGCGATGGAGCGGAAGGTGCACTGGTCGAGTATCGCCGATTGCAATGCTGTCACTGCGGAGGTGGAGGGGCTGCTGGACAGCTACCCTGTCCCCCTCGAGGACCGCGACGCTGTGGCCACGGCACTTCTCCATTCCCTATTCAGCCAGGACGATGACCTGCCGCTTTCCTTCTTCGCTGTCTACCGACTCTCCCAGCTCGTGCCATACGCCTCCACGACGTGCCTGCAGTCGTTCGTGACGTCGGAGTCCATGTGGCAACAGGCAGCAGTCGAGGTACAGGCCGCCGTTCTGGCCAGCAACGAGTCAAGTCTCTCTCTCTATGATGGCTATCTCTCTCTTGACCTTCTGCGTCCCACCTTCACGACCGCCGTACGCACTGCGCAGCTTGTCCGCCTGATGGGTAGCATCGACGGGCCGGCCGCCGCGGTGGCGATGGCCCGTGTAGACCCTAAAAGGGTTGCCCGCGTCTTTTGCCAGCTGCTGCGCGTGGCAGCAGCGAAGGAGGTTCTGGCGGACGGTGTCTGTCGGACGCTCTTCAGGAGCGTCTTCCCCGCAATGCTGGCATGTTTTGACGTGGCCGAGGTGGCGGTTGAGGTGGCGGCTCTCGTGACCTCGACGGAGGGAACTATGGCGGCTGCTGGAGTGCCGTACCTGCTGCCGACGCTGGCGGCCGTGCTGCGTGATGTAGCGCCAGCGGAGAACACGGCGTTTTTGCGCCGTGCCATCCGCCTGGTGAGTGCCGTCTCCAGCACGGCGGTGACGGCACTCTTTCATGCCGAGGGGGCCAGGGGTATTTCGCCGACGCTGGCGGCGTCCTACACGGCCTTCTTCTCGGTACTGGATGAGGTGGCCGATATGCTGCGCTTCAACATTGCCGCACAAATTCCCGCGGAGCAGGAGCGGCTGCTGCTGGAGGCGAGCTGTCAGCTACCAGCGTGGGACTTGCAGACGGCGAAGCTCACCCTTGTGGTTGTGCGACATCTTGCCTCTCTGCCCGCGGTGGCCGACAACACTGTGAAGAGCCTAATAGCGTATGCAGCGAAGCAAACACCGCTTGCTGGTCTGGAGCTGCTGGCCGAGCTGTCGTGCACGCGCATCCCCACACCTGACGTGTACAGCGACCTTATCCGCGTCATAATTGATCACCTCTGCCGCTGCCACCGGCTGCGCCACTTGCCACCCAATGGACGCCTGCAGAAAGAGTCTGGCAGCTCGCTGGTAAGCATCGCCCCAACTGCCCTCACAACCCTACGCCGTGTGGTCATGGCGGCAGTGCTGGCCCGGCGCGGCGTCGTGCTTCACAGCCGCACGGACAGCGTCTTGCGCAGCACGGTAAACCTCGTAGTGTTTGACGCCGTCTGTGAGGCGGTGTCGCAGCTGCGGTCGACTAAGGAGGGCGAGGTGGCCCCGCTCACTAAACTCATCGCTTTCACATCTCGCTTCATGGGAGACTTGCTCACTAGCGACGTCATGACACTACGAGGATCTGAGACTAGCGTTAAAAAAATTGCCTCCGTGCTGTGCTTTGCGTACGCCTGGCTGTTCGCGACGAGCATTGTGAAGCTGGAGCAGCTCGGCGTGTCGACAGTCGCGGGTGTCATGCGTAGCGTGTGCCTCCTTGGAAACCTGACGCTCATGCGCGCCACCGTCTCGCTTGCTGCCCCGATGCTGACCATCATGCAGCGGTTCTCGCTGAAGCCGCTGCGCGAGGAGTACTCACCAACGCAGCCCGCGAAGGTGGCACAGTTTCGCCACCATAATTCGGTGCTCAACAAGACACAGAAACAGAAGATGCTGCTGTTTCCGTACCTGTTGGCGTGGTGCGTCTACCTCACCAGCGCCTCGCCAGCAGCGACAGAGGAGGCGCAGGGAACTGGCAGCAACGCCGCGCGTGACAAGGAGTGGCAGCGACAAGTGTACACCCTGCTCGACCTTTTGTTCACTCTCATGCTTACTCCAATGGACCGAGCCTCGAAGAGGCTGGATTCGACGTTCATTGGTGCCTCACTCCACCCCGGCGCTGCAGGCGACAGCGGCGCCACCGGACAACTCGGCTTCGAGTTGGTTGCCCTCACGCGCGTCGATGCGCCGGATCAGATGGCGCAGCTGGCTCGTGGCGCGTTTGCCGTTTTCACGCAGCTACTGCACGGCAGTACCTTGCCACTGACAAAGAGTTGGCTGGAGACAGTGGAACGGAAAGGCCGCGCACTCTTGTACAACTCCGTTGGCCAACACATCACCGGCATACTGATTCAGGAGAGCTTCTTGTCGGTACTGAGACACAGCCCCGACGGCAGTAGCAACTTTAGCGTTGGAGTGAGCGGCAGCGTTGAGGTGAACGTAGCTCAACAGCTCATTAACCTGTGCTACGAAATGGAAGACGCAAAGGTCTCCGTGAGGATCACCTTCCCAGCGGCCTTCCCGTTGCACCCGCCCGTGGTCGAGTATGAGACGGGCCGTGAGTGTGGCGTTTCCATGAAGAAGTGGCGCTCGTGGATGCTGAAGATGTCCGCCATCCTTTTCGGTGGCTCGGCAAACGTGTGGGAGTGCATTGATCTCTTCCACCAGAACCTCGACGCACACTTCCGCGGTATCGAGCCATGCCCTATCTGCTTTGCCGTCGTGAGCCCCGTGAGCCACAAGCTGCCAGACGTGCGCTGCTCCGTGTGCCACAACTCCGCCTTCCACTCGAACTGCCTATACACGTGGTGGGCCACGGGCTCGAACAACGTCTGCCCGCTTTGTCGCTCTCCATGGATCGCGGAGTAGAAGACCGTGCTCCCCCCTCTCCTCCCCCCGAAGCGGAGGGCAGGGAGGGACCGAAAGAGTCGGCAAGGTCTCTTCTGTGCGTGTGGTTGTGTACATGTACGAGGTCGAGAGTAGTGAAGTGCGCGACAGAAGCTGCGCACCTGTTGCCGCCAACATGCGGTCGTACGTGCGGCGTGGGCTCCGCCCAGGTCGTGTGCTTGGTAATTCAACGTCTCATCCTCACTCCCCCGTCCCCCTGCCTAGGAGGGCGGTGTTGCGGCGAGAGCGGGAGCGCACCCCGCGCTGCTCTTTCTTTCATAAACCAGGATGGTGCTAACTAAATGTGATGCAGTGGAGCCCCTCATACACACGGTGTGCTGTGCGCTTTTTTCCCAGGCGCGTGGAACTCTTCCACTTTGTGGGTCGATGCGACATGCGTGGCGGATCGGGGGTAACGAAGACCCGTACAGAATTCTCCAAGATGAGGAAGCGGGCGTGGGGGTTTCCCACAACCGCACTAGTCCGCCCATAGCCTTCTGGCATCCACGTCCTTGCCCTGGTCGAGTGCCTCTCGTTGTGTTGGCAGAGGTCGCTGTGTGCAGAAAGCGAGAGAGCGGACGAGGGAGCGACACGTTTTTTTTTTTGTGGTAATGTGCGCCTTCGCGCGCCTGCCCACGTCACAGCATGGGTGCAACCACGAGTGGGCTTGCATGCTTCTCTTCGGCCCTCTTCCTCACAGCTCTCCCCTCTGCCGTATCGGACACTTTCCGTCTCCTCTGCATCTGGTCTACTCCCCTCTGATCGCCGGTACTATTCACTGGGCCGATGTGCAGCACCGCAGCGTTCGCTGTTTTTTTTTTTTTTTGGTTGTTTGCTGCTCGCTTTATTATTATTTTTTTCCAGTTACGGTGTGCAACACACCGACACCGACACATACGCGCGGACTCCATACCGGCAGCATCGCACACATGTGCTTCGTGTGCTGGCCGTCTCGCCATCCTTACCACCTCATTAGTCCATGAAGCCGTACGTGTGGCCAGCCTCAGATGAGGCGCCCCCGCCCTCTGGGCGCCGCACTTTTCCACGCGAGTTCAAGGTGCATCACGGGACTCTCAACCTCTTCTCTGCTGCACCAGAATCGCAGCAGCACAACAGCCGGGCGGCACAAGGGTCATTCTCCGTCACAGGTCAGCGAGGCCTTCTATACCAGCGCAACCACAACAAGGAGTCTACGGAAACTCGGGAGTTCCCGGTGAATGGGCTACGACGTGTATCGGTACCGCAGCGAAGTGAGACGCCGCACGGCATACGCCACATACGCGACGCGGCAGGGGCCCAACAGCATGTGCAGGTTGTTAGCATCACCGATGCCTACAAGGATCCTATGCAGATGGGCCCAGTGCGCACCGGCGTCAAATGCTTGCCGCGGATGAGCGAATCCAAGGACGTCGGCGCCGCCTTGGCATTTTCGGGGTCACGTCAGCAGCTCAGTGCACGTGTCCTCGCTGCTCCGGTAGGAAAGCCGTCACGGCCCCCCGTGTACACGGTTGACTACACAGACCAGGAGCGTTTTGCACAGGCGGTACGCGATCACGCACAGAAACGCACACGTGGTGTGGCGGAGTTTTACGTGCAGCTTGTGCGCAACACCGTCGGTGGCGTGACAAGTAGCACACCGACGCCGGTCATCGTGCCCTGGTCTCTCGACCAGGAGCCAACACAACGCGTTCTGACGTTGGAAAGGTGCCATGATCAGCTTGTCGCGCTCACGGCAATGCCCATCTCACTGAGCGACCTCGCCGATCTTCTGTGGGGTACCGGTGATGGCGAAGTGGCGAACTCGGATGCCCTCAGGAAAGATTCTGAAAAGGGTGCGCCGCTTCCGTTGAGCTGTCGCCCCGTGCCCTTTCGAGATTTCGCAGCCGCCTTTGGTCAAAACTCCAACGACGTGAAGCTCGCCCGCATGAAGGTGTGATGGAAGCGCTGCGTACTGAGGGCGTCCGCGGGCCTCCGTGTCGTGGCTGCAGGGGCACGGGCAGCTACCAGCGTAGAAGAGCTCTTCCACAAACAAACACAGAAAAAGTGGCCCCCATGCTACACACACACACACACACACAGACACCCGTGCAGTAACAGATACATAGATACGGACCGATCCAGGGAGCAGGGGCGATGCTGCTTCTCTCTGTGTAATAGACTCCATAGATGTCCTGCCACGGCCTGTCAGCCTTCCGTTTTGAAGGCAGTAGTCGGCGGAGGGGGTGTGCGTGTCGAACTGGTGGTTTCCGTAGGGACTGCGGAGGGGGGATGGGAAGTCCAATGACCGTGGTAGCGCCTTTTCTCCAGGCCCCACCACGAGGGGTGCCCAGATCAGCCTACTCTTCGCTCTGCGCCGCTTGCGAGTCGTCGCTCTTCTTGCCCTCCCCCCGAGTCGCTTACTGTCTTACCTACGCTGGGGTGCCGCGTTGCCCAAGAAGGGATCTTCAACGCCACACCTCCGATGCCAGCGCGTGCGCCGTCACTCGCTCTCTATTTCTCTTTGGGAATCTCTCTGGGAAAGGCGTGTGGGAAGCAGCCATGCAAGGGCCGCATGGGGTGGTATAACACTGAACCGCGCGTCGGATCATCATAGAGGTGGGGTCTCTTATCTCGGGCAGCATAAAGCCCGCACGATAGGTTTGTATAGGGCATGTAGAGTCGGCGTGCCCGCCGCTTTGCCGAATTCTCTTCTCTACTGCCCTGATGGCAAGAGTGACACGTCTCAGTGCACGGCTTCTCAGCGTGCAGACCACCCACCCCGCTCTCTCGGAGAAGGAGCGCTTGGCAACCCCTCAGCCTCTCCCCCCCTCCCCCTCCCAATGCCGAGCCACTTTTCATGGTAGCAGCAGCATCCGCCTAGAGCGCCGGGAGGCCAGTGCGATGCATCGCTGGGGATGTCCGCGGCCACGTCCCCGGGTGGTGCGGCGTTGGAGCGGCATGGAACCGTGCACACGCTTGTGCCATCGGTGTGATGGGGCCGAGTGCGTGCGTGACTGGAGCGTGCATCGCCTGGGCCTCACCGCGCCTGCTGGTGTGGAGGGGGAGTGCCATCGGGGAGACGTGCCGCAGGTGACGATGTTCGCATCCGGTACGGGTGGGTGAGGCCTGTGGCAGGGGCCGTGCTCCGGTGACTGAGCGGGCGCACATGGCTGTAACGCGTGCGTGCGCCGCTGCCTGGCACCATGCCGATGAGGAACCATGCACCAGTGCTAGTAAGAGGGAGGAGGTGGGGGAGGAGGCCAGCATGGCCTGTGGCAAGGAAGCGGGGCCCACGTTGAAGTGGAGAAGAAGCAAGTTGTGTTCGGCTATCTTCTTGTACGTGGGACGTCTCTCCATCTTTCTTTGCTCGTCAAAATGTGCGTTGCCGCACCACCTTTACTTGAAAGACGCCAGGAAGGCGAGTGCACACCCGCGGTCTCCTCTTTGTTTTTTTTTTTTGCTGGCAATCTTGGAAGGCCGTGCGGCATCCGATAACCTGGTCACCACCACCATCGTGGCCTGCGGCAACTGTCGGTGGTCGCACTCGACATTGTGTGCAGCATACACTCGTGTACGCACGAGCACTTCGATGCGAAAGGGATGATTCACCCGCACTTGCAGCGGAAGTCCGTTTTCTACTCGTAGCTGCACCGGCCATGCCACGCAACGCCGCCGGTGCTCGCCGAGGGTCGCATAACTACACCGGCATGTGCCTTGTTTTGGTTGGTCTGGGTCGATTTGTGTAAACCCACACGCCTCCATTCATTCATCTCCCTCGCACACAATTGTGCGCAGCAGGCGCAGCTGCCCTCCCTTTAGTTTACGGCTCTATGCAGGCACGTGTACGCGGCAGATGTGTGCGCGTTCTCCTGCGCTTACTTTCGGTATTTCTTTTTTTTTTTTTGCACTATCTTCAACTAGCGCCATACCGTTGTCGCTGTGGCCGTTGGCCGCAGTTTTACACGTCGTAGCGACCGACCAGCACTCTTGTTCACCCGCTAATAGATACATCTCCCCCAGCGTATCCGCGTGTTTCGAATGTGTGTGCACCTTCGGCATCGTGTTTGCCTCTCTTATACCGTGTTGTACTCCTTCCTTCCTGCAGACGGCCATGTGCGTGCGCCAAATGTGCTGTTCCTTGCCCTGTGTTCTCCTCGCATGTGGAAACTCTCCCTCTCCCCCCCCTCACTTTGATTCTACGCGGAAGCTTTCTTCTTGTCGCCGTACATGAGCACGAAGCGAAGACGGCATTCAACTGCTCCCCGCCACCACCCACGCCCAGCGAAGTGCCGGCATCAAGCTTGTATCTTGCACCTCAGTCACAGACAAGGAGGACTGTGTCTGAGATCTTGGCTGGATGACGCTGGCAGCGTCGGCGGGCGAAGGGGTGTGTATGTGGGGGGAGGGACGTTACTTAGCGTTCGTAGGGAAAGCCGCGGGAGAGGCATGGGAGGGTGTCGGCACAACGCATGACGGACAAAGAAAACCGAACATCGCTCAAATCAGAAGAAACGAGGCTCTGAAGGCTGAGAGCGAGGGAGACTTGCGGCAGTGCTTCCCGGCCCGCACACAGAGGAACGCTGTTGGTGGGCCCCATGCGTCGACTTGTGTTGGTTGCCTCCCTTGTTTTTGTTTTCTCACGTTCGTGAACTGTCGTCGCAGACTTTCCACACCCCTGCTCCACGCACCCACATCAGAGCCCTCAGTCACCTTGCCAAGCCGCTGTCGGTCTCGCTCGCACGCTCTTCCATCCGTGTCGTCTTTGGTGACTTTTTCAAGGCTTCCCATGTTGCACATTTTGAGATGTGTTATTGTTTGTAGCGTTGCCCTGGCGTGGTCAGGGATCGACGCACTGCGCTGCAGTGGCGGTGCTCTTGCTGCGGAACTTCTTCTCCTGCCCCTTCCTGGCACCTTGTCGCGCCTGCCCCAATTAGTGCCATCGATGAGAGTCATGCAGCTCTTGGTGATGGGCACACGAACGTCGATGTTCTCCGTGCACGGGATGTGCGCCCCGGAGAACTCAGAATATGACATAGAGGGGAGGGGGCCCGTGTGAGCAAAGGCATTTCCGTATTTCTTGGAAGTGCCCTCTGCCTCGTCTTCATACACACACACACACACAACGCTACGCATTGCCATGCGCACAAAAGAGGCGAAGACGGCTCAAACAGATAAAACGCGCAATCGACTTTGGGGGTGAGCAAAACGCCTGCATGACGTTGCGGCAGCGCTCTCCCTGAGCTCCTCATCGTACCTTCGGCGATACCATTTGCTCACCTTTATCGTGCCCCACCCCCCTCTTTCTCTGTGCGTACGTGAGGCATGGTTGATCCTCTCGGAGGTCGTATCACCTACCGGAGACACGCCACTCATCATCTTTCTCTTCCACCACCGCGCTTGTCTTTTCCCCACCCCGCCCTCTCCCCTTTACCACCCGTTGCCTCACAACGTCGGGTCCGTCGCTGCCAGCAACAGAAGAGCTTCGGCTCACTTCGTACTACTCTTTCGGTCAATACCTCACCCCTCTATAGCTGTCACCTCCCCCCCCCCTCCCCCCCACGCCCGCTCACCGTCTCCCTTGTTCCAGACGCGCACACTTAAACATACACAAATTATATATATATTTATATATTGATTATTGAAAGGAACGCACGTTAGGTAAACGCCATGTTCCACCGTGTTGCCCCGCTCCTGGCGGAGTTTAGCTTCGTGCCACTCGTGTCGAAGGTGGCACACAAGGCGACCAAGTACCGTCTCTTGACCAAGGACTACGTATCTGTGCTGCAGCCCGGCGCTGGACTGCCGGAGATGCTGAGGGTGGACCCGGCAGCGCTGACGCTACTGTCCTCCACGGCTTTCGATGATGTAGAGCATCTTCTACGTTCTTCGCATCTGATGTCCCTGCGCAAGATATTCGACGATCCCGAGGCAAGCGACAACGACAAGTTTGTAGCGCTGCAGTTGCTGAAGAACGCGAACATCTCCTCGGCCCGTATGCTGCCCGGCTGCCAGGATACAGGCACGGCCATCATTGCAGGTTACCGTGGCGATCAGGTGTTTGTGCCTGGCAACGACGAGGAGGCTCTCAGCCGCGGCGTGTATGACATCTTCCAGAAGCGCAACCTCCGCTACAGCCAGAACGTACCACTCAGCATGTACGATGAGAAGAACACTGGCACGAACCTTCCCGCACAAATTGACCTCTACGCTACAAAGGGGATGGAGTACAGCTTCATGTTCGTGGCGAAAGGCGGCGGCTCGGCGAACAAGTCCTTCCTTCTTCAGGAAACGAAGTCTGTACTCAACCCCAAGTCCCTTCGCAAGTTCCTCAAGGAGAAGCTGGCCATGTTCGGCACCTCGGCCTGCCCACCCTACCACGTCGCCGTCGTTATTGGCGGCACGAGCGCTGAGATGACCATGAAGATGGTGAAGTACGCGTCCTGTCATTACTACGACGACCTGATCACAAAGCCGGATATGCAGACAGGCTACACGTTCCGTGACCTCGAACTGGAGAAGGAAGTGCTGGAGATATGCCAGAACATTGGGATGGGTGCTCAATTTGGCGGCAAGTACTACGCCCATGACGTGCGTGTGATTCGCATGCCTCGCCACGGGGCCTCCTGTCCCATCGGCATCGGTGTCTCGTGCAGCGCCGATCGCCAGGCATTTGGAAAGATCAACAGTGAGGGCGTGTGGCTGGAGGAGCTGGAGACGGATCCTTCCCAGTACCTGCCAAATGTAAAGGAAGATCAGCTGCTCAAGACACCGGCGGTCATGGTGAACCTGAACCGACCGATGTCAGAGGTCCTTCAAGAACTCTCCAAGTACCCTGTCAGGACACGCCTCAGTCTGACAGGCACCATTATCGTGGCGCGCGACATTGCCCACGCCCGGATGCGTGAGATGGTAGAGGCTGGCAAGCCACTGCCGCAGTATATGAAGGAGCATCCTGTGTACTACGCCGGCCCGGCGAAGCAGCCCGACGGTCTTCCTTCGGGCTCCTTCGGTCCGACGACAGCGGGCCGTATGGACCCATTTGTTGACCTCTTCCAGTCTCAGGGCGGCTCCATGGTGATGCTCGCCAAGGGAAACCGCAGCAAGCAGGTGACGCAAGCGTGCCACAAGTATGGCGGCTTCTACTTGGGCAGCATTGGCGGCCCAGCAGCGGTGCTGGCCCAGGATGCAATCAGGAAGGTTGAGTGTCTCGACATGGCGGATCTCGGCATGGAGGCGGTGTGGAAGATCGAAGTGGAAAACTTCCCGGCCTTCATCGTGGTGGATGACAAGGGAAACGATTTCTTTGAGCAACTCTAGACAGGGGCTCGATGAGAAATCCAACCTGAGGCGTTTTCACACGAGGGCTGGGCAGGGGCCGTGCAACAGGAAACATATCGTCTCCGTTTGCCCGCTTGCGTGCCGGCATGATTGGACTCCGCGTGTGTGCGAGGTGTAAGGGACTACAAGGTGCGGCACCGTTTGCGGCGGTGCCTATGCATGTGCCCACTCGCAGAGCCGTGTAGGTGCGCGCAGTGCAGAGCAATGCAGCCTCGCAGTACCGTCGACACTATCTTTCCCTTCTCTTTCACCCGCTTCGCTGCTCTTGCAGTCAACATATTGCTGCCCCCTCTGCGTGCATCTCTATGTCTCGTCGACCTCTCTCTCTCTCTCTCTTTGGCTGTGTGTGCCCGTCTGTGTAGTTGTGTGTAGATGGCGGCCTGCTGCTCCTTCTACCCACTTCTTTCTTACTCGCCGACGACGCGGGGGGGGGCTTCAGAGGGGAGAACTCAGGAGCTCGAAGATATGGTATTGGAACAGACTGACCACATGCGTAGGGGGCGACAGGAGACCCGAGGGAGTGCATGCATTGGTGTGGCGTACCTCGCCTATCCCTTCTCCCTTTCCGGTGCTCATGGCCTTCCACGGAGTTGCCTGCAGTGTCATACACACACGTACTTCCCTCCTCTGCCGACCTCGCAGTGGAGCGCACATGTCTCTTGGTAGGCGCGAGTGAATATCTGCGCCTCCCTCCTTCTGCGGTGTTTTTTTTTTCTTTATTGTGTCGAATGTGCCCGCGTGTGGTTCACGTGTGTGCGCAGAGGATCATGTCTGCATCTGTGGGTGCGCCCTGTTTGAGGAACGGTGCATTTGTCCGCCTATATTTGTCTCCGCGCCGCCATCCTCTCCTTTCAAGTGTGTGTCGATGGCACACATTTTCGATTCATTGAGGACGGGGGGATAGCCGACATGACGACCGAGAGCAGGAAAGTAGAGGAGTGGAGTGAAGTTCGTTTCTGTACCCACACGATGGTTTGCGTTGCATATTCTGTGTTAGGAATGGGGTGCGCTTGTCTCTCTGCCTCTGCCTCTCTCAAGCCCCTTCGCCGTCGTCTCCGGTGCTCATGAGCTATGTGCGTTCTTGTTGAGTGGTGATGCTGGTCATGTTGAGTGATGGCTCCTTTACTGTGCGCACTTGCGGTGCCTGCGCGAGTGAACGAGCACGCGTGTACGGGCAGGCGCGTTGGCTACACTGCCTCTCGCTGTTGCTCTGCCCGCTGCTCACCATGCCTGTGTGCTTCGCATACCTCGCTAGTCCCCTCACCCATTTGGAAGCGAGTGGCGCTTGTTAAAGGGGTCCACAGCAGCGCCGCGCTTTGCGTGACTCTCGTTGTCTATAGCAGATGTGGGGGTCTTTCGTGTCTTGCCGCTTTCTTGGTCTCTACCGTACCCTCGCCCCCCTTACCCGGCGCCCTGTGTGCGAGCCCTTGGTGTAGCGCATGTGTGGATGGTCGTCGTTTGGGGTTCTCCCGTGTCGGCGGCCGATTCCCTGTAAAGTTGACTTCATCTGCCTCGATTAGGCTTTCTTCCCCGAAATCCTCTTATCACCTTAGCAGTTTTCAAACTACACTCCCCTCTCTCGTACCCGGGGTCCCCCGCCTCACCGCCCACGTGCGCGACGATCGCCGGCGCATCTCTGCCCCTCTCTCCCCCTTCCTACCACAGCAGCCCCTGCGAACACGAAGCGCGTTTGCTTGACATGTTGAATGCGAGGCAGCCTCTCCACACGCACCCCACTTCCAAGCTTACGTCTCATGATCCGGTAGGAAAACCGACGTCACAGAGCAGCCAAAGAAGTGCGGAGTAGGAAAGGGGAGCCGATGCTCGCGCGACTCTGCAGTCTTCGCACGCGCTCACACGCTGGCATCCAGGAAGGTGCACCCTGTGCTCCTTTTCTGGCTTTGTGAAGAGCGCTGTGGTCCAGTACTGCGCGTGCACGGAAGCGGCAGGGTCTTCTCTCTTTGCTTCTCGTTCTCTCTGTGCTCCTGTGGAGTGCTTCGGCTCATGACGTCGCTGATGAGACCCACAACGACTCTCTCACAGAAAGCCAGAGTCATGTGCATGTGTGCGGGCAGTCTCGAAGTACACTGAGATGTCTACACGCCCTCATGATCCTCCTCTTCTGAACCCCTCCCACTCTCTTCTGCCCTCTGCCCCTGTTTCTCTCTAGCTGCCTGTCTACTCTCCTCGAGTAGCACCGTCTTTCGATTGCTGCTGTGCGCTCGCGAAAGTCGGCGTGACTGTGTCTGTGCACGTGTGGGTCAAATTGGTTTCACCGCCGCGCGGTGTGCGCTGGCTGCTTTCTTCACGTGTGCATTGATTCCTTACTGGTGTCCATCACACAGGGACACAGAAACAAAGACGTCTCGCGCCTGAGCAGCTCTATTTTTTCTCGTACGTTCGTTGCTGAGGACGACGGACTGCCCCATCCGCGAAGCTCCTCACCACCACCGTCCCCATTTAATCACCCTCCCAGACACACACGCCGCCTGTACAGTGGCGCTGCTCCCTTTCCTCTTTTGACTGAAACGAGGGCAATGCTGCGGCGACTGGTAGGCAGTTGTGGATCGCGAGGCGGCACCGCCCTGAGCCCCCGCGGAACTCACTTCTCTCTCTCCATGGGCCCGTCTCCACCGCAGCCCTCTCAACTATCTCCATGCCACGTGCCGATGCGCGCCATCAGCACGGCGATGCCCGGCGCGATGCACCAGCCGGGGGAGTCGGGGCAGGCAGCCGGGCCCAGTACCACGATCGCCGGGAAGGAGACATGGGGGCAGTTCAGTGCCAAGATGCGTCATGGGCGCCGCCGCATCCGCGTCATTGATATTGCGGCGAAGATGTCCTATGAGTACCAGATGTTAAAGAAGATGTGTAAGCGGCGCCCCGCCATGCGGCAGTGGGCCGTGCGCGACGACTTCTGCGACATGAGCCCCGGAGTTGTCGTCATGTCCCCCTCCATGCAGGCGGCCTTCATGAAGGTGTTTCGGCTGAAGGACAAGGGCCTCATTCGCCAGTGCCTGCGCGACATCATCCCCATCATAGAGTACCGCAACCGCGAGGAAAGACCGGCCGCAATGCGCGATAAGCCGTCCGACATGATCCCTGAAGGCGAACCCGACACCCTCAATCAAAAGAAGCGCGAGCTTTTTGAGCGGAAGGAGACGGGCGAGAACTTCAAGCCGCTCTACCTGCACGATAAGCGTTCGCAGGCGAAACTGCGCTTTAAAATTCGGCAGCGACTCATCAAATTCCAGCGGCAGATCGCCATCGCGAACGCTGTGGCGAGTCGCACTGTCCTGTACTCGACGGATGACGCCATCGGCTACTTTCTCTTCCGCGGTGCCGCCATGTACGCTGGGATGCACCGTGTTTTCTTCGAGCTCAGCAAGCAGCTTCCGCATTTTGTGCCGAAGAGTATGCTGGACTTTGGCGCCGGCACCGGTACGGCAATTCTCGTAGCGAAGGAGGTGTACGACCCCGGCGCCCTCGCCTACCCGCTTTACCGCTCCATGCGGCAGACCATGACCGGGAACGTGAGCGCGCAGGCGCAGCAACTGCGCGAGCTTTGCTACGACCTCCGCCGTCTTAGCCGCAATAACACGGAGAAGAGGAAGGCTCGCTTCATGGCAGTGGCGGCACTCCTGGAGCGTGGTGAGGTTGAGCCGGCCGACTTGCCGGCTGACCTTCGCCGAGAGATCGCGCAAGTCGCGGCCAACGCCGCAGCGAATAAAAAGCGTCGCCTCATCAACGAGTCGAACGCCCGTTACCGTGAAGTCGTTGACGGCACCGAGTGGGAAGACGGCGACCCACTCGGTGAGAAGAAGAGCATGGCAGAGGACCCGGGCGACGTGGTTGACGGCGAGGAGGACGACGATGGCAGCGCTGCCGGGGCAGCGACAGGGGAGCGCACATGGTGGGAAAAGCTGGTCGATATGGAGAACTCTACCGCGCAAGAGCGGGCGAGCCGGCGGCTGCAACCACTGCAGGAGGTGACGGCAATCGAGCCCAGCCCAGGCATGATGGAGATCGGTACAATGGTGCTCCACGATGATATCCCGAACGTGGCATGGAAGCGGTACCTGCTGCCGGAGGACGAATCCATTCAACACGATCTCGTAGTGGCTGCCTACTCCCTCAGCGAAGTTGCGGAAGCGGCAAATCGGACGCGGCTCGTGCAGCAGCTGTGGAAGATGACACGCGGCGTACTTGTATTGGTGGAGTTCTCGAACCTCCACAACTTTAACCTCCTGATGGAGGCCCGCGACACGATCCTGGAAGAAAAGGGCGTTGGTCTTTGGGACTGGCAGCCGACCATTGTAGCTCCGTGCCCGCACGAGCAGCGCTGTCCGCTGCGCCACTGCAAGGCGGGTGTGAAGAGCAAGCGCATGCGCCTCTGCACAACCGAGGCGCAGTACCGTGCTACCTTCATCGATGTCTGGGCACGGCACATGCCGCTGAAGGTAGGAATCGAGCCCATTTCCTACATGATCTTTGCCCGTAACGAGCTCGTGCCTGAGCGAGCGGAGCGGCGAGAAGCGCAGGTGAAGCGGGAGGAGGCGGAGCGGGTTCAGGCACGAGATGCGAAACAGCGGGAGCTCTACGTGGCCTCGCTGTCGTTGAAGGACGTCGTCTTCGATCGGTTGAGTGATGAGGCGCTGCACCGACCCTCGACTGGCGTGCCGGTGAAGTTGACGGGAGCAGCAACGGCAGATGATGCGGCTCCCTCGTCGACTGTTACGCAGGCGTTGCAAAGCGGCGCCACTAGCACCGAGGGGGTGGGCAAGCTTCCCTTGGACGTCCCCCGCTTAGTCCAGACCTCAGCGCAGCGGTACAACAAGCTAGTCTACCCACTCCAGTTTCCACCAGCAACGCACCGGTACAACCGCGCCTTCGTTGACGCTGGGTATCAGCGACAACGCGCCATCACACCCTCCGAGATGCTGGTCGTTCGCGAGGAGTTGGAGGACATGCGGCGCAGAGTAACACGAGTAAGCCCGTCATATTTGCGTGTGGTGCGTGACCCCACATGCCGAGGCAAGATCCAGGCGTGTTTCTGCACACCGGATGGCGACCTCATCACCGCCCGCGTCTACCGCCGCTTCTATGGCGACCACAGCAGCGTCCCTCGCCACACGACAATGCGGTGGCAGCACATTGGCGGCTGGAAGCTACTGAAGCGAATCCGCAGCGGCTCCCTCTTCCCACACGACCTTCCGCTCTACGCGGTGAATCGGCACCCTCAGGTAGACTTTTCCAACACCCTGGTCGGTGTGAAGCACTCTGCGGTGGAGAAGACAGCGATGCAGTACAATGACCCGATGTCGCTGATGGAGACTCCGGACGAGGAGCTATCGCGCGAGGAGGTGAAGCAGAAGCGCCGCCTGCTGCGCGACGAGGAGGAACACAAGAAGGCAGAGGCGAAACTCGAGGAGGTGCTGGGCACCAAGATCCAGGACTCTTCGCAGGAGGGCCACATCGACGCTCGCCGCCGCATCTCGGCTGAGGAGTGGGCAAAGGCAGTGCGCCATGCGAAACAAAAGACAGTGCGACATACACAGAAGACCATCCCGAACGCAGCCAAGATGCGCGCTCTGAAGCGGACACTGGAGGTACGTCACCGCAATGTGTGGCGAGAGATGAAGCAGAACCGACAACGTTGAGAGACAGCCGAGGGGGATGTTAACGTTGTATACTGTGCAAGGGTTTCCCTAGCGTCTCACTGCTTCTCCTTACTTCTACCGACATCCTTTTCGTAAACTTGCCGTGACCAAGGCTCTCCGGTTCTGCGTCTCCATCTCTGCTGCTCCGCACGTGCGTGGTGGTGGTGGTGGTGGGGGGGTGACAGCGGTGCGAAGGGGGAAGACGAGAGTGCGGCCACCGATGGAAGCTCATGTGCTCGTGTGTAAGGACAGGAAGAATGGTGGTGGAGCGGATCTCCTCGGTGTGAGAATGGAGAGAGAGAATTTGGTACGGCTTGGCGCAGCGAGTTAGCTCTCTGCTGCCTGCAGGTTCTTGTTCACACAGTAACCTAACAACACATGTACATGCATGCGAACACGCCCCCGGCCGATTTGCGGCCGCCATCCCTCTTCCGATGGGTGTTTGAAGAGGGGTTTGTGTGGGCTGGGGCGTGCATGGCGCGCTTCGGATCTCTTGCCCGTGGCTACCTGCTTTGCGTGCCGGCACGCAGTTATTTGGTTCGTCTGCTATTCCCCTCTTCCGCGAATAAGGAATAGAGGCTCTGCGAGGGCTGGTCCAGCAAGGCTAGATCTTGTTGTGTGCGTGTATGCACGTTACCACCTATTTCCACCTCCCTTCGCCACCCTGCCTATTGGCTCTCTTCTCGAGGCGGCGCCTTGTCGCTTACGTTTTAACTTCGCGTCTCTCTGCTGCCATGCGCACTGGGTGCAGCCACCATCACCATCTCGACCAGCGGAAGCGCCGACGGCGTCGGTACCTAGGCGGAGGGAGTCACACCACAGCATAACATCGCACTTCACCCCTGCGTAGTGCCGCCGCATCTGCCGATTTTCATCCCACGATGGCGCCACATTATAGCTTTTCGTGGTGGCCAGTGGTACTGGTAATGGCGCTCTACACCGGCAGCGTCTTGCTCTTCACGACCTCAATGCTCTCCACCTCCACAGTGATGCGTACGGGAGCCACAGAGCCGTGTCCTGAGCCCAAACCACCGCCGGTAGAGCAGGTGGTACTAATCTTGATCGACGCCCTGCGGCCCGACTTCGTACTGTCCTCCCTGCGCCCGTTCTCCGGCACAGGTGGCGAGTGCACACAGCACGACGATGCGCTGGCGAACCAGCGTTTGGACGGCAACTACACCAGGCCAACACTCCACTACATAGAGGAGTCGTTGCGTTCGAACAGGTCAGCCTCCGTGTCGTTCTTCCTTGTTGCCGACGCCCCAACGACAACTGCACAGCGCATCAAGGCCATCGCCACGGGCACAATGCCTGCCTTTCTCGAGGCCGGCTCCAACTTCAACAGCGAGGCCATCGTGACAGACAGTATCGTCCGCCAAATGAACGGTAGCGCCGTGCTGCTCGGCGACGACACGTGGGAGAAGATGTTTCCCAACACACCGGCGTGGCGCCACTGGAAGAAGGCGGTCGGCGTTCCCTCTTTCGATGTTGCTGACTTCGACACCAACGACAACGCCGTGCTGGGGGAGATTTATAGCGTGCTGGCGGCCGAGACACCCGAGGCTGTGGCACGGGCAAGCGTCACCTCCCATGCGGAGGCAGAGGAGTCGGAAGGGCACGCGCGACTCGTGGTAGCGCACTTCCTCGGCATCGATCACGTTGGCCACCGTTTGGACTCCAACAACCCGTTCATGGATAGAAAGATTTTGCAGCTGGACCAGATGCTGCGCAACGTCAGCCAGGTACTGCGCGAGCGGGCGACGTCGATGAATACAATGCTGCTAGTGCTAGGCGACCACGGTATGACGAATAGCGGTGACCACGGCGGCGGCTCGGCTCAGGAAACAGACACCTTCTTGTTCGCCGAGTACTTCCCAGGCACGGATGCAGACGCGACACACGCGCATCCACCGGTGTCATCCGGTTCGAACTTGGTAAGAGCGCAGGAGCTCATCGGAAAACGCTGGCGGGAAGGCGTGGACGCTGAGTTCCACCGACTCCGAAGCTGCCACGCACGTGCCGGGGTGCCGCGCAACCGGCTTGGCGCGACGTATCAGGTGGATGTGACAAGCACCATCGCCGTGCTTTTGGGAAAACCCATTCCGTACTCAAACTTGGGCCGCGTGATACCCGAGGTGATGGTGCTGGCAAACGCTAGCGCCGACATCGACACCGTCGAACGGTGCAACCTGCGTCAGCTACGGCGTTACTTCAAGGAGTCCGAGATGAAGGTGCCACGCGACGCCTCATGGACAAAGCCGGCGATGTCCGTCACACAGCAGCTAGCTCACATGAGCCTCTACGCTCGCCGCACTCGCACGGACGTGAGCCCCCTCGGCATGTTCGTCGGCTCCACCGGGCTGCTGTTGTGTGCCATGTCTTTCTTGTGGTCCCCAACCGTGCGCGCGCACATTCTTCCGGGCAGTGGTGCTGGCTGGCTGATGCGGTGGACAACTGTCACGGTTCTTCTCCGGCTGTGCTCAGTGTTCTCAAACAGCTTCATCGTGAACGAAGACTCGGAGGTGCTCGGGCTTCTAAGCTCACTCCTTGTGATCTTGCTGGTGCCGCGGGTCTTGGAGTGGCGGACACAGCGCCGGTCGAACCGTGCAGGCTCCTCGTCTGCCAGAGAGGGCGCCAAGAGGATCACTGAGCAGCAGCCACACCGCTTAACACGATTTGACGGCATCCGCTGCCTTGACACTATTCTTTCGCGTGATACAATGTTCCTCGGCCTTCTCATTGTCGGGCTGCGGATCGGCGTGCCAATGCTGCTGCGTTACCGCTCCCATATTACGCACACGGTTGAAACGGAGAGTGCTCTGGACCGCGCACTGCTCACGTTTCCGGCTTGCCTTCGAATTCAGCGAGCTGGTATTGTTTTCGGTGGTGTCATGTGGTCTGTGTTGTACCCACACCATGTGCGACGCACAGCCGTGGCTGTCACGTGCTTATGTTTGGCACTAGTCTACCATGTCCCTGTCGCCCACCATGTCGTGCCGCTCGTCTGTATCGCAGCGTATCCTCTGGCGTGTGAGTGGATGATGTTGCCGTCGGAATCGCAGCGCCGCGCTCGTAGCCCAAAGACGTCGTTAGCCGCCTCCCCCGGCCACATCGCCTACGCGTACTTTGTCACAGTACTTTGGCTGAGTTCCCTATGCAACGAGCGCGTAGTGACAGCGATTGTGGTGGCCCTCTACGGCACCAGTCTCCCGTCTCTATGCTGCTTGCTCCGTGCCGAGCCGGTGGTGACGCAGGGTCTTGTGCTTCACTTCTCTGCCTTCGTCGCCTTCTTCGCCGAGGGCCACCAGTGCATGCTCAACACAATCGACTGGAATGCGTCAACTGTAGGAATGCCCGGTTACAACATGTACGCGGGCGGGGTACTGGTGCTCAGTCGCACGTTTCACACTTTCTTTCTGGTACCCTTTGCCCTGCGTGCATGGCCTGGGGCCACTGTGGAAGTGGCTCACGCGAGTGCTGACGCCGCGGCCGCCGCCGCCATGTCGGAGGACAACGACGGCGATATCGACATCGCGGCGTGTGGACAAGCGAAGAAGGGGCAAGCCTCCGTATCACCCGCGGCACTCTCGATCCCTGCGCCACGAGCACTTGGTTCCACCACTGTTGTTATAATCATCTATACTTACATCATGCTGGCACAGTCTGCGATCTCCTGCTTCAGCGGGTATATTCAGAAGTCGCACTTGATGCTGTTTCCTATCTTCTGCCCTAAGCTGCTCTTCGACGGCGTCATTGCGCTGCTGACGGGCGCAGCAGCGCTGCTAGCACTCATCGGCCACCCTCCCCCGTAAACAGGTGTCGTGCTTCGTGTTCTCCCGATGAGATCCGGCTTACTGTAAGTTCTTCTGGTGCAGAAGTGCAGGGACGCGATGGGGTGTTGGCAATGCGGAAACCGCCAGCGTAAGGCGGTCCGCGGGGTCCTTCGGTTATCTATGAAGGTGCGTGTGCTACACAGCTCTTGTAAGCCATGTGATGTGCGCACGCCGCAGCAGGTGCTCTTACTGTTATCTTCTTTGATTTGTCACGGGTCGGGCCATTCAAGGATGGCTGGTGTGTGCGTGTGTGTGTGTGTGTGTGTGCGTGCGTGTGCGAGCGCTTCGCTGGCGTAAAAGGGAAGTTCGTACACCTGCGAAGTAGAAAGACGATCGATATTCTTTTGATATGCATATGTGTTGTGTTCTCTACCCCTCTGTTACCGCCTCCATGGCGCCGACCACCTCACAGTGACAGCAAGGCCAGGAAACGATCACCTAGAGGAGGTCAGAACGATGTATCGCTGTGGATGTTGGTGGTCAGGCCCGTGATGGCCTGAGCTTTTTTTTGGGGTGGGGGTGGGGAGATGTGCGACAGGGCACATGACTGTATCGTCTACGCGATGGGGAGAGTCTCTGCGTAACTTGAACGTGTTTTCTACCCGGGTTTCACACAGCGCAACAGTGTGGGTACCTTGCGCCATCCCCGAAGGATATGCGCCACTTGGCGACCAGTATAGTAAGGACCACTGAGACAACATGTGGACAGGGTATGTGTGAGGAGGACTTGAGTCGGAGCTTGTGCTCGGGCGACTGGGCTGGCGCACATGGCCCTAATACGTCTGTATGAGAGTGCCTCGCTGCACAAGGGATGGTGGGTCTGTAGCTTGGCAGGGCGGATGGGGTAGCGCTGGTCAGCGTGTTGTGCGGCGGGGAAATAAAGGCACGTTCTGAAGTGTGGAAAAACGAGTTCACCGTTGTTCGTTCCCTCCCCTCCCCTCCCCTCCCCCTCTCTCTGTCCTTCACTGAAGTACGGTCGCAGGCGGTGCGCCGTTGGGTCTATCGCCAAGAGTCGGAGCAGGGGAGGGGCGTGCGGAGCTTTGGGGGTGTTGTCCCAATGTGTGCATCCTCCTGTCGCATGTCCCCTCCTCCGTTACCGAGGCGGGATCAACTTTGTGCAGGTCGACCTTGTGGTGTGAGAGGTGTAACAGCAGCAGTCCCCCAAATGATAATAATA
This sequence comes from Leishmania tarentolae, assembly GCA_033953505.1. Classification (NCBI taxonomy): domain Eukaryota; phylum Euglenozoa; class Kinetoplastea; order Trypanosomatida; family Trypanosomatidae; genus Leishmania; species Leishmania tarentolae. The sequence continues at coordinate 103,459 of CP119848.1, forward strand.
GATAGGGGAGGAAGAGAGGCGACTTCGATCGGCGTGTCTTCGTGTCGCCTGCTCAGCGTGCACGGGGGCAGACCTTTAACACGTCGTCCTCCCCAGATGCACACTTGTCTTTGTATACCGAAGGTGGAAGGGCGAAAAACGCGCTCTGCGCCACTCGTACACATATCAGTCCACCTTCGTGCTCAAGGTCCACGTCTCTCTCCCATTTTCCTGCTGCTGCCCGGAGGCGCCACCTCCCCGCCTTCGTGGTGCAGCGGCAGCCGCGACTGTGAAGCACAGTAGTACATCGGGACTTACCACCTCTCCTCTTTCCTACTTTTCTGCCGATTGCCACACTGATAGGCATATAGATGGGTATATGCGCCTATAAAAACGGGGCGCTCTGACAGGCACACAAGCACATACACACATACACACACACATAGTGTGTGTGTGGGGGGGGGGGCGAGGGGCCACATAATGGAGGCCTACATGCACACACTGCGTCTGCGTGTTCGAGATGCAGCGCATTCGTGCTGGACAATAGCCTTCCCGTCAGATCGTCCGTCGGGGGTCTATTCCGTTTATACATGTATCATCAATAGCAGCCTGCTGGCCTGGAGCTTTTCGGTGGCGCTTTCACATCGATGCGAAAAGATGGCGGGGCGTTGGCTGTACGCGGGTATGGCACACTGCTTCATCAACATGTTTTTTGGTGTCTTGGTAGTGGTGCTGACGAGACGGCAGATTTCCGGCGGCATTCCAGAAGAAACCTCACAGTGGCTGGTGTGCTTCTCTAACCCCCTCATCATCGTGTACTCGCTGTACTTGGTGTGGGAGATTGCATGGATGATCGCCGTCGGTCAGTTTTCCGCCCGAAATCCCCACACGATCTGCTCCTCGCACCTGAACGTGCAAGTTGGATTCTTTGTGTTCTACCTGCTGATCGGCTTTGTTCTCTTCTACGGCACATTTATCACGGAGCGGTTGCGCCGACCGCGGTGGCGGCGCTTTGCGGCGATGCGCTACGACTACCTCGACCGCACGCGCAACCGGTACACCGCTCGCGGGAACGATGGGCGCACGTCCCTCGGTGGCAGCGGCGAGCCGGTGGATCTGGATAGGGCAGGGTTGTGGACGTTTGACGGCACAGAGCGCACGACCATACAGGACTACGCGAGCATCGTGGACGACTCGACGATGGCGGCCGGTGATGGGCAGGCCCGCAATAGTCGCGCCGCAGGCAGCTGCAGGCAACCAGGGGAATAGTGCTCTGTATCCATGCACGCAGGTGTGTGTCTGAACAACCCTGACTTTCCCATCTTCCCCCTAGAGCAGCGCCCCTGGGCCCTTCTTTCTCTGCGAATACAGTGATAACGGCGTGTTGAAGACCATTCTCTGTGTGCGCGCGCATCGATGTCCGGCCTTCTTTTCCCACTATCGTTGTTGGACTTCGGCGCACATCCGCCCCTCTGCTGTTGGCTGCTTCCGTGAGCTACGAAAGTCGCCGAGGAACGCTGAGGAAGGGGGGACACAAGCCCGTGGCCACGAGGGCAGAAGCGCAAGATCGAGCGCGCACAATATACTTGATTCCTTATGCGTTTGCCGGCATCTCAAGGCCGTGCTTCCTGCCACTTGTGCTGGTGTATACACAGCGTGCCCTCTGCAAGCACACCACTGAACGAGATGCCTGTGCCACAGCTCACTAACGTCGGCAACTGAGGGTGTGCTGCATGTCAAGCCTCTCCCAAATGGTGGGGCTTGGTGCACCACATCCTCCGTGTCACTGCACGCTCGGTGGTCTCCTATCCACACACTCACTCATCCTCCTTCCCTCTCCCCATTGGCACATGCACCACACAACCTGCTCTCTCTGTGCTGCCTCTCTCTGCTCGCCCATCCACCGTCCCACCACTTCCACACACTCCCCCGTGCACCGCAAGACTCCTTTCTCCCCCCCCCCCCACGACAGGCATGCACCGGCCCATTCGCACCTGCACGTATTTGTGCATGTGCACACCTATCTGCCTTCACATCCGCCATGCGTGTCTGCGCAGTGGTATTCGCTGGGCACCATGACACCACCCCCGGTCTCGGTCCTTCACGTGCCACTTTGCTCTCTCCCGCCGAGTAGGATGGGCAGCACATCTGTGGAATCCCTTATCTTCAGCGATTGGCGTCTCCCCCCCCCCCGAGTGGTCATCTTTCGCATAGATACGGAAGACGCAAGCGCAGCACACGAAGAGCAGCGAGCTGTTCCTTCTCCCGCGTGAGGCTGCTGCCTGTCATCTTACCCTTCAAGCCATCTCCCCCCCCCTCTCCAACTCCTCACGTAGGCCCCATCTTCGGTTGCGCAGCGTCACGCCTGCAAGTTGACAAGTGAGCTACGACGTTATCTTTGCTGTGTGCGCGCACCTGTGGAAAGGTTCGGGAGTGCTGCTCACCTTTGCATTTGCTTCGAAAGCACATACGTGCGTACACATATCCCATCATGGAGAGCCGTGGTGAGGGAAGAGTCGATGACATGCACGATTAGAAGCCGCTAGCCAGTGAATGATCGTATGGTAGGTAGTCCTCAGCCAACGTGCCCGAGGCCGCGTGGATGTGGCCGTGTGCGATTCAGCACCTCCTCCCTCTGCTGTGTGTACTCTTGCCAGCCACCGTACTTGGTATCGACATGTGGCTCATCGACCAAGAGCGACGAGACTACCCGAAGTGAGCTGATGCGTTGCAGTCTTAGTGAAGCGAGGGGAAGGGGCCAGTCAGGGTACCCTGTGCGGCGTGATTTGGGGGAGGGGGTAAGTGTCGTTGCTCAGGAGACAAGACCGGGAGAAGTCTAGATGCGGTTACACCCTCCACTAGCTTGAGGCAGACAAGGCTTAGTGTGCTCGTATGTTTTGACTGAACGCAGCATATCGCTGATATCTTTACCCACTCCCGTCTCCCTTTCTAATGTGATGGGTATGGCGAGCGCACAAGCCCTTCTGATCGCGTCCGCTTTCGCCTCGAGCACCCGCGCCGTGCGTCACCTCCATGCCTGTGTCCTCTGCTTCAATTTCCGCTTTCACTGCCAGCTCTGTGCGCACATCTGCCAGCTCCACCTCGCGCGCAGAGATCGCGTGCGCAGCGACGCACCAACCCCTGGTGGACTGCGGGTGGCCTCCCCAGATGGAGAAACGCCGGCGTCATGCAGGCCGCAACTCTCCCGCGTGGCGCAGCCCCTTTACTCGCCGCTGCCCTGTAGTGGTGCGGTGTGGACAGACACCAAGCGAGGAGCAGACGCACTGCCCCTCCCCCTTGCTTTTCTCCGTCACTCCGACTGCGACGCCGTGGGGCCGGGGCACATCTTGCGGCACGGATAGCCTGGCCAGCTACGGCACAGCGGTCCACGTGTGGTCGCCGCTACGGACTGCTGCCTCCTCCTGATGACGCTCGCCGTGGGTCCTGCAGGGGCGGGGAGGGGTGGCGTATCGAGACGCATTTGGTCACGATCCGCCGCACGGCGGGCCCGCCACCCGCGCGTCGCATTTCTGCGTGTCTGTGGTCATTGTAAGCTGGCACACGGGAGCCGCGCTGGCAAGCGTGCACCAGCTGCACTGGCAGAGGCACCGATGCCAAGCCGACATCCCCTGTTACCGGCAGGACGCTGGCCGTGTCCGCGAATATCGAGGCACGCCGTGCACACCCGAGGCTCCGCCTGACGCCGACCACGCAGCAGGCCTCCTGGGAAGGACAGAGCGAGCGGACGAGGCGCATGCGCCGGTGCGGCGGCAGACGGGTTGACCGAGACGCCCAGGGCGTGGTCGTGGGGGAGCGGGGCCGCGGCGGTAGGCAAGCTGTGGTGGCGTGTGTACGTGTCCGTTGGTTGACCTTTTCGTGGTGGGCGAATATACACACTGCCAAACGCATATGATTGCGTATTGAGACGGAGGGCGCAACGATCGCTCTGCCTGCCCTTGCTGCTCCTGTACTTGTTTTTACACACCTTCATGAATTGTGGAGCGATCCCCTAAAGTCTCACTTTGTTTGTCTCCACAGAATAGGAAGCATACATTGACGGCGCCAAGCGCCCGAAGGATGTCCAGGACCACCCTCGTGAAGCTGTGTCCTTACGTGCGGGCCGATTCGGCGGGCGGCCTCGCCCTTTTCCGTCGCTTCCCCACCGCCATCTCCCTCCTCCGCCTCCTTCCAAGTTGTCCTCTCCCCATCCCCCACAAGGCCTCCCTCGCTTTTTTACGGTCCCCGCGTACGCTGAGGAATCGCTCAAGCAACATTTTGTCTGCCGCTCCTTCTACGTCAGCACGTCACACAGCCACTGTTGTGGCAGCATCGGCATGGTCGGCCTTCCTTCACCACTGTGGGCGCGGCGCTACCTGCTGAACTTTAATTCGTTGGCGCTGGTACTGCTTTCGGTGCAGAACGCTGGGTATCTAGTGCTTATGTGCTACTCACAAGGGAAGGGGAAGGATTCCCCTCCGGCGGCTGGCCACCATTCGCAAGGAGGGGAGGACAAGGGTTCCACGGTTCAGTTCAAGGCGTCGCACTTTCTCGCCACGACGGAGGTGATGAAGCTTTTTTTATCTTTGCTGTGGTGCGCGTTGGATGAGGCACGCGCCATGCAGCACGACTGCGGCTCCTGCGAGACGTCCACGCCGCCAACGGCGGCGTTACGAGTGCAGAGTGGCAGGCGGAGTAGTGTCGTAACATTCGCTGAGACTCCCAATTCAATTTCAGAGGCGTCGTGCCATCGTGTGTACAGTCTGGACGACATTGCAGAGAAGGATACCGAGTCTGTCGATCATATCGTGCGGCTGCAGACTCTTGTATCCCAAAAGAAGTTCTGTGTGCTGTTTCTGAGTCGCATGCGCCATGCCATCGGTCTTGATCACAAATACAAGGAAACACTGCTTATGATTGTGCCGGCCATTGTGTACGCTATGCAGGGGCTGTTGCTTATCTACGCCCTGAAACTGTTGGACCCGACCTTGTTTCAGGTCCTGTACCAGGTGCGCATTCTGTTCATGGCAGTCATGATGCGGGTCGTGCTGGACTTCCGTCTCTCGCCAATCCGATGGGGAGCACTGGTCACGCTGATGTTTGGTATTACGCTGGCGCAGATGGGCGCACAGAAAACGCGAGGGGATACGGCAGCCAGCAAAGCAGGTGACACTGCACAATCAAGGGTGGAGAGAGCTGTGGTGGCCCACAGGATGGCTTGCACGTGGTCGATGGAGGGTACGCTGGCGGCTCTCGCTGGCGGCTTCTTGAGCGCGTTCTCTGGTGTGTTCATGGAGTTCGTGGTGAAGAAGCGCGGCAACCATTTTCACTTATCGGCCCGAAACGTCCATCTCGCGTTCTTCTCGGCCGTGTACTTCTTTATTGTGTTCCTGTGTGAGATCTTCCAGGCAGAAGGGGCGACGGGGGTGGCTGGCTCGGCGTGGAAGTTCAGGAGCACCTTCTTCGACGGCTTCACTGGGTTGGTATGGTTCCTGGTGATGCTGCAGGCGATTGGCGGGATTCTCGTCGCTCTGGTGGTGCGCAACTGTGACAACATTCTGAAGTCCTTCTCGACGGCGTTTTCGATCGTGCTGAGCGGAACCGCCTCTATGTTTCTGCTCCACACGCCGCTGAGCGGGACGTTTCTGGGGGGCTCCTTCCTCGTATTGACGTCAATCACCATGTACACCGTAAAGAAGTAGCGACGCTTCCATCTGAATGACAGGCAGGCGAGGAGCGCAGTGGGAAGGTCGCTCAGTGAGTCGTCACTACGTGTGCAGGTGTCTATGCGGGTTTCGTGTTCTTCCAGGAATGCCGAGATCTCTCTGTGGACGCCCAACAATTACTTGCGTACCTTCCCGCGCGGTATCACAGCGTGCAGCACACCCACCCCGCTCTCTCGGAGAAGGGGCGCTTGCCAACCCCTGAGCCTCTCCCCTCCCCCCTCCCAATGCCGAACCACTTTTCATAGTAGCAGCAGCATCCGCCTAGAGCGCCGAGAGGCCAGTGCGATGCATCGCTGGGGATGTCCGCGACCATGTCCCCGGGTGGTGCGGCGTTGGAGCGGCATGGAACCGTGCACACGCTTGTGCCATCGGTGTGATGGGGCCGAGTGCGTGCGTGACTGGAGCGTGCATCGCCTGGGCCTCACCGCGCCGGCTGGTGTGGAGGGGGAGTGCCATCGGGAGACGTGCCGCAGGTGACGATGTTCGCATCCGGTACGGGTGGGTGGAGCTTGTGGCAGGGGCCGTGCTCCGGTGACTGAGCGGGCGCACATGGCTGTAACGCGTGCGTGCGCCGCTGCCTGGATCCACGCCGATGAGGGGCCCTGTCGCAGCACCTGCGGGTTGGGTGGCGCTGGAGTGTAACATGATGCCCCGTGACCGAATCTACGCGTTGGAAAGGAAGAGAGGAAGCTGACATCCGGTAGCCAGCGATGAACTTTGGCAGCGCACCCCTACGGGAGGGGGAGTTTGGCTACGGGCGACATGTGTACACAGGGTCTGCGCAGCGTCGTGTGGAAATGCTGGTGGATGTTCTTGGAAGATACATACATACATATATATATATATATGTGTGTGTGTATGAGGCGGAGTATACCGAAGGGTGCCCGCCTGAGAAGTTCTTTGTCGCTGTGTTCGTCTTTTTGTTAGACACCACGTGTCTGCGTTGGTGAGTGGATGGGTGGCCATCCAAGACGGTGTGCACCGCCCTTGTCGAGGGGGAGGAGGAGGCTTGGGCGTGGTGCAGTGGTGCAGTTGTGAGCTTTACCATTGCGTGCTGCTACATTTTACATTCCTTTACTTAGTAGGCTCCATCTTTTCTACGTTTGTGTGCTTTTCGTGCGCCCCCTCCCCAAATCTCATCGACGAGTGTATCTGCGTTGTTTGCCTCCCCTTTCGATGTTTACTTGTTGTGCGAGGAAACGCTGCGCCGCTCTCGTCACCCACTTTATTATCCCTTTCTCTTTCCTGTGTGCATACAAACCAGGGGGTGGCGACGGCCCGGGCATATCGCACGTTTTTCCCCACGGAAAGCGACGCCTGCCAAAACAGAGCCTGAGTGGAAAAAGGGCGAAAGTCCCCCCCCCCACCACCACCACCACCATGTTTGCGTAGCTCGATGGGCAAACGGTCTTCCTCTGTCTGTACGCAGGTGTAGACATTGCTGGCTGGCGTGCCGTCTACCACTGCGCGACCTGCGTGGTCTGTCTGGTCGTGTGAAGGTGCGATGCGCCTCGGTAGGTGGTAAGAGAAGGCAGGCAGAGGAACCGCAAGAGAGCGCTACGCTCGTGTTGCTGTTTGGGACTGAGGGGGGCTTGCCGTGGACAGGCTCCCCCACCTTCCATCGATACAACGTGCATTCCAGACTCCAACGCCCTCACACCTCCCAGCGCCATACACACATAAGTATACACAGCTACCGTCAAACTTTTCGATGCCGTGGTGTTTCACTGCTATTGTTATTTTGTGCGGTTATCTTCTACAGGCCAGGGAATCTGCATGCACACTGGTTTACCCGTGTGTCGGTGAATGGCGTACGTCTCCATCATGCTGGATACGGTCTGGCTGATGCGACACAGATGCGCGGTGTGGATGTGGAAGTGTGCCTGACTTCCAGTTTCGCCAGCTGCCCTTCTTCCGAAACTCTCTTACGCCCCTTGCACCCACACACCCACACACACATTCAGCAGCTTGGGCTTCCTCTGCGTATCTGCTCAAACGGAAAGCAGCAAAGCACTCGGCTGTGGCTCCAGGGGGGGGGGGCACCGAAGAATGCCGCGAAGCTTGCACATGGGTTTTTTTTTTTTGGACAAGGATACGTCAAAGCGAAGCACGAAGAAGTCCCTGCAAATCAAGGAGTACGTAAAGCCCCACACTAAACAGCAGTCAGCACTGTATGCGGGGAGCCTTTTGGGGGGACGAAGGGAGAGGGGATTTGCTGCCTTCCCCCTCCCTCCTTCTTTCTCTGTATTCCATTATTCACCTAATATCGTGTGAAAACGATGGTGCGTTGATGTTCCTCTCAACACGAACGCCACACCGTAAGAGTTTCCAATATGTACGTATATGTATACGCATACACACATATCTATATATATATATATATGTGTGTGTGTGTGTACATATATGGGAAGAGAGAGGGGGACATATGAGAAGCGAATATATAACCACATAGCACCTCCCTTCCCCGCGCGCGTTTTATGTGTTTGACGTTTCTATATAGGTGCTCGTGTACGTAGAAGTGTGTGTGTGTGTGTGTGTCTGATATGGGGGGCGCTACGCTTCATCTTTCCCACCTCCCAGCGCATTCCCACTCTTTTTTTTTTTTGGGGGGGGGGCTCCGCTGCTCTACTACTCTATAGTTGTCGACTTCATCCCGTGTGACGGCGACGGCCCCGCTAACATCCTCTTTCTTCCTCTTCATTCATTCACCCGCTCATATACAGACATGTAGCCTCCTGAGGGCATCGTCGTTGTTTCCTCAGCAGCAGGGGAATAAGTAATGAGCATACACCACGAACATCTACTTTCGTTGCTGTTTTCTTGTCTTCTCAGGGTACGACACGGCATGTTTAGGGGTAGCACTTAATGTCATGCAGGTGGAACTTGCATGTTGCCGTCAAGTTTTATTACCTTTCTCTGTGTGTCATGCTGTATGGGCCTGTCTCATTGCTTCTGCATTCGCTATAGCGAGATTGTCTTCCAGTATCATTTGCGCCCTCTGCGCTGGGCTAGAGGCTGCGTCTCATCCTCCCGATTCTGTACTTTTTTTTTTTTTTTTCAAGGAAGCAGCATGCCTGAAGCTCACTACGCCCCTGTGGTGGTGGGCGGGGCGAATGACACTATGTATGCGGACAGTGCAAGCAGAGGGCTCTTAGTAATATGGGTAAGGGCACTTATGACGGGTTACGAATGGGTGGCAGTGGTTGCCGCAGACGGCGTAATGGCTACGTATGCTCTATCCCAGAAGAAAAGAAAGATTTCAGAATTGTGCTTGGCCGGTACCGCTGTGACGGTGGTATCGACGACGCGAGTAGGACGCATATGTACACACCTGGCCAAAGATCTCGCGAAAAGGGTCGAGGAAAGCGGCGAGCGTAGCCAATAGACGGCGGCATGTGACGGGGCGCGGCAGCGCTCGGGCGTTGAGGAACAACCGCAAACAAGCGGCTCATGACTTTCGCTGCAATTTCTCACCCTTCCCCTTACTTCCCAGCGTTGCCCAGCACACAAACACACACACACACACACGCTGGTTTGAGAGGACCCTCAACCGTGTTGCACCTCTGTGTAGTATCGCTCTCCTTCACTTTCCTTGCGTTGTCCTCGCCTCCACTTCCTATGTGTCGAGTCCACCATATCCACACAGCCTCAGGATTTCGGCATCAGTGAGCGGAAGGACTACTGGGGCCGACACCAAGGTACTGTACTGTCCCCCACGAATCCAGTATGCACTACCCTCCCCCTCCCGGGCACGCAACACTGCAAACGACGCGCAAAACAAAGACAAATATTCGGCAAGGTGTGTCCTATGCATGTACAGAGCACACGCAACATCCACATAGACGACAGCAGCAGAGCGCATCCTGGAGGCGGGCGTGCAGGAAGCTCCGTTGGAGGTGCTGAACAATGAATGAAACGGTGTGGCCATGCACTATCTTTTCCTGCTGTCCCTCTCTCTCTGCACTCTCATACCCTCCTACTCGTGTTTCCCTTTATTGGTGCGTTCTCCTGGCACCAGTGTAGCGCCGTGGAGATGGCAGCACGGTAAAGGAAGCACATCGTGCCACCCCCCCCCCTTACACACACACACGCACACATACACAGCAGCCGTCTTTTCCATCTTCGTTCTTGTGTGCCTGTCTCCGTCCCTGATCTTCCTCCTCGACTCTACAGTGGCTCTTCCGTTTCTGGTGGGATTGCTCCCATTGCCAATGAGGCGCTGGCTACCGCTTCTCTTCATACGGCGGTGCGCCAGCACTTGGACTCCCTGTCGGGTGGCGCTGGCCCACTCGCCCTTGTCAATCATCCCTCTTCTGCTGCCATTATCCAGAAATCGAACATATGCACGTTGCCTGAGCCGGACGCTCAGTCTCCCCGTCTCCCCGTCCACCTCCCCCCCCCTCCCCCACACACACATCTGCAATCCTCAAAAGTGACTTGTTGCTCCACCTTTTTCTTCCGCTACTGCTGCCCACCTGCCTTCCAACCCCACGTTTTGCCCCTCCTTTGGAAGGTCGTTCGAGGCTCGCTGTCGTAGTTGGCTTCATCTCTGTCAGTTTCTGTATGTGTGTGCCCATGGGCTCTCCTTTTCTCAGGATGTGGGTCTTCCCTCTCGCGGCCCTTCGCCCTTTCCCTACTGCTCCTCTTCCTGTCTCCTTGCCCCGTTCTTCAGGTGCACACCGAAACGCACACAGACACACCTCTACACCCAACAACAACACAACACAAGCCCATTTACAGTCTGTACAGGCCTACACGACACCACATTGGGTGCATACGTGCTTTCAATACATCTTCAGAGATGGTTCGCCGCTTATGCTCATCCGCCGTCGTGGCCAGAAGCGCTGGCCTAGCGTTGGCCAGCTGCCGCCGTGCAGGCTCGACGAGCTACTTCTCGGCTGTGCCGCGTGCGCCTCCGGATGCCATCATGGGCATCGCAGCAGACTTTGCCAAAGATATGTGTCCAAATAAAGTAAACCTTTGCATAGGAGTCTACCGTGATAAGCAGAACAAGCCCTTTGTGCTGGAGTCTGTGCGCAAAGCGATGTCCCACATAGTGGAGCGCGACACACAGATGGACTACGCACCTATTGCGGGTCTGCAGCCCTTCGTGAACAGCGTGCAGCGGCTATGCTTTGGCAAGCCAATGCTGGATGTTCAAGGGGACCGCATCGCATCGGTGCAAAGTCTTAGTGGCACCGGTGCCCTGCACCTGGGTGTACAACTGCTGCAGTGCGCCTCTGGTGGCTCGGGCACGATGACGCTGCACATTCCGAGCCCTTCCTACCCAAATCACCTGAATATCCTGCAACATCTGAACGTGGAGGCTAGTTATTATCCGTACTACAATCTGAACACGCATCGTTTGAGCATCGATGCGATGCTCAACTATCTGCGCCAGTTGCCTGCTGGCTCCGTCGTCTTGCTTCACGCCTGTGCGCACAACCCGACTGGGTGCGACCCCACCCCTGAGGAGTGGCAGCAGATTGTCGATGTGATTTGTCGAAGCGATCTCATTCCGTTTGTGGACATGGCATACCAGGGCTTTGCGACAGGCGACATCGAGCGTGATGCCTACGTCCTGCACGCACTGAATCAGCAGGAGGTGCCCACGTATCTGGTGGCCCAGTCCTTGGCGAAGAGCTTCGGTCTCTACGGACAGCGCACTGGTGCCCTGCACATTCGCTGCACCACTCAGAAGGAGAAGTTGAATGTCCTGTCGCAGCTTCAGTCGTTCATTCGCGCCACCTACAGCAACCCTCCCATCTTCGGTGCCCGTGTAGCGGACGAGATTTTGAGGACCCCACAACTGCGCGAGCTGTGGAAGTCGGAGCTGAAGCAGATGTCGAACCGACTGCAGGATGTTCGGCACCGTCTCGTAGCCCAGCTGCGTGCCTGTGGCTCGACACGTGATTGGGAGTACCTCGAGAAGGGCGTGGGTATGATGTCACTGACGGGGCTGACGGAGGAGCAGGTGATAGCGCTGCAGCAGCAGTACAGCGTCTACCTGACGCGCAACGGTCGCATTGCATTTTCTGGGCTAAGCTCTGAAAATGTGGCCTACGTCGCGCATGCCATTCACGATGTATCCCGGTAGTCGGTAGACAGGTTCGGTGAACGTGGCGGATAAGGAACCTTTCGTGCCAGTAGCAAGCTGCGCCACTGCTCATGGTCCCCCCCCTTCTCTTTCTCGTCCACCGTTTCAGAAAAGATAAGCCCACACGCCATCGGTGCGAGCACTCGGCATCGGGTTGTGAGCACACCAATGCGCCGCTGCCGCTCTGTTGAGAAGTGCAGCTCGCACTTGCCCCATCCCTTCCCTTGCACCTATCTTTTCCTCATCGTCTGCGATGTGCCGCAGGTTGTCTCCCACCGCCGAGTCGTGCGTGCTACACTGGCGGAGACCCACATTTGCAGATGTTGGAAGACGTACACATGCAAGGCGCTGATAACAGAGGGGGGGGGCGGGGAGGTGTCGACGCGAACGGCTTAAACAACAGAAACGGAAGAGAGAACCAACAAGGGTCGAGCCTCTGCCAGAAAACAGTCTCACGGATACGTCACGGTGAGACCAAAAGACGACCCCCCGACATCTCTGAGCGGCGACTAGCATGTCGACATGCACGTGCGCTTGTCGGGCTGTCAGTCGTACGAATTAAAATGTGCTTTAGCGAAAAAGAAATTGTCAGCGAAAACGATCGATTATTCTGCTTAAGAAAACGAAGCGCCTCTGAACTGTAGAGTACCCGTTCAGGGGGGGTCATCGCCCCCCTTCCCCACGCCCTAAGCCCTCCCCTCCCCCCCCCCAGACGAACGGAGAACAGGCATGAAAATGCCCGACGAAACCGATGCACGGGCGTCGGTGTCGCGTAGGTGGATGCATCCTCTGTTTGTGCTCGTCGGTACGAAGTCAGTGGTTCTTCGCTTCGCTTCCCTACGGGGCCCTAAACTCATCCGGAAGCTGTGGAGTGGTTGGGAAGAGGTCCATATTTGTGTATGTCATGTGCACGTCTTCGTGTACGTGTGCTCTCGTGCAGTGTTGCACGTGTGAGGCTCCGCAATGGGAGCCGATGGCTGCTCATGATCTCTTGTGGTAGTGCAACGGAGGGGGGAGGGCGAGGTATCAGGGCGGCAAACACCATTCTCGGCCTCCCTTCATCTTGGAAACGTGGGGCACCTTCCACTGATCCCACGCATCGCCTCCCTCTCCCCTGTGGGCTCCTCACTGAGTTGTGCCGGCGTAGGTGTGGGAACGGGGGCCTTTTGTGGCGGTTTGCTCCCCTCCCATGAAACCAACCGCACGTCTCTGGCGCCGCGTTGCCACGCACGAGGGGAGGAGACGGGTGTGGTCAGTGGGAGGTTGTCCGTACCTGCAAGCGTGCAAGGACTGCAAACAACTTGAGACAGGGAGGAAGACATACAAAAAAAAAAAGAGAGCAGGCGTAGAGGCGCATCAGCACAAGAACATCGCTGTGTAGTGTACCCATCCGTGTGTGTGCGAACCGCCTTCAGGAGAATAGCGAGGGGTGGTGGTGGCGATGATGCTTGAATGCAGGCAGTGAGGAGAGAGGCCGGGGAAAAGGAGCGGGTTTCCCCGGCCTCTCTCCAGTCACCGCGCCCTCGTGCTCGCAATGTCCGGCGGCCCTGATCCATTTGCTTGTGGCAACGTGCCTACGCTCTGGGGCGTGTTAGAGGGATGGGCCGTGTGCGTGTGGGGGGTCATAGCGGGAGAGGTGGTGTCCCCATCAGCACACAGAAAAGAAAGCGCCCGTATTGGTATCCAACACGTAGCGAAGTGTCCTTCATCTCTCTCCCTCTCTTTCTCCTTCTTTTCCTTTACCCATCCCTCAGCCACCACTACGCCGTGCCCCAAAGCATTGAAAAGACCGATATACGTACACGGGCCGCGTGTACATACACACACGCACACGCACACGCACGCACACACATCTGATTCGCACAGAAAGGCTACGCACCGGATTACGAGGAGACGTTGACGTGTAGCCAGGAAGGGGGAGACAGCGAGTTCAGCGCAGACCTCCCTCGCTTTCCGTCTCTCTGATGTGTTTCGCATTGCATCGTAACTTTGGGTACAGCTGCATGAGGTACGGCATAGAGTGACGCCAACCCTTCTCCCGCCCGCGGCCCTGCCGAAGAGCGTGCGGTCGATAATTTCCTATCCACCTCCAGCTCCCTGCGTCGCGTCTGCTTGCGAAATACGTGACATCGGGGATCTTGTTTGCCCATATCTCGCTGTCACTGCGGGGAGCGTTGCTCGCGGAAGGTGGAGCGCGATGTTGCATAGTCGTGACGGCGGCAGGCGGGCCACAAAAAGGCCCTCGCAGGCCTCTTCTTTTGAGCGCTGGCTGGAACGAACGCAGCGGCGTGCTGCGAAGACTCACGGCAGTGGAGTGGAGTACCGCTCTTACATGAATGATAGCTGCCACATAGACCCGCAAGGCAGCGCCCGCGCTTCGCTGACCCGCTGCCGCAGCCGCACGCCGCTGCCTTGGTCACCGGTGCCGTACTCTGTCTCCACTCACGGGCAGCCGAGCCGCGTGGAAGACTTAGAAGGGCTGCTGCTCATGCAAGGGCATTACAACCATCTTCTTCCCTCCGCCACTGTACGCGAGGAAATAGACTGCAGCCACACCAGCACACGACCGATGGCGCCAGCGAGCTGCACCCGGGACCTACCACCCAGCACTGCGGCATCTTTGTACGCGTATGGCGGCGTCGGGGACGCTCTCTGCAACAACGTGAATACAATTGTCACAGATGACGGCCGCTCTTTCGTGGTGGGAAGCCTGCTGTCTCTCAATGCACACCGCCCCCAAACTCAGGAGCTGATGGGCGGCTGCGCGCTACCAAGCGGAGCCACGGATGCGGCAGGCGTAATCTGCGCAGCCGAGGCAGAGGCAGAGCGATACATCGCACGTCTTGAGGAAGAGGTGCAGATGTTGATGATGGAGGTCTCAGACAAGGATCGCTGCATTCTCTTGATGTCGGCTGCGAAGGCTGCGATGGAAGTTCAGCTGCAGGAGCAGATGAGGAGAGGGGACCTGATCTCGGATGAGAGCGCCACGCGGCAGATGCTGAGCTACAGTTTTATGCGTACGGTGGCGTTCTACAAGACACAAGAGGAGAGTAACCGAACACTGGAGCTGAGCACACAAATTTCCGTTCTTAAATCCGAGCTGAAGTTTGCAGAGGCAATGCTTGCGCAGTCGCAGACCAGTGCGACCACCGCCGCATCGCAACACCAACTGCAGCTTCTCGAGGAAAAGAGGAACGAAAATGAACTCGTCCACTCCTTCTCTACCACATTACGGTCGCTTCTCCAGGGCGAGTACGACCGACTCGCGCAGCTTGTGTCAGAGATGCCAAACAAGGTTCAGATGATCATGTCCAAAAAAGATAGCACCTCGCATGGCGAGGGGGACCATGTCGCTCGGGATGCAGCGGCACCCCAGAGGCGACAGCTGTACGAATTGGTGGAGTCTGTGCTCGCCGCGCGCGTTGGCGCGACAGTCTTGCCGGTCGACGCAGCATCATCTACTGCTACATATGCTTCGGCAAGCATCTCCTCACCGTCGCCAACGCCGCTCAAAGGCGCAGACGCGTCGCACCTTGTAGGTCTTGTCTCCCGTGTGTGTGACCACCATGCTGCTATGACCGAACTCTACTGCGCCGAGGCTGACCGGAAGGCGGTGTTGCTACAGTACGAGGGCGACGTTGTGCGCCTCATCAATGCCAAGCAAAGCTCGCTTACGTGGGCAACGTTGTATGAAGAGAAAAAGGATGAGGTCAAGTACCTGAAGGAGAAGATAATAAGCCTTCTGGATGCAAGAGGGCAGAGTACCCCAGTCGTCTGCAGGGGCCCGAGCGCGGGGAGCGGAGAGGGTAGCGCCATCAGAACGCAGATATACGAGGCATACGCTGCACCTTACGTGCCCTCTTCCGCCAAGGTGCGAACACCGTCCCGCGACACACCGGGAGGCTCTTCCATGTCGCAAGAGGTGAAACGTCAAAGATCTCCTGCCATCAGAAAGCCCGTCGGCGTACTGCGAGAAGAGGCGCTGCGCCTCGGGGCCGTGCCGGCTTCCTACTATCGGCCTACCATCACATGCGCGTCCCGGTCCATGAGCTCCCTCGCCGCGCCAAGCAACCCGGCGCATGTGGAGCAGAGGTTGATCACCCAAAAGCATGATGCGAGCGGCAAGCGCAGTGGCTCTGAAGAGGCGGCTGCGGCGTCGGCTGTTGTTGAAGTTCTCGCTGTCGTCAGCAGTTCGAGTCACGCGTGCAGTCCGGTTGTATCTGTGAACCAAGCGTCACCGCGCCCGGTGGAAAGCGGAGGTACGTCGCCGTCGGCATTGTCACCGCAAGTGGCGCAGATAAGCGAAGATAAAGAGGAACGCCCTGCTGTACAGTCGCAGCCGCACAGGCGTGACTCAAGACAGCAGGCAGAGGCCACGGGTCAACTGAGTATGTCACGAACAGCTCTCTCAAACTCCTTTTCCTCGTCATCTACAAGTGAGATGCTTCCCCTTTCCCGCTCGCTGAATGTGGCAAAGCTGAAGCGCGTATTCGCAGCGCAGGAGGCGAGTAGCTCGGACTCTTCTTCTTCGGTCTCCTCGATATCTTTACTCAGCCATACGAAGCCACAGTCGGCGTCTGCCAAGCCCATGGCGGCGCCGGCGAAGCAGCGGTCCCAGCGGAAGACAGTGCACAACTCCTTTGACGATACTGACGACAATGCAAGCGAAGCGGATGCCGCGACGGGACCGGAGAGCAGTTTCAATGCGCCTCACAGAAGTCTGGCCTCACAGGTGGCACAGACTGGGGCTCAAGCCAAGGCCGTCCTACCCAGGAAGACACTGACGTCTACCGCCGCGGCATCCAAAAACTCAAAGAAGCAACGCTCAAGGGTCGAGAGCGAGGATGACACGTCGTCTGCCAACATCAGCATGAAGCCACGCTTCGTCATACCCGTGATGGCTACACCCAGTGGCGTCAGCACCTCCGCGCACGCGAGCGAGGGGAAGGGCACAGGTGCCACCGCCGTCGCCAAGTTATCTCACACGCGGAGGTCATCCTTTGACGAAGACGACGAGGACGACGGAGGGAAAGATAGCAGCAGCAGCAGCAGCAGTGCCTCCGCCGCCCCGGTTCCTGCACCACATGCCAAAGTCGGCTCCAGCACGGCGCGGGCCTCCACCGCCGCAAAGAAACTGCCGGGAGAACGAAGATCGATGCCTGACACCACCTCCCCCGCCACTTCCAGGTTCGGAGACGCGACATCCAACGCGATATCTGGAAAGCAAACCAAGCTCAAACTCCCCACGTGGTAAGTGCGATGACGATGGGGGTAGTGCTGCTGCCGCTAGCAGTAGTAGTAATGCTAGGAGGGAGAGGTCAGAGGGGGTTGCAAGGGTATGCGTATACTTTTACCTGCGCAAGTTAACAAAGAGGGACCGAAGAAGCCGGCGACGCTTTTCACACGCGGGACACAGCTTCACAGTCGTTGGGAGCATGTCAGGTTTTACGCCATGGAACACACGGCTCGAGATGGCAACGGCTTCTGCACGATACCTTTGGAAAGGTGAGCGGCAGTGGTGGTTGATGGATGATGAGCTGTTTTTTCATGTGTGGGGGGAGGCAAGGGGCGCGGAGGCAATATGCAGAGAGAAGCAGAACCAGTAGCCGGGCATATGTTGCTGAGGCGCACACGCTTCGCATAAAAAAAATTAGAACACCTGCGTGCTGCAGGCCTCTCCCCCTTCAGCGGTCTTTTGAGAGCCTGCATTTTGTGTTGGTACCGGTGTGGCGGGGTCTATGTATGAAGAACGAGATGCTTGCTCGGGGAAGAGAATGAGTGGGAGTGGATTCGACGACGTGCACCGCTAGGAGACGATGTTATGGCTGTCTTACGGGAGAGAGCAAAGAGATTCCATCGTCCATGTCGTGGCGGTGCATAGTTGTGAAGTTGTTGTGTTGCTCGTGTGCGTTTGCCTGCTTTCAAGCCTCTACCGAATGTCGCGCGTCGTTGCGTGATCTTCACTTTCTCTGTTCCCACCTGCGTCTCCCTCTCTCTGTGTACATCTACGCAGCCGCAGCATGATGCATCGTTTCCACCGTTGCGTCTGCATACTTGAACCCTTTGCTGCTTTAGGTGTGGATGTGGCGTGTCGTGGATACACGTGCATGCGTGTACACACATGTCGCACCCACCCGCTGCACAGCCCTACCTGATGTCCTGCCTCTCCCACCTCTCCGCTTGAACGTTTAGACATGGTTGTCTCGGTGTTTGTTATCTTTCTTCGCTAATCGTTATCATCTTCGTTGAAGGGGGCTGTTGGCTGTCGCTTGGCCGCTTTGCCGTGACCTTTGACAGGCTTCCTTTGCTCAATACACGCCTCGGACTTCCGACGTGTGTAGGTGTCTGACTTGCTTGCACGTGCTTAGCCATCTACATTCCAGGCCCTCCCTACCGCGCTGCCCCGCTTTTTTCTTTCCACCCGCAACTAATGTGCGGTCTGTGTGTGAAGAGGAGCGTTCAAGCACACGTTGGCCACAAGGAGAACGCAGCCCCTTTTCACGCGGGACACGTCTCAGTGCACGGCTTCTCAGCGTGCAGCCCACCCACCCCGCTCTCTCGGAGAAGGAGCGCTTGGCAACCCCTCAGCCTCTCCCCCCCCCTCCCCCTCCCAATGCCGAACCACTTTTCATGGTAGCAGCAGCATCCGTCTAGAGCGCCGGGAGGCCAGTGCGATGCATCGCTGGGGATGTCCGCGGCCACGTCCCCGGGTGGTGCGGCGTTGGAGCGGCATGGAACCGTGCACACGCTTGTGCCATCGGTGTGATGGGGCCGAGTGCGTGCGTGACTGGAGCGTGCATCGCCTGGGCCTCACCGCGCCTGCTGGTGTGGAGGGGGAGTGCCATCGGGAGACGTGCCGCAGGTGACGATGTTCGCATCCGGTACGGATAGGTGAGGCCTGTGGCAGGGGCCGTGCTCCGGTGACTGAGCGGGCGCACATGGCTGTAACGCGTGCGGGCGCCGCTGCCTGGCACCACGCCCATGAGAGGTCCTGCCGCAGTGCCGGCTGGTGGGTGAGGAGTGGGAGGGGGAGTACCGCATATTTTAGATGGAAGAATAGACTCAGTGACACAAAACACCACCGAGAACGTCAGACCTGCCAAGTGGCGAGGCGTGGGAATGTAGTCAGCACTGCAGCAGCAGGAAAGGCCAAGAGGAGGGAGAAAGCTCTTGCGTGTGTAAATGCGCCATCGTGTGCGTGTCTCCCCCCCCCCCCCGTATCCTAGACCTACACACGCATATGCACAGAGCACGCGGTTGGGAGGTTTACCTCCGCGTGCATGCATTCGCACGCCGCAATGTCTACACGTTCTCCTCCGTCCTTCCTCCGCCTCGCTTTTTTGTTTGTTTGTTTGTTTCGCGCAGATCTTCATTGCTTCCGGGCTTACCCCCCCCCCCCAGTTAGGGGTGCACGTCCTGGTCTTCCGACTGCTTCGCGCAAGCTGCAGTGGTTGCCCGCGCATGATCAAGGGTCCCTCGAGCTTCGTCGCATACACAGATTACAGCACGGGCTCCACCACGTGCACGCTGTTGCCGTACCCAGAGAACCACCAGTGTTGCATTTCTTCCACCACCCCTCTCGCTAGGATGGACCCTGCATCGAGGTTACGCGTCCTCAACGTGACAGTGCTCACCGGCCTTCTTGTCCTGTACATTGTACACGACGCAGGCTTTCGTTTCTGGATGATGCGCAGTGATACCATCCCGCTCACAGCAGCCCTTGTGCATGACACAAAGGTGCTGCAGCAGTACGACGACGTAGGTCTGGCCTACGATGTCGCCATTGGAAGCGTGCGCACCCCTCCTCTCCAACTTTACTCCATCGACGCTGCGCACTTTGCCGCCAACTATACAGCACGGCTGAAGGCCACCGCTGCAAAGAATCGTAGCAAAAATGATGCACCACACCCCCGATCCGCGCCGTCTGCCACCCACGACACATTTTCCGATGCTCTTCCAATGGCGGCGGTGGTGGTCGAGAGCACGTGGCTCACCCCTGATCAAGACGCCGTCTCCTCCGTGTACGCGCAGCGGCTACTGGAGGGGTATCGTTACGCTCTGCTTAGCGGAGCGCCGTGGCTGCTACTCTCAGGTTCTGCAGCGGAGACGTCGGTGGGACTGCAGTTTCTGCTGCTCCTGCCCAACCCAGCAGAGAGGATATTTCCGGACTCTGTGCTTCAGCAGTTGCCTCTGCCGCTTGTCAAGGTGGCGCTGCAGCTGCGCGAATCAATGGCGCCATATAAAACACTTGGGGCGTGGGTGCACGGAGCGGGCACGAGACCGCTTCAGTCTTTCCCTTCCTCTTGGATGCCTTCACGAATGCGCGAACAGGAGAATGTTCAAAGCTCGGTGTCGAGTCACTCGTCTCTGCAGTCTTCCCTCAGCCAGCTGCTCCCTGCCCACTCCTTGGCGGTGACAGGCTCGAGCCATGTACGTCCGGCTTCGCTCATCCTAGGAGCGGAGTGGATGGAGCGGATGGATGCCCGTCTTTGGGCCGGCAACGTTGCCACAAACGTAAGCCGAGCCACGGGAACTTTGGCCGACGGCCACGCGGCCCCTGAGCGACCACGAGTGACGGTGTATGCGACAAAGGCAGACGCCGCCGATGACGATGATGCGACAAGGGAACAGAGCGAGGATGGACGCCCCGCCGAGAACGCGGATAACGCTCAGTGGGAGAAGCCCCGGATACTCGAGCTGTACGTGAACAGTACCTCAACAGCGGTACATGTGACTGTTCCTGGCATGGTGATGATTAGCGACATCAACGTCAACAAGCGTGCTTGGCATGTGGCGAGGGCCGTTCAGCAGTTGGTGGAACTGACACTTGTGCACCGCCATGCCACTCACAGCTCTAGTGTGCCAATGGACACAGAAGAAGATGATGTAGGGTGGTGGTGGTGGCTCGGCCGGTCCTACGGCGTGACGGTCATTGCAGGAAGGTGGGAGCAGCAGCGGGTCAAGCTTCTCTACATGAAGGCCTTCCGCGAGGCCGTGGCGGACTCGCAGGAAGGCCTAAGAAAGG
Organism: Leishmania tarentolae; assembly: GCA_033953505.1. Lineage (NCBI taxonomy): Eukaryota > Euglenozoa > Kinetoplastea > Trypanosomatida > Trypanosomatidae > Leishmania > Leishmania tarentolae. The sequence continues at coordinate 124,283 of CP119848.1, forward strand.
CGGTGCAGCTGCTTCATCGATCTCGTTGTCAGCTGGAACGACCTCTGCTGCCGTTATCATGCCAAGGTGCTCGCGGTTCACAACTCCCACCATCAGCACTGCCGTTCAGCACCGCGGTGCCGGCACGCTCGCGCATCTTTGTGCTGCCCCCGCCACACGAGGAGCTGCAGAGCGTTCAACCGAGGCCGCAATGGCTCAACTACACCGGTGAGCTGCCGGCCACCATCAACACTGAGGCATCCCATGTGGCCAAGCTGCTCGGCCGCGTGAGTTTCTTCCTGTACCTCAACTACCGCCGGTGGATGGACTGGTTTTTGGCGTCTCTGCCGTTGGGGTCTTACCAGGATCACTTCGTGCTCATATCGGTGCTGATGTCTGACTTCGCCGAGCACCGAATCAGCTGGGTCGATGTGTTAGACCTCCGCTGAGTCAGAGTGTGAAGGCTGGGGGGGGGGAAGCAAGATATGAAAGCTCTGTGGCACGACAGGCCAAACGCTAAAGGCGTGTGAAGGCAAGTACAGCCCTGCTCCATCCTCCCATCCTGCGTAATGAAAGGCGGCAATGCGAGGTAGTCGGTTTGCATCCGTGTTTAGCTGTCTTGGTGGCGATGTGGCTGTGATGTGCGTGAGGGACTTGTCAGATGATGCGCTGCTTCACATATCGTCAAGAAAGGGATGGGCGCATGCGCATGTGTGGTGTTTCGCTCCCCATGTCGCGTGTGTATGCGTTCGTCGGGGGAGGACAGCATATGTGCCCGTTCATGGACCCCTACTCCTTGCATGGGGGAGAGTGCTGAAGAGGGAGGGTCACCTTGCCGTATACAGACGGGCACCGATGTACTGATGGGAGGAGCCGTGGTCAGCGAAACCAGTGCAGGTGTGTGTGTGGGAGGGGGGGATGGAAGAACTGGAAATTGGAAGGCGGTAGCTCACCTGTCTGCTCGCAAGGTGCAACGCGTGCGTTCGCCTCTCACCACTTCTCTCTGGATACCTCTTCATCACAGACCGTTGCTCTCCACGGCCTCTGCGCCGAATGCCCTTCTCCCTGTCTCCGCGTGTCGCCCCCCCCCCCGTCCTCTCTCCTCAATACATCTATTCTGTGCATACGTATGCACACGAGCATCTCCTGACCTCCTCCACGTTGATGCACACTCACACATGTAGTCCACACGCTTGTGCGAGACGGTGACAGTTGTGGTACTGCGTTATGTGTCGCCACACGTACCCTCATAGGAATACGTGCTCACAGTCACCCACACACTGGTCTTGTGTCGGTGCTCTCTCTACCGTGTCACCATCCCACCCCACGTAAGTCCTCTGTGCAGGGGGGGGGCGTGCCTTGCGTGCTCTGCTACATCCTACTCCACGACGCCTTCGTATCATTCCTCGTCTGACTCTTTTTTTCCCCCTCGCCGCTTTCTGGAGGACGGGGTGCTGAAGAACACTGTCCGCTGTCGTTGCGTCGTGCCTTCCATGCTTCACAAACACACACGCACACACACGCACACACACACGCAATACAGTAACGTATAGCAGCACAGACGCCGTCTGGTCAACGCACAGGCACACAAGAAGACGCGGCGCAGCTGCTCTTGTTCGCGTTTACGTTTCCATCGTTTTTGTTCCCTGTCGACGCCTCATCTCCTCACGCTTGCCCCTCCCTCCACGGCACAGCGACGGAAAATGGAGGCGGTGCTCACAGAGCTCAAGAACAGAGGCAACGCGCAGTTTGCGTCCGGCGACGCCAGGGGCGCAGTTGAGACCTACAAGAAAGGCATTGATCTCATCGAAGTCGATGCCGGTCAGCAGCAGCCGCATCAGGATGCCAAGCCCGATGGAGCGTCAGCCACATCGTCGACGACATCTAAAGAGGTGCGGAGACTGCATGTGCTGCTCTACTCCAACATGTCGAACGCGTACTTGAGTCTGAATGATTTTTGCAAGAGTTGGGAGATGGCCACAGCGGCGACAAGACTCGACCCGACTGCGTGGAAGCCTTGCATGCGCTCTATCGAGGCTCGGCGTCGCGGCGGCTTCCCGTTCGACGCCCTTGTACATTCATTGCGATACTTGCGGCCACTTCTGCGCGCGGAGCGGGAGGAGAGGCGCATGACAGCGGCCGAAGCCGCTGCGGCCCTTGAAGCTGTGGAACTCCCGCTCTGTGATGAGTTGGGGCTGTTTCGTCTCTCACCGGATATCGAGCTTGTCGAGTACTCTGGCGGCATGGCGATGATCAGCCGTCGCCAGTTTCAGCCGAAGGATGTAATCTTTGTGGAGCACAAGTACACCAGGATCAACTTCGAGGAAAACGAGATGAACACGCAATCTGACTTGACAACGGAGTCGATTGTGGGGTACTTCGCAGAGCGCCTGCTCCCTGAACAAGCTGCGGCAAGTAAGCGGTGGTGCGACTTCAAGAAAGATTTCACAGGTGCATGGCCGCGCAGTGACGACGACATCGACGCCGACACCCGCGACACCATCAGCAGCTACCTACGCACCCGCTTCCCCGACGTTGCCGAGGAAGACTTCCGCGAACTGCTCAGCACCGCCCTCATGTGTCGATTCAACTGCTTTCACTCAGGGTTCTTCCGTACCTGTGCCCTGGCGAACCACAGCTGTCACGCCAACATTGCCATGAAGTATAGCAGCGTTGATGAAGCCGTCAAAATGATCGCCGTTGACACCATCCAGCCCGGTGAGCTCATGAACGTGAAATATCTCAGCGACGCGCACTTTCTGCTTGGCGTAGGGAAGCGCCGCGAGCTGCTGCGCTCCTGGCTCTTCTGGTGCCAGTGCGACCGTTGTCAGGCAGATAGTCAGGCGACGGCCATCTCAGAATTTGTTGAGTGTTCTGCCTGCGGTAACTTCTCACATTCCTGCCTGATGGGCTTCAACCCCGCCGCCGATCCGCTGCTCAAGGCAAGGGAAACATGCTCTACGTGCGGTGCAGACATGGTTTGGTCACCAGCGCAGCGTGACTTCCTCCAGAGGGAGCTCATGCACACGTTCACAAGCAGTACCTCTTGCTACACATCCACCGAACTGGCGGAGTGGATGCACACGCAACTCGGTATGACAGAAACGTTGCGCGTGCACCCTGAGCACTGGATCTACCGCACCCTCTTCTACTTTTTCGCTGTGGCGCTAACGGCAATGGTGAGCCGCGTCAGCGCCGCGCTGAATGAGCCGCGTATTTCGCAGTTCGTGGTGGAGGACATCAAGAACCTGTTCGGGGACTGTGGCCTACAGGCATACTACCTTCCGCGCTGCGCCGCTGCACGCGCAAAGGCCGGCGCGGAGAAGCACATCGCTGGTGTTGTGGCAATGGACGAGGTCCTGTGCAGCAGCGGCGACAGCGGCGGTGGCTGCGAATTTCTCAAGAGCCTCCTCATTCTCTGGGAGTTGCTGGTGCCCTTCTACCCTGTGAACGAGATGTGGTCTGTCAACGACGCCATCTGCACGATGGTGTTGCTGCACTTGGTCTACCCTACTCCAGGTACCTCGCTGGCCCCGTCGCTGGCCCTGAGACTGCTTCAGCGGCATGGTAGTTATATCGGGGATAACCACGTAGCCAAGTGGCTGCACAACTACAGTCGGCACTGCAACACGTTCCACGCAAGACAGCCGCTGCCGATGGCAAAGGTAAAGAAAGCGTTTAGAGGCGGTTGACCGAAAATCGCTGACCTGTTTACGCGCTTGGAGGAGGGTGCGTGCGCGCACACACATGGTGAGGAGAGCCACCTTGGGGATCAGGGGGAAGCGTCTGGTAACTAGCCCTTTCTTCCCTGGTCGGGGTGCGTGTGCGGAGCACACGCACATGTGTACATCTACGTCTGCACGTCTCTGCAATTGTGTGTGTGTGTGTGCGCCAGTCTCTATCGCCCCCTCTCCCCTGATGTCAAAGCAGAGGGGTACCTCGCACAGTGCGCGACGCCGCAGGGTCCAGTGCCTACGGCGCAGGGAAGCCAGTGCGATGCATTGCCTGGGCCTCACCGCGCCGGCTGGTGTGGAAGGAGAGTGCCATCCGGAGGCATACCGTAGGTGACGACGTTCGCACCCGGTACGGGTGGGTGAGGCCTGTGGCAGGGGCCGTGCTCCGGTGACTGAGCCGGCGCACATGGCTGTAACGCGTGCGGGCGCCGCTGCCTGGCACCACGCCCATGAGAGTTCCTGCCGCAGTGCCGGCGGGTGGGTGAGGACTTGGCGGCTTTGAGGCTTGTGTCCTACGGCAGAAAAGCCGGGGAGGCACTGACAAGCCTGCAGCAAGAAGGGTCGGCCTGTGACTTTGAGGGGCAGCGCAGTTGTCCACCGCTGACGCGCTGCACATACTCTACCGCTGCCTTCAACGGGTCTTTTTTGTTCTTCGGAGCCTCGGATATGGATGCTTCCGAGTTGATGTGCACAGGGCATGTGTGCTCACCGATTGCGGTACCCACGCACACACACGTACGCAGAAGCTGGCGGTCTACTTGATCCCTCAGTGCTACTCTCCCTCCTGTGGGGGATCTGTGTGTGTGTGTGTGTGTGTGTGTGTGTGTCACACCCCATTGTTTGCTGTCCTTCATGGCATCCATCCTTTGTCGCTCGACATGGATGATGCCTCCATGTCGTTCATGGGTGTGCGCATGTCGGTGCCTTGGAGGGAGGGAGGGCGTTCAGCCGTACGCACGTGTACGACATGGCAGAGGGGAACCTCTCCCGATGTCTTTCTGCCTAGTGCGTTTCCTTGCCGTTGCCACAACCTGTGTCCTTTGGGATGGATCATACGCATACACGTGCACATGCCTGTGTGCTGTCGATACTTGCGCGGTTCCGCGAGCCTTCTCTCCTCCTCTATGGATCACTCTTTGTACACCTGTGGTCTGGCGCGTACCACACGTGCGTGCATACCCTGCCACCTACAACTCTTTCGTCCCCGCCCCTCCCTTCACACACGTGCTCTCGCGGGTTCTTGGCTTGTGGAAGTAAGTTCGGCTGCTTGTCGTGCGACTTATCGCCGTGTCCTATGCGACGCGCCTCTCTTTCACTTAACGCCTCCGCCTCCTCGACTTGTTTCTGGTCAGGTGCACTCACTGTGTTAAGCCCCTCGTCGTCTATCGATTCTCTCGGTGATATCGTTGCAGTCCGTGACTGTGTGTATGTGTGCATGTATGTGTGTATGTATGTATGTGTGTGTGTATTGAGTGTTTGCCGCCGTGGGGCCTCGGCGCCCCTGCATAGACATGTTTGCATGTGTTCGTGCATGGCCCTCCTTACCGCTGCCTACCACACTCTCCAACGCCCACTCTTTTTCCATCTCACGAACTCTGTCACAGATGCTGCGTTCAGCTCTCATGTTCCTCGGGCTGTCTCTGGCCTTTGGATCACCGTACGCGCACCGCTCAGCAGCACCCGCTGCAACATCATAGCGGATGTGTGTATGTGTGTGTGTGTGTATTTGGCGCTGTGGAGGACCGAAGACGGAGCGGAAAGTCCTCGTCATGTTTGCTGCGCACTCGGTGTCTGTTTCTCTCCTTGTGCGGCTCTTGCCCACTGAAGAACATAAGGTCGTGCCGCCGTCCGACACCACACCGCTCCACCAAAGTCTTTCTTCGCATGCATGGGCACACATACGCATGTGTAAATGAGGCTGCCAACCGCGCAGGTGCCCCCTCCTTTCCCCACCTCGCCTCAGCAGAGCGAAAAAAGCCGGCGCTTGTGAGAGTCCAACGAATTTCGGAAAGACTGCGAGACATGCAAACATCTGTACCATCACGCCACACTGTAGTGGCAGTTGCAGGGGACCAACGTCACAGAAAGAAGCCGGAGGACACCCGGGACGTACGCGCATACACACACGCACACACCTCTGGGGAGTGCGTTCGCCTTTTTTTGTTTTCTGTGCTACTCCGTACCAGTGCACGTAGACTCACTGCTCCACCTTCACCCTACGGCTTCCGCTATCCGCACCCCTTCTACGACTGGACGCTTGAGCATTGTCGTAGAATGTCGCCGGTACCCTCCTGGGTGACTCAGCGTACAAAGGGCGTGGCGAAAGAGCGGGGTGGCGGCCGCGTCATAGTGTGCGGGTAAAAAAGGCTCACACCGACACAGCATTCGCCTCTGTGGACGCTGTACCACTGTCGTCTGTGACGTCAACTGCCTCTCTCTCCCCTCTTCATCCCCCCACCCTCTCTTTTCTCTTCCCTTCCCCCCCCCTCCCACGCACTACCCAATCGTTTCCGTAGATAATGACCAGTGCTGCCGCCGCCATGGCGCCGTCGCCGCCGCTGTTGATTTATCTCAATAGTGATGTCGGGATGGAGCGGCCGTACCGTGTTTCGCTGCCCGCCAGCGTTGACACCTTGGCGGAGCTCTGTCAGTTTCTCACAGCACGTATACCCTTGTGCCCCAGCGAAGACACCGCCGGTCGAGGATATCGGTTCCTCTACGCTGTATCCGGCAAGCCCCTGTGGCGGGTGAAGGAGTGCATCGAGGCTGGCACGATTGTGCTGAGCGTGGGACCTGGATTCCTGGAGCGGCGGCCGAAGAGTAGAACGGCGGGGCCACCACCACCACCACCACCCACAGCAGTGTCTGTAATCGACATCACGCCGGACAGACCAGCAGCGCAACACGGTGCCGAGCGCCACTCGGGGAGAAAGGTGTCACCGTCCGTCTCACCCCCCATTAAGCAACCCTACGACGAGATACACCACATGCGCGCCGGCGGCGCTGCTGACTACGCGACCGACAACGTGCTGACAAGCAGTCACGCAGCTGCTGCCACCACTATCGCCTCTGGTGGCGGGGCCGGGCAGCGTAGCAGTGTAGACGCCGCCTGGCCAGCCGATTCATCTGTGCCTCATCCTTCGCAGGGGGAGGAACGAGATCGCTTCTTTAGCATCACGCCGAGCACAGCAATGCGGGGGCGCAGACCCTCTGCTGGAGAGCCGATGCCGTCGCAGCCAGAGCCAATGCCGAACGGCCTCGACGCCGTGTCCCCTTCCGCAGTAAGCACCCTGGAGGAACGCCTCTTCGCCTCAGTGCCACGCGGGACTCTACCGGCGCCGTCACAGACGTCGACTGCGTGGTCGGGCACCGGCGTCCTCGGGGCTTCGTCCGCATACGCGAAGCCTGCAACCACCGATTCGACAAGTGTGCCAACTATGGCACGCGGTGTGGTGTTTTGGGAACACAACGCATACTACCTACCGCCGCGTCCCGATTTTGCTCAGATGCCCTCTCTTGCTGGTCGTCCCTCCGATTTACCGCCCTATCACCAGCCCCTCACAGCCACGTCCATCTCCAGTAGCCTAGAGTACCTCCTCCTTCGCAAGTGGGCCGCCTATCAAAAACTGCACAGCACCGCCTCTGAGGACATCATTGCTGTCGAGGCTCTCTCGCACCTCTTCAATTCCTTCGCCCCTAAAGGCACGGCGACTGGCACTTCGCCCTGTCGGGTGCTCGTCAGCGGGCCACCTCGCAGTGGCGTCTCCGCGACAGCCTCGCTTCTGCTCCGTCATTACCTGCACACGCTGCAGTTTCAGCCAGAACACCCTTTCCACAATTGCGTACTCGTTCTTCTTGACTTCCGCCTGCTTTTGGGGGCGGAAACAGCGGAGCCCGCAACGCAGCCGCCGCGGCTTCTGCAAGACATTGGCGCACTCTACCAGCTCGTCGTACGGAGTGTGATCGATGCAGTGGTCGCGCAGCGGCCTGCGCTGCGGGAAGCAGGACCACTGCTAGCGCAGTTGTGGGATTTGGTCATTAAGCCGAACGTACAGCCTCCCGCACCGCCGAACTTCACCACGTTCAGACAGGCCACACTGTTCGTCGGCGTCGACGTGCTTGCGAGTTGGACAAAACTCGCTGAGCAGATGTATCCCATTCTGCAAGCCGCGTGCCGCACCCCCGATGCAGTCGAGCTGCGGGACGCTGCGATGGACCTTATTTTCTACGCTATCCCTGCCGAGCTCGCCTCTTCGCTGAGGTTCTCTGGCCTAGTTTACGGTCTGGACGGGCTAGAGCAGCTGACACGCTGCTACGCACATCGTGTGAGACGACCAGCCGGCGACCTCGGGCCGCTTCTGCACTCCGTTACGGCAGACCTTCGCACCCACCTAGTCATTGCGTGGCCTTCGACACTCTCATCACAATCGATGTACTTGCCAGGCCTCACAGCTCATGTGTCTACCATCGGCCTCGTGACCCGCGCTGTGCTACGCCAGACACACTTTCCACAAGTGCTGCGCTGTCTGGACAAGGAGTACCCAGTGGAAGTCTTCCTTGGCTGTCCTGGTTATCTCTCTCTCTTGCTGATCATAGCGAAGCCGTTCCGCAAGATGTTGTCGATCCCCACCACGGCGTTCTCGGCATACTATCAGGAGAACTACGAGAAAAGCGCAGCGGCGGCGGCGGAGGACTATGCTCTCCGCGTCGACATGCCCGCCGCTGCCCGCGAGCTGGAAGCTCTTCTACAGTGTGTGCAGGCGCTGCCGCTGCACTGATTGGAGCTCCGCTGCGCGTCTCGTGTCCTCCTCTGCCGTTGTGGATGTATGTGTGGGTGGGTGGGTGTGGGGGGAGGGAGGTGCTCGGGGAGCGGGAAAGGGACGGCAGAGAATGTGCCGCTCGGATCCGATCCGATCTGATCCCATCTCCCTCTCCCTCTCCCTCCCTGTCTGTCAGCCTCTTCATGCACGCTCCTTACCTTTCCACGGAACCTGTGGTTCACGTTGTCTCTCTCCCGTTAGACTTTCCCGTGTACACTCACCTCTCGTTTCAAGCTCCTTGTGCCCTTGTAGATCTTCATCGCCTGCTGTCGTTGGAGACCTCATTCACTTGCACCATCGAATCGCATCATCTCGTATGCGCGTGCGTGCCTCCTCTCGGCCCCTCGTTTGCTGACGCCCGTCAGGCCCTAATCCCACTCGTTCGTGAAACACAGCAAAGAGGCGCTTCGTTGGTTCAAGTGCAATATGAACGGCCATGGTGCCGCCGCATCCTCTCCGAACACCGCCCTCGAAGTCTTGGCGCAGATGACTTGTCCCTGCAGCCCGTACGCGTGCATACTTCATTGGTCATCGCCACCACCACTGTCATCCGCTCGTCCTTGTAGCCTCGTATCTCACGCCCACTCCGTATCACGCTGAACGGCGTCTCAATGGCCCTCTCCGCAATGACCCGGCTCGCTTCACGAAACCATGCATATGTGCACAGGCAAACGTGCGCGATCGCTCTTCTCCTCACGTCCTCGCTCTGCCCGTCCTCACCCCCTCCTCACCCCCTCCTCCGTCGTCTTCTCGCCCGCTCGGTTAGCTGTCGTCGTCTCTCTTGAGAAGTGGGCTCTCGCTGTGAAACGTTTTTCATATCTTTGGAACACACACACGCACGCACACGCACACACGCAGAGCGAGAGAGACGCAAGATCGGTTACCGGGTTAACTCACGTGCGAAGGGTGCAACAAGATGCCGAGCGAAGAAAGCCGTTGGTGTCTAATCGAAAGTGATCCGGCGGTGTTCAGGGAGATCATCCAAACCGTCGGGGTGAAGGGGATCTCCGTGGAGGACCTCATTATGCTGGACTCCTCCATGCTGGAGCAGTACGAGCACGTCTACAGCCTTGTTTTGCTGTTCAAGTGGCAGTCGTCCGAGCAGGCGTCACCGCTCGGCACCATCGTGAAGGACGCGCCCGTGTTCTTCGCCAGGCAGGTGATCCACAATGCCTGCGCCACGCTCGCCATTATGAACACGTTGTGCAACTACCCACATGAGGTGGAGCTGGGGCCGAGTGTGCAGAGATATCTGAACTTCTGCCAGGAGCTCGATCCAGAGATGCGCGGCTCGCTTCTAGACAGCTTCGATGAGCTGCGCGAGGCACACAACTCCTTCGCGCCGCACTCGGCGTTTACGAAGGACGGGCCATCGCCAAAGGACGCGGATGCGTATCACTTTGTTTCCTTCGTCTACCGCCACGGGCACATCTGGGAGCTCGATGGACTGCAGGAGGGCCCGTTGCAGTGCCGTGAGGCGACGGACGCGAACTACCGAGAGGCACTCGTTGAGGTAGTGCAGCGGCGCATCGACGATATTGCGGCGAAGGATACGACGGGTGCCGGACAGGGCATCTCTTTCTCGCTCATGACGATTGTTGACGACCCCGTGACGGTGCTGGAGAAGAAGATTGCCGCTCTCCGGGCACAGGAAAAGCCGACGGCGGCGCTGGAGGAAGAGCTGGCGGAGGTGGTATCACTACGGAAGAAGGACAAGGAGGCTAACGCACGTCGCCGTCATGACTACAATGCCATGATCGTGGCACTTCTGAAGGCCCTCGCGGAGCGTGGCAAGCTGGAGAAGATCGTTGCGGAGGTGCAGGCGAAGACCTCCAATTAGAAGAGCGCGAACGGCACCGTAAGCGTCATGTGTATTCTGCACCGTCACAGGGGCCTTGATGCACGGTGGCAGTCGAGAGTGCCTACTCATTTGTGTACTTCATCGCTCTGGCCGTCTGTGGAGGGCCTCCCGCTCCCCCCCCCCTCTTCCCCTGCGAAAAACCGTCTCCTCCCCGAGAGGGGGGAGGGGGACACGTTCGTGCATGTGTGTGCGTCTCTGCCTTTCTCTGCGCCCTGTGCATGGAGGCGGTGTGCTCTGCACTAAATAGTTTGTCGACTTTGTTTGCGCGTGTGCATGTGTGCGCGTGTATTTTTACGAACTTGCCGGTGCGCTTTGTCGCTTCCGTTGTCTTACTCCATCGGTTGGTGCACGAAAACTACGACAAAGGCAGGTGCTCGAACACCCAAGCGAACAGTGCGCGGCTGCTTGAAGGACGGCGCTTCGCAAAGCGGGGGGGGAGTGGACAGTGTTGTGTTGTGGGCGTGCTTTCATGTGCCCTTCCACCACGACCCTCCGATTCACGTGCAAAGGGGCAGCTCCTCCTCTGCGTTAGGGCGATGGGTGAAGGAGGAATGCAGCGACGAAGATGCCCCCTTCGTTTTGGTTGCGTTGGTCTCCTCCAGGGCGCGTGACTTGCATGGAGTGACGACACCGTGATCAACTGAGCGGTTTCTCCCTCTCCAACAGGCACGAACACTTAGAACCTTTCGTTCATACCTCTTCCCCCTTGTTGGGACTTTTCCTGCCATTCGATACTCGCCGGACAGCCCTCACGCTTGCGTGTCTGCGTGTGACGTCATACTCCTGTGTCGATCCACCCGCTGTTGCCCTCACCCGCACCCACACGCACGTGCACATTACCTGTGCTTGCGCCCCCCTTCCTACGCCTTTGCCCTGCACAGGACGAAGACGTGCTTAGCGCACTTCTTGGGCAGCTATCGTCATCTCATACCATCTCCCTTCCCTTTAGTCTGCTGGTGTGCCCCGCCCCCCAACACGTTCATGAGACGGTTGACACCGCCTCTCATTACCGTCGCTCTCCTCCCGCGCCGCAACTCCTCACACCTCTCCTCCGTTGTCCGCAATGTGTCCATCACGTTCAGAGGCGCACGCACGATGTCGCCGTGCCGCACTGTGACGACAATGGCCCTTTGTGAAGCGTCGTCAGACGCGCCGGCCGACTTTACCTCTTTTGAAGTGGAGAGTGAACTCTCTCTTGCACACGAAGACCTGGAGCAGCTACAGTCTGCTCTACAGGGTTTCGGCCCATCGTCAACTCTGGCCTCTGCAAACACGCGGCAGGTGGCAACGCCTTTGCTGTCGACATCCACTGCGTCATCGTCGGGCTCTCTAATGCCACCGCAGATGAAGCCTTCAATGACATCAGCGTCCCCGGTACTGTACCCTCCGAAGTCTCTCATACGGTCGCAGCCCATCGTGCTGCCGCCTCTTCTCCAGCGTCCACGGTGGTGCAACGTCGTGCATGAACGCTACACAGAAAGCCTACCGGGGTACGTAGATGCCTGCGCTAAAGTGCTGGAACATATCCGCAACATGTGGAAGGCACAAGCGGCGGGTGGCCGTCGGCGCGAAAAGGCTGAGGGCCATGGCTTCCCTGAACATGTGAGCAATCTCCTTCGTCATGCACATGCCGATGCGCTGTTAGTGCTGTTGGAAGGAGTAACAGGCACTGACCACGGCGGCCCCGTGTTTGCTGACGGTGCTGCACCTTTCCACGTCGAGGTCATCCTGCACCTGGTCAGAATGTTGGCCGACCGATCAGTGGAGCTAAGTGGTAAGCATATGGCCCACCTGAGCAAGCTCCTGCTGGGCTGCCCCCACCTGCTCACCGCCGCCCCTCCGTCGCAAAACGACTTTTCCCGGGCGCTTGTCGCGGAGATGCAGGATGAAGTTTGGAACGTCTTCACCTGCTTGTGCTATGCAACCCGTCGGTGTGTGCGCAGGCAGCAAAACTTTGACTGCCTGGAGGCCCTGCTGTGCGGTGTGTATATGCGAGTTCATCGCGTCCCCAACACCATGCGGAATAGTTTCAGGGGCAGTCGAACCTCACGTCTGGCCTCTGCGATGCTTCGGAGCACTATGGATACGGTTGACAGCACATGGCGGAGCCAATACGCCGGTCATCGCTTCCCGCCATGTCTCCTGGCGAAGGTGCGGCGGGCAGCGCTATGCCACCTCGTGTATCGCGGCTTGCTCAGCGGTACTCCGGCGATAGTCGGTGCTGCTGGGCAAGCTACTGGGGCAAAAGCAAGTCTTCTTCTCTCCTGGGCACTTCTGTTGGCTCGCGAGGACATGGAACCAGTTGTGCTGACCGCAGTAGTTCATAGACTACGTAGGAGCCCCGGGATAGCAGAAGGCGGTTCACTTGCCGGCTGTTTAACGTGTGTCGAGTCGTGGAGGCGGCTGGCTCTTCGTCTAGAAGCAGTGCTGCGACGCACCGGGGTTGGCGAGCATCGTGCGGCTGCACTTGCTAGCAGTGCCGAGGTCTTTCAGCGAGTGGACCGGGCTTCCAAAGAAACAAGGGGGTGGGCGGTGTCGTCGGCGGATCATCATCTGCTTGCATCGCTGCGTGCGCACAGCTGCGCGCCGAAGGACGCCTCACTGCGGCGATGGAGCGCAACGGAGCCCACGGCATCACGGGTAGTAGAGAGGGTTCTGGAACGCTCGATGGACGCAGCAACGAAACATGTATCAGACGGCGCAGCTGCTGCACTGCGCGCATATGCTCGCCTCCGGTGGAGACCGCTTAGCATCAAGGAGGCGGACGAGCTGGTTTCCGATGATGCAGCGTTGGTGTTGGGCGCGGCACATACGGAAAGAGCTCGGAGGGAAGCCCACGTGTTTGTTACGGAGCGCACGATTGCGGAGGAATGCGAAGATATCATAGAGACCACCGCAGATCTGCCACTGCACGCATTCTGCCTTGCCGAGGGCCTCTGCGTGCGTCTCCTACGTTGCATGCATCTCTGGAAGGGCACAACGCCTAGCGGCGTTATCGTGCCTTCTGCCTCAAATAACACCGCGCAAGCTTCTTCAGCAACCCTAGACACCTCGCAGCAGCGCCGCGTTCTCGCAGCGCTGTGGAAGTTGTTAGCCTGCACGCGCGCCGAAGTGGCCACTGCCGCGCTGCTCGAGCTGCAGGGCGAAGCGTACACCTCCGCAGCGACGAGCAGAAGCAGCAATGCTGATTCCGACCCTTGTTCCACTGCCTCATCCAGTGCGCGGATGTGGCCATCCATGCCCCCTCGCACTTGGTGTTTAGCCATCAGCGCCGTATGCCAGCAAGCAGAGGATGTAGTGCATGTGGTGCGCGAGTTGATGGGTCATCGTGAGATGATGGCGACTCCCCTCTCACTCGCTAGCCTCCAGAGGCTCCACCGGTGGCTGGGGGCTCTCCCAGGTCGGCTGCACTCCGCACAGCTGGTGAAAGTGCTCCGTGATTGGGCAGAGATGGAAAAGAGCAAACTATGCGACGCCTCATTACTTGTCCAGGCATGCTTGAAGACTTGGGACGACGTGGTACGGACGGCAGTGGAACACAACGCTGCACAAGCACTGCTGACTGCGTTAGATGGGCAGTGTGCCGCCGCTGGCGAGGCAACAGGGGAATCTTGCTCCCCCTGTGGTGAGGAGCTGCGCAGCACATATGCCCTCATAACGGATCCCGCCTCCGTGCCGCTACGACGGATGAGGTGGATCGCAGAGGCCAACAGCAGCGCAGTTCGGGAATGGCTGTGGAACATCGGTTTTGCATCTCCACTCATCGGACGGGCAATCGGGGGCCGGTGTGCAAGGTCGCCACACCCCACCTCAGCAATCCCTGCTTCGGTGCTCATGGTGGAAGCGACGGAGGAAGACTTCACTGATGCTGAACACGATGCGGCGGTGCGGCTTCTGTGTCGGCGCTGTTTCTCCAACCTTTTCGGCTGCAATACGCTCTCTTGGAGCGATCAGCTGGTGTGTAGTGCTCTGGCGCGTGCGCAGGCGATGCCAACACCCACAACAGAGGTGGGAATGAAGATTAACGCGGGTCTGGACTCTAACCATTCCTCTGCGGCTGACGGCGATGCCAATGCGCCACCATACCAACCCAAGCAGTGCAGCGACACGGTCGTTTCTACTGCGGCCGTACACTACCTCCTGCGTCAGAGAAACACGATCACGTCATCAGCTACAGCAGTGACAACTATGTTTAGCACCGCAGAACTCGACGAAGCTCTTCAGACACTTGCGGTGTACGCCGAATTCCTTGAAAGGATGCGGCGCGGTGATGCCTCAGATGATCAGTGTGGCGAGCGGGCGATCAACCATCGACTGCGATGCGCGCTGGCTGCTTATGTGAATTGCTTGAATGACGCATGGCGCGTTATCATGCGTGCTTCAGCGTCGACCACCTCTGCCGTTTCGCCTCTCGTCGCCGATGAAGAGCTGTTCGTTAGGTGTCTTCCGGCCTTCTACCAGATTGCGCTACGACTATACGATAGGCTGCCAATGGACGATGCATTGCTCGGCACGAGTGGTGATCAAATCCTGAGAGGTCTGCCGTGTCTCTCCGGTGCCCTTCACGAGGCCGCGTTTCGATCGCTAGTGCGTACACCCGAAACAAAGATGCGCACCATCGAGGCAACGCTGCTGCTAGCCGACTCCATTGCGCGCAGATGGTCCACACGCACAACAGTACCCTCCTCCTCCTCCTCGAGCGTAGCCCATTCACTCGTAGCGTCAACTCCCTCGCTGACAGAGGATAAGCCAGTGTTCCACGTTCCGTTCTCAGTCTACCGGCTTGTCCTCGCCACATATGCAGCGAATCGCACACCACTGCCGCCGCCTCTACGCGCGTGCTGCGAGGCGGCGCTCCGTCGTGAGGAGACACGCAAGTAGGAGGGCCCTTTGTACGGCTCTTGCTCATCTCCACACGCCCGCGTCCCAGCATGGGATGTGGCTCTGAATTAACACTGATTCATTCGCACGTACGCAGTGCAGCAATCGATTTGAGCGGGGGGGGGAGCTTCTCGGGCACGGACCCCTTGTCGACACGGCACGCCTACTGTGAGGCTGCTCTTGCATGGCTTCATCGAACCACAGCATGGGTGTACCTAATACCCACACACTCTTCGGCGCCCTCCTACCCATGACAATTGTACCTTTGAGTGCAGAATTCCAGCTGCGGTCGCCACCAGACACTTCTGTGCTCACTCTTCCCCAACACACGACCACACGAGGAACGCACGCGAATGTCTTGACCTTTGCATTGAGAGCAGTTACGAGGCCGACACCATCCCTGGCGGCTTTTGAGGCCTCCTTCTCCAACATACTGCTTCGCGGCTTTCCGCTCCTCTGCTGCGTCGCCTCTGAATCCTTCCCTTGCGAATCTATTTCGTACTTCATGCAAACTCTCACTCTGTGTGCACTCCAACCACGCGCACACACCCATTCTGCACAGCGGTCGCGTGCGCAGCGACGCACCAACCCCTGGTGGACTGCGGGTGGCCTCCCCAGATGGAGAAACGCCGGCGTCATGCAGGCCGCAACTCTCCCGCGTGGCGCAGCCCCTTTACTCGCCGCTGCCCTGTAGTGGTGCGGTGTGGACAGACACCAAGCGAGGAGCAGACGCACTGCCCCTCCCCCTTGCTTTTCTCCGTCACTCCGACTGCGACGCCGTGGGGCCGGGGCACATCTTGCGGCACGGATAGCCTGGCCAGCTACGGCACAGCGGTCCACGTGTGGTCGCCGCTACGGACTGCTGCCTCCTCCTGATGACGCTCGCCGTGGGTCCTGCAGGGGCGGGGAGGGGTGGCGTATCGAGACGCATTTGGTCACGATCCGCCGCACGGCGGGCCCGCCACCCGCGCGTCGCATTTCTGCGTGTCTGTGGTCATTGTAAGCTGGCACACGGGAGCCGCGCTGGCAAGCGTGCACCAGCTGCACTGGCAGAGGCACCGATGCCAAGCCGACATCCCCTGTTACCGGCAGGACGCTGGCCGTGTCCGCGAATATCGAGGCACGCCGTGCACACCCGAGGCTCCGCCTGACGCCGACCACGCAGCAGGCCTCCTGGGAAGGACAGAGCGAGCGGACGAGGCGCATGCGCCGGTGCGGCGGCAGACGGGTTGACCGAGACGCCCAGGGCGTGGTCGTGGGGGAGCGGGGCCGCGGCGGTAGGCAAGCTGTGGTGGCGTGTTGAGCTTTACGTACGGGTGTGTCCCTCATTCTGGCGTGTGCGTCGCCTCACCTCTGCATCTCCGCGCTATATTCTTCAGGCGTTTGTGTGTGTGCATCAGCCTTTGTCGCTCCCTCTCCCCTGATGGCAAAGCAGAGGGGTACCTCGCACAGTGCGCGATGCCGCAGGGTCCAGTGCCTACGGCGTCGAGAGGCCAGTGCGATGCATCGCTGGGGATGTCCGCGGCCACGTCCCCGGGTGGTGCTGCGTTGGAGCGGCATGCGACCGTGCACACGCTTGTGCCATCGGTGTGATGGGGCCGAGTGCGTGTGTGACTGGAGCGTGCATCGCCTGGGCCTCACCGCGCCGGCTGGTGTGGAGGGGGAGTGCCATCGGGAGACATACCACAGGTGACGACGTTCGCACCCGGTACGGGTGGGTGAGCTTGTGGCAGGGGCCGTGCTCCGGTGACTGAGCGGGCGCACATGGTTGTAACGCGTGCGTGCGCCGCTGCCTGGCACCACGCCCATGAGAGGTCCTGCCGCAGTGCCGGCGGGTGGATGAGGATTTGGCGGCATCAGGTTTCTTGTCCTACGGCAGAGAAGCAGGGTCAGACGCCGAAATCAATGATGTGCACGGACGTGTGTCCGTGTGTGTGTGTGTGTAATGATGCACTGTTCGTACCACGCGTAAGAGCGCGGTGTCGCTCTGGACAGCTCACATTTGGGGCCCCTTGTGTTCAGGTTTTACGTGCGCTGGCTCCTCTCCATCACGCGTTCCTGTGTCACACTGTGCATTGCAGCGCGCCGTCGATGCACTGTCTCCTTCCCGACATCGCCACTGGCGTGCTCTTTTCTTCTCTTCTTTCCTCCGCAGGTTTTCCTGCCTACATCGCTGTCTCATGCAGGAGTGAGCCAGGAAGCAATCGACGACGCATCCACACACACACACACACACACACACGCACAAACACGCAGGCATCCTCCCACACGCGCAACCTTCACGTGGACTTCATGGGTGAAGAGACGGCTGAGTTGCCGTGCGGAAACTTCCACCGTCACACCGTACTCCAGTTAAAGCACAATGGACCAAATCTCCACAGCTTCTCCCTACGTGGTGAGCATCGACACGCTGCCCACCACCACCGCGCAAGCGCTGCCCTACGTGGCAGCCATCCTGGTAGCCGGCATACTCGAGTACTTTCTGCAGGTGCTGCCGCGATGTTGCCGTTTTGCCGAAGCCCGTATCAAAGAAGTCCGCTACACAGTCGACACGATACGGCAGCCACCACGCAGCATCCACAAAACCGTGCGGTGTCTCGCCACCCTCCTGCGCCGGTGGGAAGTATTCACAGTTCCGGGCATCACCTGTGTGCTCTTGTACATCTGTACGATGAGCAGTCTTATTCACGTATGCCTGCTTCACCGTAATCCCGATAATATTGAACTCTGGACCTACCAAGAGACCCATTTTGACCTCGCGTCGATGGGGCCCTCGATCGTCTCCCCTGTGCGCGACCCGCGCTCCTTGAGCCCGTACGGACCGCGGTCGGACCGCACGCTGGCGCACTTCTGCGGCCGGCCAACGGCCAGCAGCTACGACGGCTACACCGGCGTGCCGCACGCGGTGTACATCCATCACGACGTAGAGCGCGACCGCTACGTGGTGCGCGCCTTCGGCCGCGGCGGCATGCGCGTGGACGCGCGGCGGCGCAGCGGCGTGGGTCGCAGCACCTACGAGGCCTTCTGCGCCGCGCCGCGGAGCGTGCAGCACGGCACGCCGCTGGCGCCGTCGCCGTGGCTCGTGGGCGAAGCCAACTGGCAACTCGGCGACGCCGCGCCACGGCACGCTGTCAACGGCGCATTCAACTTCACTGTGCGACCCGTCGCCGTGCCGCGCGCAGCAGCGGCGGCCACCGGCACCACCGCCAGGAGTAGTGGCAGCGCCGACGCGGACTTCACCAAGGCGGACCAGGGGCTCCGCACGCACTACCGCCGCTACACGCGCGACGAGCTGCTGCAGCGCCACGCGCACCTCGACTTCATCTACTCCTACGTCAACGGTAGCGACATCACGCGCAGCTACACGAAGCCGTTTGCGAAGACGTGGGAGTGCTGGAACATGATCGCGTCGGTGCAGCTGCTGTGGGGCGAAATGCAGCGTGCCGCGCACACGGGCGCCGACACACCGCACATCGCCGAGGACGCCTTCAGCCGCTACATTGCCGAGCTGCTGTTCGTGTCGGCGTCGAGCCCGTGCGCCATGTCGACGCTGCTGGCCGACGTGGGCGCCGGCAAGGACGCGATGAAGCGCGTGGAGGCGTCGCTGTGGTGGGCCATCACGCACCCAGACGGGTCTCGCAGTGGAGAGGACGCACTGGTGCCGCCGCCGGAGATGACGCTGACGAACAGGGAGCTGCTGCGTGCACTAGGTGCGGACCTGGAGAGCGTGAAGCCGGACGACATCGATGCGGACTGCGACGAGCTGCGCCACAGCATGCGCGGGCTGCTGAACCACACGCGCAGTTGGCACCGTGGCCGCATAGCCGTTGTGGCGCCGTATGGCAACGTGCCGCTGTGGTTGAACCAGAGCAAGAACTTCTTCTTGCGCTCTCTCTACGCCGCTGCCACGGCGACAACGGCGCGCGCCGAGGCGTCCGACGGTGCCGCTGGCGGCGACGATGCGAGGGTGCTGGGCACGGCCGAGGCGCGTCTCGTGAAGGAGGCGCACACCGATGCGCTGCACTACACGCGCATCCACATTGTAGACCAGCGCGCGTTGATGCCGCCCGCACCGCTGACCACCGTCAACAGCTACGTTGTCGAGCCCTTCGTGTACCGACTGCGCAACGCATCCTCCGTCTTCATCTACATGAACGACGACTACCTCATCATGAAGGACGTTGACATCACCGACTTCGTGAACGAGTTTGGCGGGCCGCTGCTGCGTATCCGAAAGTCAGACCCAATGGAGTACGTCGAATCCAACCGCGACTACTTCCGCCGAGGTCTCGTGTTCAACACGATGCTCATGCATCGCGACTTGGACAAGACGCCGGCGGACGTGGAGGAGCTTGTGCAGCCAGCTGCTGCCGCCGCCGCCCTGACGTCGACGGAGGGTGAGGCTGCCGTGATGCGGCGCGGCATCGTGCGCGCGTCGTGGGCTGCCTTTGCCGCTGCCGTGGACGCGCGCGTCAAGGAGACGACGCCAAGGGGCGACCCGAGAACACGGAGCACGGCGTGCGCGAGCAACAGCAGCACCGCTGTGTGCGACTGGGCGGAGTGCGCGTGGGGTGCCGCTGAGGGAGCTGTGGCGCGGGACACGTGCGCATTGCCGCGCGTGTCGACGCAGGGCGAGCCGACGTGGACCGTCGACGCAGCGGGCACCTTTGCACTGGTGCCCCCACCACCTACGGCGTCGGGCAACGGCGAGTGGACGTTGGCCGGTCAGGCACAGATGCCGGCGCTCGTGCACTGGGGCCGCCGCGTACTGGACCGCGTGACGGCAGACCTCGTCGCTCCCCGCTACTACACCCAAACAATGACAATAGTCCTGTCAGATGAGAAGATCGAGCGAGGTTCGCCGCGACCGGCGTTGTCGACTGCCGTTGAGCAAATGAACGTCGTGATGTCGATATTGGAGCATGCTGAACTAGACAATGAAGAAGTAGCCCACACAAAGAACTCCTCAATGAGGCTTCTCCGTGAGTTCGTGCATGCGGTTAGCAATCATGAATTCCCAACACACCGTGTGCTCAAGACGCAGCCGCGCCTGCGCAAGTACCGCATGCGGCTTGACAGCCACGCGCCCTACCCACAGTGCCGCAACATGTGGGGCTACATCCACAAACGCTACGCACCAGACCTCAACCTGAACATGTTCATGGAGCGCAAGCGCACCACGATGGACCTGCTGCCGCCATCGACACACACGGCACACATGCTGCGGCATCCGTGGGCTGCATCGAGTCAGTACCTGCCGTACCTAATGGCGAAGCAGGCGTGGCGCATGCAGCGTGGTGCCGGCCTGTCGCCGCTGGGCAACGACACGCCGGTGTTCCCTGTGGTGGACGTGGCGCTGGACAATGAGGACGGCTGTGCACCAGCCACGTACATCACGGAGGCAGAGCAATCGGCGAGGTATCACGAGTTCCGGGATGACATTCTTTGGAACAAGCGAGCCATGAAAAAAATTCGTAGTTACCGCGGAGTGAAGCCGTTCACGAACATCAATTCCAAGTTCTCGAGCAACGCCATCGGGGAAACTCTGCGCAGCTTCCTAGAGGAGCTCTTCCCGACTCCCATGCTACTGGAGCGACACTGGACCAGCGCACGTGAAAAGAAGGGCGGCACGGCCGAGCTGCGGGTGGCGCGGAGCGTCGAAGAGCAGAGCGGTGCGCGTGACCTCCAGTTCGCGCATGTTGATGTCAACTTCAAGCGTCTGATGCAGCTGCCGCTGATTCTTGCCAGCAACGATGAGGAGGGATTCTGCCCGCTGCTGCGCAGCCTGCGGCACGCGCTGCCAGACTTCCGCGGGAGGCGCGTGGTGCAGGTGCTGGTGCCGCCGGCGGACGGGGTGTCGCTGCGCGCGGCGCGTGCGGACCAGCGACACGCCTACCGAGACTTCCTGCCAGTGGCGCGCTGCAGCCTGTCTGTCAGCCGACTTCGCCGTGTGACGCTGCCGGCGGGCAGCAGCGTGGCGGACGTGGTGGTGGCGGGGCTGCGGCTGGCGCGCGAGGACGTTGCGAAGGAGATGTGGGAGGCGCCGGCGCTGGTGGAGCTGCGCGGGCGGCGCGCGGTGCAGGCTCTGGTGATCGACGCACGCACGCTGCACCACAGTGCGCGCGGCTTCACGGAGCTGCCGCTGGCGCTGGCCGTGCCTGCCGAGCTGCTGGCGCACGAGGACTTTGCGGAGCACCTGCTGGGTGCCACCGCGCAGTCGCTGGTGCGCTCACCCACGGAGGCCGAGGCGGCCGCGGTCGCCGTGGTGGTCCCGGTAGAGGAGGCCGGCAGACGTAAAAAAGCCGCCGCTGCGGAGGACTTTGCCGCAAGTGTGCTCGTGTTGTCGGAGGCAGATGCGGAGGTGCGTCACACGCATTGGGCCCACGGCGCCTCCGAGCACGATCTGCTGAGTGGGATGCCACTGCCGTATGACAAGATGGAGGATATGGAGGCGCTGGTGCGGTGGGGCCTCTGAGAGGTGCTGCTGTTATTCCGGTGCGGAGTCTGTGCTCTCCTGGTGCGGGGAGCATTGGATCACGCTCCCAAGTAATAAACTAGTTTTTTGTGATTTTGTTTCTATTGCGTGTATCACGCCTGTGTTTTAGTGCGCAGTGGCGACTGGGAAGGGGCGCCCATGGAGTACTCTGGCGAGGCGAGGACTGGATATGTCCTGTGGGCCACGGTACAGCTTCCGCGGTAGTGCTGCTGCTTTCCTCGCCCTTCATTGTGGAATCTTTGCCTATTTTTCGATTTTTCACGCCCTTTTTCGGACATGGGAAACCTCCAGAGCGCTTTGAGATGTAGAAATGTGGCTGCTTCGTGTGTACCACGGCGACATGAGCGTAGCGATGGCGTGCCTTTTGCGTCTGTAGAGAGCTATTCTTGGTTTGTTACTAGTCATCGTTTACGCGGTGGCGGCTGCGAGGGAGGAGGGAGCGGGCTTCGGTGGCACCGCGCCGCACCTCTCGTAGCCACCTGTGCCGTGTTCCCCATTGCTTATCCTCTGTTTAGTGCGTTGTTTCCACTCAAGGCACCGCGTGTGGGTGTGTGCCTGTGAGTTTTCTGGTAGAGATATGGTCTACTCTCCGGCTCTGTCTTTGAGTTTGTTATGCGATCTTTTCCAGGTGCACTTGCGCCCTGGGTGGTGTGCGTGCGGCGATACGGGCTTCTCTTCCGCTGCTGCGCTGATTGTCGTAGGTGGCTACATCGTGCAGAAGTTGATCGAAGCCTCGGCGAAGCCGTCAGAGACACGCCCTCTTTCGCACGCTCTCTCGCGCCGAAAACGCAGACACACACACACACACGCACGAACTACGATGATAAGGACTACCATCACAAATGGGGGGGGGTGTTGCCGAGTGTCCTGGAGACGCAGAAACTGTCCAGTGGTTCGGGGACAATGGGGCACCAGCGCACTGCTCTGTTTTCCCTCCCCCTCCCCCTCCCCCTCCCCCTCCCCCCCCCCCCAGGTGTGGTCCGTGGGACGTAGGGAATGCGTGCAGATGACCGAAAATTGGATCGACGAGGGGGGAGAGGGTAAAAAGGTCGTGCCTGCACAGGAACAGCTCACACACACACCACACACAGGTGACAGATGCACCGCCATGACAGTGCCTTTGGGCAAGCTATGGACTGCAGATGTACTTAAATAGCCGACAGTCCTGAAGCAGCCCATCCGCTACACCCGCTTTCCCGTCTGCTCTCCCTCATTCTGGCGTGTGCGTCGCCTCACCTCTGCATCTCCGCGCTATATTCTTCAGGCGTTTGTGTGTGTGCGTCAGCCTTTGTCGCTCCCTCTGCCCTCATGGCAAAGCAGAGGGGTACCTCGCACAGTGCGCGATGCCGCAGGGTCCAGTGCCTACGGTGCGGAGAGGCCAGTGCGATGCATCGCTGGGGATGTCCGCGGCCACGTCCCGGGTGGTGCTGCGTTGGAGCGGCATGGACCGTGCACACGCTTGTGCCATCGGTGTGATGGGGCCGAGTGCGTGCGTGACTGGAGCGTGCATCGCCTGGGCCTCACCGCGCCGGCTGGTGTGGAGGGGGAGTGCCATCGGGAGGCGTGCCGCAGGTGACGATGTTCACATCCGGTACGGATAGGTGAGGCCTGTGGCAGGGGCCGTGCTCCGGTGACTGAGCGGGCGCACATGGTTGCAACGCGTGCGGGCGCCGCTGCCTGGCACCACGCCCATGAGAGGTCCTGCCGCAGTGCCGGCGGGTGGGTGGTGCTCGAATGATGTGGAGTGGCACTCAGGCAGTGTTGTAGAGCAAAGCATGCTGCCCACGATGGTAGGGTAGAGGAATGAGCCCCCATGAAAGCGAGCATCTGGCACCTCTTAGCCTCTCGCATTGTGCACCGCGTTTGATGTGCACGCGGAGAGGCAGCCGTCGTCGCACGAGGCTCAATTGTTGGTCGCGTCTCAGCTTTTCCTTAGCTGTCCACCGCGTCTCCGCCAATGCCGTCTCTGGCATGCCTCCGAGTGGCCTCCGTTTTTTTTTTTTTTATTTTCTTCGCTGGTGCGCCTCTCTTCTGGTGGTGCAGGAGAAGTTGTCCACATGTCTTCCTTCGTCTCTCCCTCTCGCTCCCTCGTGTCGATGCGCACACCGGTGTTTGCCCTCTGCGAGGACGTGTGTGCGTGTGCGTGGGAATGTGTGTCCTGTGGATGTACTCTGATGTCCTAGTGGTTCTTCGACGTTGGTACGCCCAATGAAAGGGGACGTGAACAGGTGAGCATGTGCAGCGTAGTTTCAGCGTCCCTGTACATGCACCTGTGCTCGAAATAAGCGCAGGCAGGGAAATCTGACCGATGCCTCGCTGGTACGGTGCGGGTGCTGAAGTGTGTGTGTATGTGTGTGTGTATACTGTCATAATAGGGATGCTTGCTTCTCTCTTTCTCTCCCCCGACATGTTGTATGTAAGTGCATTTATAGCCGTTATTGTGTAATCGTAGATCGTATCATGTCTTGCTGTGTGTATGTGTGCGTGTTTGCGTGTGCGTGTGTGTGCGTGTGTGTGCGTGTGTGTAGGTCAGGGACGGGCTCTCATTCTTCTCAACCTCACTGCTGATGACAGGCGTCGCTGAGTGCCATGTAAGCATGAAGCCAGTCAGGGGACGAACCGCTTTCTGTCGCCTTTCAGCACTGTATTCCTTTTACAGTTTTCCACCACCTCCCTCTCGTCTCTGATACCCGCTCCTCTGTTTCGTGGTCCACCATGGCCCACGCACGGCTGTGCGTCCGGGCGTACGCATAGAGAGGGTCGGATGTTGGGAGCGCACACCTCACATCCGCTGAGGTCTTTGCACGAAGTGGTCAAAGGGGAAGTATATTTGTTGAGCTGCACCGATACGTGCTATCGTGAAGGCGTGCCTCAGAGAAAGGGGGTGCTGATCGCAAACTTTCGCCCTCTGTGTCTCCAGCTCCCCTATTCTCCGCCCTCTGCCAGCAAAGCTCAGTTTGCACCCCGTCTCTTTCCGACTTGTTTGCGATGGATTGGGCGGCTGTGCGCATCGGCGTCGGCCTTTCTTGGGGCACGATGCTGCACCACCAAGATCGGTGGAAGAGGAGAGGCAGCGCTGTCCGATTTCCTTTGCCATCCAGTGTGGAGGCAATCACGTTTCTGTTCCTGTGTGGGCGTGACTTCCCCCCCCTCCCCTCCAAATTCCCTTTTATATATTTGACGGAAGGAGGGAAAGGGAAGGGGGCGCCCGTATCCCCTGCCTTCCTGTGGCAACGACCTCATGGACGGCCCCTTCTCTCGCTATCTTCCTCTCCCTCGTGATTTCCACGCTCCGCCTCTCCACTCGGGACGCGCCTCCCTCCCTTCGTTTCTCCACCCGGTCAGGTGGACAGCGGGACGCACGTGCAGCCCCGCACTCTCACTTGGATGGGCAAGTACCTACCGGCACTCACACGTGTGTGTATCTCGTTGATCCTGTCCAAGAAAGGACGGGCTCCGCTAGTGTGTGGCCACGGCGCAGGCGAAACTCTCTCTCTGCCCCCTCTACCTCCCCCTCGTCTCTTCACCCCCTTCGGCCACACCTCACCACACACGCCTCATGCCGGCGACGCAGCGACTTCAAGGGCACTCTGAACACCTCTCTAACATGCGAACAACGGCGAGGCTCTACAACGTCCCCAATGACGGTGGCCACCGCTAAGTTTTTATACGCCCGCAACCCGGTGTTGTGCTGGCTCCTCGTTCTCATCGGCGCCGTAGTTCTTCTTCTACACGCTCGCCTCCACAAATGGCCTAGGCGAATCCATATCGTGATCCACTCAAAAAAAAGGGATGTGGTACAGGTCCTGCAGAGTTGTCGCGAACGACGCTGCAGTTGGCCACGAATTGCACAGGTAGCTGGGATAGTCCTGTATAGAGCCTTGCTCCCTATCGCAACGACCCTCACCCCCCTCCTCCTCGTGCACTGCATTCTTCTCGGCGTTGAACGTCACTATACCTACTCTAACGGCCCTTCCAACCTAGAGCTCTGGACCTACCAAGAGACCCATTTTGACCTCGCGTCGATGGGGCCCTCGATCGTCTCCCCTGTGCGCGACCCGCGCTCCTTGAGCCCGTACGGACCGCGGTCGGACCGCACGCTGGCGCACTTCTGCGGCCGGCCAACGGCCAGCAGCTACGACGGCTACACCGGCGTGCCGCACGCGGTGTACATCCATCACGACGTAGAGCGCGACCGCTACGTGGTGCGCGCCTTCGGCCGCGGCGGCATGCGCGTGGACGCGCGGCGGCGCAGCGGCGTGGGTCGCAGCACCTACGAGGCCTTCTGCGCCGCGCCGCGGAGCGTGCAGCACGGCACGCCGCTGGCGCCGTCGCCGTGGCTCGTGGGCGAAGCCAACTGGCAACTCGGCGACGCCGCGCCACGGCACGCTGTCAACGGCGCATTCAACTTCACTGTGCGACCCGTCGCCGTGCCGCGCGCAGCAGCGGCGGCCACCGGCACCACCGCCAGGAGTAGTGGCAGCGCCGACGCGGACTTCACCAAGGCGGACCAGGGGCTCCGCACGCACTACCGCCGCTACACGCGCGACGAGCTGCTGCAGCGCCACGCGCACCTCGACTTCATCTACTCCTACGTCAACGGTAGCGACATCACGCGCAGCTACACGAAGCCGTTTGCGAAGACGTGGGAGTGCTGGAACATGATCGCGTCGGTGCAGCTGCTGTGGGGCGAAATGCAGCGTGCCGCGCACACGGGCGCCGACACACCGCACATCGCCGAGGACGCCTTCAGCCGCTACATTGCCGAGCTGCTGTTCGTGTCGGCGTCGAGCCCGTGCGCCATGTCGACGCTGCTGGCCGACGTGGGCGCCGGCAAGGACGCGATGAAGCGCGTGGAGGCGTCGCTGTGGTGGGCCATCACGCACCCAGACGGGTCTCGCAGTGGAGAGGACGCACTGGTGCCGCCGCCGGAGATGACGCTGACGAACAGGGAGCTGCTGCGTGCACTAGGTGCGGACCTGGAGAGCGTGAAGCCGGACGACATCGATGCGGACTGCGACGAGCTGCGCCACAGCATGCGCGGGCTGCTGAACCACACGCGCAGTTGGCACCGTGGCCGCATAGCCGTTGTGGCGCCGTATGGCAACGTGCCGCTGTGGTTGAACCAGAGCAAGAACTTCTTCTTGCGCTCTCTCTACGCCGCTGCCACGGCGACAACGGCGCGCGCCGAGGCGTCCGACGGTGCCGCTGGCGGCGACGATGCGAGGGTGCTGGGCACGGCCGAGGCGCGTCTCGTGAAGGAGGCGCACACCGATGCGCTGCACTACACGCGCATCCACATTGTAGACCAGCGCGCGTTGATGCCGCCCGCACCGCTGACCACCGTCAACAGCTACGTTGTCGAGCCCTTCGTGTACCGACTGCGCAACGCATCCTCCGTCTTCATCTACATGAACGACGACTACCTCATCATGAAGGACGTTGACATCACCGACTTCGTGAACGAGTTTGGCGGGCCGCTGCTGCGTATCCGAAAGTCAGACCCAATGGAGTACGTCGAATCCAACCGCGACTACTTCCGCCGAGGTCTCGTGTTCAACACGATGCTCATGCATCGCGACTTGGACAAGACGCCGGCGGACGTGGAGGAGCTTGTGCAGCCAGCTGCTGCCGCCGCCGCCCTGACGTCGACGGAGGGTGAGGCTGCCGTGATGCGGCGCGGCATCGTGCGCGCGTCGTGGGCTGCCTTTGCCGCTGCCGTGGACGCGCGCGTCAAGGAGACGACGCCAAGGGGCGACCCGAGAACACGGAGCACGGCGTGCGCGAGCAACAGCAGCACCGCTGTGTGCGACTGGGCGGAGTGCGCGTGGGGTGCCGCTGAGGGAGCTGTGGCGCGGGACACGTGCGCATTGCCGCGCGTGTCGACGCAGGGCGAGCCGACGTGGACCGTCGACGCAGCGGGCACCTTTGCACTGGTGCCCCCACCACCTACGGCGTCGGGCAACGGCGAGTGGACGTTGGCCGGTCAGGCACAGATGCCGGCGCTCGTGCACTGGGGCCGCCGCGTACTGGACCGCGTGACGGCAGACCTCGTCGCTCCCCGCTACTACACCAAAGCAGCGAAGGTGGTGGTGTTGGAAGAGGAACCGGAGCCGCGGTTGCCGGCTCTGGCATGGGCAGAGCTCACCGGAGACGTTTTGCTCATGACGAAGATGTTGCGCACAATGGCTGCTGAGGATAAAAGGCCCATGATTGTCTCACAGCCTCGCGCGCACCTAATGCGACACCTTGAAGTCTGGTCGAGCCGCCTAACGGAACACGAATTCCCAACACACCGTGTGCTCAAGACGCAGCCGCGCCTGCGCAAGTACCGCATGCGGCTTGACAGCCACGCGCCCTACCCACAGTGCCGCAACATGTGGGGCTACATCCACAAACGCTACGCACCAGACCTCAACCTGAACATGTTCATGGAGCGCAAGCGCACCACGATGGACCTGCTGCCGCCATCGACACACACGGCACACATGCTGCGGCATCCGTGGGCTGCATCGAGTCAGTACCTGCCGTACCTAATGGCGAAGCAGGCGTGGCGCATGCAGCGTGGTGCCGGCCTGTCGCCGCTGGGCAACGACACGCCGGTGTTCCCTGTGGTGGACGTGGCGCTGGACAATGAGGACGGCTGTGCACCAGCCACGTACATCACGGAGGCAGAGCAATCGGCGAGGTATCACGAGTTCCGGGATGATGAAGAGTTCAACGATGACACAATGGACAAGATTCGTAGTTACCGCGGAGTGAAGCCGTTCACGAACATCAATTCCAAGTTCTCGAGCAACGCCATCGGGGAAACTCTGCGCAGCTTCCTAGAGGAGCTCTTCCCGACTCCCATGCTACTGGAGCGACACTGGACCAGCGCACGTGAAAAGAAGGGCGGCACGGCCGAGCTGCGGGTGGCGCGGAGCGTCGAAGAGCAGAGCGGTGCGCGTGACCTCCAGTTCGCGCATGTTGATGTCAACTTCAAGCGTCTGATGCAGCTGCCGCTGATTCTTGCCAGCAACGATGAGGAGGGATTCTGCCCGCTGCTGCGCAGCCTGCGGCACGCGCTGCCAGACTTCCGCGGGAGGCGCGTGGTGCAGGTGCTGGTGCCGCCGGCGGACGGGGTGTCGCTGCGCGCGGCGCGTGCGGACCAGCGACACGCCTACCGAGACTTCCTGCCAGTGGCGCGCTGCAGCCTGTCTGTCAGCCGACTTCGCCGTGTGACGCTGCCGGCGGGCAGCAGCGTGGCGGACGTGGTGGTGGCGGGGCTGCGGCTGGCGCGCGAGGACGTTGCGAAGGAGATGTGGGAGGCGCCGGCGCTGGTGGAGCTGCGCGGGCGGCGCGCGGTGCAGGCTCTGGTGATCGACGCACGCACGCTGCACCACAGTGCGCGCGGCTTCACGGAGCTGCCGCTGGCGCTGGCCGTGCCTGCCGAGCTGCTGGCGCACGAGGACTTTGCGGAGCACCTGCTGGGTGCCACCGCGCAGTCGCTGGTGCGCTCACCCACGGAGGCCGAGGCGGCCGCGGTCGCCGTGGTGGTCCCGGTAGAGGAGGCCGGCAGACGTAAAAAAGCCGCCGCTGCGGAGGACTTTGCCGCAAGTGTGCTCGTGTTGTCGGAGGCAGATGCGGAGGTGCGTCACACGCATTGGGCCCACGGCGCCTCCGAGCACGATCTGCTGAGTGGGATGCCACTGCCGTATGACAAGATGGAGGATATGGAGGCGCTGGTGCGGTGGGGCCTCTGAGAGGTGCTGCTGTTATTCCGGTGCGGAGTCTGTGCTCTCCTGGTGCGGGGAGCATTGGATCACGCTCCCAAGTAATAAACTAGTTTTTTGTGATTTTGTTTCTATTGCGTGTATCACGCCTGTGTTTTAGTGCGCAGTGGCGACTGGGAAGGGGCGCCCATGGAGTACTCTGGCGAGGCGAGGACTGGATATGTCCTGTGGGCCACGGTACAGCTTCCGCGGTAGTGCTGCTGCTTTCCTCGCCCTTCATTGTGGAATCTTTGCCTATTTTTCGATTTTTCACGCCCTTTTTCGGACATGGGAAACCTCCAGAGCGCTTTGAGATGTAGAAATGTGGCTGCTTCGTGTGTACCACGGCGAAGCGAGCGTTCGTCTGGAGATCCCAGAGTGCTCCGTGGAGGGCGCGCAGGATATGTTTGTATACCCACTGGTTATCTGAGCTTCGTAGGCGTTACTCCTTTGCCCTGTATTTGTGGAGTGATCTGCAGTCCTTTGCCTAGGGGATTCGTGTGGGTCAACGGGCACAGTTGTTGTGACGGTTTGTGTCTGTGTGTCGAGGGAAGGGAGGGGGCGGGCTGAACCACGTGCTGCTCGTCGGAGTGACTGACGAGGAGCTGAGCTCATGAGCGGACCGCTGCGGTCGCTCTGTTGGATAACTGTCCCCTGGAGCCTTCTCGAGTTCTGCTCTACTCGCCACTCTGTGGTTGAGATGTGGTGGCGTATGTTGTCTTGTGCACTCCTCGTTCTTGGGGCCTGCTACCCTCGCCTTCTGTGTGTAACTCTCTCTCTCTCTACTGCCCTCCTTTTCAGCGTGCAGAGGCAACTCCACACACACACACACACAGGCAAGTAGAGGAAGCACATGAAAATGGCGTACCCTTGACGTCGTGGGGGAAGTCTCCTCCTGAAGACTCGTCGAGACACAAACTTGTCCAGGGATGTTTTCCGGAAGGCAGGGGCATCGTTGCCAACAAAGCAACGGTGCACGGAAACATCAGAAACGCAGCAGGTGACGGGGGGTGGGGGGGGTACTGTACTCATCACACTGCACTTCCACCGGGGCGTGTGATGTACATGCAGGCAATAACTCCCACGTAGAACGCACAACGATTTGTTGTCGCAGCCTCCCTCCCCCACCCCTCGACAGCTTCGCTGTGACGCAATGCCGTATTGAGAGGCGCAGCGCGCTCATGCTTACCGAAAGAGGACGCCAGCAGATCTCGGGGGATTTACCTTCCACATAGTCTCCAGTTGTATCGAAGCACGGAAAAGTTGGGTGAGGAAGAGGAGGGCAGCACACCTCCTCTCCTGGCAGTGTTTAATTAGCGCTCTCAGACAATCTACGGTATGCGCAACGCCGCAAGCTGCGCGGCGCGCTGCCGGACTTCTCTCTCTCTCCCCCTAGAGAATGCGATCGACAAGAGTGATAGGCACAGGATGGTGTCGTGCTCATTAACGTCAACTTCTTTGCAGAACCTCTTCCGGTACAGATGACCGATGGGTCGACGGTGGCCACTCACCAACGGCGTTGCCTACACAAGGTGTCTGCCTCACGGCAGAAGGTCCTTGCTCCACCCCTCTCTTCCATACCACGGCAGAGGAACAGGAAAGCGAAGACACGTGTGGGATGGCCCACGATGCCACTGCCCGCCTTTCCACACAACGCCGCAAGGGTGCTCATTCAGGTGGCCGGTACGAGGTGCCCTCAGTCCCGCCCAGGGGAACCAGGCAGTCGCGCTGACTCAACTTGTGCGCTGGCGATGACGCACGCAGCGAGTTATTCACATGGCCCATAGAGGTCTGCGGTAGGGTGCGTGCATCGCTGCGGAAAGAGAACGCCACGGCGACGCTGCAGTATGGTGTACGGTCACCGGGGGGAATCCCAAAACAGGAAATCGTGACTTCCCCGAGATACCATCAGGCCAACACACACCCCGGATGCCTTTACCAGGGCCGCCGTCTGCGCAGACACGAGTTTGGTGCGAACACCTCGTGGATGAAGGGCCTCAACGCGAAGTCGACAGACACTCTGCGTGATCCAGCGCCGGCAGGGGTGTACTTGACGCGCCACCTATGCCCACGCAGTCCGAAGAGTCCCTTCACCTCCAGAGCACTGCCCTGCTGAATGTGATTGCTGCTGAGGTGATGCGAATGCGTCAGCCCGAGGCACAGGGCTTCCTGCATCGGGCGCAGAGGTGCTTTCACCGTGCATGTGCATGGAAAATTGTGAAAGGGTGCCGCCCGCCGATGGACGACGTCACGACGAAGCCGGCAATGGACGACGTCACGACGAAGGGCTCTCCCGGGGGAGGGGGGGAAGGTCGCACACAGCATAGGTTCTCTGGCAGTGCACGAAGGACGCTGCCGTGGGCCAGTGTTTAGCATGGTCAAACGTGGGCATCATCACCCGCCCCCCCCCACACACACACACACTGACGGGGACGCCCATGATTGAAAATATGTTGATTTCAGCGGAAGAAGTTCACACCGGTGGAATTGTGTAAGCGGTTGCGTCGCATCGTTGATCGTATCCGGGCGTCGAAACCTCGTTCACATCCTCAGGGCATGAGCGGATGGTGCACATAGAGGACGAGTCGCCACTTGCTTTGGCTTCCGAATCACAAGCATTTATGTTTCGGCAGAGGGCTGAATCTAGAGTGGAAGGGGTATAAATTGGCACTCAGCATGGCCAACAGGATTGCCAAGCTTGGTCATGACGCAACGAAAACAAGAGTGCATCCGCCAATCGCCCGCTCTGATACTGACCTTTACTCTCCATATGCTACACACTACCCCTCTTAGCTTCTTGAGTAGAAGAGAAAGGAAGTCGAAACTCCATGCGTGAGAGGCGGAGAGATACCAAGTTCGTATGCCGACTCCGTCTGGTACGGCAAGAAAAGCCATCCGGGGAAGCGTTGGCGGAGGTGCGATCGAGACACCCCCTATGAAACCCCCACCGCTATCTGTATCTGTGACTTCCCTACTGTTGTTTTCTCTCTCCCTATCTCTCTCTTGTTGGGCTCCTTGCTTGCTCACGCTTGACTGTGCGCTGTGGGCGGTAGACGCCTACCCATCCTACATGTTGCAAGCAACGAGCGTTTCTTGTTTGGGGTACCATCACTCAGGCTAGCGGCATCTCCTTCCCAAGTGGCAGACGCGATACACGCAGACGCGTATACCTGACTTCGATGCTGAACTCGGCCCTCTACGAGCGCACGCAAATTCTCATTGGGGACGATGGAATTCGCTCGCTGCAAAACACGAATATCTTTCTCGCTGGCACAGGCGGCGTTGGGGGTCACTGCGCCGAAGCTCTTGTGCGGGCCGGCATAGGCAGTATCACCATTGTAGACTACGATGTCGTCACTGCGTCAAACAAGAACAGGCAGCTGATTGCCCTCGATAGCACAATAGGCAAGCGAAAGGTGGAGGAGCTTGCACGACGCCTGCGGGACATCAACCGGCATTGCAGTGTAATTGTCCTCGATGCCTTCATCACACCTGAGGACATCGAGGAGATACTCTCGCGTCAGCGGTACGACTTCGTCGTGGATTGCATCGACAGTGTGACGTGCAAGGTAGCTCTTTTAGCGGCCGCGGTCAAGCTAAACATACGCGCCTACTCCTCCTGCGGCGCGGGCGGTCGGCTCGATCCATCGCTTGTCTCCGTTGGCGACCTCTTCTCGACCGAGAATGACGGACTCGCGCGCGCCTGTCGCGCAGCACTGCGCAAGCACGGTGTTGGGCCGGGCGACATCACCGTCGTGCATAGCTCCGAGAAGGGTATCCCCCCACTGGAGCCACAGCGACAGGAGGCCGGTGGCCGTGATCGATCGATGAACGGAACGATCAGCTACATGCCACCTCTCTTTGGACTCCTGCTGGCCTCGGCGGTGCTACGGTGCGCGGTCGACCCCGCGGCGCACGACGAAGAAATAGAGCGACGACAGAAACGTCAACGGAAGGAAGAAAAGCGTGCTCTGAAGCGGCGCCGCAAAGAAAAGGCAACCACAAGGTAGCCGGACGGTGCAGAGGGTGTCGGAACGACGCTGTTTCCGCTGCTGTGCCAGCATCGATGGTGTGCAGAAGGGATGAAGGCGCGCGTGTTGACGCTAATGGGGTTACCTGTTTTTGTGAATTATGTGTTCAGGGCCTGTAACGGCGTTATGTTTCCGTGGGCGTACGCCTGCGGAACAAATAAAACAAAAGGAAATAAGAATTTGTGCCCGTGCAGTCGAGGAATGTCTTCGTATGAAGACAAGTCAACGCGCGCCCTTCAGTGTTCGTGGGCGCAGGAGAATGGGCTGTGCCGTGGAGGGGATCGGTGTAGGGATCGCTGCGACTTTGTTCCTCTTCCCTTTTACAAGGACGGCGAGCACCATTGCCATCCCTCCCCCCTCTTCACTGTCAGGACAGGCACCCGACGGCTCTCTCGTTGACGCTCCATCATGAACCTCTACATGGGAAGCCCTCATGCTATATGTTGGCCTTGTCATCCCCCCCCCCCCCAAGGACGCTTTCATCACAAGCATTGCGCCCGGGGTAGACCGATGCGGGATGCAAAATCTGGTATCAGGTTCACTTCTTCTTCGGGTCCTTCCGCTCTCACCCTGCATCATTTTTTTTTTTTTGTGTGTGTGTGTGTGTTTGTGTGCTCTCCCTCCTTGCACGTGGGCAGCGCATGTGAAGAGCGCTCACAATGAGAAGTGAAGGTCTCCGCCGTCTCTCTCCCGTTGATGCGCGCAGTTGCGGGCAACGCGAGCCAGATCTACTCACCCACTTTTATCCCTCCTCGGATACGGGAGAGCACGGCATTTGGTGTGACCTCATCTTCGTGGAAGTGGGCTTCCGCCCGCTAGAGGCGAGGAATTTAGAGTTGGGTATCACCCGCAGCAAAGTCTTCCTTCGTGTGGCGGCGACAGGGTTCACCTTCACCATTCACGTCCGGGATGTCGCTCAAGTGCGTCACGTTATTCCGGCTCACGCTATTGAATTGCATGTGGAGGTGCCATCGGCTGCATCGCCGGATGACCACAGCCACCGCTCGCGAGAGAAGTCCTGTACGGTGGCAACAAACCGACTGTACCGCGTTTACCCAAAGGAAAGCGGTTTCGGTAGCAGCAACGCCTGTGAACAACTGTTCCAGCTCATCACCTCCATCCTCCCAGCGCATGTGCAGCAGGTGTCCGAGGAGAGTGACCTGGACGATGCCGTTGCTTGGTACGAGCGGGTAGACGCGTGCTCGATGTTGGCATATTATCTGTCGGAGGAGGTCGGGCTTCGAGAGCTGGGTAGTGTTTCTCACTTCTCACCTCATTCCTGTTCTCTTGCTAGCAGGTCGAGGTCGGCAGCCCTCCACTCGGAAAGTCAGCTTCAT
This sequence comes from Leishmania tarentolae, assembly GCA_033953505.1. Taxonomy (NCBI): domain Eukaryota; phylum Euglenozoa; class Kinetoplastea; order Trypanosomatida; family Trypanosomatidae; genus Leishmania; species Leishmania tarentolae. Next base: position 159,176 of record CP119848.1, read on the forward strand.
TCGTCAGCCCGACGGCAAGCACGATCTGCGCGCTCCCTCACAAGCTCCTGTAGAGGTTTCCCGGCCCCTTCCAACCTGCTTGATGACGTGGACAGGTCAGCGTCTCCCTCTCTGCATCGAATCTACGTGGCGCCGTCACCGAGCTTCTGGCGACTGCCAAAGGCGTTTTCTCCATTGACGAGATCGCATTGTTTATCGCATGAGAGAGGGACAGCACCTCGCCCACACCGCGACGTCGCTGCGGAAGTGGCCTCCACATCTGCAGCACCTTTGACTTTCACAAAGCAGCGACAGCACACCTTACGACTCACACCGGAGTCCACCAGCACATTTTTCGCTGTGACTGCTCCTACGTTGGCTCATCAGCCTCATCCCGTTGAAACGAGAAGCCAGCAGCCCACGCACAGTTCGCGGGATGCAGGCGTCAGTATGAGGAGGCGAGCGTCGTCGCTTACGGCGCGCATGTGTGGCCTGCGCGCCATCACGGCACAAAAACCGTCATCTCTATCGTCTTCAACCGCACAGTCCTCCTGGCGGCACCCTCAACAGTCTGTGGCCATCGAGTACGGTCCCACCACATCCGGCTGAGAGAATCAGGGTTCAACCATCGTCACACTAAGCTCGGTCAGAAGCCCGCGTCTTCGGTGTGCTTGGCACCCTGGTGCTGCTAATGGAGAGTGCGAGAGAGAAAGAGGGGGTGGGCTGCATGAGGCAGCGGCCAACAGCCCTGTAAGCCTAATGTGAGAAACCATCGAATGCCGGTGGAAATCATCTGGCAAGGTGCACGCTCCCCCCCCTCCCTCCACGCCTGCTCCCCGCATCATTTGTCACCCATACATCGATAGTGTAGGCTGCTCGCGCCCTCTCGTCTTGGCGTAGAGACCCCGAGCACAGCCGGTGCGCATATGGCCTGTATTGTGGCTTGCACCACTCTCTTTCGCTTCCCCTCCCCCCGGACAAGTCGGTCGCAATGATCATCGTCGCTTGAGGATCGGCGCATCTTCTCCATTTCCCGTCAACGTTGGCATACACACACATACTGAGGAAGAGTGCACACACGTATACACACACAAAAAGAGAATGTTCAAAGACAAGGTTGTACGTCGCACCTCGTCTCCTGCTTCCATGCCTCCTTCATCTCGCCCTTGCTAGGCGGCAGCGAAAGGCGGTACCTCATGGTCTTTCATTCGTGTTCACACTCCTCGCGCAAAGCCCTCCATTCAGATTTGTGTTATGGCTTAGCGAGAGAAAGCAGCTGTGTGAAAGAAGGGGGGCGGGAACGTGTGCTCCGTGCGCACCTGCATCCCCCTCCCCCTTCGCCATCCATATTTCTCTTCTATGGATGCCGCCCACCATCCACCTCACCCTCTGACACCCTCTCCGTATTGTGATGTTTGGTTTTGCCCGCCTTCCTTGTGCTTCGTCGATTTCTATTTCTCAACCTCATCGCCCTTTTCCCGGGTCTCGCATCTGCGCACACGTACACGCACACACATCCGCCTACACGCAGTAAGCTGTTAGTATAGTCCTTTATTTTTCCTCTCCCTCGCCCCTACCCCCTCCTCCTGCAGCTCTGTGCTTTGTGTATCTGCTGATTCTGCACGCGCACGTGCTCGCTCGCTCTCTGGCCAGGCCATCTATTTATATTTCTACTATTTCGTTTCCTCTCGGTGCCCCCTCCCTTCCCCTCCCTCCCCTTACACACACATACACACGGATACCCGGAGGGCCACTGCCATCTCTTATATACACATACCCCATATCTTTGGCTCTCGCGCACCCGTTTGTTCTCGAGGTATTCTTTGACCGTTGTCCCCGCCCGCCCTCGCACCCGCTTGTCGCTATTTCTTTTTTTGTGTTGTTCATCTCTATTTGCCGACTTCTCTCCCCTCCCCCCTTCGCCTCGGTCACCGGCCCTCGTGCGCTTTTTCGCGCCTACGAATACGTTCACCCTCGCCTATATCAAGAAATCTGCTTGGTGATCTTTCTCTCTTTGTGTGTGTGTGTGTGTATTCGCGCTCCCTCCCCCCCCCCCCCATTATTGCACCCCTCCCCCCACCCCCATCTCCCTCACTGGGGTCTTCTAAGAGACGGAGGGTCAGAACACACAGGCACACGCACTCGTGTCCCTACTGCTCAGATCCGCACGAGGAAAATACACCGTGTCATCGTGCTGACAACAGACATCGCAACGGCGAGGCTAACTGACGCAAGAGGCAGCATTCGTCCTGCGTTTTGTTTGGCTGTCTTGTTCTATTGATACGCCCTCTAGCTCGCCCGCTCGCCCCCCCCCCTTTGCCTGCCACAAGTTAACGTCGATAACTACACGAGCAAGTGTGAGCGTGCCCGACATCATTGCCAGCCTCCCCTCCCCTCCCCTCCTCCACCCCCGCACACACGCCAGCTCACACCTATTATCCGTCACTTCTCTTTTTCCGAGGTCTCCTTGATTTTTTTTGGGACGGAGGCGCTGTCGCTGCGACGACTCCTCACCTGAGTTTTCCTCAAGGGCGTCCTCGTCTTGGAGAGAGCAGAGCACGCGCCGCCTCCTCTGTGAATGAGAAAGAGAGGGATTGTGCCTGTGCTCTCTCTCTCTCTGTGTGTGTCTGCGTGTGTGTCTGCGTGACGAGGGTGCTATCGACGTCGAAGAAGCGCACCGACACAGAACGGGAACGAGAGCACGTCAGGTAGAGGCACTTACGCAGTGACGGAGGGGCACAGTACACAGAGGTGCGTGTTACTGAAGGTGTGACCACCTGGAGGTAGTAAGGCGTGACGCGCATCTCGTTATCTGCAACGCCGCATCTCTACTATCTACGCACTGCCCACCTCCAGGACAGGTGTCTCTCCGTCATCTTCCTGCTCGTTCTATTTCTCTATTTCAAGTTGTCGTCTGTGTTTTCTTATTTTCATTGTGGTGTGTTATTGTAAACAAGCGCATCAGCGCAAACGGTTGCCAGGAGCTCCTCCTCTTCTCTTCGACGCACCCTACGCGAACGCATCCACCTGACCCCCCCCCGTCACACTTCATTGTTTTCGCTGTTCATCCCTCCCCCTCTCCTTTCTTTCTTCAACCTTCACCTATTTCTATTATTCAAGCGCCTCTCTGCGCCCCGCCGTCTGCGCGCGTGTGTGTGTGTGCGTCTCCTCCGCCCATTTTCGCTCCTTCTTTCACTGAGGGCTCCAGCACGTCACTCTCGACCTTGTATATCGGCCTGCATTTGTGTATTCCCCTCCCTCCTTCTACTGAATTGCGCCCTTGGTGGATTCTCTACTTCGTGGATACATCTCTCTCTCTCTCCTTCCCTTTCGCACCTCTCGTTTCTGGGGCGAGCTCACCTCCCTCCCTCCCTTCCTCCCTCTCTCTCTCTCTCTTTCCCTCTCTTGTTCGTTACACTCTTTGAGTCCCTGTGAATTATTTGCACGCGCTTGTGTGTGTGTGTGTGTGTGTGTGCGTGGTTCTGTACTGCCGCCTCGTCTTTACCCCTTTTACCTCTCTCCTCCGCTATTACCTACCTCTCGGTCTACCCGACAAACACAAGCCCGCCTTATCCATGCGCAAGCGCGAGTGATTGGGTGCGTGCGTGTGCGTGTGTGTGTGTGTGCTCTGTTGTGTGAATTTCTCTTGTGCAGACCACGTTTATATATATATATCTATATTTATACATGTGTTCGTCCTCTCGCCCTTGTGCCCTCTCCGTGACTTAGTCTCCTTACTGTGGTTGCATGGGTGTGTCTGCGCCTCCTCTTTATGTTACACCCTTTGTTTGCCTCTTCGACCTCCTCCGGTGACGCTCACACCTACGTCTCCCCCACCCCACCCCACCCCACCCCCATCTCGCTGGCTCACACGAAAAGAGAGTCTCGACACATCGCCTTCCGATTTCTTTTTTTCGTTTCTGTGTGCGTGTTTACATTTGCCATCGTTGTGGTTGCGCTTTCTCGCCGTACTCGCGGTGCTCCCGTGTCTTTGACCTCAGCCACCCCCTTCTCTCTCTCTCTTCCCGCCTCCCCATTCTCGCCCACCTCACACTTTCCGCAACAACAGCAGCAGGGCCAATCACCAGCCACTCCTGCATCTGGTACTCATCTTTGATGAGTTTTGCCTATGGTATGTGAGCGGGTGTGCCTTTTGTATTTCTTGGGCTTTTCTTCATCATCAGCATCAGCAAGAAGGAAGGACAGGTAAGGGCTCAGCAGCACGCCAAATACGCACGCATAAACGGATCCTTCACTAGCCTTAGGGAGGGGCTAACTTTAGGGTAGCAACCACAGAAAACGCGTCACGCACTCACATAGGCACACACGCGCGCGCGCGTACACAGAGCGCGCGACAGGCAGACAGACGTGGGAGAGGGGTGGTTTAGAACCACCTCTCAAGAGCGAACGGACGCGTGAGGAAAGGTTTACTTCCACGTTCTCTCTCACCCTCTCCGACACCCTTACTCTGTTGTGGAGACACAGGACCTTCTGTGCAGCGACTGCATCGAGCGTGGTTCCGTGCCGCTGTCGTGTTTTGCGTGCCCCTTCGAAGCTCTGTTAGCTTGAAGTAGGTGTCATAAACCAGAGATCACGCAAGCTCGGGAAAGGAGGGGGACCTGAAGGCAGGGAGTCTCTCCTTCCTTCGCGTTTGCAATCTCCCTCTCTCCCTCTCGTACCCTATTGATTCCTTTTTCGGTGCTTCTCCGTGTGGTGGTGCTCTCCGCCAGCTGCCTCCTCCCCGATACACACACGCGCGCCTGCTGCTGCTGCTTTCTCTTCCTATAACGATATAATTTAGTGTAAATCAGCTGACATCTTCCCCCTTCCTCTCGTCAGACATCTTTTCACAGGTGCAAACTCGGGCATCCGTGTCACCCTGTGTGTGTGTGTGTGTGTGTGTGGCTGCGTGCGTGTCTCCGTGTCGGTCTTCACTCTTCTCTCTCTTCTGTGGTGTCTATTGGATGCTGACCTCTCTCTCTATACAGTGGGAGAAAGAGTTCAGCTGCTTGGTGTTCTGTGGTGCTTTTCTGGGTCACTCGATTGCCACGACAAAATTGACGACGGACTGCTGCAACTGTGTGCGTCGGTGTAGCTAGGCCTCTTCCTGTGCCTCCCTCTCTGTGTGTGCGTGTGTATCTGTATCTGTATGTGTGTGTGTGTGTGCGTACAGCTAGTGTACACCCGTGTAGGTATTTCTCTCCTTATTTCCCTTTTCTCACATCTCTCTCTCTCTCTCTCGTGCGTATTAGGTGTGGCTCGCGCTCCACCATCACAGGCCCACGCTCCTCTCCCCCTCCCCCTCGTGAACTATTTGTGTCTGCCCGGTGCTTGTGCACGTGGCTCCGTTTGTTTCCTGCATCTCGTGTTCATCGATCTCTCCAATATTACCTCCCCCTATTACGACGGCGATTGCCGTAGCGGTGCGTCAGTGTGTGTCCGTGTGGCACAGGGAATCTTGTCGTTGTGTTGTGTTTTTCTGGCGACAGCCGCACGCGTGGTAGCTTGCCGAACTCGTTCCACGAAGCCGTGTACCTTATTTGCCGTAGTGGTGTTCTCGCTGCTGGTTCCGTGCTCTATTCGCGTCTCTTCTCCCTTTGAGGGGGGCGCGCAGCTCTCTGTTACAATTATTAGGATTTCATAATTTTACGATTCCTAGTGCCATTTTTATATTTTATTCGGTTTTCCAGGTCGCCATCGCCCTTGTGCAGGACGAGGGTGACGTGTCTTCGTAGTTCCTACCCGGGACGGCACTTCCTGCCACCGACGCATCCACATCGCTCGCTCTCAAAGCAAGGCAGAGATAAAGTCGGCCCTCTCGTATACCCTCCTGCGCCCTGTTTGATGAGCCTCGTGCGTTTGGTGAACTCCTTGAGCGATGAATATTCACGTTGAATGCACATCGTCGAATGCGGCAGCTTCCACTGACAATTTCGACACCCAACTGCACATGATCTGGGCTGGAGGGACCTCGGCCCTGACAGGACATGGCGGTCCACGCAGTAATTGCGCCATGACGAAGGAGCAACAGCTGCGCTCCGTCGATCGTTCCCGTAGAGAAGAGGCCGACCTGCGATCGGATAGCACAAGGGATCTCAGTAGCACCGTCATGACATCAACGGCCACGACAACGCCCGCGTTTACGCTGAGCAGCTCCAGCCGTGACATGGGCGTGACGCAGGGGTGCCGACAGTATATCAGTGACGAGTGCAAGGAAGAGAAGCGGCAGTACTTTCTCCAGCAGCAGTGCCCGCAGCGCATGTCATGGGTGCGCATCTGCGGCAGCGGACTGCCAGCGATGGCGTCGTTCGAGGAGGCCGCAGCGAACTCCCTGCGTAGCTCGCGCACGTTCTTGAACGTAATCGCGGCGTCGAGCGGCAACGTTGAGGATCCTCGTGACTCGATCACCTCCACCAGACATCGTAGTGGCGGCGAGAGCGCCGTTCCACAGCAAACTGCCAACCTCGACGGCAGTGGGAACAACGTGGACGTTGACAGTGAGGTTGTGCTGCAGCCCCCAGCGCGTTTCGGGCACACCGCCGTCCTTTACAAGGACTCCCAGATTCTCATCTTTGGCGGTAAGTCAAGCGAGGAAAAATACTTCAATGATGTCTACCAATACGACGCCTCGGCGCGACGCTGGATCTGCCTACAGGAAGAGTGCACCGATGAGGTCGCGGCGGAGGTGATCGCAACTGGGCAGGGGAGCGTCAGTCCGTCGTACGTGTCCGCGCCACCTGCGTCGCCATCCTTCTCCTCCCCAACTGCGCCTTTTCTAGCGTCCACGCGATGGGCCGAAGCCGCAGCAGTAGCAGACGCGCCTTCGCCGCACTACAGCAGCGGCTCTGCGAAAAACAGTGGCAGCGAAGAGAGCAGTGCTGCCCAGCGCTGCGCGACCACCTCGCGTGACTTCGCTGCGCACGTCCAGCAAAGCGCAGTGGTGGACGGTGCACTCGCAGGCAGCTTCCAGGGCAGCGTTTCCAGAGAGTGCAACTCTCTCTCGGAGGCAGGGAGGAGGCGGCGTCGACGTCCAGCGGGCCGAGTCGGCCATGCCGCTGCGCTCTATCAGGATACGATGTACATCCTCAGTGGGGTGCAGCTGGGGCGCTACTTTGATGACATGTGGGCACTCGATATCCCTAGCCTGACCTGGAATAAGGAGTGCGGACTACCCTTCTCCCCACGCAAAGGGCACACGATGCATCTGCTTCCCGCCGACTTCACCGCCACCCGTGCCCACCAAGACATGTTGGTTGTCTTCGGAGGCCTTGTGAAGGCATTACGCGTGCGGCCCCGCCCTGCTGACCCGGAGCTGCCTACGCACAACCAAGGCGACCCGGGCTTCGCCTGCGCCCCGACAAACGCGGTGCTACTCTACTACCCAACACAGCGACGATGGTGTCAACTGAAGACGTGTGGTGAGCAGCCCGCCGCGCGTTTTTACCATGTCTCCCAGCTCATCACCGGGACGGCGTTGCTGCTCGTGTTCGGCGGACGCTCTGCAACACCAGCGCAGACAGGCGACGGCACTGCTGCCGCCACCGAAGGTGCGTTTCTCAATGATCTGCACATCCTCGATGTGTCCACGGGATTTTGGCGCCAAATCCGAGATGTCACTGGCGACATCCCATCACCGCGCATGTGCGCCGCGAGCGTGTTTGTGAACGACACTTTTGGTGTGTTTGCCGGCGGCGGCGACACTTACTGCGAGGACGCCTTTGAGTTTTCCCTGCAGACCCGTCGGTGGCGGCGCCTGAAGCCGGAAAACCAGCCGGCCTGCTCGCGCCCTACTGTCACGTACACGAAGGACCGCCTCATCTTCTTTGGTGGCTTTGCCCCACGGACTGGCGTCATGAGCTGCACAATGGAACTCTGCCTTTCACCGCTGTCTCTCAAGAACCAGTGCCTGCTGTGGTGGAACCGATGCGTCTTCGAAAAGCACATCCGCTCCTGCACGAAGAGCCGCGCTGCGGAGATGGAGGAGAAGGCGACTGCGGCAGCCGCGGCAGCCGCCATGGAGCGCAGCGGGAGCGGCTGGTGCATCGGCTGCGGTGGGCAAGTGACGCTGCAGTGCAGCCCTGCTGCGACGGCTCACAGCAGCCCCATCGCGACACCGCGATCGTGGGGCGTCAGTCGCGGATTCCATAGGCCAGCGCCGTTGCGTGTGCCAAGCTTTGACCAAAGTGGAACGCTATCAGCGGCAGCCACCGCATGGGGTGGTGGGCCACCAGCAGCGCAGCCGTCCACACGGGGCGCTTTAACGCTGTCCCCAACACCATCGTACTCGCCGTCATCACCGGCTGTCTTCTCGCCTCTCGCAAGTGGTTCGAAGTTGACGCCGTGGTCGAAGGACACAGTCGGCAGCAATGCAAACGTCACAGGTGGCGGTGCAGCTCATGCGTGGGGTTGTGGTGGAGCGCCGACAGCGTTCTGCTCGCCCGCCTCCATTTCAACGGCAGCACACAATCTGTTTCCCTCTCGCCCCGGCACGGTGATGAACTCATCGTGCAACCCTAGTCAGGCTGGGAGCCCGGCGACCGTCTCCACTGCCACCTCAACCTCACAGGCGCATCTCTGGTCCTACATCACCTCTGGCAGCATCATCTGCGGTGGCGGTAGCAGCAACAGCGCAATAGCGCACTCCCGCGGAAACACTGCACTCGCTGGAGCGGACGCAGATGTAGTGACGGGGGTCGCTGACGGCAGACGCCGGTGCTCGCTGCCGTCCCCTACCACCTCGCTCACACATTCGGCGACAAGCTCCTTTTTTTGCCCCGTGTCTTCACCTCATACGGCAGCATCAGGCAGGTCGTTGCTGCAGCCGCCCGTGGCCGTCACAGGGGAGCAGCCGACATCGGCGGGTTTCATCACGAACTGCGCTCGCCACCTCGGTGGCTACGTCGCAGGATCTTTTCCCCTCACCAGCAGGTGCAACTCAAATCAAGCACCTCCGCGAGCCCATGCCGGAGGGCCTTCACCAGCAGCGGCTTTCGCGAACAGCGGGCGCAGGGGCGGCAGTGGTGGCGCTAGCAGTGGAAGTTGGTGTTTTTCTGTGCATACGCGGTCACCCGCGAGCCCGCTGCAAGGGCGCGTGATGCGAGCAGATGTTGGGCTTTCTGGTTCGTCGCCGTCTCCGCAGCCGCCGTACGACACCAGCGCCGGCGCCGTCGGGTACCGGCAGTCTTCGCCGTTCGTGCGCCGCTCCAGCAGTATCCGTATCCCCCAAGGCGGCTCCGCCTTCGTCAGCCCTCAGCAGCAGCAGCAGCAGCAAACGTCAACGCAGCTCACCGAATCCACCTCTAGTCGTGCGTCCTCGGCTCACAGCACGCGTTCGGCGTCGACGATGTCGGCTGCCCATCTTCCGAATACGCACGCGAAGCACATGATCGAACGACTGGAGGGGGCGACTGGGCCATACCTGCTCCAGGGCCTGGCAGCGAGGTTGAAGCGGCATGAGGCGGAGGCAAGCAAGAATATGCGGACGCTGTAGGGAAAAGGCAGTGGACGACCCAGGGCGAGCAGGTTCTTCTCTGTGCGGTTCACTGCTGCACAAACTTTCTCTCCCTGTTTGCACGCGTCGCGTACGAAGGCAAGTGATGAAGTAGGACCTGCACGACAGCCGTCACGGCGACATAGTCTGCCGTGCTCATCCTCCTGCACCCCCCTCCCCCTTTTCTTTCTTTCTCTCTTTCTCTCTCTCATATGCTTACCTCGCTCTCAATCGCACCAGGGGTGTACTCTGTGTGAATGTCCCCCCCCCCTGAAGTACGCGGCATAGGTGCGGTGCCTTGATGTGTTGTCGGTTGCCGTCACCTCTTTTTATATCTGTGCCCGTGTACGTCTCTATTCTCCCCATGGCAAGTGACGGGGATATCTGTATCGTTGACGGGGAGTCGGCGGTCGTTGGCATCTCCGCAATGTACCCACAGCGCACCATCACCCTGGGTCATGAACTAGGCACGCGCACATGCGCCATGCGCATACCCCATCGCTACTCGCCCGGTTCTCACTTCCGTTTTCACTCTATTACAGCCTCTCCCTCACACTCCTCATCCCCAATTCCCTCTTTATCGCCCGCTCACTCCTCTCTTACCCTCGCTTGCCCTCCCCCTCTCCCCCTCCCCTTACCCATCTCACTCGGCAGTGCGGGGGGAGAGGGAGGGGGGAGGACATGCGAGAATGATGGGGAACTTCGAGAGTGGAGTGTAGTGGCGGGCACCAAACAGAAGATGAGTGAACTAGGTTTCAACAGACCCCAGCCACACACACACACACACACACACACGCACACGCACAGCTGAGCCTGTGTGTGTGCGTGTATGGTTTCGTGTCATGTTCTCTGTGTACCTCCTTCTCACTAGCCACTCCCTCGACTCTCAAGGTACGAGCCCATGGCAAGATAGTGAGCGGCATTCGCAGCATGAAACACGCTGGCTTCCGCTGTGGCAGCGGCGTCCTTCAGGCATGGTAAACGCCAATGCTGTTGGCCGGGAGCAAAGGAAAAACGGCATGAGCAAACTGCTTCACTGAGAAGTGAGAGGAAGAGGGCAGCGACGACTTCCTGGCGGCCTCAATCCTCTATTTATCACCCACTACAGACGTTGTCTCTCTCTCTCTCTCTTGCTGCACCACCCCTGCCTCACGTACTCAGGGCCATCGCTTATCTTGAGGGTTTTTCACCTCTCAACTCCTTCGGCTCTTCGCCTTCCCTTCTTTCTTGACGGTGCACCTCTCCCTCTCTCTCTCCTGCAGGCACACGACAGCACCCTAGCGCACGGCTCCTCCTGTGGTCCTTTCCTTCCCGCTATTCACGCACACTCAGCCCCCATCTGACGCGCATACACTGTCACTCTCCCTTTGCCTGTGCGCGCGCGCGTGTGTGTGTGTGTAATTTATCATAGTGGCTCTTCTACATCTACTTCTGCTTTCTCACTTTATTTCAGGGGGTCGGCATACACACGTGAAAGAAGCTAATAGGCACACACCCGCAGGTGCCCCTGGAGGTGTGGCTAACCGCCTCTCGCTCGCTCGTTCGCTTTCCGTGTCCGCGCGGGCAACAACGTGCGTGACAACGACCTTTCATTCTAGTGGTACTTTAATGGACCCCGCAACGCCCTCAGAAGCGGCTGCCGAGTCTTCGGAGCAGATTCAGCAACTTCAACAGAATCTCTCCGAAGCCTTGCAATGCCAGCCAGAGCTGCAGGAACTGCTCGAGCTCTGTGGCGAAGGCAATGCATGGACGGTTGAGGAAGCGATGCAGCGACCAGACACGATTACCACCATCGAACTCTTCCTTCTCCAGGTGCACCAGGTGCCACTTGTGCAGTTTTTTCCCAACCTGGTGACGGTGAAGCTCATGAGCATCGGCTTGGAGTCGATGGCCCACCTTGCCTCACTCATTCACGTCGAGGAGTTGTGGCTGTCTGACAATAATATCCGCGTGATCGAGGGTTTGGATAGCATGACACGACTTCGGCGTCTGTACCTGCAGGGCAATGACATTGAGTCGCTCCATGGACTGCCGCCGCTGCGCCACCTACGCGAACTGTGGTTGTCGCGTAATCGGCTCTCTGCCCTCACCCACCTCGCCTCGCTTCGAAAGCTGCGGTCACTGTACCTATCGGGCAACCCCCTGGAAAGTCTGGAAAACGCCTTCTCAAAGGACATGTCGCACTTGCATGAAGTGAACCTGAGCGGGTGTCACCTCAGCTCCATCATAGAACTCCGCCACCTCCAGCAGCTCTCCTGTCTGCGAAACTTGTGGCTGCTCGATCCGCTTTTTGGCGACAACCCGATCTGCCGCCTCAGCAACTACAGCACCCTGGCCATCGCCATGCTGAGCTCCCTCGACACTCTCGACGGCACATTTGTCACGTCTGAGCAGCGGTTGCTCGTGGAGTCAGTGCTGTACAAGAAGCAGCTGTATTACGCCATGCGGGAGCAGATGCTAGATACCCAGATCACACTTCTTTCGCGCCACGCCGAAGCCTGTGCGCTCCGTCACACCCAGGCGTCCGGCATGGCGTTGCTGAAATTGAAGTCCTGCATTCAACCAATCGAACACGAGCTAGCCGAGCGGGCCATCTATCACCTGGATGGTAAGAGCGGCGCCGGCAGCAGCAACGGATCACTCTGCAAAGTGAGGGCCGACGCAGACAACGGAGGTGGTCACTCCAGCGGAGCTTCGCTTAACGTGCCGACGGCGACCCTCGAAGCACTCGGACGACAGCTGTCACGTGCGGTCGACACCCGCGAAGTGCAGGAGCGCAAGACAATGTTGAAGCTGGCGGAGGCAATACAGTCTACAAAGCTCCAGGCGCAGTTTCTGAAGGAACGCCTCGCCGTCGAACTGCACACGGCCGGCAATGTCCGCCTCGAGAACCTTTCATCAGATCATGAGGCGTACAAGTCTGCCACACAGCTCGTTGAGGAGCGCTTCGACAGCGCGCTCTTTGACGAGCGCTTCGGAATTTCGAAAGTGGAGGTGACGTGCGTGCGGCGCATCCTAAACCGCGGCCTTCGCCTGCGCTTTGATGACCGGGTAAAGGAGCTGCACATCGACTTGGCGAACCCGCAGTTGCGCAGCCGCTTTGTGGGCCTTTTCGGAATCGTGCCCGTGACCCAGCAGGGTCAGAGCTCGTGTCTGCAGTACGTACTGCTAAATGGAATGGCAGCGCGACTCGGCGCGTCATGCGAGGACAGCAAGAAGAACGGCGTCTCCAACCACGCAAGTAGCACGCTGTACCAGCCTGTGCCCGCAGAAGAAGGTGTGCCCCTCACGAACAGCCTTTTCTACGCTGATGAGGAGCGTCTGATGAGCTGCTGTGCTACCACTGGTGGGTCGAATCGTCCCTCTGACTCATCCGCACTCTCGAGCGGAGGTGAGACAAGCGCGCTTTGTCGTGGTCAGGTTGTGCTGTATCGCGTGTACCTTGGCAAGACGGTGCACGCCCTCGGCGGCGGCGGCCTGGGTCGCTCCACGTCACCGCCCACCTCCTTCCTGCATCAAAATGGCCGGGTGTGGCGTAAAGACTATGGCGCCGACACCTGCGCGGCCTACCGCCTCCTGCCTGGCGCCACCGCCACCACCCCACCAAGCGAAAGCGGGGGTGCGAGCGCCCAGCCATTGCCGTCGTCATACATGTGGTACTGCTTTGACCGCGCTCTTCTACTGCCAGACTGTGTGGTGGATTACATGTATTGCATGCACAGAACCCCTTTCACGCAACCTCCGCGACCACTCACGCTCGCTGGCGTCGGATCGTTGTCGACGATACGCACAGAGATTACGGCGTTGATCACCAGCCTCCCGCTGCCACCCATGGTGGAGTGCGAAGAGATCAGCGCGAAAGCGGAGGACAGTCAGCAGAGCGGCAGGGGTGCCGACGTCATCGAGGATGTCTTATACTGCAGCGAACCGCTGCTGCAGTTTATTCACTGGTGCAGTCCTCCCAGCAAGCAGGCAGGCTCCCGCGGCACTACCTCGCATAGCAACACCTTGCAGGTAGTGGCTGAAATGGAGACGAATGAAGCTCTGGCGAGTGCGCAGAATGTCCTGGGAAAGGCTTCCATGGCGCACCTGCTGAGAAACAGTGGGGGTGGAGACGACAATAGCACCCATGACGCCAGCAGCAGCACGGCCAACCCTCTGCAAGCGCGACATGTAGAAGCGTACGCGGCACAGATGTGCATGAACGGGGGCCCCCTGTCGTTGTGTGTATTGCGCAGTAAAGGGATCACAGCTGTCTTGGAGGATTTCGCCACACCCCTCTGTGCGTCCATCACTGTTTTGGACCTGGCGCACAACCGAATCGACTCGGTCTCGTGGTTCGCCTTGGCTAAGGAAGTGCCGCAGTTGCAGCGGCTCAACCTCAGCAACAATGCCCTTTCTCACCTTTGCCTTGACGGCAGTGTTTTACCCGCACTGCGAGTGCTGGATGTGAGCAACAACAAACTTGTAAGCGTCACGGACTTCGCAGCCATTCGAACGACTGCGGGGGCGCTGGAAGAGCTTGTCGTGCATGGTAATCCATTTATGCGGCACGCTGATGGGCAGGAGGCGGAGGCGCGCCTTTGGATGTACCTGCTCCCGCTTCCAGGCTCAACGACAGCAATCGCCGCACATGGCGACCCATCCTTTGTGAAGCTGAACGCGCACTCTCTGAGCGTGTACCCAGGCACCATGGCCTCTCAACGATTTCGCCGCGCCTGTCTGCTGCCAGGAGGGCGCATGACCTCTCACATGTGCCGCGTCATCGCCTGCCTTGTGAAGTCCGTTCAGCGGGACGGGGGGCTCAGCTGCGCAGTCACCGGCTTCTCCGTAGACGGTGTCGCTGCACAGGAGACTTGCTTCGAGCAGGTGACAGCGCAGCTAGAAATGCTGATGGTAGCCGATGAACTAGAAGCGCACCTCCGCGAGGAATGCCCGCACTCACCAGATGTCAAGGAAGGCCGTCACCTCTTTCCCAGCGGATCCCTCGGAGGCAGCGATCTGCCGCTATCGCCCTCGTTGCTCTCGTGCTTGAATGAGTGTCACACGTTCCGCTGGAGCTATGGCTTGCTGGACAACCCAATTGGACTCGTGGACCTCTTGCCGAATCTGTGCCACTTGACACTGCGTCGCCAGGCACTCAAGGATATTTATCCGCTACTCCGCCTGCGTCGACTCGAAAGCCTGAACCTGGCGGAAAACCACCTCACTGAGCTGCCCTGTCTGGAGCAACTTAAGGCGCTGCGTGAGCTAGTACTAGACTTCAACGAGCTAACAGCTCTCCCTCTGACGGTTGGCCCTCTTCCGGCGCTCCGTATGCTCAGCGCCTCAGGCAACAAGATTGCGCAGGTCGACGTCCACCTCTTTGTGAGGAGCACGCATGGCACTGATGTACTAGGTCCACCCTCCCCTCCCAGCACGACACCAAAGCTCGAGGCGCTGTATCTCATGTACAACTGCATCGCAGATATGAACATCATTTACGCCCTCCGTGATGTCCCTTCACTGCTGATCCTGAACGTCGCTGGAAACCCGTGCACAGTCCCGCGCTCCGTTGCCGACAACGAAGTGCGGCCGTACCTCATCCATGCGTTTCCTCAGCTGAAGATGCTGGACGGCATCTCCATCTCAGCCGCGGAGATGGCGAAAGCGCGCGAGGCGTACGCCGGTAAAATTAACGCTGACCTCCTCATCGAGCGTGCTCGCGGCCCTCCAGATACGTGGACATCAGTGCGCAGCCTTAACCTTTCTTACTGCTCTCTCAAGGAAGTAAACCTGCTGGCACCCTTCACTTCGCTGGAGATCCTGCATCTGCAACACAACTTGCTCGTGAACGTCCTTGGAGTGGCCATGCTAACACAGCTGGTGGCACTGGACCTGTCGCACAACCGTCTCGGCTCGGCGCCCTGGCGCACCCAGAATGGCGGTGCGCTCAACGCCAACGGTACGAGCTCCCCCGCAGCATCAGGTGCCAACGGAGAGGCTTCGATGTCTCCAGCACCACTGGGTATCACACTCTCGAGCCTCAAGCGTCTTCAGTCCCTCTCCCTGGAGGCGAACCAGCTCACCGACCTCAGCACGCTAAGGCTGAATTTTCCACACTTGAAATTTCTCAACGTTCGGTGTAACGAATTACAGGTCATTCAACGCGGGCTGGAGAATCTGCCGGAGCTGCGCGAGTTGCTGCTGGACCAGAACAAACTGCGCGGCCTGGGACCCGATGCCTTGGCGGGGAACAAGAAGCTGACCATCCTGTCTGCGGAAAACAACGTCTTGCGTTCTCTCGAAGGACTGCAACGGTGCAGAGCGTTGGAACATCTGCGCCTCGGGGCGAACCGACTAGGGGACCTCAGCACCTTGGTGAATGAGCTGCAGTATTGCCCTTTGAAGACTGCCGCTTTCGTCGGCAACCCCGTCGCGCGCAAAACTAGCTACCGCATCACCGTCATCTTGCGCTTCGCGCAGTTAACAGACCTTGACCGGCGTGCCGTGACACAGGAAGAGCGGGACAAGGCCGCCTCGGCGCGCATGATGGAGCTGGTGGCACCGCCGAATGTAGTGATTGACATGAACTACCTTGCGGGCATGGGGGCTGCGCCAGCAGGCCCCCCAGTGCTGCCGCTGCAGAACGGGGCGAACGTGGGCGGCTTGGACAACGCCACAGTGAAGGTCGGTGCGGCTTTCTCTTCGCGCGGTCGAGGAATCGCTGCGCCGGTGAACGGAGCGGCGGTGAAGCTGAGTCCTTCTCAGTCTCAGCTGACAGGCATTCGAGCCGCGATTGCGCCGAACAAGCGAGGTGGGGACACCAATCGGCTCCCTGTTAATCAACGCACGCGACCCTATCGCCGCTGAGCCTGGTCTCTCACTGCCGATGACGCTGCAGGAGGAAGCGCCTATGCCTGGAAAAACGACGAGAGAAGTTGGATGTGGTCCACAGGACAGTGAAGCAGCTTTGCGGGTTATGTGCATTTATGTGGCGGTGTTAGCGTCAACATAGCCTAGGTACTTGTGTTGAAGGCGTTTGCTGCCCTTGGGTATGTGCATAGCCGCGTCACCCTCATCCTCCGCCGCGTATGTATGTGTGTATCTGCATGGTTGAACCTCTATTCATTTTTTTTGTCTTTCTTTCTCTCTGTGCCTATGGCGAGGATGCCATATCGATGTACAACTCACACCTGACACATGTGTGCATGGGTCTACATGCATGGACACGGAGAACTACAGTCACGGAAGCATGAACCTGGACACACAGACTGAGAGTCATAGGACGACGCATACTCGTGTGTTTCCATGGTGATGGGGCAGCGTTGGCGTGTGCGTGTGTGTGTGTGTGTTGGAGCCAAAATGTAGTAAAGGTGGTGAAAACACGGAAAGGAAGAGCGGAAGGTTCCCTGGACACGTACAGCGGGTAGCAGATGCTGGCGGTGCGCCAAGGGGGTGTAGAGTCAAGAGACGCGCCTTTCCTCTTGTTGCACGCCCCCTCTCATCCCCTCCACCCATCTAGCAAGTAATTCAGACCTTTGGTCTTTTACGTTCTGTTGGTAGGGGAGAGAATGGATCTGCGTCACCGTCCTTATCCACTCCTTTTGCCGGCGCCTCCTCTCCCCCTCTGCTCTCTCTCTCTCTCTCGCTCTACCTCCGTCGCACGTGTATCACTTGGAAGGAAGAGGGCAGTGTCTCGCTCAACCCGGACGACGACGCGACACAGACCACACACAGTGTACGCGCGTCCATCGGTAGGAGCACCTCCCCCTCCCCCTCTCTCCCTTGCGATAGTCTCACCACCAGCTCACTTTGGTGCAGGTGTTTAACACGCTGGTGCGCACACGACTGGCCAACGCGCTCCCCGTCGCTGCTCGTTCAGGAGCACCCCCCCCGCCCTTCCTCCTCTCTGCAGCAGCAAGATGGACAAGGCAAAGACACTAGAGGTGCTGCGAGGCATGAAGTTCATGCAGCGCAAGGAAGAGGCGAAGCGGCGCGCCGCCTTTGAGGTCGCCCAGCGAGATGAGATTGAGCGGCACCTGCTCCACCCCGGTGGTGGAAGCTGCGGCGCGAGTGGGGGTCACAGTGACGGCGGCTCCTCTGCTGTCGTACATCCTGGCGGAGGCGGTCCAGCCAGGGCAACCGTCTTACACGACGATTCCTTTCCCGCACACGCGTACAGTTTGTCGCGGCGCCGCTTCACCGATGCACTTGGCAGTGGTGACGCAGTCCCAGTTGCCGCAGGGGTCGGCGACCCAGATGCACCTCTGGGAGATGGTGCCGTGCAATCGGGGATTTTTCTGAAGAATGCCGGCGAAGCGCCAACATCAGTGGACGCCGCTGTGGAGGATAGTGGCATCGTCACTGACGAAGAAACGGAAGACTTGTGGAGTTGTGAGGACGCCGAAGGTGAAGAGAGTGACCCGACAGCGGCCTCTGGAAGACGACGTGAGGATGCTCAGAGGTCTCGCGCCTGCCTGGTCGACCGGGACCAGCAGGAACGCAGTGATGGCAGGTTCGTTGTGAAATCATCGCTGCGAGCCCCGAAGCTGCCGCGGCGCCTCCAGGAGAGCGTCACGGAGCAGAAGCGGCAGCGGAAGAAGCAGCGCACGGAAGACGTCACAGACACATAAGTACACACACACACACACACACACACACACGAGACACTTCGATATCTTTGGCGGTGGTTTCCACGACCAACGTGAACGTGCGCATTTGTATCTGTGAAGCAGCGCAGTGGTGCGTGTGTGCGCAGCTATTGTTGCTTAAACGAGTAAAGGCGAAGAGGAGGAGGACTGTTACGCATACGGCTGTGTGTGCGTGTGTGTGTGTGTGCCGCACGCGGGCATACACGCGCGAGGAGGGACCTCTTCTCGACAGAGAGAGCAAGGCGCAGTAGCAAAAATAGCCACGGAGACCCTCGAAAAAGTTTGCTTAGAGAAAAGCAACTGCAGTGGGTGTCGCTGGTGAGAGTCTCAGCTTCCACGATCGCGGCAACGGTAAACAAATCTGTTTCGGGCAAATGCCCACAGAGACGGTGAAAATACCACGATTACGTTCTCCCTAGTGCCGCTCTTCACTTCCGACCCCCACAATCTTTGTGTCGCCCCATCTTCTCCCGGCCTCCTCCTCTTCTTCCTCTCGTGGTGATCGTCTTGGGTGCGCCCACAGGCCCCGCTGCTGCACGCTCGTGGTTTCCGCCCGTCTTCTTGTTTGGGTATTATCGCAAGTGCTTTGTACAGCGTGGGATCACACCGGCCGGCGTCTCCACGAGTACGTCGCCGAACTCTTCCATTCTTCTTTTTTTTTTCTAACCGTCGTCTTCGTACACCCCGCTCTCCGAAGCAAGCGCACCATGGAGCAGCAGGCGCAACCCACGCCCGCTGCTCGGCAGCAACAGCAACCGCAATGCTCGACAAACACAGTCACCACCACGAGGAGCACAAACGAAGAGGCCTTCGACTCAGTTCGCCAAGCAGCCGTAGTGATGTTCAAGCAGCGGACCAAAGACCTCACTCGACTCACACAGGTGGAGACGCAGTGCCAAGCCATCGAGGCGGAGCTGCGCCAAGCCCAGACCTGCGTGACACAACTTATGGCACAGCAAGCGTCGCTGGAAGCCCTTGTGGAGGAAGAGCATGAGCGTACTCGTCAGCGAGAAAGTCGCCTGCAGGAACTGCACAGTGCGCTTCTGCAGCTGGACGAAGAGCAGCAGACAAGCGGTAAGCTGCAACGGTCGGCAGAGGCCGCCATCGGCGCGGCGACCGCGTTCATTCAAGCATTTACGAACACGGACGGGCAGCTCTTTCAGCTGCTCACCATGGCAAGCGCGCGTACGGCAGGCCGCAGTGCGCTGGAGCTGCAACGACTTTTCACGGATGTTCAGCAGGGGCTTGTGGCAGCCGAAGCGCATTGCCAAAACCTCATGATTTTGCCTCCTTTCTCGCCCACTACCGAGGCCCCCGCCAACGATGATTTGCCTGACGTCATCTCTCCCTCCTCGACAGCAGTGGTGCCCAGCGATGTCTCCATCACCGGCGTGTCGCACGCACTGCATGAATGGTCGGCGAAGATGAATTGGGCCGAGCACGGCGAGCTTGCAGATGTGGTGGAAATCCTGCGGCAGCTCGTGGCGTGGTTTTCCACAGGTAGCAGCCCTCAAGAGGAAGCGCAGCAGGCAGTTGCCGGCGAAGGTGCGTTGTGGGAGTGGGGCTTCCCGTGGCCGCCGCTTCCAGAATCTACCGAGGACGCCGTGACGGAAGACCACTGGTTTGGGTCACTCTCACTGCCCTCCACGACCTTCCAGGCAGATGCCCACTGCTGCGGCTCTGCGGATGCGGCGGCTGAGGGCGACGGACCGCGTGCAGCCCTTCCGCTTGAAGAGTGTCCAGCGTATGCCAATAACGGCACAATTCCAAGCAGAGAGGCCGTGCAGCGCGTTCTGCAGCAGCATCTACTTGCACCATTGCAGGCAATATTGGCGTACCACGCGCATCTCGTATCTGTGTGTACACAGCAGTTCCTGAAGCTCCCGGAAGATGCGCCACCACTCACCGCCTCACTCGCCGCAGCCCAGCAGCGGTGGATATCCTTTCGCGAGGCATGGCAGCAGTGGCGTGAGGATGTGCTGAAAACGCAGACGGCCGCTGAAGCGGCCAGAGCCGCAGAGACGGAGCTGGGCGCAGCGCAAGCGGCACTCCGATCGTTGCAACAAAACTGTGAAGAGCAGTCTCACAACTGCACTTCTCGTAGAAAGGAAGTGGAGGGCTTCAAGGACCAGGAAATCAACCACTACGCTGCGGCGTGGTCGAAGGGGGTGTGCGCGTCGCAAGCGCAGCGCGACTCGTTCTGTGCCATGTCTGATGCCGTGGTATCACTTAGAGAGGAGGCGTCAGCGCTGGCTACTGCCCTGCATGACGACTCTGAGCACCACGCCCGCGAGACCCACGCGCACGATATCGCCCTGGCGGAAAAGCAAGAGCGACTCATCGCGACGCAGCAGCGCGTGGTAGTCGCCAAGACAAGGGTCGCAACGCTGGAAGCTGAGTGCGAAGAGAGGGCGCGTGTGCAGCATCTCGTGCGAGATCAGCATGAAGAATTGTTGTCGTGCGCCACAAGGTGCTTGCAATCTTCCTCTAACGCGGACGGCAACAACGGTGATGGTGTAGGTACCAGCGAGATGTCCCTCAGGGAGCTTGGTAAGTTGCCGGTGGCTCAGTGTGCGGCAAGTGTTGCACTGAAGCTGCTGAATTCGGCCATGGCGTGCTCCCCGGCGCAGGCGGTATGGTCCGAGCGTCTTTTGGAGCTAGCATCGGAAGCCGAAAGCGCCTCTAGAGGAAGCGGCAACAGCGGTCTTCTCGCCTCATCCGTATCACAATTCTTCGTAAGTCTGATGGGTCGCTGTAGTGGCAGTCAAGCAACTAGCAACGAACCGGGCAACGAACCCGCACTCGATGCGGCGGCAGTTCGCTTGGCTGTACAGGATACAGCTGCAGGTCTGCGCCTCCCAAGCGACCTCTTCCTCGACGACGTCATCGATGCCGAGCTTTTAGCTCAAGTGCCGTATCTTCGTACATTGAGGAATGCAGAACAGGCCAGCCGCGCAAGCATCGATGAACACCGCGAGTTCATCTGCGACGCGACGGCCGAAATCTCCATCCTCCGCAGCGAGCTGGCGACCGTGGAGGAGTAACGGTGCGGAGAGAGATGATTGGTGGGTTGTCGCACATGAGGCGTAGCTGTGGAGCTGGCGATGCTGTCGCACTGACTTGCACGCTCCATCTCACCCATGGCACCTCTATGAGCGTACGCACCCCTGTGCTCGTACCCGAACCCCTCCTCCCTCGACTCCTCTTAAAAAGCCCTGTCGTGGGGAAATATGGGGAGGGACGAGGTGGGCGGCGCTGGCGACTCCTTTCTTTTGTATTTCTCGGCGCACTTTTGTTTGTGCTTTCTGCTGTGCATCCCACGCCACAGCTGTACTGCTGCGCATCTGCTGAGAGCCGTTCTCTGCTCTTCTTTCTAAGCACCGCACCCCCCCCCCATGCACGCAGATGTGCGTATCGTCGGTGTCATGTGCCGCGGGTCTGCAAAAGTGTCGAACAGGAGTCCACAGAGGAACACCCTCCACAGCTGAATAACCCAAACGCTGGCCTATGAATCAAATATTCCTTGCGCTGCGGTCTCGGGGGCGAAGCGCCGCATTTTATTGCGCCACCCCTTCCTCTCTTCATCTCCGTGCTATCTGCCTTCGTCGCGCTCGCCCACTATCCCTCGTCACGCCCCCCCCCCTTTGCCCTCCTCCCGCTACCCTCGCATACGCATATACGCACTCACACACACACACACACATCACGCAACGAAGAGTCCATTGTTCCTTAGCGTGTGTGCGACTCATCTGCTCATCATCCCCCCCCTCTTTCTCTCGCCGCCCCTGGGCTGCCCCTTGTGTTTCGTTTATCTTTTCCTGCATCATCCGCTTCTCCCTCACCACTGCCCGTGTGACCCGTCATTAGTGTCCTTCTCTAAGCCCGAGTAACGTGTTTCTTGTCACTCACCTCTATCGCCTTCTCTTTTTGTCGCCCTACCACGGAACGCGTTCCTCTTCCACTCTGCTGCATCGGTGTCACACACGCACGCCCGATACCCTTCCAGCTCTCGACCTTCCGTGTTTTTGTACAGCCTTTCGACTCACTCCTCGGTGTCTACAACGGTGTCAGGGACTGCTACCGGTGTCTCCGTCTTCATCCTTTTCAGTTTTGGGTCCCCCCCACACACACACACACATACCCTCCGCGTGTCTGGGCGCGTTCACCTTTGTTTTCCGTGTTTCCGCGGCACACCATCCACGCGTTCTCGGTCTATCGATCTCTGTGCTCTGCAGTACTCTTCACCGCTTCTCGTGGTTGCCTTTCCCGCCCCTTGCTGCATCGCGGCAGCCCATAAGTCACACGCGGTACACACGCACAGCGCTGCGCCATCACACACGCTGTAAATTGAGACGGTAGTCTGGCGCCCTCAATTTCTCGTTCTCTCTCCGCCATCCCATCAGCAACGCAATACAATGCGCTCCCTTACGTTAAGAAGGCTCGTGTCATTGGGGCTGCTTGCCCTCCTGCTCGTCGTATGCCTGACGCATGAACAGGCAGGCGTGGCAGCACTGGTGGCTACGGGCGCCCGTCACACCACTTTATACAAGGACCTCGGTCTGGCTGTGGGTGCCAGCAAGGGGGAAATCAAGAAAGCCTTCCGTACCCTCACCCGCCAGCACCACCCCGATCTAAAGGAAACCTTCCAGGAGAAGGAAGACGCCAAGGCGGTCATGGCGAAGGTGCTGCGCGCCTACGAAGTGCTGTCAGACGACAAGAAGAAGGCTGCGTACGACGAGTCCGGCATAATTCCTGGTGAGGCCCCCAACTTGGAGGAGATGACGGCGAACGAACTCTTTGAGTACTACCACCAGTCGTCCCCCATCTTCTCGAAGTCGCAGACGCTGAAGAGCCTGACGCAGCTGCGACGTCTGCAAGAATTTCGAGGTGGTCGTATTTTTCTGATTCAAGTCTACGATGACACACACTGCAAGAACTGTCGCCACTACAGCTCTGCGTGGGAGATGATGTACCAATCCGGTCTGGTGGAGGCTGGCGTGCTGGAGATGTATCGCATCGATGCCTTAAGTGAGGAGGGCAAGGCACTGCTTGCTCATCTTGGCATCCGCTACCGTACGGATCCATACGTGCTGGCCATCGTGAACGGCGAAGCCTGGACGCTGTATAGCATTGCGGAGGTCCTGAAGCAGCGCCACCACCTCCGCGTCTTCCACAGCCTGCTGGAGTTCGTGATGTCCTTTTTTTACGACGTCTTCCAGCAGACGAGGTCGCTGGAGGTGACGCAGCTGGAAGACATCCTCACGTTCTTGCGTGCCCCAAGGTCCGCCATGCAGCCGGTGCGTGTCCTGCTGCCCTCACTCAACTCCGAGTCGATCCCTGTGGCGCTGCAGATGCGCTACAATCAGGTCGAAGTCCGCAGTGTGCCGCGCGAATTTCTGCTCGAGTTCGTGGAGGAGTACTGTGAGATGGAGATCGACGTCAAGGACCGCTTCGGTGAGAGGATCCCGATGGCAGAGTTTGTCGTTGTGTCGACGGAGGTGTTGCCCACGCCACCCAAGGACGTCACGGAGACCAACAACACAGACGCGTTGGAGTTGGAAGACGAGGCATCGACGCCGCAGAAGAGTTGCCGCCTAGTGCACATTGGCGCTGCGGTGGCGCTCACTTACAGCAAGGCCTCCAAGTTCCTTGAGGACCACCTGCCAGAGCTGCACGTGGGCATGAAGGGTCTCCGCTACGCCGGCGCAACGGACTTCTTGGAGGTGTGTCGTGACAACTGCGTGGTGTGGATTCGCGAAAACTGCGCGGAGGCACCAGACGCGCACGTGGCGTCCCTCCTGCAAAATGACTACCTCTCCTTTAAGACCGGCTATTGGTGCATGGAGGAGGAGCATAGGCTTGCGAATGTGCTGAGCAAGGCAGGTGTGTGGACGGCAACATCCAAGAACCTCGCTGCTTCCCCTTCCGCTCTCCTCGCCTTCGTTGGCGGAAACGACAGCATCACCTACCAGCTGGTCTCCCTGCAAACCAAAGCACCCCAAGATCTCACAGAGCAGGACATCTACGCCGCCCTCTCGACCCTGGTGAGCAACGCCGAAGAAGCCCAGGACGACAGTGAGGCAGACAGGGTTGCAACGCCGATCCCGTCGCTCCTGCCGCAGCCCATCTCCAGCCTCCTCGCCACCGATGGTTTCCCGGTATCCGGCAAGCAACGGCTCTACATACAGGTGATGACAATCTATACCTTTGTAGCCCCGCTGGTGTCCAACTCGTGGCCGTTCTTCATGATGTACCTCATTCATCGCTTTATCCTGAACCGCAACAAGCCGGAAACCGAGGAAG
This sequence comes from Leishmania tarentolae, assembly GCA_033953505.1. Taxonomy (NCBI): domain Eukaryota; phylum Euglenozoa; class Kinetoplastea; order Trypanosomatida; family Trypanosomatidae; genus Leishmania; species Leishmania tarentolae. Next base: position 183,581 of record CP119848.1, read on the forward strand.
GGGCCACAACGAAGCGGGAGGAGTCCGCCGCCACCACCGCTCATGGCGCTTCGAGCGCGAGTGGGGAATCCGCCGCGCCGATGCGTCGTCGCATTCGCAAGCCGCAACCTCGGGTCGGCCCATACAACCCGCGGGACATGACGTGGGCCAAAGAGGAGAAGGGCTTCCTGCTCTTTCTCGTGGAGGACGGCGTGGCAGCCGGGGCTTTGCCGCTCCCCCGCCTCGCCTTAGAAGATCCCTTCACGGTGCGTATCCTCGGTACGGGACAGAGCAAGTGGCGCCAGTGGATCCTCGAGCACAAGCCGACCGCTCCGGAGGGCTCGGCGGAGAAGCTGCCAGAGGCGGAGCGCCAGATCTCCCTTATGGCCATCCGCAAAACTCGCATGAAGGCCCTTGTTAAGTCGGATGCGCAGACGATCGATGCCTTTCTGCGTGACCTCCTCGATGGCACGAAGAACCCGAGCGATGAGCTGCCACCGTGGGCGTATGACGAGTAGTTGTGTGTGATTGTTCCTTGCAGCGGTGTAATCGAGGGGGACCCACGAACAGGTAAAGCAGGCGAGTATGTGGAAGTCTGTGCAGTCACTGGTCGTATCCACAGAGCGCCGGTGTGATGATGAATCGCGTGGAGGGTGTCCTCTCGTTTCCACTGTCCTCTTTTCCCGTGTGCTCGTGCGCTGCACACGAATGCTTATCTGTAAATCCGTAATTGGTCTGTTGCTGAGGGCCTGTGTGTGTGTGTGTGTGTGTATCTTTCTCGGAGCTGGTGTTACATTCTTCTTTCACGTTGCCCGAGGGCTCCGCTTCCCTTTCCTTCCGTTGTCCGCGTATCATTCTCAGCACGCCAAGGTGGGTAAAGATGTCGTCACGTGCGATAGATTCGAGGCGTCCTTCCTTTTCAATATGTGGCCCATTCACCGCCAGCGAAAAGGAGGCCGAACGCCACGTTGCCCTACCCCATCCCTCCACACACACACACACGCATACGCATACGCATACGCACCCTATCCCTGCAACACACCACCTCGCCTGGTGCAAGAGAGCTGTCGACACACGCGTTGCAGCGATGCGTCATTCCGGTCATGGGGGAGGGGGGGCATGGCCCCTTGCCTTAAGTCCTGCCCACTCACCCTCTTCCGGTCACCTCGCAGCCGTTCCCAATCACGTCAGTCTCTCCATGGCACATCCCTCTGGGATGGCACTCAGCCGGGACACCAGTGGATCATGTGAAGGACCGTGTAACATACGCTCGAGTCGCACCGAAGCGTTGGCTACCATCATGTGGATGCACAAGCGTATTCATTATGGCAGGACACTCGGACACGACGCCATCCAGCAGCGATAAGCCGCTGTGACCCTCTGCGCCGTAGGCGCTTAGCACGGTCATCACGAAAAGTAGTTCAGCATTTGTCAAGGAGAACGGAGGGCTTCTCAGCTCCCCCACGCACAGAGAGAATGGGGGAGGGGGAGGGGGGAGGGGTCTTGACCCGTTGATGCTGCATACAATGTGAGGTGTATGCGTGTCTGTGTAGTGCGTGAGACAGCGAATGCAGGAGCAGCGGACACTGCCGTCAGTATATGGCTGAGGGATGGGTCCTTAGAGTTGTGTGTAAGTGTGTTATACTCAGCCTCACACCCCCTTCTTTCGTTGTGGGGTGGAGGGTCTTCTCCCGTGACGCCGATGCATGCGTACGCGGTAACGGGGCAGAGATGAGGCGCCAACTGCATCCGCGAAGGTGATGTGGCTCCCTAACCGAATAAGGAAAGACAACAAAAGCGCCTCAAAGCGTAAGCGTCGGTGTCCATATGTGTGTGTCTGTGTGTGTGTGTGTCTCGTTGACAGAGAAAAGGTGCTCCCGCGTAAGAACCCTCTGCGTGGTCGAGTCCGTGATGTGCCGCCGCCTCGATCTGCGCACTTGCCTCTCAGCCTCCCACGAATCCTTAACGGGGGGGAGGGGACGGCTGTGAAAAGTTTGAACGGCATAATAAAAAGGCCTAAAAAGTCAACTCTGCCGCCTGTGAGGAGGCAGAAGAAGAGGAAGAGGGGTGGACACGGTCACGGATGGACCGCATACCCCCCCCCACCACCACCACACACACACGCAATGCACGCACCTATGTCCGTGCCCTATTGTGCAACAAAATCAGCGTCTAGCTGCGCCCTCGACACGCCCTTGTAGTAGACGGTGCCGTGTTGTCCCTGGCCCTTTGCAACCTTCTCCCTATTTCCCGCCTGTTCTCATTTACTGGCATGCGGGCACATGCACATGCACATGCACATGCACATGCAGATACGCGTACACCGATACGCAGACGTCCGCACTTTTACCGCCCATTTCGGTGGCCCACTCGGCTTTGCCAGCAGCCTTCACACGCCGCACGATCACGTCACATACTCATAGAGACTCATACACGCGCGCACGCATATAGGTTCACAGGTTTATCTCATGGAGCCCTATGCATCGCCGGCGGCGAGGCCGCTGCCTCATGTTCTCTATGATGCACTGAGCAAGGCGCAGAAGGCGGCGCCGCAGCTGAAGCCGATCCCCGCCTTCGAAGTGTATAAAGTAGCGCGGGAGGAGGAGCTGGCCGCCTACCGTATGCTGTGTCGCGTACTTTTCATGCATCATGGCACTCCACTGCCCAAGGCGCAGCAACGCATCCTCGAGGACATCGGCGAAGAACTTTGTATTGGAGAGCAACGACAGGGACTGGAGAAAGACATGGCGGCGCAGGATAGGGCTCTCCAAGGCATTCGCCAATCCGGCGTGCTGCAGCGCCGCGGCGACTTCACCGATGGTGTTGAAGAAATGACCGTCGAAGACTACCTCGCGGATGCCCCGAAGGACGACGGTAACGGTCTCTACATGCCCACGTCCAAGGCACCTCGCGTTGATAGTGCAGACTCTGGTGCCACACGAGCAACGGTCATCGCTGCCGCCGCCGGTTTGGGCGCCAAGCGCAGAGGCAACGTGAACGCCGCTGTGTCAAAGCTGGCGAAGGAGATTGAAACCACGGGCAAGAACCTGTTGTACGCGAGCAGCGCCCAGGAGGAGCAGCAGCTTATCCAAGCCCTTCAGCAGAAGCGTGAGTTGCTCATAGCACTGAAAGCAGAACTGACAGAGGTGTAGAAAAGCCGGGGTGGACACGAACGAAAAGAAGGAAAACGGCACACCAACGCACGCGCATGCACACATGCACGTGGCGCTGCGGAAGCTAGAGGTGACATGCATGTGCAGCGGTTAAACAAACGGCGAAGCTGTGATGGAGGTCCAAATTGGTTCTGTGTGATGCAGCGTGCACGTGTCTGCAGCAATTCATAATAGCGGCTTTTTCGCAGTGTTCATGGTGCTGCTCTGCGGCAGCCGTGGTCTCGCCGTCCCCTCCTCCATGTTCTCTATTTCTTTTGCGTCCCTCTGTGATGGTGAGCCTCCTATTGACCCACATACACATACACACACACGCACGAGCGCACAAAGAACGTGGAACGCGGAAGCGCGGCGTTAGTAGGTGAGGTGGAAGACACAGCGGGGAAGGCCCAACGGGCAGAAGCGATCGGCCGAGATGCTTCCGAGAGATAGCACGAGCGTGAAGCGTCATGCAGAGTACAGAACCAGAGCTCAAAAGATGGCGCACACACAAGAGAGGAGTCCGTGTGAGGAACACTGTCGGTAGGTGGAAGCGGGTGGGTGAACAGGCAGCACACATACACATACACTTTGATGTCTGCCTACTGCTGTGTGCTTCCACCTCACCACCACCCCTCTTTCTCCGGCCTCCCTCTAGCGCTTCTTACCTATCACTCGCGGCACGGATGCACATCCTCAGCAAGCGTGGGGGAGGAGAGGCGACCGCAAGTTTTCATGTGCGCCGTACTTGAGCACCTGTGCGGGTGTCCGCGTACCTGTACATAGCACGCATCCCCATCATTCTCACTTTCATGCCTTCCCCACCTCACCCGCATCACCATCGCCACCACGTACCGCAGCTGCATGTCTGTCTACTCTCCTCTTCTCCGCCCTTCTCGGCTGCCGCGCCATTCTCCCTTTCTTTCTTTTTTTACTTGGCTGCTCTGCATTGTCACGCCGAGTGGGATGCTCGTTGCCTTGCATGCAGCACGCGCACGTACCCGATACGTTAGCTGCCTGTTGAGCCGTTGCGCCTCGGCATTGCTGCTGTGTTCTCCTCTCTCTCTCTTTTACCTTCGGTCCCCCTTTGGCGTAAGCATGGATGTGGCGTCCGTGTAGGAGGCTGCGCAGCTTCAGCTCACACGTCACCGCGGCAGGCACAGCTCGGTGCGCCTTTAACTCACAGCATCATGACCTGACCACCTCAGCCACATTGCTAACGACTGTGTTTCCACGCCGTCGAAAGCTGCAGTGTTTGCGTGGCGCCTATCACGCAAGTCGTGCTGTAGCGCAACTCCTTCTGCCCCTTCTTCAGCCAACGCGAGCCACCCTGGGCTACATGGGCATGACGGGTGCCATGAAAAGTCTTGCCACCAGTCTGGAGGGCAGCCCGGTCTCATTGGAGCATGAGGGTCCTTTGCAGGACAAGCAGCTGATCGCCATACGAGACCTCGCCACAAGCGCCACTGTCACAGACCTTCGTAATCGACTATTGAATAACTCCTTATGTCATCGGGAAGCCACACGCCTCGCAGCATCACTTTGGAGTGAGAAGAGCATGCGTAGTTACCAAGCAACTCTTTTGGCCGCACGCCAGGCTCGTCTCGATGCTGGGCGCTCCTTCAACGGATACGATCACCTCACAGAGGCTGGAGCTGCCATGCGCCGCGCTATGTGCTCAAATGTGGCCGAGCCAGAAACCTGCGCCGAGTGGGCCCGCCTCATCGACCTCTACACCTCGTTCCTCCCCGATCGGTCCCACATCCACGAGCTGGAGAACCTGCCACAGGAGATCGCCATCGGCGAGCTGCTCCGCGAAACTGTCGAGCGCGTGCGCCGGGCGGACGATGAGGCCAACGGCAACGGTTTCGCGCTGGACTGCGTCGTCGACGTTGGCGGCGGCAACGGCTTCCTTGCGGCGCAGGTGGCGGAGCGCCTGCAGTGCGACAGCGTCGTCATTGACCCCTTCTTTCCGGCGCACTCCATCGACTGCTGCCCGCGCGTATGGCCCGACACAGTGCAGCGAACGAGGCCTGCCACGCGCCGGCAGCGCACACTGCATCGCACCATGGCGCTGTTCCGCGACGTCCGCTGGTTCGATGCTGTTCCGGCCGCACCAGCGCGCACGGCCCTCATCGCGAAGCACCTGTGCGGCAGCGGCGTGGACGAGGTGCTGCGCCATCTGGAGGCGCAGAAGTGTCTGCCGCGCATCCTCGTGCTCGCGCCGTGCTGCTTTAACAAGATCACGTTTGAGAAGTACTGCGACGCTGCCTACCTCCGGCAGGTCATGGGCATCGACTCCGACGAGGCCCTGGCGCGCGTGAGTCGGCTGACGGACTGGAACATGTCGTGCTATCAGAGCACCCACGAGCACGCGTTGTCCGTAGTCGAGGCGGCACGGCGAAAACTCACGACAACCCACAGGAGATGTGGCCGCGAGGTGCAGCGATCCTCGGAAGCCGCTGCGTCACACGCGCTCCCTGAAGTGAATGGCAGCTCGGCCAATGCTGCCCCGCTATTCTGCCACCAGCGCCGAAGCGGTCCTCGCTCTATCGCAAACAGTATCACGTGCACCCATGAGTTTGCGGTGCTGGTCGAAGGCCTTCTCAACTACGGACGCGTGCAGTGGCTTCGGCAACGCCACTACGACGTGCAGCTGGTGCAGTATGTACCTAATGTGGTGACGCCGAAGAACACGTGTTTCCTCGCGATGCGACAAGCGTACACAAGTTGAATACTGAAATTGGCCGTGTCCTTTCAGTCCTATCGCTGTCCCCGTGTGACTCTCTCTCTCTCTCTGACGGGGCGCGCATAGCACCTTTCTTTCCGTGCCGCAAAGCTCATCGCTGTCGCTGCTTACTCCTTTCCCTCAGTGCAGCTCCGCCCATGTGCGGAAGCGCCTGCACCTTCACACATGCAAGCAGCAAAGGACGAGCCTCCACAAACACTCACACGCACACACAGGAAAACGAGTTTTGGGGGGTGCGTCTCGAAATGAGACGCAACAGAACCAAGGTGTAGGTCGATATAGCGGGGGCATGGAGGGGAGGCGGCGGAACAGGAAGCGGATGTAGAACCTTCGCATGGTTGTCACCGACGCCTTACCACACCACACTGGTGGGTAGCTGAAAAAGTACCCGGAGGTGTGCAGGTCGCCTACGCCTCCACCGCAACTGCCACACCCCTACCCACTATATGGTGTGACTCCGACGGCAGTCCCAGAGACGGCCTCGGCACTTCAAAGTGAAGCGAACACCCGCGTTTGATGAGGACGTTTGTATGTCTCCGTGTACGTTAACATTCGCAGAAGGGCACGCACACGTACAGTTGCTCAGTACCTTACCACACCTCTCCCTCCTCGTACTCTTCCGTCTCCCTTCCCTTTCGGATGTGATGGCAGACGTGCACGCTTACGCTACCTTTCTTCTGCCTGGTGTGTGTGTGTGTGTGTGTGTGTGTGTGTGTGTGTGTGTGTGTGTATCACGTGTTTTACCGTTGGACCTGCGCTGCATGGCAAAGGACCGGCCGCCCTTGTCTGGTAATACAACTGCTCAAGCGCCTGCATTCACCACCGCGCACGTGCGTCATTGAGAGAAGGCAAGCGTATTTGTATGGGGTTTCTTTCTTCGACGTGCGTGAGGAACGTGGAAGCAAAGTGAGGCAGGTGTACGAGCGTGTGAGGACAGCAGAAACCGCCGCTGTACACTGAAGAACTCAGAGAAGAGTGGCTCGGTGGCCGAAGTTTGGTGAAAACGGCGTGGCACACTCGCCTGCTCTCCACCGCTACCAGCAGCGCCATCTAAAAACCCCAGCAGAGACCATGCTAAACTACCGCTGCAAGCAGAGACAATACCACAGCGTGTTGTGGTCGTTACAGTTTGTGCTTGCTCTCCTACACCACTCACGGAACGATACTGCACGTGAACGTCAGCCGCCACGCGAGGACGAAGACACGAGGGAGGGCGACCGCTGCCGCGTCTCTACTTCCACAGGTGCTACTGACGCGGAGTCTAGCACTTTGATTGCGTTTCAAGCAGCCGCAGACGGTGCCTTGGACTCTTTCGACGCACAGGGACCGCTGTCTGCCTCGCAGTTGCTCTCTCTGCAAGACAGCCTCACTGACGCTCAGGTACGTGATCTCTGCGTACAATGCATGCGCCACTTCATCACCCAGCAGCAGGCGCCAGCACTCACGTCTTTGCAGCAGCCGCTCTTTAGTGCTGAAAACGTCTTCGCCGCTCCAACATCTCTTCTTCGTGTGCTGTGGCCTACGGAGAGCATTCTCCAGCACTACACACGGGCTTTGGAGGTTGCTCACCACCAGCGTATCGACCACAGTGATCTCCTCGCCATGCCAGGCTACCTGCAGGAGGCTGGCTTGCACGCGCGATGTGTCTTCGCGACTTCCAGTGGCACTACACATGATGAACAATCCGTGATGGCGCACGCATCAGAGCAGCGGGCAGCGAATGAGTGGGCCCGCCTCATCGACCTCTACACCTCGTTCCTCCCCGATCGGTCCCACATCCACGAGCTGGAGAACCTGCCACAGGAGATCGCCATCGGCGAGCTGCTCCGCGAAACTGTCGAGCGCGTGCGCCGGGCGGACGATGAGGCCAACGGCAACGGTTTCGCGCTGGACTGCGTCGTCGACGTTGGCGGCGGCAACGGCTTCCTTGCGGCGCAGGTGGCGGAGCGCCTGCAGTGCGACAGCGTCGTCATTGACCCCTTCTTTCCGGCGCACTCCATCGACTGCTGCCCGCGCGTATGGCCCGACACAGTGCAGCGAACGAGGCCTGCCACGCGCCGGCAGCGCACACTGCATCGCACCATGGCGCTGTTCCGCGACGTCCGCTGGTTCGACGCTGTTCCGGCCGCACCAGCGCGCACGGCCCTCATCGCGAAGCACCTGTGCGGCAGCGGCGTGGACGAGGTGCTGCGCCATCTGGAGGCGCAGAAGTGTCTGCCGCGCATCCTCGTGCTCGCGCCGTGCTGCTTCCACAAGTGCTCACTGGACACCTACATCGACCCTGAGTTTGTGTCGGCGCTGCTGGGGCTGAACAGTGCAGAAACCTTCAGTCATCTTACTCGCTTAACCGACTGGAACGCATCTGTGTATCAGCGATTGCAGGGTGTTGCGCTGTCACGAACGGCTCCCTCAGCCTCTACGTCGAAAAAGTCTGTGCGCTACTTCGTCTCTTGTCCAGGAGGCATTGCTGCCTCTGTCGAGGCTGTTGTGACCCAAGGGCGCGTGCAGTGGCTGCAGCGTCACGGGTACGTTGTGCAACTGGCTGAGTACGTTCCCGACTGTGTGACGCCAAAGAATCGTTGTATGGTGGCATACCGTCCGTGATGTCGGGGTTCAGCGGCTTCCCTTGTATCATAACGAGTGAGCCTGCGGTAGGGTCTGCGCATAAGCGGTCTGCCTCCGCCTTGACGCGTGGATACCAGCAACGGCGGAGATCGAACACACCTGCGTATCGGATGCGTAATGCTGACGCCGTTTGTGCTCACTGCTCCTCACACACACAGACACACACACACACACACACTATAAAGTCATCCATGCTACTGCAAGCATCGCTTACTTACCCCAATGACGACATGAGACCCGCCTGGATCTCGCTCGCTCGCTTGTCCTCTTCCCTGGTGCTTGTCTGGCTATCGCATGCGCCAGGATGACCAGCTGGCAACTGTGACTTCCCGGCGTTGGCTCGAAAAAAAGAAAACGTGTTCGCTCAGCGTCACAGACGCACACACACACGCATGCGCACACAAGACACATGCACGCTTGTCTCGTCTAGACAGCTCGGATTCATAAAAGACGCGGCCGCATGTGTGCAAACGGTTTAACCATCTCGTGTTGTGTATCCTCCTTCCCTTACTCTCCGAGCACATGTCAACATCACTGCCCGTTGCCCCTCCCCCTCTTTCAACATCATTGCCCTGTGTGGCGCGGGCCTTCCCGTACATCATCGCTCGGCAACGAATTAAAATGAGCATGTCCACGATGGACTTGACTGCTCGCGTGATCCTCTTTCACACATCTACAGACAGTCTCTCTAGCCTTCCCCGCTGGCCTTACGCCCGCCACGTGCCAGCTCCTCCTCCCTCAGTGTTCCGCCGTCGCACAGAAATCACGAAGTCCTCTCCGCCTTCTTGGCCACAGCGGCGCTGCCGCTTGTTCTCCACCATCATCACCACACTTCTCATCGTCTCTTGCTTTCGTCATCATGTCGTCCGATCTCGAGTGCGGGTCTGCGGCGCTGGGCCGTTACACATGCAAGGATGCCCCACGCCCGAGTGTGTGCTGCACCAACGGGTGCTGCGCCACCACCCCTTACGAGGTTGATATGTACACGGGGCTTCCGCTGTGGCTTCGCGTTGTCGTGGCGACCATTGCTGGTGGAGCGATGGTGCTCCTTTTCAGCTTTTGCCTATATCGAGATCGCCGCGCTGTGCGCGCGTACACACGGCTCCAGCAAGAGGAGGCGGAAGAACGACAGCAGCAGCCGCGCTCCGAAGAGCTTCACGAAGTGCATCACACCGGGCCGCAGAACAGCGGAGGTCAAGCCTTGCTTGCACCTGACTCACAGGGCTGCCCATCGGTCTGCCGTGCCGCATAAGAAAAGGCTTCCTGTTCACAAACGACGTGCTCACAGGTAATCTTGCATGACATAAATGCATCTGCGCATATATATATATATATATATATACGTGTGTGTGTGTGTGTGTGTGTATCTGCTGTTCTTCTGCTTCCTCGCATTTTTTTTTTCATGTCTCTCGTCCCCCAACCCATGCCATGACAGCCTTTAGAAACGCATGTCTCTATGTGTGATGACCATCACTGTGTGTGTGTGTGTGTGTGTGTGTGTGAAAAGTGCCACGTCCTCGTCAGGCGTCTGTGCTTCCTCCCGCCTCATCAAGGCCCCTGCTCCTTCGTTCATGTACAAGGTTGTCATAGCGCCTTTTACGTACGCCTCCCCCACGCTCGCTCTCTTCCTCTGCCTCTCTCCCTTTGCTCTTCCCACCCCTGCGAACTGGGGCGATGGCCGTCATCCTCGTCGGCATTCTCACTAGCCCGATGGGTTTATCCGTGGCAACACACACACACACACACACGCACACACACGTATGCTTTCTTCTCCGTTATCCCCTTTTCCTGGCGCCACTGTGCTTTAAATCACATAGCCACGCAGAAAGCGAGAGAAGGGGGGAGCTCGAGCACTGTTCTCAGCACCTGCATCAGGCTTTGCTCGTTGTCTACCCGTGGACTGTATCGAACACACACACACACACACACACACACCGAGTAGACCATCTTCACACACTGTGGAGGAGGCTCATACGTACACACACAGCCAGAAACAGACAGGCATGTGCATTGTCGCACCTGTACAAGCACAGAGACATCATTTTTTTTTTTTAATCTTTTTTTCTGAGAACTCTCCCGCGGCCACATATACATATATAGAGTGAGAGAACTCCGTCCCCCGCCCCCCTTCTCACCTGAACTCTCTGCTGTACCGGGCGCCTGCCCTCAGTCCACCATGAATAGTGACATGTTTCTGCTCTTTGGGACCATGACGACCGGCATCTTCGGTGTCGTGCTTGTCATGCTCATCGGGGTGAGCATTGTAGCCTGCTCGCAGCATCGGCAGCGGATGAAGGACCTACGACAGCAGTGCGAGGACTTAGCTGTCAGTACTAGAGAGATGCAACGGCATCCCCAGAGGCTCACAGAGATGGACAACCTCAGTGAGGATCCCAATCTCTTTGAGGACCGTGGTTCTAATAGCTCCTGATCTTCCCGAAAATTGCGACGGTAAGCCCTCCGCCTCGCCTCTTCTCACGTATTCTCGGCTTCCCATCATAGTGATAGCTGTTGTTTTCTTGGGACAGTAGATGCGCGCTGCTGATCCGTGTGTGTGTGTGTGTGTGTACTGGTCTACACGCTTTTGTGGTGGACGTTCTTCTTGACTAGAGAGAGGAAGGGCGGCTGGGCACACATCCCTAAGCACACACGCACACACACACACACGCACGCACACGATTGCCAGATAGAGCCGACACCCCATCCTCACTCCTTTCTGCTGCCCCTGCCAGCAATATAATCTTATCTTTTACACATCGTTCTCACCCAGCGCTACTCTGGACTCAACAGCTCTGCGTGGCAGCTGCCTATTTCTCTACCCTTCACTCCTCCTCCTTTTAGCTCATGTGCACATGCCAAGCGCACACAGAGACGCCCTGACACCTGCGCATGCGCTCCTGCTGCTGTCATTCCTGATCCTGGCACCGTCTTGCTCTCTGTTTGTGTGTCTACGCCTCGCTTCGCGTGCCGGAAGGGGGCTTTCCCTTCCCTGCCGACCTGCGTGCGTGTGTGTGTGTGCCGTCACTCTCCCTGCTCCCCGTCATCTTGGCGTCAATCATCACATCCTCTATGCTCCTCACTTCGTGTGTGGTTAAGGGTCCTCTCCATCATGGTTTAATCTCACACACCTCAACAGTCCCCGCGCCTCAGCCCTCTCGTTTTCTCGAAGCTGAGACTACAGTGAAAAACCTCCTCCCTCCCTTCCCCCCGCCCACGCGCACGCGCGTACACGCACACTTGGACACACACACACATCAACTGCCACCCGGCACCTCGGCTCTCGCCACGCCGTCTCCCTTTTACGGGTGTGCGTGCGTGTGTGTGTGTGTGTGTGTGTGTGTGTGTCCAAGTGTGCGCGTTGAATAACGCATAGACCGCAATCTGGAATGGGTCGCAATGGGGTAGGGGAAGTCCGAGGGTGAGTCGTGAAGGAAGCGGCAATGCACATGGTGCTTCTACCGGTTTCTGTGGGTGAATGCTCATTGTCACACTTTCAATCCTTCTCCTCCCTCTCATACCCTGTGTGACGGCGTGTCGCGTGCCTTCACTCCCCCCTCCCCCGCCCTTTTACCTGCACATTCACAGGCACGCCTATCGCACACATACTCTTGCTCTCCATCTCCAAGGCCCGTCGTCATCCACCCTCCCCCTTCTCACGCTCTGGCTTCACGCAGGCTCACCGCTAAGTGGGAAGCACGTGTGCTCTGACTCATACTGATGTGAAGCTATTAAAAAAGTGAGCGTGAGCACCGTCTGCCGCAGCGAGGGAGGGATAAGGGAAGGTAAACACCACCTGAAAGGCCCGATCACCTCTGTGGATGTTTACGAACTGGCCACGTGGATGCTCTGTTGGCCCTGATGAGCAAAGCGGCCCATGCCGCCCCTCCACTCAGCCCCCCTCAGGCCGGACTCCAGGCAAGTAGAGGTGCTGTGTTTTTCTTATCAGTGTCATTGTCTTGATCATCATCTTCTCTATGAGCCATATGTTCACTATGTACACTATCGCCAGTAAGGAGGAGGATATACGCAGCAGGGCCTACATGCGTGCGCAGCTGGCAATGTTTGATGCGTTGCTCGATGCAGGCACCCGACTCTCCGAGCGTTTCAACTTCATTCAGTAGAGCCGGGATCAGCTTCTGGTACTTCACAACCTCCACATGCTTGTCGTAGCCACGGTGGCTCAGGTATCGAATGTAGCCGCACGCTCAACTCATCGAGAAACTTTCATTATTCACATTGTGTGCTTCCTATCAGTGTCATTGTGCATGTGCCGGGCAGCGTGTCAGCGATGCCGTTTGTGCCCTGGCCGCAAAGCCATTTGACCATCTACGCGCACCACTTGTACGCCAATGTCAACCCCGTCTGTGCCGAAGGCGGTGGCAGCCGGGTGGAAATCGCCGTCGTATTTTTGAGTTTGGGATGCAGCTCAACGCCGTGGTGCAAACGGGGGGGTCTCCATACTGGCTCCAAGAGGCGATGGACGCGCTATGTCAAATACGCCTCGACATGGAGACCTGCTTCGGGGGTTCTCGCTGACAGGAACCCTGGCACTTGGCGGGGTCGACGGTTCAGCTCGCTATCGACGACACTGAACAATTTACCGCTGCGCATGCGCATCTCCGGGACAGAGGTCAATGCAGTGTTCACCGTTTTTATCTCTCACCCAAGCAACAGGTATGTCCTCCCAAATTTGGTTTGGAAAGCGATCGAGGCGCGGGCAGGCACTGGCACGGATGTCTACACCACGCCAGAAGCCAATGAGGGCTTCCTCAGCACCTTCGCGAGGGCGCTCAGTCACGGCGAGCACCGATTCCAGCGCCTTCCATTTGACCAATTCAGGGGCTAGCCCTCGAAGAGACCTCAACGTGCAATGTACACACACGGAATCGGTCGGCGTTGGCGACGCTGGTGAACGTCGCAGCGTCGGTGGATCAAATACAGTGGCTGCAAGGGCAAGGGACCTAACGTGGACTGCGTGCATATGTCATGCAATTCGGTATTTTTTTTTTTTTACTTCCTCTGCAACTAACCTACTCTTTAGGTCGCCTTCCCCCCCACACACACACACACACATGCACACGCACCCCCCCCCATATCCATGTAGTTGCTCCCCCTCTGTGAGGGGTGCTTCTTGATGGCTACCGTTCTCACATGTTGACGACGGAGAAGGCTTGACGCTGCCAGGTGGCCGGTAGCATGCTCGCTCATCCTCGTCTCTCCACACATCCAGAGCCCCCTCCGTATCTCACCCCTGTGGTTCCTACGCAAGCCTCAAGCGCAGAGGACTAGAGGAGGTAGACGTGCAAAGAGCAGACAGCACGTGCGTATCAAACATGCTCACTACGCTGACGAGTCATCTGCGAAGTTTTTTTTTTCCCTCACTGAAACCCCCACTTGCCTACCTTTCCTCTCCACTCTCCCCTTCGCACGCCCCACCCTCCTTCGTCTCTCTCGGTTCTCTACCGTCGCCTCCGCAGATCTGACACCGGTGCCCTTCTTCCCTGAGATCTCTTCAGCATTCCTCTCCCACCCCCTTCCGGCCTACATGTCCCCTTGTAGCTCACTTCCTTTTGCTCTAAACTGCACATCTACTACTGGCATCGATGGTGTCCGCCTACCAAAACGCAGCTTGCGAAGAACTCGTTCCAGGCAAGCTGCTGCAGCTCCCAGACAACGGCACGCCGGCCGTCGTCACTCCGTTCTGCAATGAGGCCAGTTTGAACGCCTCCATTCACGCATACAAAGGAAAGGGCTATCTAACGTACTTCGCGCACGCGGTAAAGGCAGCACAGAGGACTCTCGCCAACGATCTCCGCGCCGCGGGCGTCAAAGTGCCGAAGGGTGCTGTGGAGTCTCACCTGGAAAGCCTATGTGGTATTTGTTGCCGTGATGAAGCCAGCTGCATCCATGTAAGACGTGACGTTGGCACCACAGGGGCCCCGTACGAGGAGGACACCAACAACAACGCACGCATGGTTGTTGCCTGCGACCCTATCCAGACAAAGCTACGCGAAGACTGTATGGAGTGCTTTCCCCGCGTAAACAAGGTGAGTGGGAGGAAGGAGCTCGTGGTTCGCGTTCACCTTTTTTACCCCCACGACATCCCGTGCAGGAGCGTGCAGGACAGGCGCGGACGCCTCGTCACACAGAAGCAGTTCGTGCCAAAGAGCGCGCGCGACGTGCAGGGCTACCACCTCCTCAACTACTTTCAGCGCTGCAGCTCGGCGTGGGTGCCGCCCTACGAGTCCATGTTTCCCTACACACCCCGCGCCGAGGCGAGCAAGGGCTTTACGCTGGAGAACAGGTGCACCGCCATTACAGTGGAATCGGTGTTCGTGCGCACCCCGAAGCGTCACAAGCGCCCTTTGTATTCCGAAGACGCGGAGCAGGAACGCGTGTACCTCTCCTGCGTGCGTGTGGACGCCTTCGTCACGGACGACGATTTGACGAAGCACTTCCCCCCAGAGGCGATGGGCAAGGGCGAAATGCCGGCCTTCACTCACGACCGAAACGTGGAGAAGTACAATGTCATGGTGCGTCTGTATTTGCTGGCGCACGACCAGGGCTGGACAGCGATGCAGTCGCGCGGCTACCAGCCTCCGCTTGACGCCTATACGAACCTGCCGGTGCTGTTCCAATCCTGCCAGACGGAAGTCATCGTGCCCAAGAAGACAAGCTGCGACTCGCCGCTTCTGCTGCAGCAGAATCTGAGCCCGGATGTGGATAGGTACATCATGCGTTTCTCCCTCCGATGCGTCGTTAGCGAGGCGCTGCGGAAGCGTGTAGTGGCAGCTGCGGCGGAAAACCCCGAGCTCTACGTCCCCGTCGTCTGCTACTTGCCGTACGGTAACCGCATACCCGTCTTCACGAAAAAGCAGGTGAGCGTGCTGGCGCGGCTGTACCCGCGCCTCAGCATCCGCAAGCCCACCAGCTGCCTGGAGTGGGCGAAGCTCAGCCGCACACTCTACCAGCATGGTGTTCCGCTGTTTGATATTCTTGCCGCGGTCGGCCTCCCGCTTCGCGACGCGCATGGCGCCGTCATTGACACCGATGCCCGCGTGCCCTACACCACAGACATGGCGGACGACTATTTCCTCGTCATCGCCAACTGCCCGGTGCGCGACTACACCTGTATGACGAATCAGCGCTGGCTGTACAAGCATCTGCTGCTGCCAGACCACCACCCGCCCATCGGCGCGCGCGCTTTTGCGGCGTGGGTGAACTACTGGAACACGATGGTGCAACTGAAGTGCGAACTTAAGAAGCAGGTCGAGCTGGACACGGTGAGCGCGCACCTGGGGTTGAGCTGTCCTCACCTCAGAAAGGAGAAGCGCGCGGCGTGTCTGGTGAGCGGTTACGTGACAGATGCCAACGGCGGCTTGATCTTCCCGCATCTCGGCAACCGGCGCTTCCAAGACACGGAACATGTCGGCTCCCTGCCGCCCGGTACGCACGTGCTGTACATTTTTTCGGTGGATCAAGAACTCAAATTTACGTATGTGTCAAGGCCGCTGTGTTTTGTTCGAGAGTTGCCGTCGAAGTAAGTGGATAGGCAGCAACCAGTGCATGACATGATAGCGGCCGGTGGTGGCCCTGCATTGGATGTGCATATGAGTACATATCTCATTCACCGCCAATGCGCTCAGCAAGCGAAAGCCACGTCTGCACATCATGTGAATCCACCTAGCTACTCTTTTCAGCCTTGGACGTACAGCCGTGTATCGGTACAGGGAAGAGGTGACTGAAGATGTTGCGGGTTTCCGGATACGCAGCAAACTTCGCATCCCAAAGCAACGAGATGACAAGCAACTACCAGTAAGACTTGGAGCCTCGCGGCACGTCATGGGCGCCAGGAAGGAAGCGGGCAGCACACCTCGAACACCACCGAGACGCTCAATCACGACTCAGTCCACCGAAGCAGCAGCAGCCATGTGGTCGTCACCACCAGGCACCCACCACGCACTCACAGCCTGAGAAGCAGATGCATAAGCCAGACACACATACCAACGGTGTTCACTTCTTGGGGAAGGAAGTGCCTGCTCTCAAAGGGAGAGGGACAGCTGTTCAGGTGGATATGCCTGTCCGAAGCCCTGGCGTGTGGACGAGCAAAAGTTCACAACGATGTCGCAAGCAGCATATGACAAGATTTTGCCGCATACCCGAAAGCGGCACACTTTCTCACTGGAGGACTCCTTCACCCCATGCAACACGATCTAGCGAATTTCGATGTGGCTACTGCAGCGATGCGGCTTATCTCAAGGGAAGCCACGAGGAGAGGCTGGAAGAGCTTGCACCAACACCAAAGCAAAACGCCACGTGCGAAACGGCCGCCTCCCTATTATTCGTCTCTGTGCCTCAGAGGTACTGAGGCCGCTTAGTCTAGTGGTATGATTCCCGCTTCGGGTGCGGGAGGTCAGGGGTTCAATTCCCCTAGCGGCCCTTTTTTTCTTGCGGGAGCGACGTTTGCACACACCCCGACCTGCGGCGCGGGTCTCTCGATTTCGGTTGTCTTTGGTCATGTTGAGTTGGAACATGACAACGGGGCTGGCACGCGTGTACAATCGGCCATGTCAGGAAGGGTCGCCAACAAGCCGATATCCCCCACATTACCCGCACGACAGGGACAGGGCGACCGCGCTACGCGCATCGCCCGGCTGGGCCGCTGCAGGGTCGTCTGAGAAGCTCAAGATGTGAGCGAGCTGCCGTTGCCTGTAGGCGTCTGTTGGCTGACCTGTTGCTGGTGGCCGAATATACGGGAGAAAACTCGCGGAAAGCAGGAGCTGCAGTCAAGCCCCACATCCCTGAAAGAGGAACCAAGACAGCGGCATCATCGCATTGCTGACAACAAAAACAAAAATATATTCATGTATATCCGCAGAGACGCACCGTGCGCAGAGGGCGTTGGTGGTTTCGGTGAGGAGCGGCGCCTCACAAGGCACGAACATGCAAGGAGGATGATGTTACAGTGTCCGTACTTCGAGCACCTCCCTGTCTCGCCGCGTCTCTGTATGATGCCAGCCACTTTCCTTTGCGTCCATTTACGTTTTTTTCTCTCCACACATGCACGCATGTCGTGACTACTCGGCCTTTTACACAGTGTAGCAGCGCACTGCGCATCCGACGTACACGCGCGCAGATTGAGCTTCCCCCCCCCCCCCACCCCCCCACCCCACCCCTCCCTGCTCGGGGGTCCGTCTTCCCGTCGTAGCCGAATCGTCTTCGCCACAGCCGCGAGAGCAGAACTAATAAAGCAAAGACAAGCATAATGGCGCTTGTGGAGCCACTGGTTGGGCACCTCCTCTCCAAGTACAAAGAAACAGTCTTGGAGGGGCTCGCGAAGATTCGCCACACCCTGCAGGCTGGCGGCGAGGAGGCGAATGAGCTTGCTGTAGCCGTGTCTCAGCGAGAGGAGGCGCTGCAAGCGCTTCGAGCAACCCTCCTCCGCCACGAATACTTCGTACCAACGCTGCAGACGCTGACAGCGGTGCTGACGCAGTTGGTCGAGCGGGGCAACCGCGTCGCCCTCACACGCGAGTTGCTGCGCGGCGATTGTGCCACACTATTCCGCAGAACGCTGGCCACGCTTTCTGATGCCACACTCACCCATGTAACCGCCGCACTACAGTTTCTGACGGTAGCCGTGAAGGACGCACCACTGCTCGTGCTCGCGCGCCTACGTAGCCCTGCCGACGCACACGCCGCGCCTGCAGCCGCCTCTTCTGCCTCGATGATCCCGCTCACGGCAGTTGCCGCGCAGCGGCGCGCCGACATCCCACTACACCTTGCTGCCTTTCGCCTACAGCTGACGTACAATCAACGTCGCATCCGCCTCACACGGCTCGGCTTCCTGGTGCAGCTTGTGACGTCACCGATGCACAACGCTGTCGCTGACACCATCTGCAGCCACGGCGTCCTGACGCATCTCCTTGAGGACGCGGCCGAGCTCTTGCGCGAAGGCACAAGTGCGGGCGTGGCGTGTGCACTCAGCGCACTGCGAGTTGTTCGCGAGCTCTTCGTGCAAAGTCTCCAGATCACAGCGGAGCAGAAGCGCCGCGTCTTGCTGGCGCAGCGCAACATCTTTCGGTTGCTCGTACGTGCGCTGGAGTTCGACCCTGTGGCAGACAACGCCGCAGCCATTCTCTACGACATCGTCGACGAGACCATTGAGTCACCAGCCGACTACGCCAGCACGCGAGTTGAGTCCCTCGAGGATCAGGGCATGCCTAACTACCTCCTCTTCTTCTTGGTGCGCCAGCTGCGGCCAAAGGCGAGCGAGCGCATGTCGCAACTCGTGCTGTACATTCTCCAGCGCGCTCCAGACCTCATTCGGCCTTATTTCATTCGGGTCTCCGGCCACCTCGCTGAGGAGGGCAGCTCGCACGGTGTAGCGCCGTCGACGGCCCGGGTAGCAGTTCTCAACCTGATGACGCGCACGTTTCTGTGTCCGATGCCGTACCACCTCGCCGCACAGCAAGTGCAGCTGGAGCCAGTTGTAGCCAAGACATCCACCTTCTACACCATGTGTCCCCGTGACGTGGCGGACGAGATTTGCCCCGCATGGGTCGCTGAGTACGTGCACCGGCTGATCAATGGATCCACGAATCTGCTGACGCTCGTGCTGGCCATGCAGCTGACGCAGGCAGCGCTGATGCGAGCGAAGCGCGTGCTCCCCCTCGTACTCGCCGTCCAGAGTGCCTCTAGGAGAAACAATAGGCGGTGCACTGCTGGGGCTGCAGCCGCTGGCGGCAACACCGGAAAGACGGCTGTCTCGCTGCCCAGCCCGCGCAACTTCACCGTGGAGGATCTTGACGTTCTGCGCGGCAACGAAACAGCCGAGGCGGAGGTTTGGGACACGTACAACGCCCAGGTACGCCACCACCTGCAGGCAGCGCTGCCAAGTCGTGAAGAGTTTTGGCACCGCATGACACAACAACTCCACCGCACCTTAGCCGCCTCTGCCACCGCACCCAGGTCGTCAACGGCATCGCTGTCATCCACCCCCACCGACGCCATCCTGGAAAAGACACATGTTGTCGTGCAGCGCATGCTACTGCTCATGAAGAACTACGTTGACGTTTTTGACGTGCGGGTGCCGTGGCTGAGCGCTGTGCCGACGTTTCTGCCTGACCTTGCCCGTAGCGCCGTCCGCAGCAGCGGTGTTTCCCATGGCTCTGTGGGTGTCAAAGGAGGCAACGCACACGCCACGGCGCCCGCTGTTTCTGTGCACCCCATCACAGCCGCCCTGCAGAAGCATAACGACATACTCAAGTTGTGGCCAGCAGCGAGTGTGGCGCTCCTGTGTGAACTTCTCGCCGTCAGCCAGCAGCGCCGGGTGCCCATGATGAAGATGCATCACATCAATATGTCTCAGGCAGTCGGCATTGGCGAGTGGCCGCTTCTGCTCAGCATACTCCTCTGGGTGACACATCATCGGCAACATGGCCCAACGCGGCAGGAGAGTGTGGAGGCGGTGCAGGAAGCGCGGACAATGGGGTGGGCATCCCAGCTGCTGCTGTGGACTGTGCACAGCGTCACCATCCACTTCACCTGTACGATGGCGGAGACCCACCTATGGCTTTCCTGCCTGACACCCAACACAGTGCCAATCTTCCTCCATGTCCTCAACCATCTCTTGATGCGCAGTCTCTCGAAGGTGGCCGATCGCGTGACGCAGGAGTTGCGAGAAGCACAGCATGGTGTTTTGGCGGCCGCCGCCCTGCACTTCATTGATCGCGTGAAAGAGAAGCAACAGCAGAAGGGCGACGCGAGTGGAGACAAGGACGAGGGTGACGGCGCGCAGCAGCAGAAAATGTCGAGGGCGGAGTGTGTGAATAACAACGGCGGCGCCAGTAGCAGCAGTGCTAATCTGTGGGGTACCCACCTGCAAGCCTCCCTCTCCGAATTCGAGGGTGTGGTGACTCGTGTCGTGCAGCTGTGGGGAAGGCGCTCCAGCCTCTTGGCGAAAGCCGCAGTAGCCATGACACCTGAGCCAGGTGTGCCGCGGGTGACGCAGCAGCAGTCCATCGAAGTGCTAATACTTGCCGACCGGCAGCGGGGCTTTTCGACGGTGCCGCTCCGCTACAAGTCAACCTCGCAGTCAGCGCACCTTCGCACCTTCGCGTTCACCCTACACAGCCCTGTGCTGCCACCTCCAGAAGAAGAGGCAGCGATGGGCTTGCTGAGTCGGCTGAACATGGCCGTGTTTTCAGCATCGCCATTGGACAGGGAAAAGCGAGGCAGAGCCACAAAGCAGGCACCAGTGAACTCCAGTCTTGTTGAGGATGTCTTAATGGTACTCGGTATCGACGACTCCCTCGCTACCGCGGAGAATGCGACAATGTCCCAGACGCCTCCCTGGTTTGTCATGAACTCGGTCTGTTGGCAGGTTGCGGGCGTATTGTTGTCTCGCACACATAGCACTCTCTCTGCACCGTCATTCTGTAGCATCAGCATGGCAGAGGCTGCGCACGAACTCGCTTTAAGACTGGCACGAGCACTCCTGTCCCATGAAGCGGCGCTGGCAGCTCACTTGAAAGCCAACGCAGATCGCGAAGGGTCTCTCACTGGCCTCCTAGTCGTGATGCTTGTCTGTACCCGCACGCTGTTGCGATGCACTTCATCGGCTCGCACGGGTCAGAAGCAACCTTGCTTCTCCGTGGACGAGTGTGCAGCGCTGGGCCGCGTGTGCGTCGACGTGTACAGTGGCACTCTCAGCGTGCAGGACCGCCTTCTCTACGCCGTTTGCCTCACCCTTCACTACCTGAGCGCCTCTTGCCATGTTGCGCACCCTTCTGCTTCTACCCCCGTCTCTGTGGAGGAGCGAGGAGACGCAGCTGCAGCCGAGCAGCAACGGAAGACGCTGCGCTCGGCAGCTGCAAAGCATCTCTCGCCTAACTGCCACGAAGGTGCCGAGGTGCCAGACGCACTCGTGCAGCGCCGCTTCCTTCTCTTCGGGCACACAGCGAGTGTTGCACGCACCCCGGAGATGGAGATGCTCTCTTGGCACCTCGACACGCTGACCGAGGAGGACATGACTTGCATGGCCCTGCACGCCTCCTCACGTCTACATAACACCATTTACTTGGGAGACGGCAGTAGTGATGATAGCACCACCGACCTTCTGGGTGCCGTGTTCCCTGAGCTGCTCTCCCCCCGCGACGCACACGTAGCCGACCTCGAACGGCTGTCACTGCGCAATGTGTTGGACCCGCGTTACATGGTGCCTCTCGTGCACCGGGTAGCCGCCGCTCCAGCAGCTTTTTCGGCTCACTTGCCCACGGGACGAGTGATACCATTGCTACTGAAGGCGCTCACGTCGATCGACCTGCAGCTTCGCTCCGCGGCAGCTGCAGCACTGAGCATATTGTACATACCGAAGGGCGCTCTTCGAGTTGTAGTGAGCGTTGCGCGTATAAAACTCACCCAGATGCAGGTGTCCCCGTCCACGGGCAGCGCAGGGAAACGGTCGCAGCAACCTACGCAGCCACACCGCGCCTCTTCCCTTGTTACGGTGCCGCGTCTTCCCACGCCGCTGGTCATCATGCTAATCCTGTCGATTCGGCCGTTGGCTCGCTACGACGACATCCTGCATCACCACCTCGTCCACTTCTTGATGCACCTCAAGGCGGTCCTCGAAACTCCAATGCCCTTTGTCCGCTGGGCCACCACCCCTCCGTTGGTCGCCATCAGCGTCCCGCTGATGCTGGAGCGCCAAGAAGCCCTGCAGCTACGTACCAACAAGCTCAGTGACCGTGGCAAGAGCAGCGGGGGCGTCACGCAGGCATCTGCGGCCGATGTGGCACAGGAGCTTCGTAAGGAAATTCCACCACAGCTGACCTTCTTCCTGCAGCTTCTCCGGCACGCCTGCGAGGTACCACCGGACGGTGCCGCACTGATCGAGTCGAATGGGCTGGATGGATTGTTGCTGCTGTGCGATATGTTGACCGCCTCCGATCGGCAGCGGGGGGCCTATCTGCAGTGCCTCCTCGTTCTGTGCACGCAGTCTGCTGCCCTGACGCGATTGTTTGCAGGTGCTGGACAGGTACTGGCTTGGACAGTGTCCTTCCTTTGGCAGCTGTGCCGCGAATACGGCAAGGCGACCCCGTATCCGTACAGTGGCCAGACCTTCACCACTGCACTAGAGCTGCTGCGAGTGATGTGTGCCGCCACGGTACAGTCGAAGGCATCACTTGCAGAAGCAGCTGACCTCAGTGATGCGGCAACAGAGCAACTACGGGAAAGCATACGGCAGCTGCGTGCATGGGTGGTCGGTGCGCACGTGACAGCTCGCGACGTTCTCGACGTCTTCGATGGCATGATTGACCTCTGCGGCCACGCCGCCAACAGCCGGCACAGCGGCGCCGCCGCAGCAGACGACACAGACAGCATTGAAGAGACTAGTCAGGCTGAAGAAGCGCGTGTGGCATCCCCGGCACCAATTTCAGAGCCGTCCTCGGCAAAGCGCCATCGTGAAGCTGCATCGCGATGGGAAACGCACGAACCCCCGAAACGACCGCGCATCGATGGGACAACATAAGTCGGGAGAGTATGAGGTGTCGCTACATCCCTGTCTCGCTCATGACTCATGCAGGCACACGCACAGGAGTGGTGGTGGCTACGCATGCAATTGCCATCACAGTCACCGGTCACCCCTTTATCGACTTCAGTCCTCTGTGCTCCATGTCTGCCCTGCCCTTGTCGCCGACTGTGTATGGGTGTACGTCTCCGTGGTGCGTCTCTCTCTATGTGCCGTTGGCACGGTTGAGCGGATGAGGTGTAAGGTACAAAGTATATATATATATATATATTATATGCATAATCGTTGAACGCTTAACGAGAAGGATGATGAGGAGGCATGTGTACTGCGAGTGCGTTTGACTGCATGCGCGACCTCCTCCTGTTATGGTCATCGTCTCAATCTGTTGGATGCACTCAAGACAAGATAAAGAACGTGCACGCTTACGCGCAGTAATAGTCAGAGAAGCAGAGCGCGATCCCCCCTCCCCCCCCCCGTGCGTAACGAGCGTGTGTCGTGTGCCGTGGAGGAAGAGAAGGCACAGCAGTTCCGATCGAAGCACTTCAGGTGCGTAGAAGCACTCCATATCTTTCGGTGTCTGCGTGAGCCGTGGAAGCGGTGCCTGCGCACATTCACACAAGTGTATCCACCCCTTTTCCCTCCTATCTCTGTGCGTAGACGTCTGTGCATCATCTCTCCTCTTCTACGCTCCTTTATGTGCCTTCATCATCGTCGATCACCACGTCAGAGCACACCTCCCCGACCTGCAGAGCAACGTTGTACAGCTCGAGTTAAAAGCAACTGAAAGCGTGTGAGCGCCGTGTTGGGGCAAAGGTCTTGCTAAGAAAAGCATCTTCCGGCTCTGCCCTTCTTCTCAACCTCCTCCGCTTCCCGGCATATCTTTGTTGGCAGCGCACCGTGCGTGCGCTGTGCCACACTAAATGTCGCCGGTCATGTCGACAGCGCACGCCGTCTACTCTACAGGCAGTCATGCGTACATCGGAGGCGGTGGCGAAGGTCGCCATGCCTCTCCTTCTCCTTTTGTTGACTTGGCCAGTGAATCCTATGTTTTCACTTCACGAACCTCTTGCCCTCCCACACACGCCCACGCGCGCATTACTCATGTGTAGCAGGCGCTGCGCCGTTCCTTTCCCTTTTCAGCGCTGCCCACCATCGGTGCGTTTCCCACCGTTTGCTGAGGAAACCACCGGCGCCATACACACAATCTCAAAACCGCCCTTGCACACGTTGCACCCCATAGACCATTCACGCTTGGGCGCCCTACACCACTGGCGCCTACTGCGCCCCCTGTCGTCTTTTTCTACTACGACCTCTGCGCATGAGAGTGCCTCGATCGCTGACCAACGCTGCTACTCCATTTCTTCTTCTCATGTAGCGGATGAACTGCCAGTGCGACCACCCCGCGCGCTACCTCATCAGCCGTGATGGCAAGCCGTGCTACACCTGCGCCTTCGGGCGCTGCCGCTTCTATGCCCTGGCACCCGTGCAGTGCGAAGGGTACACCCGCGTCACTCTCGGTGCCCCGGGATGCCCTGTAGCCGACACTGGTGTTGTGCTGCGCTTTGAGGCACTGGTTCACCCGAAAAACAAGGACACCGCGTGCTTCATGATTCGCGTGCAGGGGGAAGCGTCCAGGTGGGATACGCTTCGTCTTTCCGTGCTGCAGGATTTACAGTTTGAAGGTATGTGGTACATGGCCGGGCGGGCCTTCCTGTACCCTATGGCGCAGTACACTCGTCTCCTCGCCGCTCTCAAGACTCGAGCACTGCCGCACGTAGCGTTTGAGGAGATCCCCAGCTTCTACTTTCGCTGCGTGGAGCGAATGCAGCAACTTCCACGGCAGTACGCAGATGACGTGGCTGCTGGACGCGCCTGCCTGCCAGACGCAGAGGACTGCGTGTATCGGCGCCTGAAGCCGTTCCAGCGAGATGGTGTGCGCTTCGTTCTGGAGCGCCACGGCCGCGCCATGATTGCCGATGACATGGGGCTCGGCAAGACGGTGCAAGCCATCGCCGTTGCTCACCACTACCGGGACGAGTGGCCGGTGCTCGTTGTGTGCCCCATGTCGCTCATGGAGAACTGGGCGAAAGAATTCAACATGTTCTGCGGTATCCCATTCGCACGCATCGCCATCCTGCAAGGTGCCAAGGCAACGGCAACGAGCCTGCATGCCGTCGCCATCGTCTCGTACAGCTCCCTGAAGTGTGTAGAGAATGCCCATTTCAACGTGGTCATCCTCGACGAGTCGCACTACATCAAAGCTGGGGCGGCAAAGCGCGCGCAGCAGTCACTCAAGCTCTGCCGCGCGAGCCGCCGTGTCATCCTCCTGTCAGGCACGCCCGCCATGTCACGCCCCATCGAGCTGTATGCGCAGCTGCAGGCAATTCAGCCAAGCCTGGTGCCGACCAAGGCCCAATTCGGTGCTCGGTATTGCAACTCCTTTGTCGGTCGATTCGGCATCGACCTCACCGGACACGCCCATCCCGATGAGTTGCACAGCCTGCTGCGTCACTTCTTGATTCGACGCACAAAGCGCGAGCTAGGCAGTGAGCTGCCCTCCAAGTCTCGCCAGCTGCTCTACGTGTACATCACAGAGAAAGAAAAGAAGGCGCTGGAGAAGCAGATCATCGCCTTGCGCCGCAGCCTTAGCTCAGCGTCCGCCGCAGCCACCAGCTCAAATTCCTTTCTCACGGACAATGGCGGGGGAGACTGGGCTGCGCGGGCACCGAATGTATTTGAGATGAAGATGGCCACCGCACGTGCCAAGATACCCGCGGTGCAGGATTACGTCAGCGGCATTGTGGAGCAGCACCTCGATTCAGGTGAGAAGCTTATCCTGTTCGCGCATCATCAATGCATGATGGAGGCGCTCCGGAGCGCGGTCGAGGCGGTGCGGCCACGCCAGCCCATCGACTACATCTACATCTCCGGTGACACACCACCGGCGCAACGCGAGCCAGCTGCAGAACACTTTCGAACAGAGGCGACATGCACTGTGGCTATACTTTCCATGCAGTCTAGCGGCATTGGTCACAACTTTACATGTGCGTCCACGGTAGTCTTCACTGAGCTTGATTGGAACCCCAGTACCCACTTGCAGTGTGAGGACCGTGTGCACCGCATCGGCCAGGCGCAGCCGTGCCACATCAAGTACCTGCTGGCCGAGGGCACCTCCGACAGTGTCATCTGGCCACTGCTACAGACGAAGCTGAGCGTCACCACCGCCATGTTCGAGACGTCGAATACGACTGGGGCGGAGGTGCACCTGTACGACGGTGCGGACAAGCAGAATGTGGCCAGGCGTGACGTGGTTACCGTGACAACTGCGTCGACTCCCTCTACATCACAGCAGAGCACGTTGGATCAGTTTATGCAGCCGCATCTGTCACAAACGGTGTCGAAGAGAAGCGAAGAAGTCGACGTGGTTGTGGGGCCAATGCAAGAATCACCGAGAGTCAGCAAACACTCGCAATCGTCGGTAGGGCACACTGCACTTGCATCACTGGAGAGAGACGCTCCGCCGCTCCTGCTGACACCGACAAGCCCTTCCCAGCAGCAGCGGCTGTCGGCGAGCCTCACAGACACCCCCATATCTTCCTTACGCGGGAACACGAGCGGCAGCGGCGTCGCCACTGCACCTATTACCGCGACGACGGCACCAACAACCCCGCCGCTGCTGATTCCGTTCTCCGAGATGGGCGATGACTTCGTGATGACCTCTGCTCTGCATTCGAGCAATACCTCAGCATCGCGTCGACCGCGTCTCTATGCTAATAGTGGTACCGGCACTATACAGACCACCGCACTATCCTCCTCGCTGTCTAGAACGGCGCCTGACTCCACACCAAATAGTGCCAATAGCATATCTGTGCTCGACCTCATGCGGCACGCGTCGTCCACAAACGCGGGTGTTGGATCAGCTGAAGCGGAGCCGTCTCATTCAGCGCGCGCCGTTGGTGTTCCCTGTGTTGTGGACCTGAGTGAGCCGGTGTCACCTCCCGCGCCAACGCGGTCACCCCCGTCGTCGTCGGCTGTCACTCGACCAATGACGGGCATTACCGCCTCAGCTGGCGTCATGGCCCCACCACGTCGCACTGTTTTCACCTTATCCAATGTGAGCACTAAGGCCCTTGCGAGCACAGCGTCTGCGTCAACGGTGACAAGCAGCTGCCCAAGCAGCCACGCGAGTTTTTCTGCACCAGTGTCCCCATCACCAGGGATGCCAAAGACCGCCGCTGTGCACGTGCCGCTGCGACCCAATCTGCACTTGAAGCGGCCACGCATTGATACCGAGCACGGGGGTGGCGGCCGTACCAGCAAGTGCGTCAACGCCACCAGTGCTAATACAAGCAGGCCGACAGCAATAACCATGTCACAAGTAGAGATGAACTCTGTGACAGGGCGCGCCGAAGCAGCTGGTTCAGTGACATTGGATACGCAGGCAACCTCGGTGCCGCAAGCCGGTGCCGCGGCACTTGCTGCCCTTGCATCCCCAACCTCACTGCCCGTACATACGCAGCCAGTGATAGTGCACCCTATCATGTTAGCTGCGTCGTCGTCGTCGTCGTCGGCGTCCGCGCTGTCCCCAGACTTCTCGGCCCCATCTCCTATCGCCTCCACACCGAGACGAACGCTTTTTAAGCTCGTGAGTAAAGAGTCTGACGCTCCCTCTTCATCAATGCCTGCAAAGCCGTAGTGACGTACAGGTGGCAGCTACGCGTGTATTGAGTGATGCCCTGCTTCGGAAGCGTGAGGCTGTCACTCCTCTGGTGCAACTGTGCTACGACGAGATGCACTGAAGTAGTGTGGCGCCTCGACTCCGCCAACACGATCACGCCTCTCCTGTCCTTCTTTGTATTCTGAGCCAACGTAGCAGCGCGTTCTGCGCTGAGACACTAATATGTGTGGCCAGTGAGAATGGTGCTCACACGCGCATACACATCGACACATCTTCTCATGCATGGGGCTGGTACATCAACGAGTCCTGGGATGTAGGGGTGCGCTGAGGGTGAGAGGGGTGGGACGCTTGACAAGTAGACGTTGCAGAGCCGGCACGTGGCTTCTGTGTTTCATCTCTGCTGGCACTCACTCAAAGAAAAGATGGTCTGAGCTCATGGCAGCGCGGTAGCCAACGGTGTCCTCGCGCACTTCTGTATGCGTATGTACTCGGGCCATGCTAAGCGGGCGCAGCAGCGCTCTCCTGACTATGTAAGTCTTGAGGTTGCTGCTGCTGCGCTTGCTCGCCATTTGTGCTTTGTTCCCCACTCCGCTTTCATGGTAAACTCGTAGCAGGCGTTTGTCAGGGTGTATGCGTCACAACGAAACGAGTACACAAGGTTGTAGGAACCGGTTGTGTAGGCAAGACCCACGCTCCTCAGACGTCCTGCTTTCTCTAGGGGAAAGCTGATGTTTGCTTTTCCGCTGTTCTTCACCTCACTTGCTTTCGCTCTCACCCCCTCCTGCCTCCTGTCTTTTTGTGGCACCTTCCACCTCCTACACGTTGCGTGTCCTTCAGTCACCGCACGCAGCATGGACGTCGCACATAATCGCTCGATCGGGTTCGTGGGGAAGGAGATTTTGTTCCGCAAGATCGAGTTTGAGCGCTACCGGAAGCCGCAGGTCGTTGAGTACCCCCGCAGCGCCATCGTCCTCAACCCGCAGCACACACGTCAGCTCCGCGATGCGATGTGCACGCAGCGGCAGAGTGGTGAAGGCAACGGCAGCGACGCAGACGACAGCAACGAGGGGGCGTCACCCCGTGGATGCTCGGATAGCGACGATGACGACGACGACGACGACGACCCGCGGCGTATCGACAAGGCGACACAGCTGTGCTCCGACGCGCAGTTTCGCAACCTCCTATACTTGCGCTGGCAGAGCATCACGCCGGTTGGGATGGGTCTCGTAAACCTTGGCAATACGTGCTTCGCCAACAGTGTTCTGCAAGCACTCGCCCATACCCCCGCAGTGGCACAGTACTTCATGAACACGTTTCGCTCAGCAGACAACCAGCTTGGCGCGCCTTTCGACTTTTCCTTCGCCCTCGCGGAGACGTTTCGCAAGATGCAGCACGCACCGCAACAGGGCCGAGCCGGTGGCGGTGGTGCCTACCGACCTGGGCAGATCATGAGCAACCTCCGCCTACTCTCGAAGCACTTCTCCATTGGGCGACAGAGCGACGCGCACGAGTTTGCGGTGCAACTTCTCTTTGCATGTCAGAAGTCGCTGCTGCACCGCCTTGTCGGCTCTAAGAAGGTGCACCCGCGGGTGGCACACACCACCGCGCTTCACCGCATCTGCGGCGGCTACCTGCTCTCACAGGTGACTTGGTCACGCCAGGAAGAGATTCAGCAGCTCCTGCGCGCCGGCAAGCAGCAGGAGGCGATGGACCTCAAGATGGAGGCAAAGCAAGCAGAGGGGAAACGGGCGCAGCGCGCCTCACGGCACGGGCTCGATTCTCAGACCCTGTGCTCCAACACCTACGACCCCTTCACGATTATCTCGGTGGAGTTAGCCGGGCACACGCTGCAGCACTGTCTTGACAAGTTCTGCGCGGTCGAGGCGCTCGATGGCCGCTCCTACCTCTCCCCACGCCAGGTAGGCGTACGTGCGAGGAAAAAGTTTAGCATCCACATCCCGCCCCCCGTTCTCGTCATCCACGTGAAGCGCTTCACCCACACGGGCAACAAGATCAACAAGCACGTCTCCGTCCCGCTAGAGCTGGATATCACCCCCTACTGCACCCCCCTGTCATTGGCGCCATCGTCGCCACCGCCGAATCACCCGCAGTCACAGAACGGTATGTCGTCTCCGGTGACAGCGCAGCGGCTCGATTGCCAGTACGAGCTCAATGCCGTGTGCATTCATGAAGGGCGCTCCCTCGACTACGGCCACTACTACACCCTGGCAAAGGCCCGTAATGGTGTGTGGTACGAGTTCAACGACAGCCACGTGAGTCGTATTCCAGAGGACCAGCTGCAACGGGCGCAGGTGTACATGCTGTTCTACTCTCGCAAGCCCGCAGTCTCCGCTGAGAAGATGCAGTCGCCGCGCCAGCAACAACAACACAGCACCCGCGGCAGCACACAGGCCTCTGTGTCGTCTTCTGCCGCCGTCAAACTCGGCATGGGGGCCGAAGTGGAAGAAGACGAGGCCGTTGGACGAGAGCTGAGTGAGTCAGAGGTGCAAGTGCTGCTGGCAAAGCGCGGTGCAGTGCAACGGCAGCCGAGCAATTGGGACGGGAATCGCACGGTCTCGTCCGCGATAGCTGCCGAGAACCCCCCACTCCAGTCCGGGACCTCTAGCGATGGCAATGATGAGGGCCCCATCGCTGAGCACACGTCGTTGCCTTCGAGCAAGACTACCCGTGCGCACACCATGAAGCGCATGCAAGAAGCGCTTCCAACGGACTCGGACAGTGATGACGACGATGAAAAGAAGGACCGTGCATATGTACGCCGGCTGCGGGCACAGATCAATGGATGCGTGTTGCAGGATAACCTTATTGCGGCAGACGCAGCACCGCAGCCCTTGCAACTCGGTGACGAGCACGACACAGATGCGGACGGCGAGGCACCGCTCAAATCGGCCAAGGTTTCACTGTATGGTGGCGTGATTAAATCATTGAAGCGCGTTTTGAAAGACGGCGCCGACGGTAATGCGTCGGATGGCACAACAGCATCTCTGCAGCAGCGCAAGATCCCCAACTTTCGAGTTGGCCGACATGCTGTGCAAGCACTGCATCAGCGAAAAGTGCTGAACACCCCTGAGACGGTGCGTCGACCGGCATCGGCACCAAAGTTTCAGCAGCGCATTCGCGATCCCATGTGGGAGATGGAGATGGACCGTGGCAAGGTCAAGAAGGTGAAGTCAAAGGAAAAGGTGCCGAATGCGTTTGATGGTGTCAACCCCTTCCAAGAAGTCTCACGAGGCATGTTCGACGTTCGTGGGCGGCGGCGTCAGGCGTAGGAAGAGCTTCTGTGACGGTACATTTTTGTACGTGTGCGTGTGTGTGTGATGCTGCTGCGTTGGGTGCAGAGCATCGCTCCCCCTTCCTCTTCTCCTCACTCTACCAAACAATATACAGGCACAGGGTCACCTGCTGCTGAAGCACCGCCCTCGCTACCAGGTAGTGCGCGTCGCCTCCCCTCGCCTCGTCCCTCCCCCCCCCCCCGCCCCGCCCCGCCAGTGCATACGTTCGTGGCTCTGTGGATGTTTCACGTCTCTCGATTAAGCTCTTACGAAATTCCCCTTCGCGTGTGCGATACCTGTCTTCTGTGTATAAGTGGGCAATAAGAAGGAGCGCAAGCGACAGCGGATGATGCGCTACCCGCCCCCATGCCCCCACCCCCACCCCTCCCCCAACTCTACTGTAACTTGTGAGTCGTCGGCTGAGAGTTCCTGTCATCCTGAGGATGGTGGAGTAGGCCTATGGGCTATCTCCCCCACTCACCCTCACTGATCAGCTCTTTGTGTGTCAGCCCACACCACGTGCAACCGGCCGCCTGTGCACGACAGCGCGTACGCACGCGCACACCTACTCAGCAGAGCGTGAGAATGACAGGAGGGGAAATAAAAGCCACTTCACAAGCCAGAGACGTCGAGAGGCAGTGACGCATCCTTGGATCGCCCCCTCTTCGTTGGCTTAGGCAACCTCTGTTGCAGGGCTTCACAGCCCCCTCCACCTCCTCCTTGTCTTGGTGGTGGGCAGAAAGAAGTCGGCAGCTAGCTGTTCTCTCTTGCGTCTTGCTGGCACACTCTTTCCCCTTCTTCATACCCTTCGTTACTCGCTTGCCTTTCTCCGATGTCCATGCGAGGCGTATCACACGCTCAGCCACGCACGCACATACACAGACGCATACGCCCATCAATGCTCTGCGTTCGCCACCTCAAAGTTGATTAGACTCTACGCAGTATCATACCCTCTCACCTTCCGCTCGGCGCTCTTTCTCTCATCTTCGGGTCTTATTCGCATCCCACATTGTCATCAATACCCCAACTAACGTCTTAATCAAGATGATGCGCCGTGTCATTGCTCAGCCCGTCGCCCGCCGTGCGGCGGCCGCTTCCAGCGCCCTCGTGGCTGCCCCTCGCCAGGCCTCCACTGTCGCCATCTCCATCCAGGGCCTGCACTACGTCGGCACTGGTCTCGGCGCCATCGCCCTCGGTGGTGTTGGCATGGGTATCGGTACCATCTTTGGCTGCCTGCTGATCGCCTGCGCTCGCCAACCCAACCTGACCAAGATGCTCTTCAACTACGCCATTCTCGGCTTTGCCCTGACGGAGGCCATTGGCCTGTTCGCGCTGATGCTCGCCTTCCTCATGCTCTTCTCGTAGGAGGAAGGTACGTGACGTCTGCGGTTGTCTTCGTGTGTGCCTGGATCTCCCGTGGACGGTAATGACTACTCCGGAGTGCTCGGCGGATGCCGTAGGGGGTGTAGGAGTAGAAAAGGACGTATGGCATCTCTCTACGTATGTGCGTGCAAATGTAACGAACAGCACGGAAGAAGGGCAGAAGAAGGTGTCGGCTTGCTTCTCCCTTACACCTCGCGACTCCCTATCGCAAGCACCCCTCTGCCTACCTCATCATGCATCTCCCCTCGCTTTCCGCGCCATGCACAGCGCCGCGTCCGTTGAGCCTGTGGCAGATGTAAACACACACGCACGCATTTGCGGCTCCATTCCTATTAGTCTGCCGCACCTACCTGTGTAGTGTGTGTGTGTGTGTGTGTGTGCGTGTGTCATACTTTATAGGTGTTTTCTTCTTTCAAGTAGCTGTAGGGGAAGTGCCGCCCTGATGCAGAGCGAAAAGCGAGGAAAGCAGAGGGTGACTTCAGCAGTGTGTCTGTGTCTGTGTGTGTGTGTGTGTGTCCTTCATGCATCTGGGGCCGTAGCGACGGTTCTCCAGTCGTCACCACACCCAGCACGCACCTCCCCTTCGGTATGTAGTGCCGTGTGTGTGCCGTTTGGTATCTCCTCGACTGTTAGCATTGTCTTCCTCCTCTCCTCACCCGTTCCGGGAGCATCGCGGCGCTGCAGGAAAGCTGCACGCGTGTGTGGTTACAAATATCAAAGGTAATGTAGCATATAAGAAAGGACGCATGAAAAACGAACGCTAGGAAGGTGGTGCAAGTGCGCTCGCACCGAATAGAACGTAAAAAGCAAAACGTTGAACAGCGAGGGAGGGCAGAGTTCTCTGCCACTCTGCATCGCCGCCGCATGCTGCACTGGACTAGAGAGAACTCCCACCAGACAAAAGTATTACATGTACGTGTCCTTCCAGTGCGCTCTCTTGCTCTCACTCTAGGTAAGCGTGTGCGTGTGGGATCACATGATGGCGCCGGTGACTAGTTAAGCGATGGACCTCGTTGGTCTGTGCACCACACGAGGAGTGTATGACACTCATAATACAGGACGCCTTCTCTGTGGACACGCCCGTCATTTTCCTGGCGCTTTCATCGCCGTCGTCGTAGGTCACCGTTCGCCCTTCGTTGTGGTCACTCGAAGCCTTCTACGTCCGCTACCGTACGGACTTCTTCTTCCCTTTCTCCCAACCTCCGACCCGCCCCCGCTCCTCTTCGCGTGTGCACCGCTGTTCGCGCAGAACCTCCGGCTGGAGTCGTCAACGTTTCGTTGTTGTTGGAGGGAAGAGTCTTTATCTGCACACGATAGCAGCATACGTGTTGGTGTGGCATACAATACTCCTGCACACACGAGAGCGCGCGCGCACACACACAAGAACACGCGCGCGCCCGACGACTGCCACCATCAGTGCGTTGGCACCTTTAAATCCTCACTTCCTTCCTTTTAGAGTACAAGTCCAACGCATTCACCGCAAGAAGTCAGAACTGGAGCAGAGACGGAGAGGCACGCACGACTGCGGAAAAAAAGAGGCTGAGCGAGTGCACTCGTAACGAGCCGCCTTGCATCTTCTCTCTTCCCCCCTCCCCCTTCCATCTCGATCACGCATGCGTACATATATGTATCTATGTATATTTTACATATATATATATACACATATACATATACAACATCACACATCACACATCAATACTGAACGTCTATAACGCACACGCCCCGTACGGTTGGCGTGCCTCTCTCTTATTACCAGAGCTACTCGCTCTTACGTGTCGATATCATGAGCAGCCGGATCTGTGTGGCGGTGCGCAAGCGCCCCATCGCGGACCCGGAGCTAGACATCGTCGAGACGCCAACGCCGAAGTGCATCGTGAATGAGCCGAAAATAAAGTACGACCTCTCGCACTACACGGACCGGCACACCTTCACCTTTGATGAGGTGTTCGGGGAGACCTGCACCAACGCCGGCGTGTACCAGCGTTGTTGTCTGCCACTCATCGACACTGTATTCAACCATGGTAACGCCACATGTTTTGCCTACGGGCAGACCGGATCTGGCAAGACTTACACCATGCTGGGCTCGCAGAAAGAGCCCGGGCTGTACGCTATTGCCGCACGCGAGATCTTCGCACGTGCCAACAGCATCGAGGCGGTTGTCTATGTTTCCTTCTACGAAATTTACGGCCGGAAAATATTCGATCTCCTTAACAACCGGCAGCGCCTCTTCGCTCGCGAGGATGCGGACAAGGTAATCAACATCTGCGGGCTCAGCGAGCATCAGGTAACAGACATCCAGGAGATCTTCGACGTGATTACGGCGGGTAGTGCCTACCGTGCAGCGGGCCAAACCAGCGCCAACGCAGAGAGTAGCCGCTCCCACGCCGTGCTGCAGGTGGAGGTGCGCGACACACGGAATACCAACGCACGGCGTGCGCCCAAGACGATTGGACGTATTTCCTTCATCGATTTGGCGGGTAACGAGCGCGGCGCCGACACATTCGACTGTGACCGCAAGACACGAATGGAGGGGGCAGAGATCAACAAGTCTCTGCTGGCACTGAAAGAGTGCATTCGGGCCCTCGGGATGGGCAAGAGCCACGTCCCCTTCCGAGGGTCTATCCTGACCGAGGTGCTGCGCGACTCCTTCACGGGCAACAGCCGTACCACTATGATTGCGACTATTTCGCCTTCCTCGCAGCATTGCGTGAACACCCTCAACACGTTGCGCTACACCCAACGCGTGAAGGACCTTGGCGGCGGCATCGGTGGTGGTGCGAAGATTGAGCAAGTGGCCGGCAGCCCGCCTGGTCGCCGGCCACCTGCACCGCGTCGAAAGCCCTTCGATGCGCTTCCTGTGAAAAGTCGCCCTGAGTGGGTATCAGACTTCGCTTCAGACCCATCACCTGACATGTCCCCGTCCGACAACGGCGGCGAGGGTGACGGGGTTTCAGCAGCTGCCGCGCCCAGAAACGTCGCGAAACCTCGCGGTCGGCAACCGTCGGTGAACCGCGGCAGCGGTGCATCCCCGAAGACCCCAGCCGTGGTGAAGGTGAAGGATCCGAAAATTGCGACCATTGTGCAGAACCACATTGCCGCCCTGGCGTCCGACGACGACGATGACATTGACGACGACTGTTGCAACTACCCGCCCGCTGCGGAAGAGGGTGGTGTGATGCAGCGAGATGAGGAGCGTCAGGTGCGCAAAGTGCACGCCTACGTCGTCGAGGAAATTGCAAAGGCAGAGGATAAGCTGATTGCACTGCACCGCCGGCACATCGACTCCAAAATGACAGGCATCAAGGAGGAGATCACAGCGATCCAGTCTTTTGAGGAGTCCGACTCCGTTGACGAGTACGTGACACGGGTGCGGGTATTGCTGATGAAGCAGCGGGACGACATGAACGAGATCTTGACGATGCTGAACGGCATTGGGTCGATGCTGCGTGATGAGGAAGACCTGTCCAAGACTCTCACTTCAAGCGTGAATGCGCGGCGATGATGTTGATGGGGTGACGGAGGTGCGTACTGGAGATCGAAACGATATGAAGGCGGAGGCTAACAGTGGAGGAAGGGGAGCACAAGAAACGTAAACGGCAACACCAGCGTGGTATACTGATCCTCGTCTTTGTCTGTTTGTTTTTTTACCTTTGTTGCCCCCTCCCCTTCCTCTCCGCTGCACAGGCGCATGCATGCATGCATGCATGCGTGCATCACTTCAACATCCCCCCTCACCCCCACCCGTGGTTTTCCGTTTTTCTCCTTTCTGTGCGCTTGTTTCTTCCATCGACGGGATGTGGTCGCGTGCCCAGTACTCGCGTGGCCTCTTTCGCGCTGGATGTATTTTACCGCATGGCACACACGCGCACCCACACACACACAGAGAGAGAGAGAGAGATGCGCCTTCATGCATTGCCCGATCTAGTGGTTCCTCTCGACTTTTGTATTGCGTCACACCCTTCTTTCTTCTTTGGGGGGAAGGGGGCTCTCCCGTTGTAGCACGGGATTCGTTATTTTCTTCCCTCCGCCTCTGAGTTCCTGTGTGTGTAGGCGTGTGTTGTAGGCCACTCTTGGCCGCCCACACATACCCACCGGCGGCCTACAGGGCAGCGGCACCGAAAGCCGTGTCTCCCTTTTGCCTTTTTTTTTCGCTGTCGTTACGTTTCAACTATTACACACACACATACACACACACCTGCCCCTCCCCCTCCCCCATGACAATCATTGTACTCCCTCTCACTTACCGTGCACCCTGACCCACTCCTCCCTCCCTCCTTCCCTCTCTTCCCCCAGCCGATTGTCCTAGGGGTGGGGATGGGTAAGGATGCCAAGTGCCTGCGGAGGAAGGGGGGAAAAGACACGGGGAAGGTCTGTACGCGGCGCATTCCTCCTCCTTTCGTACGTGCTTCCTCGTCTGTTTTGTGACTGCTGTGTTTCTGTGGTACTGCAACTAGAAGGGATAGAGGCAGGGGAGACGTGGTCCACCGGCTTGTGTACCCCCCCCAGCGTGGATAAACGCCGGTGTACGTGCAAGGGCTCATGTAGGCGTGTTTGCACGTGTGGTTGGAGTGCGGTGTGGATATGGACCTGTGAAGTGGCCGGGTGCGGTATGTGCAGTGCACGTGTGCCCCCTCCCGCTCTCCCACACCAACACTCACCCACCCCCACGCACACACGTCCATGTTGCCATGTAAAGCACCGCAGTCCATAAATCGACGCTGATGATGGCAGAAACGAAAACCAATAACAAATCGAAAGTGTACATGAAGAGAGGCGCACACCCCGAAAACGAAGAAGTGCTGTGCAGGGGTGCAAAGCAGAGCAGATGCAGACGGGCATACTGCCGGAGGGCCGGTGGAGGACGGAGGGGAAGGTGTCTGACTCCTCCTCGCTCTCTCTATGTGCGCAAACACATACACGTGCCGTCAGTCCTTTTCTTGTGCTCAGAGCGCACGATCCGCTACCGCTTCTTCATCTCCTTCCTCCTCCCCACCCCACCCCACCCCACCCCACCCCCACGCCCTCCTATAGGGCATAAATATTGATGCGTACACGTGTGTACTGATCATGTGGCTCCACGTGTCCATCCTCTCTTTCCCATGTACCTCTCTCTCTCTCGATGACTTGGCTCTCCCTACGTAATTTGTGCACCACAACTTTCCTGCCCCCTCCCCGGTGCTTTGAGCCATCAGCCCGTAGTGCCCTCCGTTTTCATAGGAAGCGCTACCTCACCGGTTCTTCCCACCAGAAGCGGCATCCCCCTCCCTCCCTGGAATTCTTCTTCATCGAGCGCATATATTGCGCGCACATTGCTTCTACTCTCTGCACTATATTTGCTCACTGTGTGTGTAACAGCTCACATAATTAGATACGTGCGTGGCACGGCGGTATACATACGCATACACGGAATCTTGCACCAGCACATGGCCTTGTGGTGCTGTGGAGCAGATGGCATCTCCAGTGTCACCTCCAAGAATGCGGCGCAGTTGCGCAGCCTGGAGGCAATGGGCCTCTCGCGCGGCCACGGTCCACGCCTGCGTCGCACGGAGGTGCAGGTACCCGTTACCCTCAACGTCTACAGCCTGGTAGAAAGCAACAAGAAGCTGTCCAAGATGGGCATGGGTGTCTTCCACACAGGCGTTATCGTGTA
This sequence comes from Leishmania tarentolae, assembly GCA_033953505.1. Classification (NCBI taxonomy): domain Eukaryota; phylum Euglenozoa; class Kinetoplastea; order Trypanosomatida; family Trypanosomatidae; genus Leishmania; species Leishmania tarentolae. The sequence continues at coordinate 221,623 of CP119848.1, forward strand.
CGGCATCGAGTGGGGATACGGCGAGGTCGTGGACAACCCCAACACCTCTGGGCTGTTCTGTGTGCATCCCGGGGAAGCCGCCGGCACCCTCTACCGTACCATCCGCATCGGACACACCACCCGGTCGCCCATGCAAGTAGACACCATCCTGCACCGGCTGGAGAATGAGTGGCGCAGCAGCGATTACCACATCTTGCACCACAACTGCAACCACTTTGCCCAGGCCTTCTGCGATCTTCTGAGCACCACAGAGAAGCTTCGGGTGCCGTCGTGGTGCAACCGCGCCGCACGTGTCGGCGACCGCATCATCCCACGCCGGCTGGCTACGAAGGTGCAGCGTATGATGGGCGACGAACCGCCCAAGGCATCTGTGCCAGAGGCGCGGGCGTTGAACATCAACGAAGTGCCTGCATCGGTGGTACCACACGAGTGGTACCTGCACCCCAGCATCTCCCAGCCGCTGCGGTATATAGACGAAAGCAAGCCGCCCTCTATGGGCACCCAAGATGGGCACAGTACCTCGGCATCCGTGGGAGTTGTTAACGGCGGCAGCGCACACTACAGCGCGAGGTGCAGCATTGTGCAACCGAAGGTCTACGAAATAACGGACACTAGAAGTTTGCGCTCGTCTATCACCGGGCGCGAGACGTACTGCAGCACGGACGAGAAGGGAGGCATCATGCACATGATGGCCATCGAAGAGACGCCCACAGTAACCCCCTCTTCTTGGCGCGCGTCCGCGGGCAAGTCCGCTGCGTCTCAACACGCGACCAAGCCCACATCCGTTCAGAGTCCGGCACCGCCGTCTCCCGGTATCACCTTCAGCAGCGGAGCGCAAGACCGCGTGGTGCTGCAGCGTGTGCGGGCCTCGCCCAGCCCGTCGCACAGTGTAGCGCCCACCGGATCGCCACAGGTCTCGGCGATGGAAGTAGCGGTGAAGAACGTCCCCCTGAGCGAAATTAGCGATGAGCCGTCGCCTCCCGTCGTGCCACGTCTGCCGCTCACGTGTTCCCTCAGCAGCGGCACCGCCAACTCTCGAACGGCGACGCCCACGGGCAGCACTACCAGCCGGCATCGAGAGGAAAGTTTGGAGCAGCAGCAGTACGTTGAGAACAACTCGAGGAAAGAGGATGCAAAAGCATCCTCGGAGAAGTTGCTGTGCAGGATGCGTAATTCGTATGAGTCGCTGAGCGTGGAGCTGTCTGCTCACGCAAACTTCTCGGCACAGCCACCGTCGTCACTCCGTGCTACCTCGAGTGCGATGCCAGTCGGCTGCATTTCGACTTTGTTGCCCACTTTGCCGAACCCACCAGCCGAGGAGGTCACTCAGCGCAGCAGCGACAGGATGGCAGCTGAACACGATGTCAGCACTGATATTTCGAACATATCCAGCGAAGTTAACAACACAAGCGGGGACCTCGCGTCAGCCAAGCACCAACATAGACCACAGAGCGCCACTACCACCAGCGTACACAAGGCGCAGAAGCCAAGCAGAGATCCCGGTAACGAATTCAGCAACGTCACTGCTGTGCCGGCCTGCGGCACACCCTCATCATCTACCACCGTAGCAGCGTCACCAGCGGGCATCAAGCATAAGAACAGCTCGGCGTGGAAGTTTCTCAAGAACCAGTGTGGCTTCTTGAGCAAAGCTGGCAACGGAAAGGCCGTCTCCAAGTACCTCTCCACCCCGTCGTCGAGTGGCAATATCCCCTCCGTTCGCAGCAGGGGCCCTCACGTTGAAGCCGTCTCCATGTCGTCGGCAAGGTCGGCGCCATCCTCTCCCTCCTCTCTAGAGCCTGAGACGAGTGACGAAAGGAAAGAGGCCCCTGTAGCGGCTGATGGTGACTCCATCAATCCTACCGCAGAGGCAGCACGGGCGTGGAGGAGGGAGGAGGGAGACCACACACAAGTGCTCCTGTCTGCCGCCTCGGTCCCTCCTCCGTCGCCCCACGCCGTATCGAACGAGATGCAGGCTGTGAACGGCACTACACCGATGCCGACAACGGCTGTGTTGCAGAACGCCCCTCGTCTACCGCAGCGGGGTAGCGACCTGTCAGCATCCACAACTGATCTGCTGCCATGGTCTCCTGAGCGGCGCCTGTCGCGCAGTGCGACGCCGTCGATGCAAGGCGGCATTCTTTCGCCTGGGAGCCCTCTAGATCTGGGCGAGGCAACAGTAGCGTCTCAGCTCATGGACAGTCCAGGGCCCCAGTTGCCGCCATACTTCGTAACGCCAGAGCGACCTAACATCATCACGAGCAGTGAGGCTGTGACGATGGTGTGCTCGCCTGCCACGGCGCATCAGCAGCGCCGGCGTGCCAGCTCATCGGCCGCCATGAGCGACACCCCGCCTCCGAAAAGGGAGCAGCTGCGGACATCCATCCCCTTTGCCGTAAGGCCGCACGGCAATGACGAGAACGACGCACCTGCGCTCCAGCTGGATTTGGGCAGTGATGAGGCAGAGGAAGCGGGTATGCCGTCTACGACTGACGAGACGGCAAATGTGCCGACGGTGCCATGTTTGTGGGATCCTTCATCACTGCACTGCGAGGAAACCACGACGGGTGGAGGTCGAATGGGCGAGCACGCATCCAGCGACTACAGCCAAGGTTCCCCGGCTGCGCAACATAGCCATAACACCCAGCTGACGGATCCGGCACGCCTCAGCCCGACGCCTTCCCAGGGCATCTCAGCGCCGGAAGCCAATCCGCTCCCTACCTTATCCCCATACGGTACTTATTGATCGATGTTTTAAAAAATCAACCACCCTCTTCGTTGCGTAGACTGAATTCGCCTCCGTTTTTATTTGTTTCACTGTCTGCTTCCGCTCTTGTGTCCTGGCGCGGCGACACTACAGCATCCCTTCTGTTTCGTTAGGTCTATCTCAAACGAAAGCACATCCCTTGTATAGAATTTGAACTCGGTGCTCTTATTGCTGCGTTGCCCTGCTGCTGCCCAGTGGAGCCTTTGCCTCTGTTTCGTTTTCCGCCGCCCACGCACAGGCGCGCGTTCTTTGATACAAGGTGGCCTGTGTGCGCCACAGCCGCTTCCCTACCTTCCGCCCCCCCCCCCCCAACACACACACAAAAAAAAAGAACGCACAGAGCCACCGCAAAGCGTGCAGAGGAGCGGCCCCAAAACCCCCCAGCGGGCCCCCACACCACCGCCGATAACGCGCCCACCACCCTACCCCACACCCTCCACCGCTTTTCAGGCAACCCAACCCCCCCCCCCCCGCCGAAGCCGGTGGCCCCCGGCCGAAAGGGCGAGCGGTGCGCCCCCCGGAAAGACACCCCGATGGAGCCAGGCCCATCACCACCATAAACAAAGCACCACCGAGCCCCCCCCCCGCCGAGAGCCCAAAGGGTGTTTCAGTTAAACCTTCACCAAAAGCCCCGCAAACCAGTGGTGAAGGTAAACATACATATCAGCTGAAAGACTAAAGCAAAGCACCGTACCCTCTAGGGGGAACATATGATGAAGTGAGTTCTTTGGGCGCGCGTAAGTCTTCCGTTAGTTTTTAAACGAATTTGAAAGCGCATTATGTATATCCTTTCTCTCTTTTTTTATACGCCCCTTATGGTGTTTCCCAAGCATCTTCTTTACCACTATGAATATTCGACTCTTCTTCTATTTTTTGTGCCTGCTTTTTATTTCTTCTCATTACGGACATTCCACAGTCAGTACAATGTGGAAAAACACTCTCATTGAAATAAGCAGCCGCGCCAGCAAGAAGACCACACGCCCTGTGCTACATAAATTGCAAAAACCGGCTATCACAAATCTTAGTATTTCACGTGTCGCTTCTGGAAAGAGTACAGACCTGTTGTTTTCTGTTAAAGCGAACGCACTTCGTGATTCACGAAATGAATACATCACACACCTTCAGAGCAGCACTCTCTACTCCTCCCTCTCAACATTGACCCCAGCTGTGCGCACCGCCGATGAAAGTGATACTCTCTTACGAAGTGCAGAGGGGTTCCCCTTTCTACATGCCCAGGAAGCTTTTTGTGCCTTGATCAAAGCAGGTGAAGTACGAAACGCACTTCAGCTGACAACTTTCTGGAAGTACCAGAAACCGAAGCACCTAAGAAGGGCTCGCAAGAAGGTAAAGCGCGAGCTTTCTAAAACAATTAGTGTCTTGGAAGAAGTAAAAGATGCCACGACGCTTAAGGCGTTGATCGATATTTTAAGCTCAGCCCTCAAGGAACAGCAGCGTACTCAGAAATCTGCCTTGCAAGCGCTCTCGCTAACATACAGCAATGCCTGTCCGCCATTTATTCAATACAAGCTCTTTGCACCTCTCGGCTCGGCGGCAACTGCAGACATGCTTGTCTGCACAGCAGCGGCTGTATGTAGACTTAATGATCGGGAAGGAATATCGGTGCTGGAAAAACTGGTCATTTTGGACAAGTGTGCCTACGCCAGTGTCACTTCGGCTGCGACAACCCGCCTACCGTACCAACTATACCGTTTACTTGAGGCATGGACAACCGAAAGGCTGGTGGATACAAAGCTAATCGAGCAAGTGTGCCCCGACTTGTCTCCCAAGCTTCTGCATCCCTCTCACTACACTTCCTTAGACATCCTCGCTCTCAGCGTCACGGAGGCACGTTACATTCAGAAGAACTGTGTATCACGTAGCCTTTTTCAACCAAACTCCGACAAGCCGGGTCAGGGGCCAAGATGGACTTGCATCATGGGTCAACTGCTCGCTAGCTCGAAAACCCTGCAAGCTGTTGAGGCGAAGTATTTACTCATTGCTCTGATGTGTGGTCGTGCCAAACCTGTAACCACAGGCGACAACCGTTCCCTAGGAGATGCTCGAAAGAGCATTTTAGGGCTTCTGCGTAATTTACAGCCAAGTGTCCGTCGGCATGCTGCCGTGAATTTACTGAGAAAACCACACCTATTTGCGGCATTGCGAATATCACCATTTACTACGACATGCATTTATCTGCAGTCTTTTTACTCTAGGAATACGGTTGATCCCACACTCTGCAAAATCTGCGCGGTAGTTCTTTTTCGGCTGTGCCGGGCAGGCCGTTACACTGACGCTGCACGAATAATCTGGAATCATCTATCTGTAGAATGCTCGGTGACCGCAGAACTCTTCAGAAAAAATGCAATGACAGTGGAATCTGTTGTGGTCGCGGTGAGTCACGCAATGCGCGAAGCGTGCGCAAATAATTCCAGTCAGAGTTGGATGGGCTATCGATCTCTTGCGTTGCTGCGCGCAGCTGCCTCCGCTTCTCACCACGTTACTGTAATGTACTGCGCTCCTGTTTGCGTGGGTGCACTCAAATGTGGCGTCCCTTTTGCAGCTGTGAATGACGCGCTTTCACATATTTTTAAAGATGATACCGCACAGAAAGCATGGGCACTCAACCTGGTGCGATTATGTTCAGGTGCAGAGGTGACGTCAACAAAAATCAAGGCAGAACGTTGCGGTGTCGCTGCCGATATTGCCTCTTTTCTTGTGCAGATGTGCTGTTTCCAGGGAAGTAAAGATGGAAAGGCCGTACTACAGATCCCTTCGCGGAGCAAGCAGCTCGCTTTGTGGACAACAGTCACGGAGCCGCGCTCGAACCCTCGCTTGAGCGCACTAATGGCAGCTGTGTTTTTGGACCCTACTGCCCGCGATTCTATCCTTGAGTGCACATGGTTTCCTCAAAAGTCGCAGAAGACTCGGTTTTTGGGTGAAAAAGAACGAGCAAACGAAATACCTTTTTTGGAGATCTGGAATTGGGAGGTTGTGGCAGGAATGGCGTCTAATTGCTCCAGTGATGAGTGCTTCAGAACATTTCTTGAGTGCCTGAAACGCCGAAAGCCGAGCTGCATTAAGCGCACTGGTGATGGTGCAGACAATGTTACTGCACTTCTGTGTAGTGAGATGGATATTCACTATCCTACTTCTATAGTTTCCGCAGCTCAATACCATAGCTTTCATTCTTCGGAGATCACAAGAGCAATTCAATAAAAGCTTATGCATTTTACCATGCTGATCTAACGCGATGTCAATAAAGGAACAACAACAAAAAAAAAAACGAAACATGCGACGATTTCCCGTGCACCAAAATGCCGGCCGATTCGGCAAGAAATCATAACGGGACTAACATACAGTCCGCTCACTGTCTGTTGGATGCTTCTTTGCCGGTGGTATGCTCATGCATCACCAGGCGTATGCTTTTTACCCATGTATGTCTTCCCTGTGTTGCGTGCAACAAGGGTGAAAAAAAAAATGTAGCTTTAGTTGAAGCAATTTCTATCGTGTGTTTAGTGTTCCAATGTGCATTTTTTTTTTTAATCGTCTTTGTCCACCTCTCTCTTTAATACATTACTCAGGATATGTTGAATGCAGCTTCTGTTTTCCCCATATAGATTGCAGGAAAGCCTTGCATGTAACTACTGCTTAGTTTATTCACTTGATTGTAGATGAAGTCATCCGGTATTCTTGAAGCCCATGAATCTAGTAACGTATTTCCTTTTGAAGTATGCAACCTCCTTTTGGGGAAAGGTGGAAGTGGACAGGTATTTTTAGGTCGCATTGGTGGCTCGGGCAAGTATGTTGCCATCAAAAAACAGTATAGCAGGTACAATGGGAATAAGTCTGCAGGAGCCTACACGCTCCCGAGGAGCTCAGGACTTCCGCGGTCATTGCAGCGCACAAAAAGTCAACTATCTCGAAGCCCTCTCGTCTCGTCACTTGGCAGGAACTTTGTCTGCAGAAGTGAAACCAGGTTGCAGCAACTAGAAGTTGGCAGCTGTGTTCCTGTCTCTCAGCGAAGAGAGCTGGATCTCGGAGAGGAAAGCGTTTCGCAGATGGCCGCGCTTTCACAGCAACACGGTAATTACGATGAAGAAATTTCTTCTGGCGACGCTGCAAAGCAGAAGGTGATACCGCTAGTGATGGACGAGATATCAGTCTTGAGTTACCTTGGGCCTCACCCACAAATTGTCCGATTTCTGGGCAGCTATACAACGTCGAAGAACACGAATTTTTTTACCATGGAGTTAATGGACAGTGATGTTGGGCGGGAAATGAGGGAGGGCAATACAACCCTGCGTGAGGAGGGCGTTTGTGCTGCCATTGCGTACTCTGTCTTACTCGCGCTAGAGGAGATGCACTCTCACGCTGTAGCACACCGAGACGTCAAGCCTGGTAATATTTTGCTGAAGCGCCTCACAGAAGCAGAAGAATGGTCATGCGTTTATCTTTCAAAAGATGACTTCAGCTCACGTCTCTTACCAAAATCATCGACCGGGCCCGCTTGTAAGTTGGCAATCTGCACGGGTAACGAAGAATCTAGTCATGAGATTGTTCCAGGCATCCGAAGCACAAATGATAGTGCATCCTACGTCAAGGCTGCACTAGGAGATTTCAGCGCGGCTCATAGTACTTGTTGCGCTGACGGCGTAGCCTTCTCCGACACTCGTGGAACACTACACTACAAATCACCGGAGCAACTTATGGGCAAGCGTAGTATTGTCTCAGAGAACTTTGCTGCTGTGGACCTGTGGGGGCTAGGCTGCACCCTATACGAGATGGTCACCGGCACGCGACCTTTTCCGGGCAGCAGCGAGCTGCAGGTTCTCATGAGTATTTTAGAGGCCTTGGGGAGTGACATTCAGTCGTTCCCGGTGGCGACCAAGCACGCTGTACTCTTTGACGAAATTCCTGCGTCACCGATATTTGTAGACTTTTTGAGGCGCCTTCTCTGTCTCGATCCGACGCGGCGCTGCACGGCGAAGGAAGCCCTGTGCCACTCGTTTCTAGCCTCCATCCGAGATAGTACCTTGAGTTGCGCCGAGGTCGAGTGTCAAATCTCCACAGGTCGTCTGCCATACGTAATCGGGATCCCACTGACACTCAAATACGCATCTTTTACGCACATTCCCGAGCTTCGCTTTAGTCGCATTTCGCGGACGCCGTTGAAGGCAACAGGTCTGGCATCTGCAGCAGTAAGCGCCCCGCAGGAGCATCCTCTGAGCGACTGCCCTGCACCCCCGTGTGCTTCAGACAGTGAAGTTGCTGCCCTCACCGTTGTAGCCGAGCGCGAGGTCGTTGCAACACCACAGTGCAGCCAGGGCGATGTGAATCACTCAGGCGATAGAGCAACCAGTACACTATGGAAACAGCAAGGAGATTGTGAGAACCAAGAAGAAAAGGAGACACCATCGCAGAAGCTGCAACAACAGCTTTGCTCTGACACCACAGGGACTTCTTTCCTGAGCGAGAGTTCATACTTGCATTGGAGCGAAATCCGCCCCGCCGCGCGGCCCTCTGCACCTCCGCTGCCAAAGCCGTTGTATCACAAAGAAGATAGAGTACGTAGTAGCAGCGGTTGCAGGGCAGTGGCATTTTTTGGCAACTCCGCCGTTGGCAACACACCATCGCCATCCGCGAGTGGAAATGAACCGCAGCCGCTGCCGCAATCCTTTTCAGATTCGATGCATCGAGCAGCCGACATTGGAAGCCGGAACACTGTCTCGCGCGCCCTCAACATCAGTGGCTCAAGCGTAAAAGGGGTTCGAACAGAACGCAGTGCTTCGCACGTCGACTTCGATCTCAGCCCAGTTCCAGCTACTCAGCTTTTCAGCACGGAGACGGACACGAGCGCCTGCTTGGTGCCGCATCCAGTCACCTCTCTCCCGCCGCGCCGTGCGCAGCCCGTTCTACAGCTGCCAAGCGGCAGCACTTTCACAGCGAGTAACCTACGAGCCAACTCGTCCTTTGAGCGCGAGAACTTTACCGTAGGCCAGCGCAGCAGCAACGGTGCATCCACGTCGGTCGCTGTAGGCTTCACAGGTCCAATGAGTGCCATCCATTCAGGGCACTGCAGTACTCCGCGCCGGCACCACGGACAGCGTCCAACTACGTTCTCGGGCCGCGCGCTCTGCTTTTCGGAAGAGACGGACCCCTTTACCCGCCGTAGCTGGGGCTCTAGTGCGGGTCAGCAGAGCTGTTTGAACTCGCTCCTGACGTCTCCAGCTCCTGTGGGGCAGCCGGTGGTCGAAGAATGCTCACCACAGCCGTCGCCCATTCACTCAGTCGGCGTTGCCACACGATCTCCATCGGGGTTGCCTGTTGCAGCAGACCGCAGCGGCTTTTCCTTCGACGACTCCGCCGTAGGCCTGGGGTGGATCTCGATGCAACCCACAACTTCAGCAGTGCGGGAGAGCATGGACGCAGACACCTGTGAAGCGGCGGCGGCACCCATGCCGGCGCTGGCTCGTGATTTAAGCAGAGGCTCAGAGACAAATGCGATGGTGGCACCCCCCATGCTTTGCTCGGTACGCCTCCAGCCGTCGTGGAATGCGAGCCACACCATGGCGACAGGCGTTGCACAACCTCCAAACTCGTCATGTGTACGGTGGTGTATGCATCTGGAGCCACCACCAGGCGGATGCTTGCACAGCCGTAACTGCCCCGCTGTCGCGCTGATGACAGGCGTGACTACTGCCACTGCAGCTGAACGAACAGATGCATCGTGCAGAAGCCAGCAGCAGCGACCAACGGCTAGCCCCACTTCCACTGACGGCAGAGACGCGTCGCGGTCGCGTATTATGCCGCTGCCAATTCCGCTCTCGGTGGCCACCGTCTGTCAGTCCGCAACACAATCGCTCTGTGCACCGACTCCACGATCACGCACACCGACCAGCCGCGCGCTCCATGAAACACCACGCACGCAGCGCTTCTCTTGTCCTACGTCTGACTTGAGAACAGGGCACGCTGGCCATAAGAACGGTAACCAACGATTCACCTCACAGCCACAGGGAACTCTCACATCTTGTGTGTACGATGGCGACAATACTCTCAGCGCCGCGCCATTTTTGTGCAATCAAGATGTGAATGCGCCTGTGACTCATGTGGCGCCCAAAGTCTGCATGAGCGTTGACTTGACTGAATGTGGTGCTGGTGCCGCACCAGCTTTGCTCTGCGCAGCCGCATTACCACTGGGCTCGCCGGCCGCGTCTACCCACCCCTCCCCACTTCACTGTACCCCGTCCTCAAGCAACGCTGCACCCGAGATCGCATTGTCTATCGACCGTGACAGCTTCAAGAACCCCACAGTGGCGATGGAGACCTTCCTAACGTCTACTGTCACTGCTGTGGGTGCATCGGGGACGGCGCTTGCTGCGGGGGGCCCACACACGCCGCTGCCCGTGCATGGGCCCGCATCGCTTCTCTCGCAAAGTCGCGATGCTCCCATGCTTCGTTTGACCTCTGCCAGTCTCGACAGACATCACTGGTCAGTGAAGAGCCACGAGAGTGATCGTATCGAGACGCCACAGAGCAAGCAGCGTGAGTCCATGAAGCGAGCACGCGAGGAGGCTATGAACAGCGAAGACGTAGCGACAGTGCGACAGAGCGCTCGGGTTGTTTGACACTCAGTGCCACGTTGCTAGTCGCCTCCTTAGCCCCATCCGCTTCTGGCGGATGCGTATTGGGCGGCACCGTTTCAGTGGCAGGACTTTGCTCGGCGGATGGCTTACTTCCGCTCTGTGCAAATAAGATGTCTGCCCGGCTCTCTGTCTCTCCTTTTCCCTTGTTGTGCGCTTGTCTTCGTGCTCCCCTGTACACCGGCACGTGCGGTGGGCACGCCGTGTCGAGCGTCCGTGGTGATATGCGCTTCCTTTCTTCCTTCAGTTTTGGTGTGCCCTTGCTGCGGTTTCTTTTTTTTTTTTTACTTCAACCTTTTTCTCTTCTGTTAGATGCACACAAACACACACACTCGTACATGCACGCTGGTACACACACACATACACACAGATATGCACAGACATATATACATCCCTACACGTGCAGCAGTTCAAATGTTATATATATATATTTTTTTTTTCTGTTGCTGTTCCCCGATACGCTAGTTTTCGAGATGGCAGAATGGTTAGGGATGGATGGCGCTGTGAGAGCGTGGCCCTGACAGTGGAACACTTCTACTGGGCCAGTTCTTCCGAACACAACTTAGACCCTCTTCTTGCCCTCTTCTTTTGTATCACACTCTTTTCTGTAGACCCCTGCACACTCATGTGTGCACAGGCATGCACCATCAATACGGGCATTGCAGTATTCCATTCACATCTGCCATTCTATGCTCGCAGCTCTCCGTCTTCAATCGACGCACCACATGAGCGCCAAGTATGCACGCACACACACACGCACCGCAGGCCTCCATCCTCCCTCTCCACGCCCCTTCACGAAGCATACTACATGCTCGTATCTGCATGCTCTCCTCGTCTCATATACTGTTGTCACCTCTTCCTTCTCTTGGCGTTTGTATACGTGTGTTCGTCAGACGCCCTTGGATGCGCCCTGCCACGTTCCCGCGCACCTCGTTTTCGATGCGCGTGTGTGTATGTGTGCGTGCTTGTGCTGTTTGCTTCTTTCCTTTCGCTCACCCTTCACAGTACCCACCTCCTCCTCCCTTCCTATACCCCTATCACCCCATTTGCTCCGTAGCCACGAGCGGTGGCTCGCGTTGTTGGTCCCCCTTCCTCCCACCTTCCCTCTCTCTCGTCCTCTTTCATAGATGGTGGCATACGTGCCCTTTTGGCCTGCCCTTTGCTCGTTTGTTTGGTGCGTTGCCCCGTCGTTGTCCTCGCCAGGTGGCTGCAGTGGTTGTCCTCTTTTGTGTCTCCCTGCTCCATCGACCCCCTTCTCGTGTACCTTACCTTCCCCACACGCTCTCCCATCCTTCCTCGCCGCGTAGCTTCTATCGTGTGTTCCCTGCATCACATCGTCTGGTTCGGCCGTGGTCTAGGCCTGCTTTGCTGGCATCTGTATAGGTATAGACAAGAGAGTCGGGCAGCTGCGATAGTCAACAGGTACGTACATTAACGTGCCGATATGTACGCATGTGCATGTGTGTGTGCGTGTGTGTGTGCGTGTGTGTGTGTGTGTGTGTGTGTGTGTGTGTGTGTGTGTGTGTGTGTGTGTGTGTGTGTGTGTCGGTTACCCACCAGTGGTTCAGGTCTTGGGTAAAATTTCCTTTCTGTCTACCTCCTGTCACCTACGCCTGAGGAGGAGAGGAACCTCCTACCCACCCACCCACGCCATCTTTACGTTATCAGTCGCGTATGCCAACTCAATCACTGACGGCACCGTGTTTTTTTCAAGGGCTTTCTATACTTCCTAGATCCCCTCCCTCCTGCTTCTCAGTGGACCCTCATGCCTCCGCTCCCTTGGTGCCTCTTCCCCCCTTCACCCGACTCTCCCTGACTGAATGTGCGTCAGGGTAGCTCCTGAGAAACTACACAGACGCGCCAAGGGAGGCAAGCAGGGGCCACACCGATTTCTTCATTCACCTCCACTCGCCTTTCGTGGAGTGTCTCTGGTGTAACTCCCGGCTAGCTTGGGCGGCCTCGTACAGAAGCGTCTCGCACACTGCTACGGTTTTCCCATCTCTCGCTTCACTTGCGCCGATGTCGTCTCTTCCACCTGCTCTCCAACCACCCACGCGTGCCTCTTCTATACGCATGCACATCAACGCCTCTGTCATACTCGCCCTCTTCACCCCATACATGCACACGCTGGCATACCCGTGTAGTTAAAAAGGAAAAAAAATTGGAGCCAAGCACAGCAAACCACACAAGCAATAGTGACCTCTTGTGAAGCTCGCCCAGACGCCCACGCCCCTCGCACACACACATTGAATACGCAACCAAAGCACACATATATATATATATATATATATTCAAGAGGGACGAAAGGATTTTACCCACTGGCACGTGCTGTGCTGCGAAAGGAAGCCCCTCTCCAAGCAGCAACAACATCAAAGAAAAAGGAAACCACCTGCGGAGCACCAGCTTTACAGGAAAGAACAATGCGAGTGTCTGTGATGCTATGTGCCGCCTTGGGCGGCTTTCTCTTCGGCTATGACACGGGCGTCATCAATGCGGCTCTGTTCCAGATGAAAGACCACTTCGGCTTCAGTGAGCACTCGTGGCAGTACGCCCTCATCGTCGCCATTGCCATCGCTGGTGCCTTCGTTGGTGCCTTTATGTCTGGCTTTATCTCTGCCATCCTCGGTCGCCGTCCATGTATCGCTGTGGCGGATGCCCTCTTCGTTATCGGTTCCGTGTTGATGGGTGCCGCCCCGAATGTGGAGGTGGTGCTCGTGTCTCGCGCCATTGTGGGTTTGGCCATCGGTATTAGCTCGGCTACCATTCCCGTGTACCTCGCTGAGGTAACGTCGCCGAAGCACCGTGGCGCCACCATCGTGCTCAACAACCTGTTTCTGACAGGTGGGCAGTTTGTCGCGGCCGGCTTCACCGCCATCATGGTGGTCTTCACGAGCGAGAACATCGGTTGGCGTGTGGCGGTTGGCATTGGCGCGCTACCGGCTGTCGTTCAGGCGTTCTGTCTTCTCTTTTTCCTGCCGGAGAGTCCACGTTGGCTTCTCTCGAAGGGCAGCGCAGACCTTGCCAAGACGGTGGCTGAGGAGTTCGAGGTGGACCTTTGCGAGTTCCAGGAGGGCGATAAGTTGCCGTCCGTCAGCATCGACTACCGTCCGCTGATGGCGCGCGACATGCGCTTCCGCGTACTGCTCAGCTGTGGGCTGCAGATCATTCAGCAGTTCTCTGGTATCAACACCATCATGTACTACAGCTCTGTGATCCTGTACGATGCTGGCTTCCGCGACGCCATCATGCCAGTCGTGCTGTCTGTTCCGCTCGCCTTCATGAATGCCCTCTTCACGTTGGTGGCCATCTTCACGGTTGATCGTTTTGGACGCCGCCGCATGCTGCTCATCTCTGTCTTCGGTTGCCTCGCTCTGCTGGTGGTGGTGGCCGCCATTGGCTACTTCATCGGCACGCGCATCTCGTATTCCGTTGGCGGAGGCCTTTTCTTGGCGCTGCTCGCCGTCTTTCTCGCCTTCTACGCACCTGGCATTGGCTGCATCCCGTGGGTAATCATGGGCGAGATCTTCCCTACGCATCTGCGGACATCGGCAGCGTCTGTCGCGACCATGTCGAACTGGGGGGCCAACGTGCTCGTGTCGCAGGTGTTTCCACTCCTGATGGGTGCCATCGGCGTCGGAGGCACCTTCACGATCATCGCCGGTCTCATGGCCATCGGCTGCGTATTCGTCTACTTTTTCGCCGTGGAAACGAAGGGACTTACACTGGAGCAGATCGACAACATGTTCCGAAAGCGCGCTGGCCTGCCGCCGCGCTACCACGCGGACGGCGAGAGTAGGGAAAACAGTACCAGTGACCACGAGGACGGCTACCTGGAGCGCATGGTGACGGAAGATGCTGGTGACCTATCCCCGTCGGGCAACCAGGTTGCGGACCTTGCCAAGCGAGGGGACGCCCGCACAGAGGTTTCAATGGCCGAGGGTCACGCAGTGTCTGACAATTATAAGAGAACGACATACTCGCCCTCAGAGCCTCTGTTTCTCGAAGACCAGAACGGGGAGCGGCAATCAGCCGTCAAAGAAGGTCTGCCTGCACCCAAGTAGAAAGCGGACACCCCACCCCCACTATCCTTCCCTCTCTCTCTGCATTTGCGTCACCTACTCCATATAAAAGTCATACATGGACTATACGTGAGTCGCTGAGGTGGAGCGATGAGTGGATGGAGAAGAGAAGCACAGGGAACAAGCGAATGGCACATATATACGGTCGCCCAACTTTGCAGCACGCATTAGAGCCAAAACGACAAGACAACTGGCAGTGCTCGAAGATGATGTGGCGCGCACCTACTCCTTTAATTCGTTGTGTGCGTGTGTAGTGTGTCTGTGCCTTGTATGATCTCCTCGGGGGGAGGGGGGGAGTCATCCGGACTTTGGTCCCTAGCTCGCTGCATGCACTTCAAAAGGTGTGTCCCCTTCGTCCAGATGGCATGATGACGTATGAGAAAAAATGTTTCTCCCTCTCTTCCAGTTTCCGTGCGAATCTGAGGTGCATGCGTACGTGTATCCTTCACTTCGCTAGCACATCGGTGCAGCCTCCCATGCCCTTTTGTGTCGTGTTGTTTTACGCTCTATTTTATATCAGGATATTTTTGAGTGTATAGCTGTGCACGTGAGACTGTACATCCCACAAATTGGGAGGAGGGAGGGAGGGTTCCCTTGCGTGTGTGTATGCGTATGTGTTTTTCTCTCGGTGTGTATGTGTGTGCGTGTCTGCGTGTGTCTGTGTGTGACTTTTTTCACCATTCTTGTGATTCTGTCACACTGTCTCTCCATCTAGGTGCCTATTTATATCTCTGTCGATCGAAGTAGATGAGTAGGTGTGTATCTATTTCCAGTGGCCCCATTATTAAACGGAGGAAGAAAATGCACCTTTGACTTTTCCCCTCTCCCCCTGCCCCTTCCCTTCCCTGCCTTTGTTGTTGTTCTCTCTCTCTCCTTCACGCACATCGCATACACACATGGGCGCATTCAGGTGTGTGTGTGTGTGTGGCTGAGGCCTGTGTGTGCCTCTATGGATGCGGATGCGTAGTGAGATGCAGGCAAATGATATAGTGAAGCGAGAAACAGGGCAACGATAGGTGGTAGAGGAGTTCCGTTTCCTCTCCCTCCCCATCCCCACCCCCTCATCACCACCCGAGACACAGACGCACACCGTACATACACACATACAGGATGATGTACTCGATGGACGGTGGGTTTCGGTTCGCAGGAGGGGAAGGGGAGCGACCGCCTCCCCCCCCCTTATTTTTGTCCTGAAAAAAATGAACACAACAAACTATATTTATATCTTTTTGACCTGCTTCCCTGTTTGTGCGGTGTTCTCCATTAACCCTTTCCCATCTTCCTTCTTCCACCTTTCCCCCTCTTTCTTTACTTGTGCGATGACCACTTCGAAGTTTAAGGGTGCACCTCCATCTGCCTCTTCCTCTCTCTCTCTCTGTTTCTCTCCTCCTCCATCTGCTCCTGTACTTTCTTCGTGAAAGGATGTGCCCTCAGGTAAGTCAAAGGGGGGATGTCGGTCGTCGTTATCCCCGGCTCACTCGCCCTCCATCAGTTGCCTGCTCGTTTTTTCCCCGTAGCTTCTTCCGGCCCCATTCCTCAGTTGATTGCGTAGGCGCGTCTTCTGTGAGCAGCGGAGAAGGGTGAGTGGGGAAGACAACGAGGAAGGCAGCGTAGGTGGTGAAGCAGTGTTGCCACAGAGACTGGGCGACTGGCAGCTGAAAGAAAAGAGAGTACCAGGACCAGGCGGCGCGTGCGTGCTACCTTCTCCCACCCCCTCCTCTCCGGACCCGTCTGGCGAGATAGCCCCTTTCGTTCTTGCCCTTCGTTTGAAAGAACAACAGGCAAACTAGCGGGGATAAGGAGAGCTGAAAGAGAAAAAAAAGAAAGCAACAAGCCGAATGTGGGAAAGGATCACTTTTGTGATCTCAGTCCCGCCTGATCCTCACCCCCTACTCATACCTGCCATCGACGTCCATGCTGCGGCATGCGTGTGCGTGTGTGTAGATAACTTGGGAAGGGATACGCTGCTTCTTGTCTTTGCGATGTTGTTGTTGTATTCAGTGCTTCTGATTACCTGTTCTAGCTAACACGCTTTCTCGCCGTTTCTTAGTCACTGACTTGGTGTGGTGGTGGTAGCCACAACATGGGGAGGGCCGCGCATGCGCAGAGGCGTCTTGCGCCTCCGCACCCGCCTCTCCCCCTCCCCCTCCAACAATTCGCTTTTTTTCCCCTCACTTTTCTCTCCCTCTCGCACCGGGGAGAGGCCCCCCCTTCCGTCAGTTCGGTTCGGTGCGTCGTATGAGTGATTCAGAAGGATGTCGGAGGAGGGCACGCAACACAAGCAAATGTAACCGCGAAGAAGTACAAGAAAAAAACGAGTCGTCATCGCTCTCCCTTTTTCTCCTAGTGCACGTGTGCGTGTGTGCAGTGATGGCGTCTCCGGCCCGTTCTTCGTCTTCCTCCCGTCGTGTGTCATTTTGCGTTCCTGCGTCCCTCCTCCTCATTCCTCTGCATTTGCTCATGCTTGAGGTCCACGAACGTGTACCGAAGGCGGTGGAGAGATTGTCCGCCTACTCCCTCCGCCCCCTCATTTTATCGTGTGTGTGTGTGTGCGGGGAGGGAGAGAGTAGAGACGCTTCGATTGCAACCCCCTCCGCTCCTGAAACCCCTCCCTCCTTTCTTCCTTTTTCTATTGAACCCCTCCACCGCCTATGTACCAACCCCCTCCCGCTCCCCCGGTGCACACCGCTCAGCAGTGCCGTGGAAGCGCAGCAAAGGAAATGACGTGCAAAGAGAGCTATAACAACGTCCCGAGAGTGAGGCACACAACGAGAGGAGGTCAGTCCCCCAGCCCACCTCTCCGTCGTGTGTGGTTGCGTTTGTGTAAGGCCACCGCCCCCGCGTATGCGCCTGACTGCCGCTGTCTTATGTCCGTGTGCACGTATGGTTTTGTGTGTGTGTATGTACGTGTATGCTTTTTTTTCCTGAGGCCTCCCCATTCTCTCTCCTTCTGTTTCTCATCATTCATTTTATTTGGAGGAGGGAGAGGAAGGGGGAGACTCTAGCGCCAGCCGCAGCAGCGCGCCACCATGGCAAACAGTTTCATGATGGTGATCGTGGTGGTGACAGTGGTGCATGTGCCTCTTCATCTGAAAAGCGAAAGGCACGGCAACGTTGGGCAGTTGCTCTGCAGCGATAGAGAAATCGGAATACAAAGGCGGGCATGTGCAGATGAGGGATGGTTGTATCTCTATCTCTAACTTATATATATATATATGTGTGTGTGTGTGCATGTGTGCGTGTGCACGTGGCAAGAAGAAGACAAGCAAAAGAAAAGTAATCTCATCTACGTTGCGCTCGCCTATACACACACACACACACACATGCAGACACACACACACACACACACAAGTGGCCTCCATTTCTCTCCTGTTGGTTCTTCCACTGTGTGTGTGTGCGTGTACGCCTTTGCCTCTGTCATGAGTGGGCTGCACGTCTGTGGTGTAAGTGCTGAAGCACGAAGGATGCAAAGAAAGGAAAACATGTCGAATGGACGATCGCCTCAAGGACGTGTACCAGAAGCCTTATGCGCGCCTGTGCGTGAGAGAGAGAGGCTTGCCTGTCTCGCTTTGAGTGCTGTTTTTGTTGCCTCTCCGTTCCTTCTCCACTCCCCGTACCGTCTATTCTCGTGCCCCCCCCCACCACCACCACCTCACTCTCGACCTTCTAGCCCCTCCCCATTCCCCTTTTCACAGACATGCACAAGCACACATAAACAAGCGTTCCCACTCTCACGCCCGATTTGTGCTGCGGCTTGAGCAACGTTCGCACTCTCGTTGGTGTGTGTGTGTGGGGGGGGGGACTTCATGCCTTTTACCTCCTCTCGAGCTTCCCTTCGTTCATAGTACGCGCAAGTCTCTGCGTAAAAGTTCCCCTCTCACCTCTCCGATACACTGGAGGGCGCACACGCAGGCGCGCGTGTCGATTCCCCTCCTACCACCATCACCACCACCACCGGCTACAGACGACAAGCGGAGAGATGCTTCGACGTTCTCGTGTCACTCGCTTCATCGTACCGAGCAGCTCCTCGCCGGAACTTCCTCGGTTCCTGTCCGAACGTCAGAAGCCGATCCTCAGCACGAACAGTGACCTCTACGCATTTGTGGTAGAGTATGACCACCGCAGCACCATGCCCTACTTGTTTCGCGGTCCCGTTCACAGCGACTTCTTTTCTCGTTACTTCTTCAGCGGCTCGCTCATGGCTGGCCTCTTGACAGCCGGCGGTGGCGCACTTTATGTACTCACTTTTGGGTACCACGTCGGCAAAACGGTCATCGATGCCCACCGCGAGTTCCTATGGAGGAGAACCCATGATGCCGACGGCAAGCGCAGCCGTGAAAAAGCAGAGGGGACGGCGGCTGAGGAGAACGAGAAGGTTCGCCTCAGTCCAGTAGAAGAGTTTGACGACGTCATAGAGGTGAAGGAAGAGGAGGGGTAATTCGATGCACACTCACAAGCAAGAAAGTTTTGGGCATCACTCGCACCGCTCGCTTGACACAGAATGACGTCGATGGCCGGGCCCCCTCCTTCACAGGCTTGTGCACATCTCTGCGTGCACGTGTGCGGCTTTTCTATCAGCAGAAGCATGCGCTTCTCGTGTGTTTTGTGCAATCGCGTATTTCCTTCGTTGTAATGTGCTACACGGTGATTCTATCGGTGCTGGTGCTACGATCTCTGATGCGTGGATGCGCGTTCTCTGCTCTGTGTGTCCTCTCCGTTTCTCCTGCTGCTGTTGTGGGTCTCCTTGCTCAGCGATGGTGGGCTGTAAATGTTTGCTGATATATATATATATATATATTGCTCTACTCGGAACCCCTCTCGCAAAACCTACTCATAACCTGTCATGCACTCTACCTCTCTGCAGTGCAAACACGCACGTGCACACATGTCCGCCGTTGCCTGTCAGGAGCGTGTCTCGGAGCGCGAGATATGTGGAAGAGGGCGCCCTCCACTAGTCCCGCTTCCTCCGATATGCAGTGTGTGTAGGGTGTACCAGACCCCAACGAGTGTAGAATCATGGCGTGACGGTGCGACACGCGTGAGCATGCAGCGACCAAAAAGCGCATCTGGATCATTGTGTGGCGCGGCCACTGTGACGCAGCATCTCCCACCAACCCTTGCTGTACGTCCCCATTGTTTCTCTCGTATCAGCCCACGTAATGCGTGTCCGTCCATGCGCCCTTCGCCAAGTGCCAGTATGCAACAGCCCTACCTCACGTAAACATATAAAAACGCTCTGTCTGCGAACACAAAGGGGTGGCGGTGCGAATGGCGCGAAAAAGGCGGCAGCGGTCGGCCGCTGCCAGCGGGGCTCCCTTCCCTATCTCTTTCGCCTCTGCGGTCTCCCCAGCACCGTGTGAGCAACAGTCCAACAGCGCAAGTCGCCGTGGCACAAAATGCAGGGAGAGTGGAGACGCGTGCTGTGTGTCGCCGCACCGCAGTCCAAATCCAGAGCCCCCGTCCCTCTCCCACTTGGAGGCTCTCCGTGCGGCGCATTCACACGCGAGCACCGGTGGCAGCTGCGCCATGCATCGCGAAGAGCCGTCGGTGGTGGGCATGGAGGACTTCCCTTCCCCTATGCCGTGCCTCCGTCGCGTCGCCAGCTCTGACGGGTGCCTTTATGCCAGGAAGCACGGCAAGTCGTTCCCTGTTAGTGACCGTCAGGTGACTGGTTGCGCAAGCGTCGGCATTACGGCCATGCAGGATGTTGCGTACTGCCGCAACTGGTCCCAGATGGTTATCGGGGCCACTTCCGCCATTATGTTCCTCATCGTGGTTTGCGTCGGCTATGCCCTTTACATTCTCGTGACCCCGTACGGCCAGAGCATTATGAACGGCGTTCTGCTCTCCATCGTCATGCACCCGCAGAACCGCCTGCGATCGCCACTGTACATGGGCACCGCTGTCGATCGTATGGCGCGCATGCAGCAGCGCTGGGGGGTGCGGGGGCGGTTGATGGCCTTTATCGGCTCATGGCTATCCTTGTGCCACTTTGCGTCGTTTGTGGTGATGCAGGGAACCTTCTTCTTGGGCCTTAACAAGATCCACGTGCACGCACAGTCGGTGCTTCTGGGAGCGGCCTCTGCAGACGGACAGGGTGCCGGAAAGGACGTCAAGAGAGCCAGCGCCACCACGATGCCGCGCTGCCCGTGCGGTTCCCGCGGCGTAATCAGCCCAGCGATGCGGTTGGTCGCGTCGACCGCGCTACAAGGGGGCGCTACTGGTGTGTGTCCCCCCGAGGCGGTGTCTGCATCCTCTAGGACCGCCTCGGGAACACATCCTTCGCCGAATGCTCCACCAAGCCAACTTCACCGACGCCTCGTATCTACCCCGCGCGGGCGCCGTGTCCTGCGCTGGCTAACCGTTTCCGTCATCGTCCTCGTTGCCCACCTGTTGGTTGGCGTCACATACTTTGCTCTCCTGCACGCTGCTTTGGGTGCTGTATTTGTCATCACTGTGCCCTTTCTCTCTGCAGACGCCTTCGTGAGCTCCATGGGGCAGCTGTGGCGGGTCGCGGTCTTCTTATTCTTCGCGGTGGGTCTCACTCTCAACTTGACGGCTGATGTGCTGTGCATCAGCGAGGCTGTGCGGCGCACCACATCTGCTGTCGTCGGTGGCGGTGGCGGTGGCGCTGAGAATGCGGCCACGGCCGCTCTGTCTGCCTCTAACGTCTGCGATGGGTTCGTAGCAGCACTGGGTGTGGAGAACTGCACCCCTACTGCGCCATCAGTGAAGATGGCAGTCGCGAGCGGCGACATAGCAAGCGGGGAGGATGCAGCGTGCGATGCAACGGAGGCCGCGACGTCAACAGTCGACGCGGACGCGCTCAGTGTGCTGGCTGAGCATCGCAGCCGTATCGAGGCCTTTCTCATTGGCAAGATACAGGACCTTGTTGTGCAAGAGCTGGCAGACATGCTTAGCGACGGCAACGTCTCAAAGATGATTGATACTCTCATGGAGGTGCTTCCGCCGCAGCTGCGCTCGGTGGTGACGCGCGATGACGCAGCTCTCGCTATAGTTGAGCAGTCGGCTAGCAAGACAAACTCCTCGTTATTGGTCGGAGGAGAGGGCAGCACTCACGGAAACGTTGGTGCCCAGCCGCTCTCATGGCGTGCTGTGCTGGAGAATGCACGCGGCCTGCGCCCCGCAAGCGCCCTCAAGTTCCTCGTATACCACTCCCTCTCAGGCACGTCTGTCAGGACTCTCGATGGCGAAAATGGCACAAGTGTCAGCGGCACGACGGCAGCGGGCCATAAGACAGAGATTGAATGGCTCACCGTCTCCCGCCTGATCGCATCGCGCCTGCTTCCCTACGTTGAGCACGCGCTGCGTCTGCTCGTCCGGGTGGGGTCGAATCTGCTCGGCCTTTTCGACAGCCTCTACGCCGTCATGCTCTTTGGTTTGTGCTACCGCTATTTCACTCAGCTGGAACACACAGTCCTCTACTACGGCCTGGCGAAGCTGCTGCGCGTGATGCAGCCGGAGATGGGCGACTACCACGCCCGAAGCATTGAACAAGACATCACAGTCTCGCTCATCACGCTTTTACAATCATTTTGGCACTTAACCTGGTTCCACTTTTGCATTACGTTCTGTGTCTTCAAGCTCTGGGGATTTCCGACGCCGTTCTTGTTGGGGCTCGTCTCCGTTGCCCTGGCACTCTTTCCACTCGTGCCAAAATGGTTGAGCCCGTGCTCCGTCGCACTGGTGTACATGCTAGTACAGCTCGCATTGCTGATGACCTCCGAGGGAACAAGTTTTATTGGCAACAGTAGGTCGAGGGAGACGTACGGGACTGCCGCTACCGACGCTCCTCTCTTCTCGTTTCCGCCTGGTCAATCGTGGATCGAAGCATTTGAGTGGTGCAAACCACACGCTCTCCGTTACGCCCGCGCCCTCAGCTTTGGCTTGGCCGTACTGCTGGAGTGCGGTGACGAATGGCTTCTGTGTGTCTCACGAGGACTTCGCGGCGGCTTCTTCACGGAGGCCGATGAGAAGGGCCGCGAGCAGCTGCAACCTTTTGTTATTGGGACGGCGCTGGTGCTGGGCTTTGTTGCCTACGGCACCCGTGGCATCGGTTTCGGCCCTTTGACCATCATTGTTGCGCGCGTACTCTTCGATAACTGGGACGTTGTGCTGGTGAACCGAGCACCTGGCCACGTGGCCTTACCGCCGCCCTCGTTTATGGGCGTAAAGGGGGAAGACGACGAAGAGGAAACAGCCATGGTGGAATCACCATAGTGTGTGCAGACACGCCTGAACTTTGCCTCAGAGCGGGTGGGTGCCACACGTGCTCACACTGCTTCACTCGCAGCCGTTTTGGGGACTAGGAGAGAGCTCAGCGGCATACGTAGACATATATACATATATATATATATATATATAGGGGCACCTGTGCATATCTATACTCAATGAAATATCCTCTGAGTGCGCGCACACATAGAAGCACACATCCCTCCTCCTCTCCTCCCGCATCGACGCACCTGACGAAGGTGTGTCGATGCAGGTAAAAGAAAAGCGGAAAGACGTGGGAAAGCGTGCAGATCTGGTGGCGGTGTGGAAAGGAAGGACGACCACACACACACACACACACGTGTTTGTGTGTGCGCTCACCTCCACTTCCACGTCCTGAACAGGTGAGCAGTGACATGGCATGTTTCGCTGCACGGAGATCACCGTGCTGCGTGGCATGCGCGAGGTGACCTGGTGTGTCTGGCGAACGAGATCGCTTTTCAGCGGCCTTCGTCGTTTGCCGCCTCTCTCGTGGCGGGTAAAATCGTGAGGACTTCAAATTTCCGGGAGTCTTGAAGCTCGTTGCAAAGATGTCGTTACCAGAATCTGCTTTCTGTGCCTCCATCGTCTTTCTTGGGTGTACACAGCTTCCCGTGTGTGTGCGTATGTACATGAACGCAGGGTGTCTCGCTGCCGAACGAGCCTGCACATCGGGACAATATTTAAAACATTGGTGCACACACGTCGACTTCCGCGCAAGCACAGGTGCCGGTGCTCACGCGCGACGCTCTGTTGCCCGCGCGTAACGCAACCACCAAGTGAGATTGACTGCGTTCGTGTTTTGTTTTACTCTTTCTCTCAATAGAGACCCTGGGAGTCCTCCCGATCGTCCACACGAAGGTTTGCCCGCCACGTCGGGCGTCGCCGCACCCAACTGGAAGGGGTGTGGCTTCTCAGACATGTGTGTGCATGTGCAAGCATCATCATCTTCGCCGTTATCCCTCTGTGTGTTTGCTATCGCGTTCGCACAAGTCAATTAATGACACCGATAAAGGCACTGGGGCTCTCATCACTCCCGCGGGCAACAAGCTGGTGGCGTCAGCATGGGCTGGCAGACCGTCTTGACGTATTTCGTGCCTGTCGTTATCCAACCCCGCGTCAGCGATCACTTGAGCGGACCGCTGATGGAAGTGTGCCACTGGGCTGGAATAGCCCTTCTTCAGGCACAACGCAGTCTCTCAACCTATCCACCGCCAAGTCAAGGGATTCACCGTCAGATCGACCACTGGTTCTGGTGAGTGCCTGCTTGCTCAGCTACGCCGTCACATACCGGGGTACCCAGACAAGCCTCCCAGCCTTTCTCCGGCCGACACCGGTACTGTTCCTCACTGAAGTGCTGTTCAAGGAACTGGGCCTCGTACAATGCGTTCCTGTGTGTCCGGAAGTGCAGTGGTTGGGGCTGCCGGCTCCTCGTGTGCCGCTGAGGCTTGTTCGAGGCCCTCGGGCCACAGACGACACCCGCCAACGAGGCAGCGGATCGACTGCAGCTCATCACAGCTCCTGCACGACTTCGCCATCCTTGCCCATGAATTCTTCGGGCAGCATTGCTATCGAAGAGGAGCGCGAGGTGCGGTATCTCGTTGAGTCCGCTTCTGAGGATCACGTCTTGCTGCAGTACGATGCTCCGAACGGCACATTCGCGGAACTGTCGCCGTCCCTCCAGCCTCATCCAGCGTTCCTTGCACAGCTCATGCAGGACCTGAAAGCTGTGGATGGTATTATTCTGAAGTCGTACTCGCCCAGCTGTGGGGTGCTGGATGCCCGTCTCTATGAGGGGGCTGTCACGCCACCGCCCTTGTCACTTTGCGAGCCGAACGCTTGCAACGCTTGTGGGCGCGCGGGCAAGCGGACGTCGCCGCCTGTCGCTGGTCAGCGTCCTGCTGCATCGACGAGTGCAAAACGCCCCTTCGACCTTGTCGACGGCTTCTTCACGCAGCAGCTGCGCAACTTCCTGGCCTCGATGCACAGTGTGGATGGAGAGAGACGTGCCGACTCTCTGTGCCACCCCGAGGCAGCAGCGCCAGTCATCACCTGCGATCGCCTGCTTACCGACTTCTACGTCGAGGAACGCGGGAGTCGAGTGCCGTTGGCCGGGAATATAACGAAGCAGCGCATCGATGGGAGGGCATCGGAAGCGGCGCCGAATCTCACGTCACTGGAGGGTTTCATGGAGTCGGTGCTGCAGCATCGAGACTGGCGCCTTTCGCAAGACCGCTGCTAACTCCCCTCCACAGCTCCCTGCCATACTTCTCTGTACGCGGTTGCGCTTACGTATTCCACCTGCTGTGGCTCCCATTTTTGCCGTGCTCGACAGCTGCGATGGGCGGCATCGAGTGCCGTCATTCCTGTCTGGGCAAATAGGTTTTCACGAGTGGGTGACGGCTGTCCGTGAAGGTGATACGTGCCCCCATCAGCAGGGAGGGGCGCACCCTCCTCCCTCCCTCTCTTCGTCTTTCACTCACACGCACAGATCATTGCGTGTAAGGCGGTCTCTTCACAAGCAGAATTGTGTATAATCGATTCCAATAGAGGGGTTCGGAAAACCGCTGGCGCTGCCTCTGTCACGGTCGCTTCTCATCCTTTCCGGTGCCATGTTCTTTCACCCTCAGCCACTGCCACGTGACTGGCGGGCGGAAGAGGGGATTGGGAAGAACAACCTTCGACTGAGGTGCTGCAATGTTCAGTTCTTCGAGGGTGCGCACCAGCGCGCGCACACACACACATATATATATACGCAGCCTTTGCTCAACTATTTGGTAGGCATACGCATGCATGTGTGTGCGCGTGTCGGCGCTACTTGGATATGAGAGGTCTGCTTCTCTCCCCCTCTCCTGTTTCGGTGTCTGTTGACTCCCTCTTTCTTCTCCCTCTCGTTCTCCTGTGGCCCATCTGTGTGGTATGCTTGCGTCTCAGCACTAAACGGTGGCAATACCAAAGCGCGTGCATCCCCCTACGCAGTACTCGGTGTGCGCACGTAACTGTTGTTGTGCTGCCTCACCGTGCTCGCCAGACAGAGACGGGCAAACACATAGGAACGACCCAGCTGACACGCATACACACGCACGCACACGATACGCGTGGAGTGGCGTCACGGTCCCTTCACTCTCCTTAGCAGACCCACCGCTCCTATTTCCTACGGGAATGGACCCCAATCCGTCTTCCAGGCGCAAGACCGCCTTTAGCGAGGAGTTCGATGTGATGCAGGCGATTCAAGAAGACCGCATGGCTTATCGAGCTAGCATTGCGTGCCACGAGCGGTGTGTGCACAACTACTTTTTTAATAACTTCTACTGGCGAGAGAAGACGTGCATGGAAAACTGCCTAGATAAGATCAATCAGGCGACCGTCATCACAAACATCAACTACGGCAAGTTCGAAGACGTGGAGTCGAAGAAGTGACACTGGTGAATGATGAGCCAAGAGGGAGATGAAGAGGCAACCGGTGGTCGGCCCATTGTGCGTCATTCTATGTGCACATGCGTGCGTGTGTGTCCACGAAAGGTGCTGTGGGGTTTGGGCACATTTCCAGGTGTTCTATTCAGGCTCCCGCGTTCCCGTGCTTTTCGCCTCGCATGGGCATCGTCACGTGCCAAGAAGCGCCTACAACATGTGATCGCAGCGGCTGTACCTGCTTCTCGTGAGCCTGCGTGGGCGTTCTGATGAGCGTATTTCTCTCTGTGTGTGTGTGGAGCGCTTTACACGATGGGATGTACGGACGAAAGGACAGGGAGTATGACATCCAGAAACGTCACCGTGCCAACGTCGTTCTTCCCATGTCTGCTAGGCCTCTGCACCC
This sequence comes from Leishmania tarentolae, assembly GCA_033953505.1. Taxonomy (NCBI): domain Eukaryota; phylum Euglenozoa; class Kinetoplastea; order Trypanosomatida; family Trypanosomatidae; genus Leishmania; species Leishmania tarentolae. The sequence continues at coordinate 248,194 of CP119848.1, forward strand.
CCCCCTCCCCCTTCATCACTCGCTGATCTAAGCTCACTTGTCTGCCACGACGCCTAACGGTGGGGCCCGTTAAGACAGCAAAAGGAAAAGAATGGTGTTCCGTGCAGCACACGTTCAATAAAAGCGTTTCGGTGGGAGGGCGGCGAAAGGAGGGAGACCGGCCGCACCCCCACACACCCACAGACTGCACGGGCCTTCAGAGGAGTAGCAAGCAGGCGGCTGTGCATTTGTTTTCTGTGCGCCGTCATGCCTCTCCATCCCCCCTCCCTCCTCGCCTTTCAATCGAGCTGCGCTTCAGAGTCGCAGCGATGCGTACACGCGGCTGTCGAGAGACAAGCCCTGTTGTGCGGAGGACCGGGACGTCATCTTGTGACACGTTCTCCCTTCTCCCCTCACTGTCATCTCTCTCTCTGTCTCCTTCTGACGATGTGGTGCGCAACCTCTTCACGCGTGGATCACATCTTTCAACGCTGCCGCAGTCCATTCTAGTCCGAACGCACGCACACACCACACACACACACACACACACCTACACCCGCTCTGCCACTTCGCTTTCAGGGACACGCACACGGCCAGGCAGACACAGCCAAGGGGCACCGACGCATTTTCCGTGGCGACAATGGTCTTGGCAGAGCTGGGTCAGAAAATCGGGCAGGCGATTCATCGCATGTCCGCCAAGTCCCTGCTGGGTGAAGATGACGTGAAGGAGCTGATGAACGAGATTGCGCGTGCGCTTCTGCAGGCAGACGTGAATGTCACTATAGTAAAGAAGCTTCAAGTGAGCATCAAAACAGAGCTGGCTCTCGCTGAGGAGGGTGCTGGGCTGAGCAAGCGCAAGATTCTTCAGAATGCCGTCTTCAACGGTTTGAAGCGCATCCTCGACCCCGGGGTGAAGCCGTTTATACCGGTGAAGGGCAAGCAAAACGTTGTGATGTTTGTGGGTCTGCAGGGGTCGGGAAAGACAACGTCGTGCACAAAATACGCGGCCTACTTTCAGCGCAAGGGCTTCAAGACGGCGCTAGTGTGCGCCGACACGTTCCGTGCTGGTGCGTACGATCAACTGCGTCAGAACGCAACCAAGGCCAAGGTACGCTTTTACGGGTCTCTAACAGAGGCAGACCCGGTGGCAATCGCCAAGGAAGGCGTGGCGGAACTCAAGAAGGAGAAGTACGACCTCATCATCGTGGACACGAGTGGACGTCATAAGCAGGAGTCAGCACTCTTCGAGGAGATGAAGCAGGTCGAGGAAGCTGTGAAGCCGAACGACATCGTCTTCGTCATGTCCGCGACGGACGGGCAGGCGGTAGAGGAGCAGGCACGCAACTTCAAGGAAATGGTTGCCGTTGGGTCAGTCATTGTCACGAAGCTAGACTGCCAGACCAAAGGCGGCGGAGCGCTCTCCGCTGTCGCGGCGACGCGCAGTCCCATCGTGTTCATCGGAACGGGCGAACACTTCGAGGACTTCGACCTCTTCAATCCGGAGCGTTTTGTGCAGAAGATGTTGGGCATGGGCGATATAGGTGGGCTGATGGATACAATGCGCGACGCGAACATCGACGGCAACGAGGAGGTCTACAAACGCCTGCAGGACGGTCTGTTCACCATGCGTGACATGTACGAGCATCTTCGGAACGTACTCAAGATGGGGTCTGTTGGTAAAATCATGGAAATGCTGCCTGGCATGTCGGGCCACGCCGCGGTGGCAGGTCAGCAGGGTGACATTGCATTGAAATGTTTTATTCAAATGATAGACAGCATGACGGTCGCCGAGTTGGATGAAGCCAAGGTGAAAAAGATGATGACGCCATCCCGCATGCACCGCATCGCGCGCGGCAGCGGTCACACGGTCGTCGAGGTGCAGAACCTGATCATTAGTTACACGAAGTTTGAGGAGATTGTAAAGAAGATGGGCAAGATAAACTTCAAGGCCATGACGCAGGACTCTTCCGGTCCCGCCGCGGCGCACATGGGGCAGCAGCAGATGGGGCAGCTGGCGAAGCTGCTCAACCCGAACATGCTACGGCAGATCGGTGGCATGGGTGGACTGCAAGGAATGATGAAGCAGCTGCAGCAGGGCATGGGTGGTGGTCCCGGCGGCGCGGGCAGGATGCCGGATATGTCTGCCATGGCGAACATGATGCAGATGATGCAGCAGCAGCAGAAGCCGCCGCGGCGGTGAGGGGTGGCGGTGGGGGGGGGGAGAACGCGAATGCTGCGACACAACCTCGTGCAGTGGTGCTGGAAACTTCGTGCTTCTACCGAGCCGCGATCTGCGGCCTTTGAGGAGGCTGCGGTGCCATCTCCATTTCAACCTTCCTTTGGATGAATAGCTGTGCGACCTCCATCTCTTGAATTATGTGCCCGCTGCTTCAGCGCGAGCTCGTGGATTCTCCCATGGCTGCTGCTTTATTTTTATTCTGACGCAAGCCTGCGGCGGCGAGGCACATCTGTTGCTCCGCACGCGTGTGCGCGTGTGTATGTGTATATCGCGTGCTTGCTTGATTGTTGCCGTTTAAGCTCTTTCTGTGGTTGCTGAAGGAGGCTTTGCAAGGCCCCCTCCATCGTACGTGCGTGTGTGGTGCCGATGGTGTGATCGAAGTATTATGGTACCCCTTCTACGACTCCGCTCCTCCCGGAGGCTCTAATGACGGCAGCATAGCATACGATGCACAACAGAGAAGGGCTATCGATGTTTTCGACGGTTTCGAATATCCCTTCCACGCTTGAACAGGTGGTCGTGTCCTGCCCTTCCGTGTGGTGTGGCATACCGCTGGTGTGGGTGTGTGTTTACGTGCGACGTTGCTGGTGCTATTTACGAGGCTTCGACTCTCGACTCCTGGGCGTCTGAGCCACTCCTCTCCCCTTTATGTATGCCACACGGGGGAGAGCACAGAACTGGAGCACCTCACCCACATGAACGCGTGTGTGTGCCCTTCCACTCACAAAAAAAAGCGTAAAAGGGGGTGCAGCCGATGCGTGTGCCTATTAAGACCCCACGATGTGAGAGGCGTGCGATCCTTCAGGTGCAGAACTGTGATCTCTGCTGATGCGATAGCAGTACTTCAGTAGGGTGGAGCTCTGCGCGGTTTTGCTTCCTGTTTCCCTCTTGCCACGAATGCGCACAATCTAAGTTTTGATCGTCTCCACACACGCTCCGCGCACCTCCTCTTCACCGGACACGCGCATATGTATTATCCACCACATGTGCACCTCAGCACACGGCACATAGATGACAAGAAGAGGGGCATCGATGAGCTGCACCGCTTTTCCACTCGGGCATTTCTGCAGCACCGCTCCCGTCTTCAGTGCTGCAACCATCCTGTTCGCCTTTGACGCCCCTCCCTTCGCATCTTTCGTTGTGTGACGTCACCAGCCATTGCAGACCTACACCGACTTTGCACACGTCATAGACAGCAGTAGATTCGCACACACAAACGCGCACATACATAGATCTCTCTTTAGATTTGGTCTCTCCCTCCCCCTCCCTCCCTCCCTCCCCCGACGCCCTCCCTGTCTGTCGCTGTGCATATATGTGGCGTTGGTGGTGACCATCGAGCCGTATTCCACCCTTGTCTCTCCGCTCGTGCTCGATTCACGAATACCGTACACGCGAACAGCGATAGAGAGACGCACACGTACGCACCTGCTCCGCTTCGTTTTTTGTGGTCCGTATTTTTCACTTTTTTTTTTCCGCTGGCGACGCAGTGAAGCTGCTGAATTCCTGCTGCTGGAAGCAGTACCGACACAACGACAGCCGGAGTGCACACACACACGCACGCACACACCGCTTTCCCAAACGAAGCGGCTGCTGGGCACATGCGACACATTTTGCGTGTTCTCCCTCGCTCTCTTACCAACGCGTGAGTGAAGTGTCAATCATAGACGGTTAAAGTTGGAAGACTTAGAAGGCACGAGCCACGCACGATGCCTAACATGCATCAGGTGCGAGCTCCGACAACGAGCGTATCTGGCGGTGCACCGGTGAGACATTGGCTTCTGGTCGGTAACTGCAACGCCTTTACCGACGACTTCTCGTCTCCATCGCGCACACAAACAATAGAGCCCGGGCCACCGAGCAACAGCGTCGATAAAAGCAAGAAGGAGCAGTGCGGGCAGTCGCCCGACAAGGCTGTCACTGAGTCAACAGCACCGTTCACCTGTAGATGCACTTTCAGCGGCGGGCGATACAAGGATGCAAACGAGGGGGCAGGAAACGTCTCCGGTGTAGGCACTGTCCCCCTCACATCCACCCCAGGGAGACCGTCGCAGAACCCCGACGAGGATGCGGCATCTGCACAGTGTGCATCAGAGGTCGTGGCGGCGCCTCACAAGATGGAGGCATGCACACCCACTCCGAAGGAGACTCGAAGGCCACATCCCTCAGCAGAGTTGTCTGGTGCCCCGCTCACCCTGTCGCGGGAGCAGGCTGAGGATGGCGTAGACGCGGTGCAGATGCGCGACCCGTCGCACGTGCCGGCACGAGAGCGCGCAGCCTTATTGTCTCCACTTCTCTCTTTATTAGCTCCGCCCGGTGAGCACGTCGGTGGTGTGGACCGGAGCACCGGTGCGATGCGCCCCGCCCCCGTACGTGTTACCGCTTCTGAAAACGCCTTTGGGCAACAGGCCGACGCCCGCACCTCTGCGAACACAAGCGATTCCAGCACCGACTGTGTTTTCGCATGCGCTCCCGAAACACCACATCGTCCAACGCAGGCTCGCTTCTTCCGTTCCTTGATGCCGCGATGGCAAGGCGCGAGGACACCTGACCAGGCACCCCTTAAAGGTAACAATGATGAAGGCAGCGTTGATACACAGGGAGACAGCAAGAAGGTGACTCAGTGGCGCACACCCGGCTGGGTACTCCGCGAAGAGACAGGGTCATGCGCCATCCCACCGCCCATACAACCCGCTGTGAGTACGAGCTCCCCGGTGCGTGAAAAGGGTGAGGAGGGCAGCGGCGTCAGCGGTGAGGATTGCGCAGACCCTGATGAATGCGATTGTCTCGATACGCCAACAACAACGGGGGTGGTCCGCAAGCAGTGTCAGGGGAACGCATCGCTCGAGCACTCGTCACTGTCTGCTGTGTCCATTCTCCCTCGACCAAACGCTACCCACTACGCGGCGGAGGATCTCTCCAGCGCTGCAGCGATAGAACCGTTTAAGAGCAACTGCGGCAGCCCCATCTCCTCATCGATACCACCGCACCCGAATAGTTCTGAGGAGAGCACTTCAGACACAACACCACTGCGCCACTCACACACGGCCAACCCAGCTCTCTGGAGGACAGGGAGCTCGGGTCATGGCCATGAAGGTGGTCTGTGCGCTGCGGAGCTTCACACGCCGGATGCGGCGCGAGCACTACCGCCTCTGCTGCAAAGCGCCTCTCCGTCGTTGCAGGAGAACGGCGACCCTATCAGTAGGTCCCTTTCCCCAGCTGTTAGATCTGACGCTTGCAAGCGTGTTCCACCGTCGAGTGGGCGGGGCCCTAGTAGCAGCTACGGCTGCTCCGATGGCAGCAGCACACTGGAGGGCCACCGAACTCGCCGCAGGACATCGTACGGCGACACTGATGAGGATGATGACAGTCGTGGAATCTCCGCCTCGCAGAACATAACGAGACCGCTCGAAGAGAGTGCGCAGGAGGCAGAGCAGCTGCACCGCCGTCTGCCCACCGACTCTGTTGTGGCTGTCGCAGAGCTTCCAGGTGTGTGCTTGAGCAGCACCGACTACGTTGTCACGTCGGATGCGGCTCTGCAGCACTACTATGGTGACCTCGCAGTGCTTTCTTCACCCTCGCAGAGGGAAAACGCGGCCTGTCTACCGGAAGCTGACTGGCGATCGGCTCTGCAGTTCAGCTATACTCTTCTGGCGGAGTACCAGCGCAGTGTCTTGACTGCCCTCATGACGGCCTGCACGGCTGCGTGGCTGCCGCCAAAGGCGTTGTGTACACTGGGGCATGTCTCTGCGAACGCATACACGTTGCCGCGTGTAGTGGAACATGTACCAGCGGTGGGCATCGCCGTGCCTGAGGTACACCTCCTCTTTCAGCTGTACTGCACCACCCCATCAGAGAGTGCTGCCGATGGACTCATCGAGTTGTTCTTTGCCACACAGCTAGCGCGTTACGTAAACTGGGTGCACCATCTCCTATTCTACTACATGTACGCGCGCATGGTGGCACTTCGGGCAGTGTCCATGATGGAGCTACACGAGCGCCGGCTCATCTGCATGCAGCGCGACTTGGGCATCCGGGACGCCATTGAGCTCTTCATGCTGCTGGCCCCTCACCCACGTGCCCCGAAGGTCTCTACAGGGCGCCGTGTCTTCTCGACGTTCCGCATGGCCTTGTACGCGCTCAGCGGTGGGGGCGGTGGCGGCGACGCAGGTGTCACCACGGCCTTGGCGAAGAGTAGCGGGAGTTCCAGCACACGCACACAGCACAAGCTATCACCTCCGTCGACGCCGCGCTGTGTCCCTGGGTGCCAACTCATAGCAGACGTGGAGCTGGGACAGCGTCGTCCGCCACCTGTTGAGCCTCTCTTCGCCTCGGAGACATGGAACGCGGATCGCGCTGCGTGCGACGTCAGCGCTGTAACCGCTCGTACAAACCACAAAGCGGGTGGCAGCCTAGGAGATGCACTGAACGCGGAGCGCAAGGTTGCAGGTGCCACGAACTCGCCACGTGAAAGGCCCGAGCACCACAGTGGGACCCAGCACTTACTGTGCACGACTGACCCGAACGAATGCGGACCAGTGGCGGCGAGAAGTAGCGGCGGTGGCATCTCCTCTCTATTTCCTGCCTTGCGGCTGCCAAAGCTGATACGAAGCACGCCGCGTACCACGTCCGTGGCCCACATGACAAGCAAGGCGACGGGTACGGTGGCTGCTCAGACAAGCCGCAGTAGAACGATGCGAAGGGATAAAGACGACTTGTCTCAAAATTGCAGAAGCTTAGCATCCTCGCGGTCGCAGAATGGCTATCAGCTGAGCAAGCAGAATTGCAAGGACGTGGCACTGCTTAATGGTGGCTTACGCGCACGGGAGAAGCAGCCGCCCCGGAAGCTCAGCCGCGCATCGGCTTCGCCAACAGACGCCGATTTCGTGAATCTACGCGACGCGCAAGTTCTGAAGCGCTTCGTGAAGTAGCAGCGTGCTTGGATCTCAGAGAAGTCTCCCGCACAGTGTACGTTGGTCCGCGCATGTGTGTGTGTGTGTGTGTGTGTTTGTGCATTCCTGTAAGGATGAGGGAAACACACGCACATTCTACCGTGTGATAGTGCGCGGGCGTGGCGTGAGCCACGCCAAGGAGACGGACAAACGGGGAGAGCAATGTGAAGGGTGGAAACTGCACACGCATGTGGTCGAGCGGCTCTTCCTCTGCCGCCACGGCGTTAACCCTGAAGAGCTCGCAGCACCCCCTCCTCACAGCCTCCACGGGTGTCCCCGTCACTGTTATCGCCCTCGTACGTGTTTTCTGTGTATGGTTTACGGTCTTTGACGCACGGCCCCTCCACTGTGTGCCCCGTCCCTCTGCCGCATCAGTGTAACACACTTTGTGGCCCGTCTCGCTATCATATGCGTGAAAGGTAGTCGATCAAAAGAGAGTCCCGGGGAAGGGCGAAGGCGACACGAACCCTGGAGAGGTTCATGAAGGCCTCTCGCTAGGGCATACAGACGTATGCATACACGAAGGCAGCATATTTTATACCCGCATGTGCCGTGAGGTAGCGGTAGAGAGGAGGGAGGAGAAGGAGGCCATTGCGCTCCTCTTGCTGCATGTGCGTGTGCGATGAGCTCCTGCCCCCAGCGCCCTCTCCATCAGCGAGGGCCTTTAAAGGGTTGGGTGTCTCGACCAGCCGTGTATCTACGCGACCTGGTGGTTATGTGTCCCCGTCCGTTCTTCACCGGTCTTTCTCTCTTACGTGTCACATGGCTCTACGAGTGCAGCAAAAGTGCAGTGGTGGGCAGCGAGTGCATCATCGCGCGCACACACAGACACGTGCACACACACACACACACACACACACACATACACACGTGCACACACATACACATACACACTGGGAGTGGGGGAGTGTGCTTCGGTGCAGTTCCTATCACGCTGCCTTTCCTAGCAGCTGTGCAAGAGAACCCACAAGCGTTCACCGTGTCTTCTTTCTATGCCCCTCTCCTTCCTCGGTCATGTCCATCGACGCCACCCTCTGCGACCGTTATGTGGTCTTCCTCGATATCGACGGCGTTCTTCTGCCGGTCCCGAAGTTCACCTTCGGCGGTGGCGACCTGAGCGAAAAATGTGCGCAGAGCCTAAAGAGACTGATCACCGCCCTCGGAGGGCGCGACAAGGTGACGATTGTGCTCTCCTCCACCTGGCGCAACCACCCTTGCATGGTGGACCGTCTGAACACGTTCATGCAGAAAGAGGCCGGTGACGGCATTCCGGTCGTGTCGGAGAGTACGCCAAACGGGACAGTGCTAGTGAGCGCGGTGACGTACTACGCCGATGACCCGTCGGAGCAGCGCCTCGTGCGTGATCGAGTAGATGAGGTGTATCGCTGGCTGCACACGCACATCACGGATCACCCAGAGGCGATTGGCGGGCGATGGATCGCCATTGATGACATGCAACTAGACGTGGACAAACGCATGCGTGGTCACTTTCTTCACACCCAAACGGACGTCGGCATAACAGAAGCTGACGTGGACACCGCGTGTGCGATGATCGCGTGCCACCCAAGCCCGGAGGAAGCCCACTCCGCGGCCGTTGCCGCCCTCGCTGATCCGGCGCTCAAGGCGGAAGAGATTGAGATTTATAAAGTGCTGCAGTCGCGCCTGGAGGCGCAGCTCGCCGCTGTCACTTCGGAGCTTACAGAGGTGCAGGAAAAGGTGGCAGCCCTCTCTGCCGAAAAGAAGGACCTTTTCAGGGAGCTGGCAGAGAAGCAGCGGTCTATGGAGGACATGCGCTACCGACTGGCCGTGTACGAGTTTTCCAAGCGCTACTCCTGCCTCGCCGCGGCGGTTGAGCTGGCTGGCACCAAGACGGGTACCGAGAGACGCGATATGGATGCTGCCATTCGCGCCTTCGTAACGCTTCTCATGGACCGAAAAGAGCTGCAGAAGAAAATTCGCAGCGAGGCCAAAAGGACGAAGCAGGCCTCCTGAGCAGCAAGCCGCTACGCTGCTGATGCAAATAGTTGTCGCTGCTATCGTACTCGAGCGTGCGGGCAGGGTGATGTGCAATTGTGCGCTTCTCAGAGAAGCCGCCACGCACTAAGCTCAGACGGACACATTCTGGGCGTAGCAGGGCCCAGAAGGAGATGCACGCAGTGTGTGCGTGTGCTTGAGCTAGAAGGAGCACGCACACCTTCAGCCGCTGACCCTCCACTCTCAGCGGGTTGTGCGGGTGGCGAACAAGTCGAAAGACAGGGGAGAAAGAGAAATGCGTAGCGGCAGTGGACGATGCACTACACGCGCGCGCCGTGCATCCAGTGAAGCGCTCATGCCTGATCATTGTACTGTAGGCTTGCTCATCCCCATTGTGAATGATAGGGCGGGTGAAGGGGAGGGGGGAAGGGGGGGGGGCTTACACTTACTCGCCTATGCGCAGCTGCCTCGTCGGTATCATCTCAATGCTTTGCTGTGCACACACACACACACACACACACGCACGCACAGTTCAAAGGCCATACCACAGGATGAGTGCATTTTCCTGAAAGCGAATAGCGGCAGCAACAACGCACACATACACAAAAAAAAAGATCTGTTGACTTGTTACCTCTGGTCGCCTGTCGTATCCGAATGTGTGGGTGCTGCCTCGCGTAGCTCTTTTCCGCCTCCACCTCATCGGCACATCCCTCTCCAACTTGCCCAGAGTAATAACACGGTCCCTATCGACAGGCCCCCGACCACTCGACGCACACATCGACCTTTCAAAGCAAGTCGGCATGGTCTGGGATCCGGAGCCTTCGTCGCACGGCCACATCATCGTGTTCACTGGCTCGTCTGCCCAAGGCGGCCCACTCCCCCCCCCCCCGCCCAACGCTCGACAGGATATGCCATTGTGCAGCGCTTTGTGCTCGCATTCTCGAGTAGTGCCCCATCCGAAGAACTGTTCAGCGGCGGCGCCTTCAAAGGCAGGGTAGTGTTCGTGCGCCAGGCAACAGACGCTGAGACGGAGGGGCGTATCCTTTGCTACAACGCAGAGACTGCAGCGCTGGAAGCTGTCGCGTCGCCTGCACTACGTGTGTGTGTGTGTGTGCAGACGGCCGCATGCCGATCTCTTCAATTTCGACGTTTCTTCTGCTCTCTCCTTTTCGATTGTATATGATGTGTGTGGTGCATTGGGGAGATCAAGTTGGGGCGCGGCCGAACGGGACCACGCGCGCACACCTCGCTGGCTGCCCTCTCCTGTGCCCCTCTCTCTCTTCGAGCAGCGTTGTGTGCGCCGAGAAGGAAGGGGGGCACTCGTCATACCCCTCCGCGACCATCCGCCGGTACGCTGCTGAGTCTCAGACGCTCCTCAGCTCTTCCTTTTGCACCCCCATAAAGCACATCCAAAACCACGAGAGCGATAATTTCACAAGCGCGCGCACGCCGCCTATGCGGGCTGTACCTATACAGTCGCTCTCTCAGACAGCACTGCACCCCACCGCGTGCCTGTGCTTCATCTCTGGCGAACACATATGCGCATATTCATTCACCCCGTATTTCACACGCTGGCACCGGAATCACCAACGGCGAAGCGGCGGCGCACAGCTCGCACAGTGAGGCTCACACTTTTAGATCTCACACATGGATATACTTGTACACAGCGGGCAGACGGGCATCAGTCATCCATCACACCCATCTCCCCCTGGGCGAGTGCTTGAGCACTCGGTCACACATACACACATACACACACACACACATACATACATACAACGGCAGACACACAGGGACAGCTGCACATTTCTGAATAAGCGGTCGGTGAGGTACTAACACATTCGTATTATTCTGCAGGTCCCACGTACACCTCCACATCGCATGCCATACATGCCTACTATCGCCCCTCCTCCGCCTCTCACGCCTTCATTCCCGCCGTTCCACTAACGGATCCACAGCCCTCTCCGCCTCCTCTGTCTCCCTCCTTTCGTTGCGTATTCCCCCACACCGCGCATCTCTGGGCGCGCGCGCGCGCACACATACACACACATCCACTTTACTTGCTTCTCAGTATCAAAGTGTCACACGCTCTCTTTCTGTGGTTCAACTCCCCCTCCCCCCCCTCTGCCCCGGGTTATTCGGCCGAGTCTGCAGTTGTCGTCTTCACCTTCGCCTCCCCCCTCCCCTGTCCTTCTCACCCGCGTCTTCTCTTGCGGTCACCGTGCGAACAGTCCTGACAAGCGCTGAATCGTCACCCCTGCCCGTTTCACAGGCTCAGACGCCGTCACACAGCGCGTGTGCCAGAGAAGAGGAGAGAGTCGCACCTCACCCTTCCATCTCCCTCTGCATCGTAGCACTTTCTCTCAGAGGGTGTTGGTGTGCCGGTGAGCAAGATTCAACGCGACAATGCGCAAGTCAGGGGCAGGCAGCGGCGTTGCCAACGGCACCTTCCGCCCTCCCACAACGAATGGTGAGGGTAAGCCGGCGGAGCGCAAGCCCAGCGCACACCCACTACTTCCGGCTACCTTCGCTGCCGCCGTGCCGCGCTTCATGACCGGTTGGCGGGCCCTCAGCAACGGCAGCTTCAAGGCACCAGGTTCAGGGGATGCCAACAACATCAGTGACAACGCCGTAGATTTGCCTGGCCCCACTGTGACCTGTTTCACCTCCACTGGTGCTCGGCGCGAGGTGATGTACCCCACCGTCACCCCGAACAACACCGGCAGTACGGCACACAATGACCTCTTGGCCTACCGGCTGGCACGGCGCAGCCAAATAGACTACCACCAGCCGGAGTCCGCCGCCAAGGCTGTGGCCGCACGAACTGTTCAAGGCATCGAAGCAGCGCAAGGGAAGACCGGCGACGGCTCTGAGGACAGCGGAAGCCAGGGAAGCGGCACTGCAAAGTTGGCCAAGGTGGAGATCGAGACTGGAGGTGTGAAGGCGCTTCCTGGTGGACTAGGGTCTGTTGAAGGCGGCACTGGTGCAGCAGCCAGCGAGGGTAATGCGGCCTCCGCTTCCGCCGCCAACGAGGACGCCATCCCAGCGGAGAAAGTGGTGAGCCGCTACCCCGTGAGTCCCTATGGCAAGCTGTACTTCCAGATCGAGACGGACGGTGCGACGCGGCACGAGTCCGTGGGCATCATTATCATAGATACAGAGCTGCTTGGGGTCATGATGTACGACCGCGTTGGGCGGCAGTACGGCAACAGGCCGGACCCCGGCTACCCGGTCAAGCAGGAGGAGGTGGACAACGCAAAAGCAGGCAGCATCTTGAAGGTGGGCACAAAGAGTGTGCTGCTCATCACGGCCCTCACAGAAGAGGCATTCCGCAGCGGCGAATTTTTCTTGCGCTCTGAGCACGACCTCCGTGTGAAGGAGGACAAAGCCAAGGCCAAGGCTGACGCCGCGGCCGCCGAGGAGGCGAAGGCACGGAAACCAGGGATGAGCTTTGGCAACTCGCTCAGCAACAACAGCGCATTCGCCTCCATCCTGTTCCGCCGTCGCCCCAAGGATGGTGAGACGGGCTTCGTCGTCCCCGTAGCCGGACGTCCAAAGGTGGGCAAGAACGGCATTATCATGGACGAGCTGCATCCGCTGCACGACCCGAACCGCGAGAAGGCTGTGGTGCTGTTCCGCGCCGACTACAAGCGCGATGTGCACGGCCGTCGGCAAGTATCCGTTGTTGTGGACCCGATCATTGGCGACAAGCTTCGGCCGCACCAAATCATCGGTGTAAAGTTTCTCTTCGACTGTATCACGGGCGAGCGCATGCTCGGCTACCATGGCGCGATCCTGGCCGATGAGATGGGCCTCGGGAAAACGATTCAGACCGTAGCCACCATCTACACCTGTTTGAAGCAAGGCAAGCACGGCCAGCCGACGGCCCGCAAGTGCCTTGTCGTGACGCCGTCCTCGCTGGTGAAGAACTGGTGCAATGAATTTGACAAGTGGCTGGGCGAGGGGGTAGTGAAACATTTTGCCATCTCCGAGTCGACCCCAAAGGGAGACCGCATTATTTCGCGCTTCGACAGCGATGGCGACGTCCTTGTCATCTCATACGACCAGCTGCGCAAGTACATTGTCCGCATCTCAGGGTTGCGCTCTGTGGAACTGGTCGTCTGCGACGAGGGTCACCGCCTCAAGAACGCTGAGGTGAAAACGACAAAGGCGGTGGACATGCTGCCGACGCGCAACCGTGTCATCCTCTCCGGCACCCCCATCCAGAATGACCTATCGGAGTTCCACGCCATGGTTAACTTCGTTAACCCTGGTATCCTCGGCAACCGCGACCTCTTCGCACGCGTCTTCGAGGAGCCCGTTTCCCTTGGCCGCGACCCAGAATGCCCAGACCACCTCAAGTCCCTGGGCCGCGATCGTGCGCATTACCTCTCGGTTTTGACGCAGCGCTTCATTCTTCGCCGAACGCAGTCTATCAATGAGTCCTACTTGCCGCCCAAGGTGGACGTCACTGTCTTCGTGCGACTGGGCGAGAAGCAGGAGCTCGCCTATCAGAAGCTAGCTGACGTTGTCGAGTCTGCGGCGTGCACACCGCTGGTGCTCATTTCCGCCCTTCGTAAGCTGTGCAACCACATGGATCTCTTCTACGACGCGGTGCACCTGTCTCATCAAATTGGAAACTCGGCAAGCGCGTCAGCGCAGCAGCAGCAACAGCAGCAAGCTGGTCGCCGTCGCGGCCGCGGCAGTGCTGCAGGGGAATCGCAAGGCATCCCCCTCTCTGTACTACCGAAAGGGTTTAAGCCGGGCAGCTTGAGCCTGGACTGCGGCAGCAAGATGCACTTTGTCTCTCTCGTCCTGGACGAGCTGAGGCGCAATGGCGAGCACGACAAGCTTGTCATTGTCTCAAACTTCACGCAAACACTCGACATCATTGCGGCGCTGTGTAACTCGAAGAAGATCGCGTACTTCCAGCTTGATGGCAGCACGCCCATCAAGAAGCGCCAGCAACTAGTGGACTACTTCAACGTGCCTGGCTCGCAGGAAATTGTATTTCTGCTGTCCTCGAAGGCCGGCGGTGTCGGGTTGAACCTGATTGGCGCCAACCGGCTGATCCTCTTCGACCCTGACTGGAACCCCGCCAACGATGCACAAGCGATGGGTCGTGTGTGGCGCGATGGACAACAGAAACGTGTTTTCATATACCGCCTGCTCAGCACCGGCACCATCGAGGAGAAGATCTACCAGCGGCAGGTAAGCAAACAAGGCTTATCGGCAAACGTGGTGGACATGCAGGAGGATTCCAAGCAGCACTTCACGCTGGAGGAGCTCAAATCCCTTTTCAAGTACAAGGCCGACACCCTGTGCGACACCCACGACCTGCTGGGCTGCACGTCCTGCGAAGCCGCCGAGTCCTTGGCCGCGAGCGGCCGCAGCAGCCGCGGCAAGCGCTCAGACGAGTTCAAGATGCAGTTCCGCATGGTGGGCCACCCGAAGAAAAAGTCCGGGCCACGCATGGATGAGTTGAAGGCGTGGCGCCACATTAGCGCTGTCGCCTCTTTCAACTTGGACAGCGTAACTCGCGCCGTAGCCAAGTACGCCCCATCGCTTCTCTCCTTCCTTTTCGCTGACGAGCGCGATAACACCAAGATGACCGGACCTGTGATGTCGACCCGCGTGACAGTTGACAAGCCCGCCTTTGAGGAAGACGAGGAGACGATCACATGTGCCAGCCAGGCCGCCATGCAGCAACAGGAGAGCGAGATGGAGATTGAGGTGATCGACGACGACGACGATGAGGAAGAACTGGAGCTCGGATCGTCCGAAGAAGTCAGTGATTAGCTTTGCCCAGTCCATCTTTTCTCTCCAGTGGCTGTCGACCCAAATACAAAGGACAAGGATCTCTGCTGTCAGTGAACAGGCGTGTATGCGCCTGTCCTGCAAGGAATGGTGTGTAGCGCGTATCAGGTCACTCTTTTCGCTTCTTGCTTGTGCGTCTTTCGATCCACTCCTCTCGCGTTGCATCACTTGTGCTTGTCTTCAGTGCATAACGCGGTGCGCGGCGTAGCTGGCAGCATACGTCTTCCCCCGACTCCCTCCCCCGTGTGGCGCGTTGTTTCCCTGTCTCCCTTCTCTATTTACGGCACGGTGCGTTTGCATGCGTGACCCTGCCTGCCTGCCTGTATGTGTGGGGGAGAGGGAGGCAGTGGGATGGGATCCACGTTGCCCCTCCCACCCACCTCTGCCTGCCATGTACTTGCCAATGCTGATTCATCTCTGGGAGTGCCACGAAATTGCGTGCCTACGGCGCAGTGGGGAGGTCAGAGCGGCTTAACCGCCACTGGTGTTGACCGTCAGGTCCATTCATGGCGCCATTTGGGGGCGACCTGCCACCGTGCGCACGTTTGCACCATCCACGTGATGGGCAAAGCGCCAACGTGCCTCAAGCATCACCCACCCGCCCCTTGCTGCCTGCGCCATTCCGAGTTCAACACCGATACTCAACACCACTTCTCTCCGCTTTTATTTTCTTTTTTTTTTTAGATTTGTCTCCGCCATTAATCTAGCATCACTTGATTCCCCATCCCATCCCATCTCCCATCTCCGCCACTCTTCAGCCCACCGCGCCCTTCTCCCTCTGCCCCTCCTCCTGCGCACACGGTTAATGAGCAACGCCAAGTAGAATGACCCTCCAAAACCATCAGCAGACCAAGAAGGTGTCGCGTGTGCACTCGAAGGGTGCACATGTCCTGGCAAACCGCTACCTCAACCGCGGTACCGCCTTCACGACAGAGCAGCGGAAGCAGCTTGGCATTCTTGGCACCCTGCCACCCACTGTCGAGACCCTCGAAATGCAAGTGCAGCGTGCCTGGTCGCAGCTGTGCCGCTACGACAAGCCCATCAACCGCTACCACCACCTAGTGAGTATTCATGCCACGAACACGACGCTCTACTACGCCCTGGTGCTCGCCCACATCGAGGACTTGCTCCCCATCATCTATACGCCGACCGTCGGCGAGGCTTGCCAGAACTTCAGCAACTACTGGGTGCGTGAGCGCGGCATGTATCTGAGCAAGTGCCTCAAGGGCAATTTCTCAGAGGTGATGCAACAGTCTCCATACGACGGCGTCGACGTCATCGTGATCACCGATGGCTCCCGCATTCTTGGCTTGGGCGACCTCGGTGTCAATGGCGTCGGCATCAGCATCGGCAAGTGCTCCCTGTACGTCGCTGGCGCCGGCCTGCACCCGAGCCGCGTGCTGCCAGTCATCATGGACGTCGGCACAAACACCGAGCGGTATCTGAACGATCACGAGTACCTGGGCACCCGCGAGAAGCGCCTCGATGATGACCAGTTCTACAGTCTGCTGGACGAGTTCATGGAGGCTGTGAAGGACACCTGGCCTTCCGCCGTCGTGCAGTTCGAGGACTTCAGCAACAACCACTGCTTCGACATGCTGGAGCGCTACCAGAAGCGCTACCGCTGCTTCAATGACGACATCCAGGGCACCGGTGCCGTCATAGCTGCTGGTTTCCTGAACGCTGTCAAGAAGTCCGGCCTTGGCCCGCTCGAACACCGCATCGTCGTCTTCGGCGCCGGCTCTGCTGCTGTCGGTGTGGCCAAAAACATTGCCCAACTGGCCTCTCGCATGTACCACGTGGACATTGCAGAGGTGCTCAAAACGTTCTATCTGGTGGACACGAAGGGTTTGGTGAGTGACACCCGCGGTGACCAGCTGGCAGCACACAAGGTGCTGTTGTCACGCAAGGATATCTCTGCTGAGGACAGTCAGAAGCTGAAGTCGCTCGAGGACGTGGTGCAGTTTGTGAAGCCAACGGCCCTGCTTGGCCTGGGTGGTGTCGGTCCTGTGTTTACAGAGGCGATAGTAAAGAGTGTCGCCGCCAACGCTGCCCGCCCGATCATCTTCCCACTGTCCAACCCCACAAGCAAGTCGGAGGTTTTGCCGGATGACGCGTACCGCTGGACCAACGGTGCAGCTATCATCGCCTCCGGGAGCCCCTTTCCGGCCTCCACCATCAACGGCAAGACCATCAAGCCGTCGCAGGGCAACAACCTGTACGTCTTCCCAGGCGTCGGCCTTGGCTGCGCGCTGGCCCAGCCATCCTACATCCCGGATGAGCTTCTGGTAGCTGCCTCGGCGTGCTTGAACCTGCTCACGACGCCGGAGCAGATGGAGGCGGAGCAGCTGTATCCGCCGCTGGATGACATCCATAACATATCTGCCCACATTGCCGCCGAGGTTATCATGGAGGCGCAGCGCCTCGGTATTGACGGGAACAAGGCCCTGCCGCACGACAAGGATTCTATTCTGGAGCTCATAAAATTATCTCAGTGGGTGCCACACTACCCGGAAGAGCTGGACGCCAGCCTTCTGTGAAGGATGACAGCTAGGCGTCAGAACGGTGAGACGATAACGCTGAGGGGATGCAGCGCCCCATTTTGCAAATGTGTGTATGTGCTATGTGTGTCCCTGTGTTGTTGTATTTGCCGCATGCATGCGCTTATGCCACACATAGGGTCTCCTTTTTTTCTTCCTGCCCCACACCGTGATCTCACTCCCCCCCCCTCCCTCCCTCCCTCCCTCCCTCCCTGCCTCTCCCCTCCCTTCCTATAGGCGCCCTCCAGGAACGCATGGTCGCGTGCAGTATCTTGTGCGCGCCTCTCTGCCGCCTCCGTCCTTTCCTGCCGCTGGTCGTGTGCGTGTGTGGGTGGGCCCTTATTTATCGCTCTTCGGAGTTCTCCTTCACCGTTCTCTTCCTCTTCTCTGTTTTTTTTGTATATGTGTGTGTGTGTGTGCAGGGGGGGGGGGCTTTTGTTTTGCTTACGTTTGACTTTACGTGAAGCGACGTTGCGTGCGTACACGTGAACGTATGCGTACCTATCTATAGCGATATCTATACCTATACAGATGTATCTGTGTGTCTATCTCTGTCTATACATATCTATGTGTGTGTGTATATATGTATATATACATACATGGGGATACATAGATGCATAGATATATAGATATAGATATAGATATAGATAGGTATATGTATGGTCGCTTTCTCTTCCTTGAACCCCGGCACCACGCATTCCTCTCTTGACTTTTCTTTTTGGCTTTTCTGCGGATCTTCCCCTCCCCCTTCCATGATCACCGCCCTTCACCTTGTGGGGATGGGGTGGCGTCCTTGCGTGCGTATGTTTTCTTCTTCTTGGACGCATCCGCTTGCGCACGTGCGGATACTCATGCTGATGCGTTTCCTTACTTGGTACGCGGCGCGATTTCTGATTTTGTTTGCTAAGGGGAGGGAACGGGACTGATCCACTCGCTCAACTGGGGTGCTTGCTTGCGGTAGGTCAGTAAGCGTCCCCCTCTGTGTGCGCATGCACGCCTGTGCGCGTACGCGTACCTGCCTCTTGTTGTACGTTTCTTGTGGGTCTGGGGCGTGTTTCTCGTTTCTCTGTGGTGAGAATAGTACACCCGCTAGCCATGCTGTGGTTCTTGTGTCGCTCGACGAGTTCATCTCTCGCCCCTTCCACGCCTCACGTTTTGGCGCCATCTTTCCCCTTTGTCACGTTGGTGACCGCCCCCTTCTCACCCTTTCCCCGTATCCTAGATGTCGGCGAACAGAGGGGGACGCAAGCGTTGGTCTGGAGACAGCGCTGGCAGCGGACACACTCCCAATGGAAAGGTGGCAAGAACAGGAAGAGCGGCGAGGGGAAGAAGAGTTCTGTACACACGAGAGAGGGAGAAAGGCCGATGGCAATCGTGGAAGCGGATCTCCCTTCAGAGCACGAGGCAGAGTCCGACACACAGCGGCATGCCTCCCTCTCCCTCCCACCGGCATAGGTGATGCAGAAGCCGATAGGGAGGAAGAGAAGGCAGCGAGAAAATGTGCAAGAAAAAATTCGCAAAAGAGTGACCGGGCGTAGTTTCCGGGTGCGTAAGGGTGAAAGGAGGGAGAGGCCGGGGGAGGTGTGGATGAGACAGTGTCGTCGTGCGTGTTGCCCAGGGGAACACGCTGTTTCCCCCGCCTCCCGCCCCTCTCCCCCTTGCCACGCCCTGCCCCCCCCCTTCCCTCCCCGCGATGGATACTGTCCCACGCAGGCATACCAGAGCGCAGACCAGGCGCGTCGCGATTTTTTTTTGTCCTGTCACATGAAGACAGGCGTTTGATTTCTTTTTGAACTACTTTTTATTTTCTCCGCTTCCTGTTGCAGACGACTCTGTGCACGCGTGTGTGCCCCGACTCCCTCCCCCGTGTGGCGCGTTGTTTCCCTGTCTCCCTTCTCTATTTACGGCACGGTGCGTTTGCGTGCGTGACCCTGCCTGCCTGCTTGTATGTGTGGGGGAGAGGGAGGCAGTGGGATGGGATCCACGTTGCCCCTCCCACCCATCTCTGGGAGTGCCACGAAATTACGTGCCTACGGCGCAGTGGGGAGGTCAGAGCGGCTTAACCGCCACTGGTGTTGACCGTCAGGTCCATTCATGGCGCCATTTGGGGGCGACCTGCCACCGTGCGCACGTTTGCACCATCCACGTGATGGGCAAAGCGCCAACGTGCCTCAAGCACCACCCACCCGCCCCTTGCTGCCTGCGCCATTCCGAGGAAGACGCACGGGGTGATGACCGGTGTAATAGAAGCAAGGGGTGGGTGGGTGGGTGGGTGGGTAGTGCTTGAGGCAGAGGTCGTGCCCAAATATATTAATGTCGGCGCATTGCCGCGATGCGAGTGTCTACAGCTGCTGTGCGCAACGCGGATGGGGACCTGGGACAGGGGTCGAGTCGGGTGGCGCAAGACTCTCATGTCACGTGGCAAAAATTTGTACACGTTTAAGCACATTCTGCTCTGTCGCTGCTTCTGAGCTCGCAAAAGGGAAACGGTGAGGGAGGAACCGCAGAAACAGCAATGCACAGGAATGCGTCAGCGGCACTATTGCGGCCGCCATCTTTGCCCGCCTCGACCCGTCCTTGTGTGTAGTCACCGCACAGCCACAACAGTGGCTGCAGCAGGAGTACTTTGTGTTTTTTTTTATTTGTGTGTGTGTGTGTGTCTTCCTCATGTATAGCGTAGTGCGGATATGCGCGCATATACGAAGATGGCAGAACGCTTGAAAGATGAAGCGCGTCGTTGGCACCTCTCGTTCTTCTCACTGTATTTCCACGTTATTCCCCTATCTCCTTCCTCCTTCCTCCTCCCTCAGCTGTGCGAACCACCAGCGGAGAGGACCACCGCGCGCAGCAGATGGAGAGAGAGAGACGCGCATAAATGAGGAAACCAGCGATAACGCCCAACGAGAGCGAATAGAGAACATCCTTTGTGGCAGAGCTGCATCCGGCACGTGCGCATTGTGTGCATGCACATGTGTGTGCGTGCGTGTGTGTGTACATGGAAGAGAGAGAAAAGAAAAAGGCAAGCGCTGCTAGGCAGTAAGGAAGGCTGTCACAAGACCTTGCAGCACCAATAGGATCTCTACAGCGACGTTTTCAGTGCGCATTGGCCATGTGAACCCTCTCTGTAACGCCTCACTCGTTGCTACCAGCAATGGCTGCTACATAGTCCGTGTGCCGTCTGCGCCCCGTTGCCGCAAACCCTACGCGCCACAGATAAAGGGCACGAGACGTTCAGCTTCGTGTGGCAATGCGATCAACGAGATCTGCTGGATGCTGCAGAGCGAGATAGCAACGAAGATAGCGGGGAAGGGAGAAAAAGGAGGCAGGAACTGCTCTGCTGACCTGTGTGCAACCGTCCCCCAAGCGTCGCACTTTGGCGCTCCACCTCTCTCCTCTCTACATGCTCCACTGACTTCTTTCGTATTTCTCTCCCATAATGAAAGATGCAGCGTGTGTGTGTGTGTGTGTGTGTGAGGTCAGCGGACTCAGCGAGCGTGCGTGCTGCCTGCCTTGCCCCTTCCTTCCCCACCTCGAAGCATCTCCGTGACGACGACGCATGACAAGGCTGTATGTCCTCCTCTTCGCTCCTCTATCTCTCGCTTGGCTGCCCTCCCTCACCCCCTCCCCCCTTGCATGCTTGCCCTTCACACACGCGCACGCACACACAGAGCCCATCTCCTCAACGCCGTCAGATATCAGTCAAATCCTGTTTTTCTTCTGTTGCTCGCGCCTTCTCGCTCACCTTTCTCGTTTCCATTCGTTGGTCCGATCGGCGTCGTTAGTATTCTTTATTTTCGTTGGTGGCCTACGACCTACGATCCTCTTCTTCCCTCCACCTTCCGCCTTCCCAGTCGCAGCCCCCGCGCCGTCTCTCCCCTCCTCGCTCTCCGAAGCTGTTGTACACCTCGTCCCGTGAACGTTCAACACAGAGAGAGAGAGAGAAGAACGCAACGTGTGGATATATTCGTTTCCTGTTGGTTTACCAGCCCTATCCCTCTTTCTGTTTGTCCTGTGCTGGAGCTCGGCTCGCCGAGTCTACGAGGGCGACTCCAGACCGCTACTGCCTCCGTCACATCATCGTCAACGTCGCCATACACTCTCCCCCTCTCTTGCAGCTTCGTCCCCCATCACCTTGCCCAGCATGTTTGCCAAGTCGCTCGTTCACCTATTGGAGGTGTCGAAGCGCCCCGTGCGCGGTGTCGATTACTTGCGCAACCGCTTCACCAATAAGGGAACTGCCTTCACTGCTGCGGAGCGAACGCACATGAACGTGGAGGGGTTGTTACCGCCGTCTATCGAGGCCCTCGATGATCAGGTGAAGCGGTACTGGGATCAGCTGAACCGCTTCAGCGAGCCAATCAACCGCTACCAGTTTCTGCGCAATCTGCAGAACACGAACGTCACCCTCTATTATGCCATCTTGACGCGGTACCTGAAGCAGACACTGCCGATCGTGTACACGCCGACCGTCGGCGAGGCCTGCCAGCGCTACGGTGACCTCTATCAGAAGGATCATGCACTGTACCTCAGCGTCGACAGCAAGGGTAAGGTGAAGAAAATGATGCAGAACCTTCGCAAGACAAACGTTGACGTCATTGTGATCACCGATGGCTCCCGCATTCTTGGCTTGGGCGACCTCGGTGTCAATGGCGTCGGCATCAGCCTCGGCAAGTGTTCTCTGTACGTTGCTGCGGGGGGCGTGAAGCCGAGCCGCGTGTTGCCAGTCATCATGGACGTCGGCACAAACAACCTCGAGCTTCGCAACAGCCCGCTTTACCTGGGTTTGCGCACCCCGCGCTGCGGCGACGCCGACTTTTACGCTCTGCTGGACGAGTTCATGGAGGCTGTGAAGGACACCTGGCCTTCCGCCGTCGTGCAGTTCGAGGACTTCAGCAACAACCACTGCTTCGACATGCTGGAGCGCTACCAGAAGCGCTACCGCTGCTTCAATGACGACATCCAGGGCACCGGTGCCGTCGTGGCTGCTGGTTTCCGCACGGCGGTGAAGCTCAGCAAGATCCCAATGGAGGAACAGCGCATCGTCTTCTTCGGCGCCGGCTCCGCTGCGACCGGTGTGGCGGAGAGCATCGCCGACCTCGCGGTGGAGACGGGGGCGAAAAAGGAGGACATCAAGAAAAAGGTCTTCTTCGTGGACTCGATGGGCATGGTGGCCACCAACCGTGGTGACAAGCTGGCCAAGCACAAGCTCGGATGGGCGCGCACCGACATACCTGACGAACATATCGCCAGCCTCAAAACCCTCGAAGACGTCGTGCGCTACGTGCGGCCGACCGCCCTCATCGGCCTCGGCGCCACCGCCAATGCCTTTTCACGCGAGATGGTGGAATTTATGCACTCGTACTGCCCACATCCGATCATCTTCCCACTGTCGAACCCGTCCAGCAAAGCCGAAATTGTGCCCTCCAAAGCGTACGAGTGGTCGAACGGCAACGCTATCGTTGCCTCGGGCAGCCCCTTCCCTGAGACGGTCGTCAATGGTCGAACGCTGCAACCATCGCAAGGCAACAATCTGTACATCTTCCCTGGTGTGGGTCTCGGCTGCTGCATCGCCCAACCGCCCTACATCCCGCAGGAGGTGCTGGTGGCTGCCGCTTCCTGCCTGAGCGAGCTGGCCACGCCGCAGGACCTCGCGAAAGGGCAGCTATACCCACCTATTGAGGAGGTGCGTGGCGTGTCGTGTGAGGTGGCCGTTGCGTGCATTCAGAAGCTGCAGGCGATGGGACTGGCCAAGGAAGGTCTGCCAGATAGTCGCCCAGACTTGATGAAGATGGTGAAGGCAGCTTTCTGGGAGCCGTGCTACCTCCCCGAGAAGTACTACCTAGAGAAGGAGTTCATCTGCTAAGGGCAGACGGAGCGAAAATGGGAGGCGAGGCGTAGCTACGAGGGTGCCAAGCTTGTGTGTGTGCGCGCGCTGTGTATGTGCACGTGTGTGTGTATCGGTGGGTGCGTGCGGTGCGTTCATAGACGTCTTCTGTGTCTCTCTCTTACTTGTTTCGCTCTTCCATTACCCTTTCGTTCTTGATGTCTTCTGGAAGCGCACAATGTAGTCGCTCGTTGCCCTCTTTCTCATTGGTTGCCGTGCGTGTGGAGGTAAGTGTCTTATCGGCGCCACTGACGACGCGTCGCTCATCACCTCCTTCTCCCGCCCCCTACCACGGACACGAGCAAGCATCTTTACAGATTGCTTCCACCGCGACATCGCTGCTGCTGCTGCTGCTCCGCGGCCCAGCCCTCACCCCTCTCTTCTCTCTTTGTCTTTTGTTGGTGCCTGTGTGTAGTGAACGTCGTTCTCTGAGTTTGTGCGTGTGTGTGTGTGTGTGTGTGTGTGTGTGTTGGCCTAACGCGTCGCACCGCCGACGCGTGTGCGACCGCAGCAGCTGTTGCGTGCCATCAGTAAATAGAGCACAGTAAGGCATGTATGTAAGCAGTGGAGGAGGATTTTCGTTTTGGACGAGGCAGAGAGTGAAACGGTGAGCGATGGGTCGGGCTGAAGGTCGATTAGAAACCTTTCGTCGTAGCAGCCGTGATGGTGTGGTGATGATGGTAATGGCAGACCCTGGATGTGGTGTTGTGCTCCATGTGGTGCCTCGTCACATGCGATGTGTAGGTTTCTGCCGGCAACGCGCGGGAAGAGGTCTTCACTGTTGCGCTTCAGCGTCAGAGGGAGGCACCACCGGGGAGGGTAGGAGAAGATGCTCAAGTGCAGTGCACTTTCTCCTCCCCTCCCCCCTGAGGGGGTGAACACACACGCGCACGTATCATGTAGCGAGGGTGCGCCGTGGGCAGGGTATGCCGATGACTAAAAAATCGCTTGCACTTCTTAGTAACGTATATATACATATATACGGATTTAAATATTCTGCCCCAGACAGCAAGTTCGGGGCACCGGGTATCTAACTTAATGGCTCGTATATATCAATATATATATATATATATATATGTGTGTGTGTGTGGAGGGGGGAAGCCAAGCAGCCCCTCCCTATCCGCCCCCCGCGCGCGCCCATGTGGAGCCACTTCTGGTGGTGGCAAAGCCATGTACGTACCGCGCAATGAGGTCAGAGCGATGCATCGCTGCTGATGTCTGCGACCGGGCGGTGAATAGCGTTGCGTCGGAGCGCACACCTACACGACGCCAGTACCAATCAAATGAAGGATAACGTGCCAATATGACCCAACGCGTTTTCCACTCGGCCCCACACTACCCTACTTGCGGAGGAGCCTGGGCACCGCCCTGTTGAGGGGAGGGGGTATATCAGGTGGTGACTTTTCTGGTGGGCAGTACTGTGAGGCAACCTGCAGTGCGGGTGGGTGTGTAAAGTTCGAGGCAGAGGCGGTAATCAGCTGACCGGATCGGCGCATTTCTGAAACGCATATGTCTACGGCTGCTTCACGCCATGCGGATGGGTGTCCTGGGATGGGGGACGTGCAGAGTGGAGTTGAAGACATATTATATGGATGGCAGCATATGGACAAGCTGAAATACCGTTCGAAACATTTGGTGCTGGAAAATAGAATAGAAGCGGAAGTATGTCACCTGCACACCACCGAGACTCACCATACGCACCCAGCAAGCGTTCCTGTGGGAACAGTTTGGGGTATTCGCTTCCTGTGCGTGTGTGTGTGTGTTTGTGTGAGTACCTACTGCCGCGCTTCTCGGGCCTCCCTCTCTTCCTCCTAATGTCGTCATGGTGCAAATGCCTTCGATTTGTTTCCCCACCCACCCCCACCCTCTTACCCTTCCATGCACCTGTTCAATGCTCACGCTTACACGCAACCAAAGTGCTTAGCATCACAAGCAGACGCCAAGAGAACAGAAACACAGGAACCCGACCGGTGCTCACAAGGATACGTATATATATGCGTATATACGCTCTTCCCCTCTGCCATTCACTGCACAACGTCACCTCCGTATCCCTTCATCTCTGCTCGGGAGTAGCATCCCCACTGCACACCTTCGCATTGCCAACCGCTCTCTTGGGGCTTTGCCTCCCTCCCACTCCATTGCCTTAAGGCGCCTAACAGCGATCTCGGCGGACGTGTCCCGTCTCCCTCCAGCAGGGTGCTGCCCTGGAGTGGCCAAAACACGCAGCTTCCCATAAAGAAGCCTCAAGTGCAGCAGTGTCAGGAGTATAAAGCGGTGTCGCCAATGAACACTCACAGCACGTCCGCGTACGACGCGCTTGCTCGCATGTCGGATGAGGAAGACGAGGAGCAAGAGGACCTGGAGCTGACGTTTGTACCGGCGTCAAGGCGGTGTGCGCCGGCATCATCACGCACCGTCGGCCACCACGCTGGTAATGCAGCGCTCCCTATGGCCACCTCCTCGACAGTCAGTGGCCCCATGGTGAGCACTATCAAGCCACGCACAGAAACGGTCTATGAGCAGGAGCGCAACGCTAAGGTGCGTCAGCTTCTCACCGAGCAGCAGAAAACCACACCAGGTGTCGTCTTCTCGTTGGATGCATTTGAGGCGCTGCCACCTGAGCGGCATGCTCGGGCCGACTTTCAAGAAGCATCAGGCACGTTCGCTTCCTCTTCGTCTGTGACGTACAACGGAGAAGATCAGCGGCGAGGCCCCTCTCAGTACCGCGGCCGTGGCGGAACGGAGGGCTGGGGCAGGGGTGGACTTGGTGGAGAGGGCAGCCCGCGCCGGTATCGGATGCGGAATCCGAACATGTCGGAGGAAGAGCAAGCACGCTACATTCGACACCGCCGCAACATGGCCGTCATTCGCAATGCACTGCGCGAAGTCGATCCTGACACACTGGAGTATATGCAGGTGACACAAGCGCCAGATCAACTGCCCCTCCTCAACAGAGATCGGGAAGGGTTTTCAAAGCCCTACTTTGGTACCGACCGCGGCCGCGGTGGCGTCGACGTCGGCAGAGGTCGTAGTTGGGGAATGCGCGGCCGGGGTGCAGGCGGTACTCGAGGCAACGGGCTCGGCCGCGGTGCTGGTGGTGGCGGCGGCGGCCGCTCAGCGCCCTTCAGCCCCTACTCTTAAGAGCATGGCAGCGAACACAGCACACGCTTTGGCATGCACGCCTGGGGCAGACATATGCTACATCTCCTCTCTCCCACGATCTTTCCCGCTCCTGCTTCTCCATGAGTGACAGCCCCGTTACAACAGCAGCGGCGGATACAAATTCTTCATTGTGTACGTCTTCGGCTGTGTCCCTGTGGAAGGGCGGGCGCACTTGTTGGCCGTGCGTGCTCGGACGCCAGCACGTGCGCCAACCACACCTAAACGAACTCAACGATACGACGCTCAGAGCGAATATGACGGTGGCCTTCTCTGATGATGCATCAAGGAAGAAGCTCCCTTCGACCGCTGGCGGTGCTGCAGCGGCCCCCGGGCTCGCCCCTCCCCTCCCCTACTCACCTTCTCCTCCTGCGTATCTGCGCTTGCAGCGCACGTACACACAGTGCCCTCAAACCAACATCCTTCTCATATTCTTCTCTCTTCTTCTTCTCGCACTGAACCCAGCGGCTCCCTCCCCCCTTTCACATTTCCAGAGAAGCAAGAAAGATATCACGCCTGCGCGTGTGCGTCGCTGCCATGAGCTCGAGTGACGATACTCCGCCGCACAAACGTTTCATGTTAGAGAAGTCCAAGAGTGACGGCAGCACCCACGTCGGTGCCAGACAGCACAGCCACGACACCCAAGCCCTACGCGCACGCGAACGCTTTCTGCGAGAACTGGAGAAATACGCGAGTGATGAGGATGATGATGGTGGCAACGTGGGCGCCAGTGTCATCGGTGCGGTGCCCCTGCGGCAGACGAGCCACGCTAACGGAGCACCGCAGAGGAGCTCCGTAGTTCCGCTGTCATCGACCACGCCCACCGCTGCGCCATCTTCCAGCCCATCAAGCAGCTCAGATTTCTTCTTCGGTGGCAAAGGTGACCTGAACGCCGATGAGGACGATGAAGCTGTTGGTGATGATGCGCTGTGGAGCACGGCGTTTCCTACCTCGCTTGCGAAAACTTTCAAGGGCGACCTTGCCACTGGCCACACCAAGGGCAGTGGCGCAAAAGGTACTAGCGCCGCACGGACTCGCATTGGTCTGCAACTGCTGCATTGCATGCATGCGCTCGGCACATCCTGCGACCGCAGCAGCAGTGACCATGATCCCGCCGTCTATTCCGCTGCAACACGTGGGAAAGGGGCACTTAACGCGTCACTCGCACCGATGTCATCTGGTGACTTTGAGGTGGTTCACGCGTATGTACCACTGAGCACAGGCGGCTTCCTGAGCACGGCCAACGCAGCTCATGACACGATGGAGGGACATCAGGTGCGCATCGGCGACATTCTCTCTCTGCGGAAGCCTCTCGGTGGCTCAGATCCACCACCCAGCGGCGCGGTGGCGAGTGCGCCTGCGTTCTCCCCTACAACCTCAACTACCCCTGCGCCCACCACAGCCTCCACCCTCACAACCAGTGCGGCTGGCACATCGGCCACGGGTTCGCTAGTCGAGGAAGTCGCACAGAAAGCCATGGGTCACTTCAAAAGTATCACCACCTTTACCTCCGAGGAGCAGAAATATGGCCGGAAGCTTACCCCTGATATGGTGCGCCTGCTCTTCGAGGTCACGCGGGTGGATTTCCAAGGACGCAGCATGGAGGCGCTCTTCCTCGACGGTACACGCGCAAAGCTATCCTTTTTCGAGGTGCGCCCGGCAGGGTACGTGGAGCAGAGGATGTACGCGACGTGGAAGGCCGATCCAGCAAGTCGCCCTGTGGCTATCATTCATAGCCAAACGTCGTCGCCGACCACATTGTCGGCGCCAAACGGAGCTGTGCTGCCGCTCTCTACATCTTCCCCTGCCCTCTCGACACCACCGCTAGACACCACTGCCGATTGGTGGGTAATACCGCGTCTTCTTGTGCGGCTGACAACGGAGGCAGCTGGTGACTGGTACGGCAAGAAGTGCGTCGTCAAGGCGGTGCAGAGAAGCGAAAACCGCGTCCGGCTCATGGAATGGGTTGAGAAAGGCCCCAGCGGCGGTGAGAGTGGCAGTATGGTTGCTCACAATTCCAGTAAGCCCACGGCACCCACTGCTGAAACTCGAGAGCTGATAGGTGCGGATGGGCTTGAGACGGTGGTCCCCAAGAAGGGTGGTCGTGCTATGGTGGTACTGGGGAGCCGGAGGGGCGAGATGTGCACTGTCCGCAATCGCATTCGTGATGCGGATGGTGAGTTGACCGCCGTCGAGGTAGAGATCAGCAGAACAAAGGAGGTGATGACGCTACAGGCGGGCGAGCTGTGCGCCCTAGCGCGATGATCCCAGCGCTGTCTAGTGGGGATCTCGATGGTTGTTGCTGCGCTCTGCCTTGGCCATACTGGACCTAGTCCACTCCACCCCCCTTGCTTCCCCGGCCGTCTATGTGCTTTCCACCCGGACTCTCGGAACGGCTCGCGTGTTCAACACAAGGAACAGAAGAAGTGCACGGCGCGTATAAAGTGAACTATGCACTCACTCTCACCATCACCGCCATCACCCAATCCCTGCACCTCGTGCAAGTCGCACGTGAACGCATGCATGCTTGCTCCCTGCATCACCGCATATAAGGATATAGCACACAATAGTAAGGAACGAGTACCAGCACAGACAAGCAGACGCGCACATGCGCTCCTGCCGCCGCGGTTGCCCCGTTTCCGGCCCCGTCCCGTTGCTTGCTGCAACGTGTTCAATTCTGTGCTACCACTTCGTAGCGGATGTTGCCTTCACACGAGTTTCTGATACCGTCTACTAACCTCCCCTCCCCCCTCCCGTTCTTCGCTTTCAGGATTCCGGCCGGGGGATAGGCTGTACATGCTGGTGTCCTTCCCTGACACACGCGTACACACGGACAGCGGCACGCAATCTGATTGTGGTGGCCCACAAGCCCCACAGGCGCACCGTCCCTCTCTCTCTCTCAGCGCTCATACACACGGGCACCGCCGCTACCCTCGCTCTCGCCCAAAGCAAGCGCAGCTGGTATTTCTCGTCTATGGCAGCCGCATACGTCGAAGGCCATCGTGGGCGTCGAACCTTTCCCGAGAAAGCTGCCTCCCAAATTTCTCTTGGGGACGCCAGCTCCAACAAGCCGATAGAAGAAGAGCGGCTGGCGCGGCGACAGGCACGAACATCTGCATCGATCCCATGGCAGCAGCAGCAGCAGATACGGCCGACACGACGACCGCGCGGGCCTGGGAGGGCATTTGCCGCGCATATAGAAGCGAATGGCTTTCCGGCCGCTGCCTCGCGCCGCAGCGCCTGCGTCGATGGCATGCACGAGCGTCTTTACCAGTATGACACGAGCAAGCTGCACACACACAAGAAGCTGGCTCAGATGCCGTGTCGTTTACAGCAGTGTGGCCGTAGCCTGCAGCTTTTTCTGAGACCGGAGGAGGAGATGGCACGGTCTGCCGCGGCAACTGCGATGCATGGTGAGCTGTGGAATGGGCAGCTGTCCTACTCCCGTCACCCATCTTCACAGGCGCACGAGCACAGCAGAGACCGGCGAATGATCACTGAGGCGATGGATGGCTCTGCAAGCCCACCGCCATGCTTTACGCCTTACAATTATGCCACAACGACAGACTCTCGCTCTTGTCGTTCCCCCGCGCCCGCCGCGACACTCGAGGAGTCGCCTCTTGTGAAGGGGTCCGCCTCAACAGATCGACTGCGGCTGCTGGAACACCTCTATCAGCGAGAGCTTCACAGGCTCCATGAGGCAGGCTACTCAGCGGAAAAAGAGGCGGATGCAGTCGTAGAAGAGGACTCGCAAGCTAGGCATGGCGGGGGTGCAGTCTCCACCCTACCATCGGGCATGACAGCGCTCCCCTTCAGTGAGGACGACAGTGCTGACATCGCCCAAAATGTACCGCCACCAAGACGCCGAGCGAAGCGCAGCAGTGTCAGACTTGACGTCGACAGCGCAATGTATGCGCATCCACGGCAAGGTCGTGAATGGCAGCCGTGGGAATGCGAGTATGCATGCGAAGCGCGCCCCGAGACCCCTCGAATCCGATCGTTCTTCCACGCATCCACGCAGAC
Organism: Leishmania tarentolae; assembly: GCA_033953505.1. Lineage (NCBI taxonomy): Eukaryota > Euglenozoa > Kinetoplastea > Trypanosomatida > Trypanosomatidae > Leishmania > Leishmania tarentolae. The sequence goes on from CP119848.1 coordinate 278,755, forward strand.
TACTGTGGATTCGGATGAGAAGAGTGACAACCATAATGATAGATATGGCAGTGCTGATCACGCACCCGCAAACTCTTTCGGCAACATCATGTACGCAGCCAACCGGCAGCGCGCCTCCGCCTCACATCCGAGATGGATCACGGGCTCCTACAACGACACCTCTGAGAGCACTGAAGTTTGCAATAGGTCACCTAAGCACACGACTCGCATCCGCTCGCGGATGGGGGAGGCTGATGCCGCTCCTCGGGTATCCCAGGTCTCCTCCTGGTTTGCGCCCCTACGTAATGACCGTGCTGCCCTGCTAGTGCATCGCGCCAGAAGCGCCGACAACGCTCGCGCATCATACTCCCTACGCGAAGAGAAGGAGCGCCATACTGGTCACCCGCAGCGGCACATCTCAGCGACGTCGTCGGTGGCTCAGGGGAGCTCGTTCTCCACCACAGCGAAGGCGAGGCCAGCAGCAACTTCCTCTGCCGGCTCCGCTTGCACACGAGCAACAGTGATCCTCAATGATGTCTGCACATATCAGCTATCGCGGGCGCCATCTCAGCGACAACCGACCCACGAGAAGCCGCCGGGCAGCGAGGCTTCATCTCCCCTCTTCTCCGCATCCTCTGCATGCGTACAGGAACGAGAAGATACAGCGCTGACTCTTCGGGACGTATGTAGGGCGTTGGGCACCTCTGCAGTTATGATGTGACCGAAAGGGGCACAGTGGTGGCGGTGACGATCGAGTGTCACCCCGTCGCAGGTGAGATACCCGCGGCCCAGAGGCTTCTGTTTGGCAGTGGTTCAACTCTGAGCGACGGATGCACACATACGTGTGGCCTGGTGAAGCGTTGCCATGTTGCCGTTTTACATGTGTGGGACTGCGTGTGTATGTATGTGTGTGTGTGTGTGTGTCGGTGCGGTGCTTCACCGCTGTCCTTCCTCATTTGCGTGCCATGCATGTTGCCTCTTACCTTTTCACTTGGTTCTTCGGGCTGTATTGCGTCGGCAGCGTGCAGACGTAATCCGTTTGGATGTATCGGTGCGTGCACACGCGACGCTTCGGCACCCTTGCACAGGGCGCCTCCTGAAAAATGTACCTCGGGTAGTTACAACCCAAGAGGAGGGGGCATCAGAAGGCGTGCAGAGGCCCCATGATGCAAGGGCGCACGCGTGTTCGGCAGCTGCACTGTGGCGTGTGACGCACCTCCCTCGCTCGCATATCCCGCACCTTCTCTTTCTCCCCTTCAGTCTTTGGTGTTTAAATGATTGCTGCGTCGGGGCCGTCTGAAAGCTGTTTCCCTCTCTTCACCATCAGCTACCGTGTCTGAAGCGGTCGTGCTGCCCTGCAGCACTCACGCTGCCTCACACCCTTCTAGAGGACGCACTGTCAGCGACAGTGCCAGCAAACGGAGCGCCTGCATGCCGAAACCGCAGCATCGAAAGCAACGGAAAGGCTCTCCTCAAGGAGGATGGGGAAGCATACCGGCTGCGGTGCATTTACAGCTGGATGGAGAGCTTGTCAAGAGCACATCGGCGACCCCCTCGCAGCATCCGCGGCCCAATCAGTGCTCACAGCTGAAATCGACAGCAGTGGCACAATCCACCCCCAGTAGCGGTTTGCCCTGCATCGCACCACAGCCGTTTGACGTGTACGTAGTGTTGGACTTCGAGGCTACGTGCAAGGAGGGAAAGCGCATAGCCGACGCAGAGGTGATCGAATTTCCGATGGTCCTGGTCGACCCTCGCACCGCCGAACCGGTCGCAGAGTTTCAGCGATATGTGCGGCCGGTGAAGAATCCCGTACTCTCGCCCTTCTGCACTCAGCTGACAGGCATCACGCAGGGCATGGTACGTGACCGGGATCCGTTCCCTGTGGTATACTGCGAGGCACTGCAGTTTCTTGCCGAGGCCGGACTGGGCGATGCACCGCCCATGCGCAGCTACTGCATCGTCACATGCGGTGACTGGGACCTGAAGACAATGCTGCCAATGCAGATGCGTATCAGCGGAAAGCAAGGGACTCCCCTGTCGTTTCAGCGGTGGTGCAACCTCAAGAAGTACATGTTGCAGGTGGGCTTCGGCCACAGGAATGGGCACGGCTGCACCCCGCTGCCGTGTGGGCCGTTTGACATGCCCGAAATGGTGAAGACGCTCGGCCTCCCCCTGCGTGGTCGTCATCACAGCGGCATTGACGACTGCCGCAACCTTGCCGCGGTTGTGTGCGCATTGCTGAAGCGCGGCCTTGTCATGGACGTCACTGCCTGTACCACATCCTTTGTGCACTGGCACGCGCCGGCAGAAGCGAGGCTTCCTGCCTTGGACTCGCTGCCGAGCACGTTGGCCGACGGTGCTGTACAGCGGTCAAGGAGTGTGTGCACACCGCCGCGATCGCGTCCCCGGGCAGGTGATACCTCACAACCTAAGCAGCAGCAGCAGCAATCGCCGGCGCAAGCGAAGACGAGTCATTCGGCATGTCAACCCACATCCTCGGTCCACATCCTTTCTCCAGCTCTGGTAATTGACACAAGCCGCGACGCCGTGCAGGAGCTTCTCTCCGACACAAACCTCACCGCCACTCCTTCGCGAGTGTTCGACGAGGCAGAACTCAAGAAGGTTTCGAAGTTCATGTCTACTCTACTCCGCCACAAGGCGATCCAGTGGAAGGTCCCCATCACCTCTAACGGCTACGTGCTGCTCGACGACGTCTTACGTCAGCCACAGCTGAAGAAGCAGCAACTCTCAGTACAGGATGTCGCAAGGATCGTGCGCGACTCCGACAAGCAGCGCTTCCGGCTAGCGTATGGTGCGGCAGACGGGCGTCTCTATATTGCTGCCGTGCAAGGGCACAGCATCGATGGTGTTGAGCCGCAGCTGCGAAAGCTGACGAGCGTGGAGGAGGTGCCAGTGGCAGTTCACGGCACCTACTGGAAGGCCTGGAAGGCGATTCAGCAGTGCGGTTACCTGAGCACCATGAATAGACAACATATCCACTTTGCCAAAGGGCTCATGAGCGACGCGCAGGTGGTAAGCGGGATGCGGGAGAATGTGCAAGTCCTGCTCTACCTCGATGTTGCGGCAGTGCTCGCGGATGGGGTGCCACTCTATGAGAGCACGAACGGTGTCATACTGACTCCCGGTGTAGGGGACACGCGGCAGCTGCCTCTCACGTACGTGGCTAAGGTGGTGGACCAAAGCACTGGTGGCACAATCTATCCCGCGTCGTGCCTTGCCCGGGACACGTAGTCTCTGTCACCTCGGATGGAATCGTTTGATGTGCAGCACACGCACACACGCTCTCTCGCGGAAGAAGACGTTCGACAATTCAGAACAGTCGAAGGGGCACAGGGGTTTGCCATCGTGTATCATCGTTCTTTCGGTTTCTGTGCTGCCGCTGTTGGTGCTGATGTGGCAGACGGGTGGCACCCGTACTCTTTTTTTTTTTTCGACTCTTTTTTTGTTTTCCGTCACGTCCTCTTCCACCACCACCGCCACACACGTGCACGCTCACTTGCTCCTGGATGGTCGTTCCTTCCCCGTGCCCTATCGCCTGCGTCCATGCACTTTCTCTCTCTCTCTTCTATGGTGGCGTGGACGCTGTCACTGATGCCGCTCACTCCAGCGTCGCGTGGCGCTACTGGTTTTTTTTTTTTTTGCTCTCTTTACTGTCTGACACTCGTGCGTACGGCGTGCGCCATGGTGACGTCCACGCTTCAGCTTGCGTTACTGATCCCCTTCTTTGCCTCATCGTCCTTTACCCCGACGTCAATAACGACATGGTATATCTTCGTGTATGTGTGCCCCGCTCCCTGTGCGCGCAGTTGCTCATGCTATGCTTCAGCTAAGTGAAATATAGCTCTTCATCTCTCTCGCGCGCGCTCTCCTTTCAGAAAGGTCGATCCCAAAGCACTAGAAGATGGTACAGCGTTATGCTACAACGGTTCTACGTCCATCTGTCGCTGCAGCCGGGTATTGCCGACAGCAACAGAAGCTCTCCCTCCTACACACCCCCACCCCCTCCCCTCCACTCCTCCGTCTTCCTCCGATGCGGCATGGGACAAATCCCATTGCGCCGCGCTACTGAAGTGTACTTATCGGTGCCCGAGTCTTTCCTCGAAACCCCTCGCGTGTGATGCCTTTACGCAGGTCCGTAGGCTCACACACTGTACAGCACAGAAGGAAGAGGGGGGGGCACGCGGACTGGAACTCCTCCATCCCACTCGCAGCGGAGAACCCACGTGGCTTGACCTGTCTAATGGCCATCCTGGACGAGAGCCCGAAAAAAGGTGGAAGAAGGTGAAGAAGCGACGTCGACGCCACCTCTGACACAGGCCCCCACGATCTCTCTCGTTTTTTCTGCTTTCGCTGTCCATCATCTCGCATGGCAGCCACAACGTCACCGTTCACGCTGCCTCGGGGGCGGCTACCCGCGTTGCAGCAACTCCCGCTTGATTCCATTACGGCGTACGATACAGCCACGCACTGTTATCTGCTCGGCACAGATAGCATGCAGAAGAACTTTTACCTTCTCTCCTGTCGCAAGCACAGCCCTGAGCAAACACTGCGCCACAACGCTGTCAGCAACAGCAGCGACGGGTTTCAGTACGCCACCGCGCCCGAGTCCGAGGTGGAGGCCGAAGGGGCAGGGGCGGACACCATCGCTTCCCACGCTGAGCCGTTTGGTCTTGACGACTTGCACGACTTCACGAGCTACGCCGTCTACTCCCCAACCGAAGCCGGTGCCCTCGTCGACGCTCTTCGACGGGAAAACGGTGCATCCATGCGCATTTTTTCCGCTGTCGCCTTCCTTGGTGCGGTGCGCTTCACTGCCAGCTACTACCTGGTTCTCGCGACAGAGAAACGCATGGCGGGCTACCTTGGCGTGCACCGTCTCTTCGAGGCTGTGAGCGTGGAACTGGTCTCGCTACAGCTCGACCCTGAATGGGTGGCGGCTGCAGAGACGCAGGCACGCCAAAGGCTGCAGCAACTTCGGTGTGGCTACTCACCGTTCATCTCCACGCCTGAGACAGCGGCAGACTCATCGTTCAGGTCTTCCACTTCCCGCACACACTCAGCCATGGCGGGCCACGGCCGCCCTTTTGCTGCTTTCGGAGCGGGCGCCTCGGGGTCTGCCGCCACGTATCTTTTCCAGCGCCGCAGTCTGGAGGCGTTGTACCGGCAGCAGTTCATCACCTCCCTCTCGCGCGCCTCATCTTTCTTCTACTCGCACAGCTACGACCTCACGAATACCCTTCAGCGGAACATGCTGGCGGCAGGGGCAGTGACGCCCGGTGGGGCCCAGACGATCCCCAGTGCGGGCAACAGGGGGCGACGCCCAGATCACGTCGCGGCGGCAGATGGCAGGGAAGAGTCCTCCCAGCGCAATGGGCAGCTGCTCCTGCCACGGATGCAGTACGTCTGGAATGAATATCTTTTGGAGCCGTGGCAGTTAAACGATCGAGATGCAGAAAGTGTCGATGCTGAGGTGAGTGACGTAGCCGAGGTGGATGGCAGAGGTGGTGAAGCGCAGGCAAGCACACCCACCGGCGGCTCACAACGGGAGTCGGCGCCACAGTACCCGCCTGCACTGTCGCGGTGGCGTGTCTTCCTTGTGCATGGCTACATTACGCAGCGCTCCGTTGTGGTACTCCAGCCATCTTTTCGAACACTTCTCATCACGCTCATCGCGCGTGTCAGCAAGGCGTCGGCCGGCGTACGTTACCTCCGGCGCGGCCTCAACAGTGATGGGCACGTTGCAAATCATGTGGAGGTGGAGCAGATCATCAGCGACGAGTCTTCGTGGAACTCGACCTTTACTGTGGGTGCCCTCACCTCCTACGTCCAGCTGCGTGGGTCGGTGCCAGTGCGGTGGTATCACCCACCGACCGCATCGCGCCTGCTTCCGAAGCCGCCAATCGTTATAGGACCGCACGACTCGCAGTGGAGTGAGACATGCCTCCATTTTCAGCACCTCCTGGAGCAGTACGGTGCCCCCATATTGGTGCACGACCTTCTCAAGCGCAGGGAGAACAGCGCAAGAGAGAGCGTACTCGGCGACGCGTATCGCACGGCAGTACGTGCCATGGTCGCCGCCGTGGACCGTTACACCGCCACCGCGGCCGCTTCGACTGCCGGCGGGGACGGCGCAGAGAAGGATGACACAAGTGAGCTACGCCTCTGCGGCGCTGACATTCTCCGGTACGAGTCCACTGACCTCCGCAGTCTGAGCCAGCTTGCGTGGAACACAATGACGGCTGCGGCCGAGCAGCACTTCAGCGCTGTCCGCTGCTTTGTTTGCAGGCCACGCTACCCGACTGCGACCTCTGAGCGTCACGTACAGTGTGCTTCTCACCGCGATCCCAGCGACTTGCTTATGACGAATGACACCTGCGACGTTGCTGATGCACACGACAGATGCAGCAGAGGCGACGGCGAATATGCCGAAGTCGCTCAGCTGCAGCATGGTGTGATCCGCAGCAACTGCCTCGACTGCATCGACCGCACTAACCTTGGACAACTTTTCCACGGCCTCCACGCTCTAGGAGAGCAGCTGTCTGCTCTCGGCCTGCTGCAGCACGCAGCGGACGTCTGTGACTCGCCAGCGGTAACGGAGATGCTGCTTGAAATGTACCTGGCAATGGGCGACGCTATAGCAACCCAGTATGGGGGCTCCGCTCAGGTCGGCGTTGGCGTGCTGCACCGCGGCGCGGGTTGGGATCAGTTGATGGGGATGAAGCGCCTCTACCACAACGTCATGGGTGATCGCGACAAGCAGGAGGCAATGAACCTTCTGCTCGGCCGCAAGCAGCCTCAACCCCGTCGCGACTCACGTGCCTGCAACGCAGAGATGCACAACCCTAGCCAGATGACCCCACTCTTCCTTGCGCAGGGCTCTCCATCATCCACGGCGCCGTCGCTGAGCACCCCCGTCACGTATGCGTCACCATTGGCAGCGGCTGTGTTGGCTGACGCGAGCGGTGTCTCGCTTTCGAGAGAGGACGCCGTGGCGCCGCCCACCTCCTTCTTCTCTGGAATCCGCCAGACAGCCTCACGATGGTGGAGCGCAGCAACTTCATCGACGTCATCGCCTGGGGCGGCGGTGGCGGGCGCGGAAGCAGAGGCAGAGGCTGACTACTACGAGCAAGTCTCCAGAGCCCCACGACTGCCTCCAGTCGGTCTGCTGACGTCGTGGTGGGTGCAGCCGCTGCGCCACTACAACGAGTGGTATTCCGCATGTGGCGCCAGTACACTTCAGCGCATCACGAGGAATAACAAGACGACAGGTGCCGCAAGTGTGCAGCCTTTAGGAGAAGTCGCCACTCAAAAGGCCCCGCACACCTCCTTGGCTCACTCGGATGTGGTTGTCTCCTCTCCTGCATCAGCGTTTGCCTCCTCGACCAGCTCCCGCGTGAGTATGCAGACGAGCACGGCCGTGGCCTCGGCTGGCGCCTATGATAAAGATGAACTTGCGCTTCGTCTTCTAGCCGCCGAGACGCAGGCTCTGGAACGCTGGCAACTTCTCATTGCCAACGTGGAACGACAGGCTTGTCTTGCCCCAGCGCAGCGCGATGCTGCTACGCAGCTCCACCACGACACACGTAGGGAGGCGTGGCATAACGATGGGAATGACAACATCGCCGCAGCGCCGTCCCTGTCTTCGCTCTTCTCTCCAGTCTCAGCAGGCACCTCCGCCAGCAACGCCTCGGCCCCGTCACGCACGATTCAGTGGCCCCTCGTCAGCAGTACCACGTTGTCGATCATGCGTACAGCGGCTGCCTCCGGCGGTGGAGCAGCCGGCGCTGTGTCCCGTGCAGGATATGCGACGGTGGAAGCAGTGGAACTGGCGCCTCTGCCTTTCTCAGTGCCGTTGTTGACAGTACCGCTGTGCCTCTTCACCGAGCCATGGGTTCTTCTCAGGACCACAACGCACGTGTTACCCGAGGAAAGCGCCGCCGCTGCAAAGCGCTGGCTAACCCGGGCATCGACCGCCCCTGCTGCCGCGCTGTGCTCCGGTAGAGGTCTACAATTGGGTAAGAAGCGTGCTTCCTCCATGTACGGTGTCGACGATGCTTTGCACCAGGAACCACTGCACAAGGTTGGGCAAGCCGTTGCACGCCAGCTTTTTGGCTGCTTGCCGCCTGCCGCTGCGGCTCTCGTCTCTCGCTCTCGAGGGCAGATGCCGTTGGAGCAGCATCAGCCATGGCGGTCACCTGAGGAAGCGCATCCGCACGACGCCTTCCCACGCATCGTGCGGATGAGCGCGTTTTCGCAGCAAGATGCGAACCTTGAACGGTTAGCATACCGGGAGATGATGTGGATCGTAGACGGTGCCGGCAGTGCGGCAGCTGGGGTGGGCGGTAGATCCCCGAAATCACTGCAGAGATCCACGGCACATGCCTCGATCGTGTATCCCTCATCACCGCTGAGATGGCCGTGGACTCTCTCCCTGCAGGAAGTTGCGGACCGTCAGTTCACGGCGGCGTTGCTGATGGATTTGTTCGGCTCCCCGGCAACGTGGGGGGTAGAGGACATAATACGAGCTATGCAGCGCCTCGTCTACCCAGAGCTCGTGTCAGTGGAAGTTCTGGAGGTGCTGCGCAGCAGCCATGTGCAACCGCCACTCGAAGGCGCGGAGCTGCTGTTCACTGGTGCGCCTGCACGTGTAGGAGAGGGCGCGGACGAACAAGAGCGACGTGTGGATGCAGAGGTGAGGCAGTACTGGCACGAAAGACTCGTCGCATCAGACGGCCAACGAGGTCCGCTCTTCACCCGCAGCGCTGCCGTTGCCGCCTTCAAACAGGTCTCTAGGCCTGCACCGCCAGGGCAGGCGTCACCCGTGCGCGTTCCCTCGATGACCACGCAGCTGCCGCATCAGAGAAACGAGAACGTCAACGCAGGCAACCCTGTGCAGGCGGCTGTGGCTCTCCTCTGCCATCTCGCCAGCGTTCTCCGCTTTGTGGTGCACGACAAGGTGAGAGGGGCATCGGTGAACGGCACAGACCTCGGGCAGGTGATGATGACGTGCCACGACGGAGTCGTCGCAGCCACCGCTGTGGCAGCTCGCTGGAGCCACAAAGCCCCCACAGCTGAGAATCCTGGAAGCGCAGGCGTGCGTAGCCTTGCTGTCTCGCAGTCCGATGCTGGCACTACGCACAACGAGAAGACGGCACATCTCCGCCGTGTGGAAGAGGCGCTTCTCCCCTTACTGGAGGAGTACCCCAACTCCAGCGCGGCTGCATCTGCATGTCTCCCGAGTCTCTTTCCCACGCACGAGTCCCTCCCGGACTCGCTGCGTCGGCAGTGGCTCCTCTGCCGTCTCCTGAAGCCCATCTTCTCCCGATGTGCGCTGACGCCGCCAACGCTTCACGACCTGCTTAGCGACTTCGTCAGCGCACTGCTCACTGATGACGATACTGCCACAGGTCGTGCAGACGACGTGGATGGCAACAATGAACAGCGGCAGCAGCCCCGACGCCGCGAGTACCGCATCCGGTACAGCTTTGTACTACCCCAGCAGCACTGGCAGCTGCAGCAACTGCTACCACAGAGCCCAAACCCTAGTTTGCAATCCTCAGGCGATGACGCTGCGGATGATACTGGGGGCCGCGGGGATGGGTGGTACCTGTACAAGCTCCTTATGGCAAGACCCACGGCGCTGTTTTCCTCCTCACCGCTGGCACCGTCGAGTACGCACAAAGGCTCATCTCCCGCCACCGCCGTGGCCTCGCGCACGCTCAACATTCCCACCACGCTGAAGGTGCGACACTGCTGCTCTGCCTTGGATCTCTACCGCTGGTCGGTGGCGCATCGTCTGCTCTTCGTGCTTCCTCCGGAGCGCGAGCCGAGCTGCTCGTCCGCGGCTTCCAAAAAAGGCTGCAGCGTGGGCAGGAGCACCGCAGCGGCTGTGTGGCACCTGCTCTGGTGGGCCGTTGACAACAGTTTTCTCATTCCTGTAGTGCGCCGCCGCGGCCAGTCAACACTGGAAATTCTAGCAGATGAAACAGCGCTCTTCTGCGTGAAGCGTGATGTTGCGCGCGTCGCGCTGAACGTGGAGCGCCGCCGCCGCGACGGCGCCTGGCAACCACAGCAGCCAGGAGCACGGCCCAACGCTGGGAAAGGAGTGCCTAGTTCCAGCGCGATCTATGGAGTTGACCTCGTCTCATCAACGCTGCCGTTACACCGGCCCTTTCGTCGCAGCGCTCTCACTAGCATCTTGACGCTGAGTGAAAGCCTGGCTAGTCTCGGGCTGCGTGCGGCAACGCAGGTGCAGGAGTTCTTCCGCGATCGCATCATGCACGGCTGGGTGCGGCAGTCACTCAGCGCCGGTGCGGGCACTACGGTCGCTCTCTTCGGCGGCCGCGCCGTTGGTGCAACGGAAGCAGTGGACTCCTCCCCCGTGTCCAGCACCAGCGGCAGTGCAAGCACTGTCACAGCAGCAGCTATCGTTCGACGTTTTTATCGGCTTTCCCACGACTGTCTGCAGAGCGTGCAGAGTGCCATGGTAGCGCTTCGGCACGTGTCTCTCGACGTCTTTGTGAGGGACGCGAACATGCACGACCACATCAGCTTCTTCGTGAACGTGTACAATGCCGCCTACGTAGCGGCGTGGCTGACCAACGTGATGGAGCTGGTGAGTAACGGCGCCGCAGCGGCAGCGGCTGATACGAACTCACCAGGTAGAAGCAGCCACCACCAACACCAGGATGCCCATCGCGTGCCAACACCACGGACCATCGACCTCTTCCCGCTCCCCACATTGTGCAATACAAGTTACGCCTGTTTCATGCACGCCTACGGCGTTGTCATTGGCGATGTCTTCATGAGTCTCGAAGAGATGAAATACAGCATCCTGGGCGGGAATCGAGCTCCGCCACACTGCGACTTGCCGTTGTGGCCCCCCGTTGGTGGCAATGGCGCCAGTGAGGGCCGCCCGACTAGCAGTCAGAGGTCGACCGAGCTGGACTGGCGAGAGCAGATGCAGCGACTAGTACCTCTGCACCTGCGCGCTGACGTGTCCGAGGCAGCGCGACTCAGTTCTCTTCAGCGCCATCCGCACCTGCAACAAGCGCTCGATTTCAGCGACATGTGTGAAGCACTCGCTTCCCCCACGGCGCACTTTCACGATACTTGCACTGACGAGGACGGGACTCATGCACCGTCGGCAACGGACTCCGCTAAGCGAAGCGTGCGTGTGTCACCGTCGTTGCTGCCGAGGACTTCATCAGCGCAAGGACGGGTCAGCCAAGCTGGCAGTGGCCCTCAGCAGCGCCGACGCCAGGAGCTGGTTGATGCGTGGTGCGTCGATGTCGTGCGTTATTTGCCATTCCGCGTCGTGCTTCAGCTCATCGACACCTATCTACCGCCGCCAGTGCTTCACCTGTGCGCCAGCAGCGTCGATGCCGAGTGGAAGGAGAGCTCTGTCGATGTCATCGGCGAGGATGATGGCAGCGGTGCAGAAGGCGGCAGCAGCCCCGCTCTGCTTGATGGAAGAGACCGTGTACCGTGGTATCTGCAGCCGATTTTCAATGCCACGCCTCTGCTGCACACCACCTTGCAGAGCTCCAAGCTCGGTGCCGCCTATGCTGTTGCCCGCGACGGCGACGGGCCAGCGGCCGGCATGTTGACGCCGCAGGTCAGCCAAGACGCAAACGGTGTGCTACTGCAGCCGTGTCGTATGTGGAGTAGTCCTCCATACTACGTCGTCGGCGGCGACGGTAGGAATGGCGATGAGGCCGTGAGCCACTCCTTCCAACTCCTTCAAGCGCTGGCAGGCTCATACCTCGGCACCGGCCTCTACCACCCCACAACCCTTGGCACCACAGGTAGCTGCGCTGAGGATGCTTCGCCACGTGCTCCAGCGCAGCACCTGTGCCTCCCCCTTCACGCTGGCGATGCCTTCACGCAGTTACGCGCGACAGAGGCAGCCTTCCGCAGTTCCCTACTCACCACTGACCCACACCTCTTTGGTGGCACCGCCACACCACCACCATCAAACAAGTCACCCGTAGTGGCGACGATGGTGCGGCACTCGTCACAGCCGGTGCCGCTGTCTTTGCCGACTGCCTCTTCGCACCCGTCCCATCTGCGTGGTCGTGGCGGTGCTGCCAGCATGCACACAAGCGCAGCTGGCTCTGGCTTCAGACTGATCTTTGGCAACCCCGGTGGCTTCGCCACATCTTGCTCTGCCACGCTGCAGAATGCCATCAAGCCCCTCTTGTACGAGTGGTACCGATCGACAGAGGACGAGCTGAGCAACTCCACCCCTCCCTCGCGGCCTGGCTGGCAGATGCGGGCGACTCTCCAGATGGTGCGGCTGCTCGAGGAGTCCTACGCGTCGGGGAGGGCAGTGGAAGCGGCGCAAGCGGCGATGCAGTCCGGCTAGGCAGTGACGACCAACAAGAGAGAGCGCGACGCACCTGTGCCTGAGGTGTTGTATGGAACGAGGAAGTCATCATAGTACCTACAACTGCCGCGGCGCTATCTCCACACCTCCCGCGCCCCATCATGTGCTCTGCAGTGTCACCTGCAACGCTGTGAGCCACGGTCGTCGCCACCCCGCTCCGACCGCCTCTTCATCAATCCTTGTCGACCTCTTGTTCAGCGCCGGATCTCCTGCGCGCTTCACTGCCGGGTCCGCTCTCGCCTCCACCTCCCACAGATGTTCGTCCACACATGTAAAAGTTGTCAGGGTGTCTGCGTGCGTGATTGCGATCTGGATGCTGATCTCGTCCTCTTGTCTGTGCCGCCAATGGCAAGGTGGGGTCAGGTTGACACACACCGCCCACTCGGTGCGCGGTGTCACCAACTCCAGCACCTCCCACTCCCTCTGTGGGTGTGTGTGTGGAGGGGGGAAGCCAAGCAGCCCCTCCCTATCCGCCCCCCGCGCGCGCCCATGTGGAGCCACTTCTGGTGGTGGCAAAGCCATGTACGTACAGCGCAATGAGGTCAGAGCGATGCATCGCTGCTGATGTCTGCGACCGGGCGGTGAATAGCGTTGCGTCGGAGCGCACACCTACACGACGCCAGTACCAATCAAATGAAGGATAACGTGCCAATATGACCCAACGCGTTTTCCACTCGGCCCCACACTACCCTACTTGCGGAGGAGCCTGGGCACCGCCCTGTTGAGGGGAGGGGGTATATCAGGTGGTGACTTTTCTGGTGGGCAGTACTGTGAGGCAACCTGCAGTGCGGGTGGGTGTGTAAAGTTCGAGGCAGAGGCGGTAATCAGCTGACCGGATCGGCGCATTTCTGAAACGCATATGTCTACGGCTGCTTCACGCCATGCGGATGGGTGTCCTGGGATGGGGCCGGTGGGAGGGGGAGGGGTCAACGTGATGTGTGACTCTCAAGCTCGATGGCAAAAGAGGGATTCACGCGTTGGGGAACAAATGTAAAATACGTATCCTCGTGAGGTGAAGCCCTGCAGTGCTGACCGGCGGCCCCCCGCCTCTCCCCTCTCCCCACCCTACATACAGACCTCCCCTTCGTCCCCTGGGGTCCTCTCCTTTGGCGGACTCACAACTCTTGCAGGAAGCATCTGACAAGTCGCACGTTGGCGAACAGCGACTCATAAATTCTGCTGTGACACCACACAACGTCTGGCTTGAATATCCTTGCATCTCTGGCACCCCCCTTCTCCTCTCAACCCCTCTCTAACACACACACACACACACACACACACCTCCATTAGCGAGCCGAAAGGGAGAACGAAAGGCTTGTAGCTTACTCATTAGAAGATCGACAGCACAATGATGCGTCACACGGTGGTGCGATGCCACCGCACAGGCAAGGCGCGAGCCTTCATTATGCGCGACCCGTCGCTGAAGATTCTGCGGGCCGGAAGCGGCTTTCAGCAGCTGAAGCGCATGGGCATGCCGATCCAGAAGACACTCGGCTACCGGCAGGTGGACAACTTTTACGCCAACAACCAGTACCAGCATGCGTGGCCGCTGCTCACCCACGACGATCTCGGCAACAGCGACCAATCGAATCAGACCAAGAACATTCTCTACTCCATGTATATGCCGAAGCGTAACAAGGGTACTGCGCCATGGTTTCGCGGTGCCGACACGTACTCGGTCAAGTACTGCGAGCAGGGCCGCTACGAGTACCAGCGCTACCTCATGATCAACCGCTTCCCTAGCGAGTACAAAAAGCACTTCCTGCGCTTCCTTGGCAACATCCGAGGCTCGAAGTCGAGAGACGCCATTCCGCAAGAGGCACTGCACTGGCTTCTGCGCATGATCGTCGACAACTTCAACCCACAGCACGTTCATTACATCGCGGCCATGCGGACACTTCAAGACTCGGGCGAGTTAGACATGGCCCGCGACGTCTGGAAAATCATGGAGCGTCAGCAGACATGGCCCGACACAGCCACAATCTGCGCCTACCTGGACGTCTGCGTCGAGGCGGGCGAGAAGACATGGGCTATGGAGGCGTGGAATCGCTACTGCACAGAGTTGCGCTTCCTGCAAGCGGGTGAAGTCGATCCGAAGCCCATCACCCGCACCCCATTCTCCCTTACTCGCGAGGAGTTGCTGTACTTGCCCAAGTGGAAGAAGCACTTTGACCACGACCCGAATTTGGATGTGCCCGACCTAAACCGCTTCAACCGCACGCGCGAGGTGTATCTGCGCATGGCCAAGGTGATGCTGGCTAGCGACGACATGGATATGTTTCAGCACTTTTTTGGCAAGCTCGAGGTAGCCATGCTGACCACACCGACACCGGTGCCGGAGCCGCCCAACCCGCATCTGGTGCGCCGCCCGCGCTGGTCCCCTTATGAGCATCAAAAGTCTCTTCACCACTCTCCCTGGCGAATGGACAACAACGGCCGCGCCATGGCTCTCGGCCCGTCGCGGACGATGGAGAACGAGATGCAGAGCCGCTTCTTCAGCAACCCCCAGTTCTTAGTTCACGCAGTAAAGGAGGCCGTGGCGGTGGTGCTGCAGCGGCACATGGCCATGTACCCGGAGGCAACCGACGCCCAGACGGCGGCGCCCGCCTTCTTTGTGCTGACGGAAACGGCGCAAAAGACACTGGCGTTCTGTGACGACCTCGTCCAGCGGATGATGGAGCGCCTGGAAGGAAAGCTGGGCAGCCTCGGCACGTCCTCTCTTCTTTCCACACTGCTGTGCGCTCGGCGTATCATCGGCAAACAGTCTGGCCGCGCGCTTCTGGAATACGCGAATGAGTTCCTCGACAAGAAGGCAACGCTCAACGCCGACGGCCTGCGCGAGTCTCTGACAGCGCCGAACTACTTCCAAATCCTCGCAGCCTACGCGGACGAGAGCGCCTACCATTACAACCCCAAGACACGGCAGTACACGTACGCGCCGGGCTTCCGACCGACCGAGACGATGACGGCCCTGAGCGCAACGCTGACAGAAATTTCGGCGAATCAGCACGTGGCCTGGTCGGCGGAGATGCACCTGCAGGTCGTGCGCACACTCGTTGGCTGCGGCACAATGAAGGCGAACACCTACTTCGTGGAGAACGTGCTACGGCAGTTCAAGTGGGACAGTCGCTTCCTCGAGGCTCTCTACGCTGAGTACCGCCGCCAAGACAGCGTTGACCTTTGGGCGGAGCTGACCAAGCGAGCCCTTGTCTGGACCGCACGGTACAACGTCATTGTATCTGAGCGGCTGAAGTTGTTGATTGAGGATGACTACGACATCATTCACGTTCAGACGCGCACTTTCCGCGAACTTGCTGTCTTCCAGTTCCGCGATGTGGAGGAAAAGCGGCACGCCCGCAATGTCGTGAACGAGCTGCCCAATCCATGGATCGACTACGTCACTCACGCCTTGCCCTTCCCGGACCGCGATGCTGGATACCCCGATGAATACGGCGACATTGGCCAGTGGCGTGCACCAGGTGGCCCAGGGTCACCGGTGAAGGGTCCGGGCTACTATGCACCGCCGATGGAGGGCGAGCACATGCGCGGCTACACGGCCGAGTGGCGTGATTTAAAGAACCCGATGAAGCCGCCCGCCTTCCCTGAGCCGTGGGAGCGAAAGTACAAGCAGTACGCTCGCGGCCAGCATCCATCGTACGACATGGTGTACGCAGGTCCGATGCCGGAGATCTTCCCTGGTAGGCGCGACTTCCGCAAGCCGACTCGCTGGGACTACCACGACGTGGAGAAGCAGGGCAAGCGGAAGATCAGCGGTCCCTACTAAGAAGCTGCAGAGGAGGAAGCCTGCACACCCTGCGCAGCGTTGGAGGAAGGTCACACAACGGTGGTGCTGGACAACAGGCGTCTCCACGCCCTCCATGCCCCTGCTGTGTCAGAGTCTTCTGGCTGTTGGTGGGCGATCATCCCTTTCGATACATCCTTCGCGATGTCGTCTCTCCTTGATGGCTGGGCGTTGACGCGAGTTACTTCGGTCTCCCCCCCCCTCCCTCTCCCGAAACACACACACGCGCACACATGACAAAGGGGCATCGGTGACTTCGTGAGAAGAGGTGCTGTTCGCCTCTCTGTGTATGTTTGAGGGACTGGTGATGCTGATGAAGGAAGGGAGAAGGCATCCTCTTGGTGATACGGGTGCCGTGGGCTCACAAGAACGGGTTGCGGGAGCGTGTGGGGACCTGTGTTTGCTCCCCCCCCCTCCCTCGTTGACGCCTATGGTGATGTGTATCTTTGAACCAGGTGAACGGCAAAGGAAAAGTGAGGGGGGGAAGGAAGTATGCGTGTGTGTATGCTGACCTCTCCCTTTCCCAGTGCTTGCTGGTACCCCTTGCTCCGTTGATGAGCTCGCTGGATCGCTGTGTGTACACGCCGCCTACACCCTCTTCCTACTACGCACCTTGGCTGCGCAGATATTGCGGACTCCGCTCCCTCTCTAAGTGCGCTCTCTCACCTGGTACGCCCCAACCTCACGTCTGACACAAAGGGTGCGCGTGGTGGAGCGGTGCGGTATGGTGTGGGGTGTGGGTGGAGGGAGGGGGGGGGTTGTGCGTGTGGCGCGCAGTTTCTGCGCACAGTTACACTCGTAAGTAAAGCAGCGAAAGGAAGAAACACAAAAAAAAAAACGCGGCCGCTACAGGAGCGCGCTGCCCACGCCCAGACGGAGGGGGGAGGGCCACCGATGTAAAGGGGCTACGGCGGTCGAGAGCTCCGTCGTGAGTGTGTGTGTGTGTGTGTGTGTCTGCCGACCCTCCTCAGTCCTCTATTCTGTTTTCTGCAGCCCGCGATGCGGCACAGTCTTTCCTTCACGGTGCCTCGTGGCACGACTGGTTGCGGGGAGCAACTCTTACTTCTCCTTCTTCCCAACACGGCCTATCACCTTTGCTCAACACGCGTTTCTCTTGCTCTCTCTCTCTCTTCCCTTCTGCCTCTGTGCCGGTGCGTGTGATCGGTGATGCATCGCCAACTTGAAAACCGACGAGGAACGAAGTGTGGAGATCGACCAGACAGTGTCGCGCGTCTTTCGTTTCCTTGCTCTGCCCCCCCCCCCCCCCTCCCCTCACCCCACGCACACTAGTAGAAGCATGACTGCTGCTGCCCCGCCGTCGCTCGTCAAGTACGAGACGCCGGTGCTGCTCTCCGAGGCACTGCACAAGAAGTCTCTCGCCTCGAAGCGGCCGGTGGCGAACAATGGCAAGCCTCAGCCACAGTCCGAGGACATCCTCTTCAGCATTCTTCCTCCTCGCGAATTCGAGAAGGATGGGCAGCGATGGGTGCAGTACCCCTCCAGCACCCCTGCCACCCGGCTCGATGTGATCAGGCTGCAGGAACAGCTGGACATCTTGCTGGCAGAGCGCCAGGCACGCGAGACGGGGGTGTGCCCGATCCGCGAAGAGCTCTACGGTCAAGCGTTTGATGAGCTCATTCGGCAGGTCACGATCAGCTGCGCCGAGCGAGGGCTCTTGCTCCTGCGCGTACGGGATGAGATTCGCATGACGCTGGATGCCTATCGGTCTCTCTACGAGAGTAGCATCGCCTTTGGTATGCGCAAGGCACTGCACGCAGAGCAGGAGCACGTGGAACTAGAAGCACGTGTACGGGCGCTGGAGAGGGAAAAGGCAGACCTGCAGCAGCAAGTGGAGGAGTTGGTGGAGGAGTGCGCGCGCATCGAGCAGGACGAAGCGCAGCGGCATCAGGACGAGCAGAGAAAGCACGATGAGGAAGTGGCCTTTTTCCGTCGCACGTACGAGACCCTGACAGCCAACCTGCAGACGGTCGTGAACCCCACCAAGGCCTGAGGCGCGCAAAGTTGTCTGCGTATGTGTGCTGTGCGGCGACGAGAGAGCTGAACGAGAGGGAGACGAGGGGAATGGAACATGCGCCATAGGGCCTTCATCCCTCATAGCACACCCTTCGCCCACACACCGTTGCCACCGCCCCCAAGCACTGTGTCTTCAACCGCTCCAGTGCACGCATCAGCTCGGGCTGCTCGTCACCCTCACATGTCTCTCCTCCTGACGCTGCTCGTTGCCTCTTCTCTGCATCATCTTTGTTTCTTATGTATAGCACGGGATGTCATGGCCACCCCCTACCCTACGCACACACAGGCATATGCAAGGACGCTGACCTACCCGCCTACTGGGCGATTGCACATCCTAGCATCCCCTTGTGTCTTCTATATTTGTGTGTGTGTGTGTGCGCGCGCGCTTCTTACACTCATCCACGACGTGGTCTTCCTTTATTCGTCCGTCTCTGGGGATCCTCCGTGTGCCGAGCCAGAAGCACGGGCACACGTGTCCACATGAAAAGCGATGCACCCACAGTGAGATTGGAAAACGTGTTGACAGAGGTGAGCACCAGGCAGACGTGAAGCGAACAACAAGAGGCGGTTTTCTGCAGTGCGCACGCGGGTAAACTCAAACGAGGTCTGAGGCGAGAAGAGCGAATGCCACACTCGCCATCGCCGCCATCACTGGTGGAAACTTTTGTTTTCCAGGTGGCCGTGAGCTACGCGTGGGGCCTGGTATTATGTGCCTCGTCTCTCGCCAACACCTCCGCATTAAGTACACAGCAGCCTGACGCTTCCACGCGCTGGCACACGTGACGCATACATGGATGCGCACTATGCACATGCAACTCGCTCATCACCTCCCTCATTTTTCGGACTTGCTCTACGCACACACATACACACGCATACGTGTAGCATTATCACCTATCGCCTCATCATCACATCTTCCGCTGTCTAGTCTGGGCTTTCTATACAACCTCTCCTCAGATTCTTCTGCACTTACCTTCTCTTGCTTGTCTACAAGGAAAATTTCAGTGCATCTCCCTTCGAAGCGCCAACATGTCCGCCAAGCCCCAGCCGATTGCTGCCGCGAACTGGAAGTGCAACGGCACCACTGCTTCCATCGAAAAGCTGGTGCAGGTGTTCAACGAGCACACTATTTCCCATGACGTGCAGTGCGTTGTGGCGCCAACCTTTGTGCACATCCCACTGGTTCAGGCCAAACTCCGCAACCCCAAGTACGTCATCAGCGCTGAGAACGCGATCGCCAAGAGCGGCGCATTCACAGGTGAAGTCTCGATGCCGATCCTGAAAGACATAGGCGTCCACTGGGTCATTCTGGGCCACTCGGAGCGCCGCACGTACTACGGCGAGACGGACGAGATCGTGGCGCAGAAGGTTTCGGAAGCATGCAAGCAGGGCTTCATGGTAATTGCTTGCATTGGGGAAACGCTGCAGCAGCGTGAAGCGAACCAGACAGCGAAGGTGGTGCTGAGCCAGACGTCAGCGATCGCCGCGAAGCTGACGAAGGATGCGTGGAACCAAGTGGTGTTAGCCTACGAGCCCGTCTGGGCCATCGGCACCGGCAAGGTCGCAACCCCCGAACAGGCGCAGGAAGTGCACCTGCTGCTGCGCAAGTGGGTCAGCGAGAACATCGGCACCGACGTCGCCGCGAAACTCCGCATCCTGTATGGCGGCTCCGTCAACGCCGCCAATGCCGCGACGCTCTACGCAAAGCCTGATATCAACGGTTTCCTGGTCGGCGGCGCGTCCCTCAAGCCGGAGTTCCGAGACATCATTGATGCCACCCGGTGAGCTTGTGCGGATATCTCCAAAACTAAATTATGAGCGATGCAGGGAAACTGGTTGGGGGAGAAAGGGATGGGTCGATGGAAGAGAAGCAGGCGTGGGGTGCCCGAAGGGCGACCACAGGGCAGTCTATTCAGGGCGCATCTCGCAGAGCGCAGCGGCCGTGCACGCGACAGCTCTCCGCACGTCTATACACCGATCTACATAGGGGGCACGCACGTCATTCCTGTTTTCTGTCGGACGACCGCCACCACCACCACCCTCCTCCTCCTCCGCTTCTCATCCCTGTGTTCTCCCATGTAGCTGAGGATGCATATCCTTTGCTGGAGAGCGGCCAGGAGCGGGTTCGGGGGCTGTGGAAGGAGCGCCACAGCGCACCAAAGGGAAAAGTAATGGGCCTCCCTGCTCCCATGTTTGTGTGCAACCGTGAGTGTCTTGCTGTGCGTGTGTGACTCCAGTTGACGCGCCTGTCATAATCCATCCTAGCTACCCTTCTTCTTATTCCCAGAAGCACACCCTCCCTCCGCCTCCTCCCTCTATTATCTATATGAAGTATCTGCGTGCGCTGTGTGGCACGCTTTCCCCTCCTCCCCCGTCTCTCTCTCTCTCTCTCTTTGTCAGATATGGCAGACAACTGTGCAACCCTCCTCCTTAACGCATACACACGCCGGGCGTGTACGATAGGGGGGGGGGGGCTGGGCAGATGGCATGCAAAAGGAATGCGCGTCACGTGAAGTAACGCCAACAAAAAATGTCTGGCGATACCTGAGCAATGTACTTTCAGCATCAGCAATCCAATCGTGAGCAGCAGAGTAGAGATCCAGCGCATTTTCCGTATTTCACGCTGTACTCGGCCTCATCTTATTTCCTCGCCGCTGTGCCGCAGAAGCACGTCAATGCGTAGACACATGCATAAAGAGCAAGTAGCAGGGGATGTGCAAGGGCCCCAAGCACTTCTAGCCAGTTTGTGCTCCACTATCACATCTCCCTGCTCGTCTGCGATTCGGTTTCCACTCAGTGTGTGCCTGTGCCTGTACCTAATGCGTACACGTTTGGCCATATAACCGATGCACACGAGCGGACGTGATCGGCAAGCATCGAAGAAGGTGTGCGATTGACTGCTCAGTTTTATGGCGACGCCATCATGAAAAGCAGCCGCATCGCTCCGCATCTATTTGCACAAACGCTTACCTTCGTGTGTGTTTCTCTTCATCCTCTCCCTCACACGACTCCCAGCGAGCGTTCTTGAAACGTCTCTACAGTACATAATGAGGCATCTGTGCACAGACATCGGCAGAACTCATCTATTTCTTTATAGGGACCCGCTGAAGCATGCGATCTGCGCCGACTTGGCTAGCTCCCATCAGGGCAGCGTCACTTAGCGGCTCTCAACATGGATCACGAGCGTACCACCTTGCTGCAACCGACGCGGCTGGATGGCGCCGGTGCCGTTGCTTCGCTGGTGTGTCTGTTACAACAGCACACGCCGTCTCTCCCTCCGTCTCCGCCTTGCCATCCTCTCTCTCAACAGCCCGGCGCACATACTACTGG
This sequence comes from Leishmania tarentolae, assembly GCA_033953505.1. Lineage (NCBI taxonomy): Eukaryota > Euglenozoa > Kinetoplastea > Trypanosomatida > Trypanosomatidae > Leishmania > Leishmania tarentolae. The sequence goes on from CP119848.1 coordinate 300,309, forward strand.
CCGTACCCGGAGAACCTGGTGCCGGAAGGAGCGACGACATCGCCGTTCCAGTCCAGCCCTGTGCCGAGTGTGCGAGAGCGCATTATACGGGAATACGCGCTTGGTCCCCTTTTCGGCAGCCGTACACCGTGCTGTGTTCTCGGGTTCGCTGGCACCGCCAGAGATGTCATGTCGTGCAAAGGCGACGTGCGTCGGTATGTTGCACGGGCATTGGGAAAGTCAGAGGCGGATGTGGAGCTTGGGGGGCTCGTGCAAGCCAAGGAAATGTTGCTCCACCGTAGCGGGACCGATGAGTCGCCGCGGCTTGGCGACGGACCCGGGAGCCGGCCCGATGCCGCGCAGCGTCGTTTGACACGATACGCACGCCTTCCTGTGCAAGCACGCACGTTGTTGGAGGTGTACCTGCCAGGGGAAGAGCACGGCGATGTGGACGCCGCGGAAGACGCGGACGCAACTATTCTCGCGCACGGCTACTTTCTACAGGAGCAACTGTATCGGTGCATGGCCACAGCAGCGTCGTCTGGGCCAGCGCCCATCGGCCTGAGCTCCAGTGAGGGCAGGGCGCGTGACGATACCATCCCGGAGATTCAATGGAGCCGCGCGGACGACAACGGAAGAAACGACGAGGCGGACGTGGAGTCCAGCGTGGCCTCCCTGCACGACGCGTGCGGCGTCGTCTACTGCGAGGTGCCAATGCTAGATGAAAGCGACTTTTTCTTCAACCAGCTGTGTGGCAAAGATGTAGATGGCGACACCGTGGAGCGGGTGACCGACCGCTGGACGCGGCGCATGATGCAACAGCAGCCGCAGCTCTAGGCTCCGTACACACAGTAGTTCGCATGGCCGGCTCGCTTCTTCCGCGCTTGTGTTGCGCTATTCTTGTTGTTATTTATTTTTGCATGTGGGAAGAGGGAGTGTGCCCGCGGAGCGAAGACAGGGACACACACACATGCACACAGATGATTGTGTAAGCTGACGTTTCAGAAGCGAAAAGAGAGGAGGATGCACGTGAATAGGTGTAGGGCTGTGCGTTGCTAGTTCCACGGCCACCGGCTGCAGAGTGAAAAGAGAGGTCGCATCCCTGTAACGTGTGGCAGCGCTCTGCGACGTTGAGGAAAAGCGAAGAGGGATGCGAATTTTCGGTGTGTGGGGGAGGGGGAGGGAGAGGCAGGGGACAAGGAATACAGTGGAACTCCTCCTCCTGTCACTGCACCTACTCACAGCCACAGCACCTGCAGAGGAGGGATGGTGCTGAGGACTCTATGAGTCCTTCTATGTGCTCTAGCACCTCTCACATCTCTCTCTCTCTCTCATGTCTTCCGTTTCTCTTGCTCGCCCGTTTTCAGCTGGTGCATGTTCTTTTCCCGCCTCCGCTCCACTCATTTTCGACCATTGCACTGATCGTCCTTAGCCCTTTACATACTCATCGCATGCCCTCATCATCGAGAATGCCTCGACCGGCGTGCCTGTGCGTCTTCATCGCACTTGTGCTTGTGAATATTCTCACTTGTGGCTGCAGCGCTGGTGCACATGCGTTTCGGTTCAGCGTAGTGCCGGGTAAAGTGAAGTGCTTCACAAGTGAGCAGCCGGAGGGTGGCCGCTACGAACTGCGCTACCGCATGATGCGCAGCCTCACACCCTTCGTCTCCGTCGCAGTCACGTCGCGCGGCGGCCGCGTGCTGATGGAGCACGAGTTCGCGAAACCAGACGCGAAGGAGATCGTCTCTGTGGGCAAAGACAGTCTTATCTCCATTTGCTTTCACACGTCGGAGAAGGCAGCGAAAGCGGCTGTCTCCACAAACGTGACGCTCGATATCGTGGACGCCGAGGATGCCGAGCTGACGCGCATGAAGAAGCAGAGCTACAGCACGAGCAGCCCCATCACACTTGGTGCCGGCAAAGGTAGCGGCTCCATGCAACAAATGCAGTACATCTACGAGACGTTTGCCTCCATGCGCATGTGCTTCGTCTCTCTCACCCGCGCTGACGAGGACATCCGCTACTCACTCATGGAAACAGAGCGTTTCTCGTGGATACCTGCGTACGTCTTCTTGGGCCTCGGCGTGCTCACGATACTCGGCACCTTTGTCCGCCTGCACGTGTTCATGAAGAAAATGAAAATACTTGTCTGAGGTATGTCACGTGGCGTAAAAAGACGACGACACTCAGCGCACACGGTAGACGGTGCGGCATACCTTGTATTCGTGACGCTACTCTTTTGGTTTATTTTTCCTACTCCACTGCGCAGCTGTCGAGCTAAGAGCGCACGCGCGTCATGTTCACAGCTCCGAGCTTCCGTGCTCGCTCACTCTCCGACTCCCCCCCCCTCCCCTCCCTCCTTTCGGCTTTGCTGCAACAGGTGCCAGTTGCATGTTCTCGCGCACGGCCCTGTGGAGGCAAAAAAAAAAGGCCAGAGCGCGTGTGTGAATGCGTGCGCGTGTCGACGACCTGCCTTTTGGCATCTATTCCTTCCTTGTTCAGCTTCACACCCCGGGCGCCTCCTCTCTCTCTCGCTCGCTCGCTCGCTCTCCCCATTTCTTGCTTTCTGTGTCTGCCCAAGTGCACGGACACTGAAGTGACGCCGCTGCAATTCTCAGAATCCTCTCGTGTTGTCTGTGTGTGTGTGTGTGTGTGTGTGCGTGTGCGTTGCGGCAGGAATTTTCTGGCCCTTATTTGCCCCACCCCCACCCCCAGGAATGCCCCTCGAATGTGTACTACCCTCTTCTTTCCGCTTTGGTTTTATAGATATACATATAATATGTATATACATATAATATATATATATAATATATATAATGTATATCTATATATATATATATATAGATAGATATACATGTATGTTTATGTATGCGTTTCCCTGCACAGGAACGGTCATGGTAGCCATCTTCGCTGCCCTTTAGCCAAGTATCCGCCTCAGAGCATCCCTCGCCTATAAATTCCACACATCAGCACGAACGCACACACACACAGACATGTGCGTGCACCTCTTTGAGCCTGTCGGTGCTCGGAGTCGTCATAGCGCGGTGTTGAGGGAGGGGCCACGGGAAGCACGACTTCACGGGCGCCTCTCCCCTGGAGAGCCCCACCTCCACTCCTTCTAGAATGGCTCGATGGACGCTGTACTACGCCCTCTGGCAGCAACCTCTCCCGTACACCTACTTATGCCTCTTTCTCCTTCCTCGCTTCCTCCGGCACTGCCACGTATGAGCCCACAGCACGCGCGCACACGCACACACTGAAATCATTGTCTATGCAGCAACGCTAGTGTACTGGAAGTCGCGGTCTGTCTCGCATTTGTCTGTGATTCATCTGCATCAGCCAACGCCCGTTGCGACCCACCGTCTCTCCTCGTTCACACACACACACACACACACGCACAGCCTTCGTACCTGCAGCGCGCCCCTCGCACTACAGAAGTATGAAAGGGTGGTTGATCGCCTTGGTCGTGATTGTGTGCCTCAGCACTCTCTACTTCATTATTGGGATCGCCGTCCGCTACCACAGCGGTCTGCATCAGTGCCCGCAGGTGCTGCCCAATTATCGCTTTTGGTGCGGCCTTCTCAACCTTTTCTTGCGCGTGGTAACGTGCGGTCGCTGTCGCGTTTCGTTTGACCGTAGTAGCCGTGCAGATGGCGTCTTCGTGCTGCCAAGTCGCCCCGGCACGGCGGCGTCGTCACGGCGGGTGCAGTTTGAGCTCTTAGCCAGCGACGCCGACGACGACTACGACATCAATCGTGCTATGCAGCCGGCAGAGGTGGTGGTGAAGTACTGAAGTGATGTGTGCACACAAGCGCACATGCTGTATTCAATGGTGCGCGAAGGAAAGGGAGAGTGACCCCGAGACCAGCACGTGTAGCCAGGGAAAATGAGCTGTCGGAGGTCCTCTGGAGGAGGAGAGGGGACGTCTCTCCTCCGCCTTGCCCTAATGGTGTAGGGAGAGGGGGGGGCACTTATCTTCCCCTCGCGGTGTGTGAGCGGATGTGTGCGTCGGTGTTGTGACCTGCGGTATCCACCTCCCTCCTGTCTCTCTCTCACACACTTTGTTTTAGCTTCTGCTCTCATGATGCTGCTTGTCGGTGTTGGTTGGTAGCCCGTGCGCATACGTCTGTGCATGTCAGCGGACCTTTGAAGAAGAGGGCGACTGGGAAGGAGGAGGTGCGGAGCCATCTGCCTCGCCCCGTCAGCGTGGTCTACGGGTCCTCTCTTGTGGTGTGCTTGCTTTTATCAGCTATGGCATGCATAGGCGTCTTCCTGTGCTCATACGTCTGTTTACGTGCAGGGAACGAGGGGCGCGCATCCCCTCCCCCCTCCCCCCAATCCTGACGCACACCGAGAGCGACTCACAGCGGCCCAAGCACTGCACCCACGGGAGCCACTCCTCTCTCCTCGCTGACATCGAGGTCGCATGCGTGCATGCACCGCTGCCTCTCTCGTGCGTTGGTGCGAGGCCGCGCGAATGCGACACCTTTTTTCCCCTCTCTTGAGGAATGGAGGTGAAGGCGGATAGTCCTGGTCATACTTTTGCTTCTCTTCTGTTGCTGCTGCTCCCCCTCCCCCTCCCCTGTCATGGCTTGTGTGTCCCGGCTCACGAACGGTTGCATGCAGCAGGGAAAATGGAGGTACCTTCAAGTGCATGGAAAGAGAGAGCGTTGCCGTGCACCTCATCTCACCTGCCCGTGGCGCCCTCTCTCTCTATATAGCTCCCTATATATATCTACAGAAATATATATATATATGTGTGTGTGTGTGTATCCTCCCTCTTCCATCGACATGTTGCTTCACGCTGCATACGCCCTCACTACCGCACCATCTTACCTGTCATGTGCGCACGTGAACACACACATACAGGGGCGTCGACTTAGTCTTCATAAGCACGCCAAAGGCGATGCCTGCAGAGACGGTGGTCAAGCCTGTCACAGTGTCCCATGTGCGGCAAGGATGCTGCCATGTACGAGTTTACATTCATATGGAACACAGTTCCTGCCTCACAGCAAATATACTCAAGAAGGCGCATACAGGGGGGCTGCCATGCGCTAAGCGGGTTCCCTCACATGATGTGTTATACGCTTTCCTGCGGGTATCTTCCTCCTCCTCCTCTTTCCCACCCCTCTCCCCAATGCCTTATGGGAGACATCCTTCACGTACCTCATCATTCTCTCTCTCTCTCTCCGGTCTCACCTCACACACACACACACACACACACACAAATTGCGTTTGTTTGCTTTTCCGTGGGCGGAGCGCACCACCACGACAGCAGAGAAGTACTGAACTATCATCGAGTTCGGGGCGCGGGAACTTGTCCCCCACTCCTCTTCCCGAACGACGAGACTGAATGTGTGAGTGTCTGCACGTAGGCTGCACCTGTTGAGTGCTGTCTTGTGTAGACGACTGGTGGTGCTGCAGTCACTGTTGCTGTCGCTGGTGTTCACCACTGCTGCTTACCCACATGCGGGCATATACCGCTCATCCATCACCTACGCTTCTACCTTCTCGGCTGCACTGACTCCCTTTCTTCTCTCTCTTCGATGCCACCCAAATCGGCGCGGAGAGGGCCAGTGGCACACTCGCTAATGCCACCGGCGTCGGCCACGGAAGTCGCGCCATCCCCGCCGCCAGAAGAGCCGCAATCGCACCGTCACCGCACGCGACAGGAATCGGCGCTGCTGTTCTGGTTGGAAACTGCGTGCTCTACACCGGTGCGACGTACCCCAACCATTGCCTACCGCGTCCCCGCATCCCCCAGCTCCAGGGCCGCCGCAGCGGCAACCACCGTAGTTGCAGCCAAAAGAGAAGCCTCCATGTGCCTCGTCTCGCAGCCAACTCCGAACAAGCAGCAGGAGCCGTACGGAGGCGCACCGGCAGTGGAAACTGACACTCTAGAAGTGTCGGCTGCTGCCGACGCCTCCGCGGCCGAGACCTCCTCAAATTTTCTTGCGCAGACTGCGGCGCCGTTACCGCCACCGCCCCCAGGCACAACACAAGCCAGTGGTGATTCGAGCGACACCAACAAGAGAGCGGACGCGCCTCATAAATCTGTCACGGAGCATCCAACCCGGCTTTCTCAACTTTCCCGGGACACAAGTCCGCGTCGCCTCGTGGTTGCCGACGCAGTACCTCTCTTTGACTCCCTTCTCGCCGGCCGCCTCGGTCCGGTGGCGGTGGATGTGCAGCTGCAGGGGCACACACGCCTTTTGCAGCATCCACAGCAGTTCGAGGCAGCGCTGCAGGCGTACGAGGGGCAAAGTGCCGGTGAGCTACGGGAAGCTCTGAGTAGGGTGCAGCCATTTTTTCTCCTCTGCAACACCGGAGGCAGGGCAGACAGGTCCGTGAATCACTCGGAGGCGTCGAGGGGTGACATGGATGGTGACGGATACCCGCAACAGGCACTTGATGCGGCGGTGCTGTCGCCCTCCTCAGTGCTCTATACAATCGACCCCGCCAGCAACTACCCCGTTTTGCCGCTCCTTGCCCAACTGCTGCGAGCGCCGCGGGTAACAAAACTTCTGCTTCATAGCCGACTGCTGTACCGTCTTCTCTTTGTGTTTCTGGGTACGGACCGGGTGGAACTGAGCAGCGTCGTCGACCTGCCTACGTGGGCAGCGCTGGGGCAGCAGTCGCGGCCCTCCCTCGCCCTACTCTTTCATGTTCCCATAGACGGTGTCGGGCGTTTGTCGGATGTTGCGGCGGTGCTTCCATTGGAAGCACAGCAGCTGCTCCATGAGGAGACGCAGTCAATGGCACAGCAGTACCCACTCAATAAGACCTGGTCTGGGCGGAGCGAAGGCGACTCCGAGCTTGACAGCCTACACGAGGCGAGCACGAACGGTAGTGACGGCGCCGGGGACATGGAGGACGGTGGACATGACGGGCGTGACGAATGCAACGACACACAAGTAGTAGTAGAAGAGAGGATGGCGGAAGACGATCCGGCAGATGCGATGCAGCTTCTTCAGCGTATTCAGCCTTTGGCCGAGCAGCCCCTGCACAGCAGCAACCGCAACGCCGGTGTGAAGCGCCGACTCCTGCGCTCTCGCCAGCAGCATCGTCGCCACCGGCACGACAGCGACTCCGTTCTCCCCTCATCCTCCTGCGCGGGCGTGCCTGACCTCGCCGATGTCCACCGCGGGCTGAAAACGGTGACACTTTTCTACGTTCATGTGCTGTCGAGGCTGCTTGACATAGTCGACCCTGGCGCGACAGACGTACCTGTACCTAGTGCTGGAATAACCGCTCGGACACTGGCAACCTCTAGCTACGGTGGTGACGCTAGGGCGTCGCCCGCCTCGGCAGTACGGTACCGCCTCTCCCCCTCCGAACTGTGTGCACTGCGTACCTACGCAGATTTCCTCTGCGAGCTCATGACGTACCACGGCGTCTTCGTGAACAGCACGGTGGCCCACGGGATGCTGACCGCCTTGGACGTGCAAATGGCCGCCATCGAAGACGTGGGGCTGCATGTCGCGGCAGCCCTACTGGCGACTACGAGGCCCTCTACGCCGTCCGCCACCCCAGAAAAGGCTGAACTGCCCAAGTGGAGCATTGAGTTGGTTCATCAGTGCTTAGCTCCACTTACCGCCGCTGCAACGGCGCTCGATATGCCGCGCGCGATGAACGTCCACTACCTGCGTCTCCTGCATGCGCAGGCAAAGCAGAGCAACGGCACGCGGGCCGAGCAGCTTCGGCTGGGATGCCAGCTTGTGTGTGTGTGGATGGCCTACCTAGATCGGACTACGACTAGAAACCGGCTGCATGACATGTTCAGAAAGGTCTCAGAGAAACTGCATGTGCGCGTGCTGGAGAAGCCGCGCGACACAGCAGCAGAGAACGTCGCTGAAGTGTCGGATGCGTCTACCGCACAGGTGTCACAAGTGTGCTACTCACTGCATCCAGACTGGGTGCTGCACAACACGTCGACTGGCCGCATCTTTTCAGCGCTGCCAAACGTCCAGAACTTGCCCAAGCAGCCGCCTCGAACGCCGTTCCCGGTCCACGCACTCTCTGTCGCGCGAAGCCGCAACACCGGCGGTGATGAGCCCCCGTATCCTTATGGCTTCATCAACCCACCCACGGTGGAAGATGTCGATCGGTGGTTGTCACTCGCGGAGGCGAGCGCAGTTGATCTGGCGTCGTCAACGCAGTTTCTTCTGTTCCCCGAGAATCCACAATGGACGCTGCGGCATCTCTACTGCGCCCCTCCTGATTGCCTGCTCGTCTCCTTCGACTTCAATCAGCTGGAGCTGCGCCTGCTCGCCCACCTCAGTGGCGACACTGCTCTCCAGGAGCACCTGTCTGCCAACGTAGATGTTTTGGCGCTCGTGACGGCCAGTGTTCTGCGCCTGCCATCTGTTGACCACGTCCACCCACAACACCGCCAAGCCATAAAAGTGATCGTGTACGGCCTTCTGTACGGTATGGGGCCGGAATCGATGGATGTGCGCATCAAGAAAATCAACGAGGAGCTTGCGCTGTCGGAACAGGAGCGGCACCCAAAAGGAGAAGCCTCCTCGTCTGCACTGGCTCCGATGTCTGCACGCGATCTTCTGCGGCGCTTCCACCACACCTACCCGCGCATCGAGAGTTATCTTCGCGAGACTCGGCAAGAGGCGCTGCGCTCCTTCGCGGTGGAGACGCTGTCTGGCCGCAAGTCCCTCATCGCCGAGACGGATGCAAATCGACGGAGGCAGAGAGCCATTGCGCAGGCCGTGCAAGGCGGCGCAGCCGACGTGCTGCATAGTGCCATGCGGGCCGTTCATCAGAAGCGTCACAGCTTTCTGCCTTTCCTTCCCGCCGCACCACTCGCACTGGTAATGAGCATTCACGACGAGCTCGTCTACGCCGTTCCGCGAGTTGCAATCGAGGAGGTGGTGCGAGGGGTACAGCAGATTATGGAGGACCAAGCGCGAGTGCTGCGGCTGGCCGTACCCCTGCCAGTGTCTGTGCGGGTCGGGCACTCTTTTGGCGAACTAGCTGAGTTCCGCTACAGAGGTGACTGATGCTTGTGGACGTTGTGAGGGAGATAGAGGGGGGGAAGCGCATCTCTGTAGATGTGCTCATACACTTGTGCGGATCCACATCAGCGATACTTCTGCAGGCGCATACCTCTACACCCGAGTGTCTCTCTCCGTGCGTGCATCTTGTATTTGTATCTGTATACGTAAGTGTGTGTGTGTGTGTGTGTGTGAGGGGGTGGGTGGGGGCGGGGGGCAGGTGAGTATGCCTCCATAGCACTGTGTGCCCACACCACGATACTTGTTCGTGGTCATCTTTCTTGTGCTCTCTCTCTCTCTCCTCTCCCTCCCCCTCCTCATAGATCGTGTATCTCTTTCTTGTGCGTGTATCCGCCTTGTATCTTTCTATATGACCTTCTCCCCCTGACTTCCACCGCGTCGTCTGCTCAAGGATGCTCCCATACCCGTCCATGCGTACGCGTGCCTGCGTGTACGCGTGCGTGCGAGTTCGCCATGCTTTTGTCTCTCTGTGCTAAGTACGCGGAAGGAGGAAGAGGGCATCTGTCATTGCGGCAGAGACGGGTCACGTTGGCAGAGATCACGTCGTACTTCCCCCCCCCTCCCCCCTCACACACACACACACACACACACACACTTACGCACTCCTCCCAAACGCTACCTGAGCACGGCCCCATTGTACCTTGTCACGCCCAGTCTCTCCATAGTCATCTGCACTGATCATACTCCCCTCGCTTCGCCCGCATGCGCGCGTATGTGGGCGAGGGGGAGGGGGGCTGTGTGCAGCCTACGTGTGTATGTGTATCACCTAGGCCGTGTCGCTTTTCTATCTTGTCTCCCCCCCCTCCCTGTCTCTCTCTCTCTGTCTGCCCACGCATCGCCACACTCGCACAACTCTGCGCAGTTGCTCTTTGCCCTTTATTGTTTCCCTCCTCCCTTCTTACTGTATGTTCAGTGTTGGCGGCTTCGGCAGTGTCGCCAGCAGTGGTGCGCCTCACCCGAGCGGTGCTCGCGGTAGAGGTGGCGGTGTGCTGGGTAGCCCCTCCAACGCTGGCTACCACACAGCTGGTGGGCCGGCGCTGGTGAACGCGGTCGGCAACAGTAGCGGAAGCGCCGGTATTCTTTACGACTGCTTCACTAGTCAGCCAGGAAGCTATTCCCCTTTCGGAGGCGGCAATGAGGCGGTACCGCCACCGGTGCTTGGCGGTGCAGTCTCTGTCCAGGTTGGTGATAACAGCAGCAATTCTGCGGGCTACCACGGCAATACCAACGTGAGCGGCTCCCAGCACAGCGTCCTGCCCATGAGCAGGACAGCTCTGCCGCTCTCCACCACGCCCACCTTTGGCGCTGCTGCACCCGCTGCCACAACAGTACCTCTACCGGTGTCACTTGCCGCAACGCCGTTGTCTGCCGTTCCGGTCTTCGCGAGCCCAATGCTTGCGTCGGTACCACTGCAGCCGACCATGTCCACATCGAGTAGCGGAAGCATCTTGAGTGGCAGCGGCAGCAGTGCACAAATCTTTTCGAATGTATCGTTCACCGATCCACGAGGGGGTCAAGGAAGGAGCGGTGGCAACAGCAAGGAGAGCGGCGCTAAGGTCGGCGCTGGTAATCATTCACCTCTCCCGGAACGTCACTTTTCCCACCAGCGCAGTCAAGAGTCACTGCCACAGTTGGGCTCAACCTCCATCTTCGCACCCACAGTTGCACCAACAGTACGTTTCTCGGACCTCAGCAGTGCTGGCGCTTCAAGTACGGCGCGCAACAGCAACAACAACATGAGTGGCACTAGTGGAAGCGTGTTGGCCACGGCCATCCCAGTGCTGCCGACCGCAGCTGCACAGAGCACACAAAGCGCGAGCGACGCCAAAGGGCTCATCCCTGGCTCAGCTTTCGAAACTCTTGGTCCCGCCGGTAAAGGCGGCAACGCTGTCGGTGTCCCTCCGCCACTTTCGCCGACCTCTTCAGTTTTGGGTGCATCCGTGTCGATGACCAACACGTCTGCGGCGCCCCTATTCAGCAGCGTTGAGACTCCACCTTTTTCTAAGCCGAGGTCTATGAGTGCCGCTGTCAAGGGAAGCGTGTTCACGAGCAGCGCCACCGCGTCGGCAGCGGGGCCTCCTGTACTCGCCTCTGTAGCGGTGCCTCCCAGTGCATTTAGCGGGTCCGTATTCAGCAAGACTTCCGGTGCAGCAGTGACAGCACCGTCGTCCGCTATTCCACCCGCGGCATCTCCTCCTCCGGCGGCAGCGAAGACTGCTGCAATCGGCATGAACAGGAGCGGCAGCGTCTTCAGCGAGTTGAACAGCAGCTTCGGCGCGCCACCACTAACGACGGCAACGCCAATCCTCCCCGTCTTCGGGACAGGGTTGCCAGTAACACCAGGACCAACACCGTCTTCCACTTCGTTAGGGCAGCAAGCGGCACCACGCGGCGGCAGCAACGTGCCCGCGAGCTTCCATGCAAGCCCATGTGCCCCTTCGCCGCTCTCAGCTGGTGCAGTGTCCAAGCCGGCTGGCACCGCATCCGCCTTTGGCTCTGTAGCATCCGGATTAGGCCCTGGGATTGGTGGTTCCTCAGTGTTTACAGCAGCAGCAGCAGCAGCCACTCCTGCGCCGGGGCCCGTGTCTTCCTTTGGCACTTCCTCTACCTCTGGGCAAGTGCAGCCGGCAGCCCCACCCAAGCCGTCTGGCAGCCGTGCCGTTGGTGGTGGCGGTGATGCTACTGTTGGGCGACGCCGAGGTCGCTCTGAGCCTCGTAGAGAAGCTGCGGAAGGGGACGGAGGTGGCAGTAGCAACCCAGCTCGCCCCCACCTGAGCGGCCTGGCAGTGAGTGCTTCGCCGTCGGCGCAAGGCTCTCGCTTTGAGATTCCAGCACCGCGTCATGGCCAACACCGGTTGGCACCGTCACGACTGCACACACAGAAGCCGCCAACAGCTCTGTCGAAGCTGGACAAGCTCCCCATCCCACCACTGCCCGATAATGAGAAGAAATTGTGCATCGCTGCCCGTCTGTGCAAGTCGTTCCTCATGCAGCTTGCCTCCGCGGCAGCCTTGGGAGGCCACAGCGGTGGCGCTGTATCCTCCAGCAGGGAAGAGGACGTCGCCAAGACCCTCGAGCATGCGTTTTTCGGCGTTGTCGGTATCGAAGGCGTGCATGGCGACTTCAGCAATACCGCTGGAGAGATGCTCGCCCTCTGGAACGGGCAGGTGAGGCCGATGATATCCGGTCGTAGCAACCGAAGCGCTGGGGACAGCGGCTCTTCCTTTCCGGGGGAGATGTGGATCGCGCTATTCCTTCTGGGCACGTACCTGAACACCATCCTGTCGACGCTGCAGTCGAGCAAGTCGGGCCGATACGCAGCGACGTCGTCGGCGACCGCCTCCGTGACAGATTTGGCGGCGTACAAGGCAGGCCTGCGGGCCCACCCCACTGAAGCGCTCACCGACGCCTGCCACTATGCCAACGAGCTAAGTGAATTACTGCAAACACTTTTCCAGCGCGGCGGGGAGGCCGATGCCCCGCCGTACAGCATCATCCCGGTGGTGCTGCGGCGGGTGCGCAGCGTCTTCGACGAGGCGAATGCGCGCGGTGTCGCAACTGTGCAGTCGAATCTGAACACCGTCACGTCGAAACTGTTTGCCGTTCTCAACAGGCGTGTTAAGACATCGGCTGTGCAGCCGCTTGGAGCGCCTGGCGAGGCGCCGCGCTGGCTTCTGACGTACGACTCCAAGGAAAAGGAGAGCCTCTTGCACAGCTTTGCCTACCTGATCATGGAGATGATCGCCGCAGATGCCCCGATGAACGACGATGTAGAGCTCTTTATTTCAGCGTTTCACGAGAGCTTCCCATCAGCGCTGGCGGAGCGGTGCATGCTCTACTACCGGTGCGCCTGCGCGCTCCTTCGGCAGCCGCTCCGCGTGTCGCTCGTTGAGGAGGCTGCTGAACTTTTGGCAAAGGCAACCGTCGTGTACCCGCCCAACGCCCCATTGGCCAACAGGCGTGTGTTGCTCGTGAAGTTGCTGGCAGCGGAGCTAGCGCTGGGTCGGCTTCCCCCAGACGACGATTGGCTCGCCCTTGACGTCCCGCAGCTCATCGATGTCGTGAACGCGCTCAAGACGTCTCGTCTGGACCTCCTCGACACGGCGCTTTCGATGCATGGGTCTTTCTTTGTGGAGATTGGCGTGCACAACGTCTTGTGTTTGACGCGTCAGCGCCTCGCGCTGCTGATGGTCGTGAAGTTCTACCTGACCCACGGGTGCGAGAGTCGTCTACAGGTCTCGGAGATGGTTCGATACCACCGCCTCCCCTACTCGGCGGCGGATGCGGGGGTCGTGTGGCTGCTGCCACTGCTCGTAGAGAAGCACATCAACGGTGTTCTGGACCATGACTACCTGATTCTCAGTGCCAAGGCACCGTTCGACGCCTACCAGCGTGAGACACTCGCCAGCGCGGCAGCCGCCGCATGACATCCTTCACCGCGGAGTGAGGGGAGGCAGGTGATCACGTGCGGCAAGCGCCCCATAGGTCTCTGTAGCGGTATAAATAGTGTTTAGCATTATGCGAGTAAAAGCGTCAAGAGAGTCCGACGAAGGGAGCCGAAGAGGCTTCCATGTGCAGACACCCACAGGGCCCATGCGCGTCTGATGACCTCTCTGTGCTTGGGCTGCGTCAGTTGTTTGTGGCGGGTGCTGCGGGTGCATCCCCACCACCACCACCACCACCACCCACACACACACACACACACGCTCTCCCCGTTATGTGAGGGAGAAGGCAGAGAGAGGGAAAGGATGGCCAGAGAAGTGGCAGGTGTTCCTGGAGGACAACACACTCGCAAACCCCACGCCCGTGCGTGTGCGCCCGCTACGCCTGTTCCTGTGCGCGAGCATTGAAGCCGCGTCTCGGGGGGGGGGGGGGTAGAGCCTGAAAGATGAAGGCATGTCAGGAACGAAAAGGGGTAGAGAAGATGGAGAGGTACAGGCAGGTCGTCTGGTCTCACCATGACTGAGCCGAAAGCACAGCAAACCACCGCTTTAGTGGCCCGTTTGCATGCCTTCTCGTACTTGGCCCCTCCCCCCCCCCCAACCCACCCTACCTCTCCGTGACACACACTCTGCTCATCCACCCAGCGATGTTGCGCACCACACACCCACACACTGCCGTCTCTCTCCACCTCGTATCTCCCTCTCCTCATCACGGCATTCACCCACCTTACCGTGACACATCTATGAGCACACGCGTGCACGCAGACGTACGCGCAAGAGCGGTCGGCGAACATTCAAAGGAGAGGGGTAGAGGAACCGGGTGCCGAGTACGCCCAAAGGCTGCATTGACGACAACGCTGAAGACGGCGTCTCAGCCACATCATACACGCACATACATAGAAACAGCACAGCAAGGGAGACACACGCAGACACATCGGGCGCTACTAGCACCTCCTTATTCGCCCACCCTGCGCCCACGCCCTCCGAAAGGGCGACGATCAGGCTAACAGGATGCAGTCGGACATTGGTACCGTGCATGTCACGAACTTCCACGGCAGCGGCACACTATCTGGTGATGGCTACAATGCCAGTGGCAGCGTGGATGGAGACAGTGAAGTTGGCACCGACATTCGCCTCCTCGCCAAGGAGTTCGTGACGCAGTTTCGCATTCATCACGAGTTTCTCTACATGGATATGCTGCGGAGCAACTTGTCGGCTGGGCTGCATTACGTAGAGTTTCAAATGCTGCACCTCCAACAGTTCAGCGGCGTGCTCTTGGGAGCTGTGCAACACAACCCCACCCGTGCACTGCCGCTGATGGAGCATGCGATGTGGGAGTTGGCGCAGGAACGAAAGCTGTTTCCTCCCTATAGTCGCGAGACGACCATTCAGGTGCAGCTCTTCTGGGGCGTGCCACCGATGGCGCTGCGCAACCTCGCCCAGGCCGCCGTGGCGCAGCTGGTGTGCGTGAGCGGCATTGTCGTCAAGTCCAGCTCTACACACGCTCGCTGTGTCCGGGCAGCTATCCAATGCACCAGCTGTCGAAGCAAAACCTACATTAACGGCGGGCGGTCGATTGATCTGCCGCCGCAGTGCATGGAGAACGGCGGCCGCGGTGGGGCCGTTGGAGCTGGAGGCGCGTCCTCCGGCAAGTGCCGGCCAAATCCCTACGTACTTCTGCCAATGGAGTGCGAGTACGAGGACCAGCAGATCATCAAGCTGCAGGAGCTTCCCGAGGATGTGCCGACCGGGGAACTGCCGCGACATCTAACTGTGGTGGTGGATCGCTACTTAGTGGACCGTATCAGCCCGGGCGCCCGTGTCCAGATCGCCGGCGTGGTCTCGGTGCAGGAGAAGCGCGGTGGCTTTGATAGCGCACGCCGCGGAGGCCATGGTCGCGCGGCAGCCGGCTTGCGCGCACAGTACCTGCGCTGTGTCGGGCTCATGTTCCGCACTACGCAGGATGCAAACTGTGCAGTGGTGAGCGTGAATCAGAACTTCTCCTCCCGTGTGCGATCTCGCTCAACAATGACATGGCAACCGGAGGAGGAGGCGTCCTTCAAAGCCTTCGCGAAGCAGGGGCACGTGTTTCAGACGCTCTCCGCCAGCATCGACCCCGCCATCTTTGGCCTGGAGGAGCAGAAGAAAGCGATTACGTGTCTTCTGTTCGGCGGCACGCGCAAGCGCATCGGCAGCAACTTCCTGCGCGGTGACATGAACGTCCTCTTCATTGGTGACCCGTCGACAGCCAAGTCGCAGCTGTTGAAGTTCGTGGAGAAGGTGGCTCCGATCGGCATCTACACCTCTGGCAAGGGCAGCAGTGCTGCCGGTCTCACTGCGTCCGTCATCTCGAACGGCAACGGCGACTTCGTGCTCGAGGCGGGGTCGATGGTGCTGGCCGACGGCGGCGTCGTGTGCATTGACGAGTTCGACAAGATGCGAGAGCAGGATCAGGTGGCAATCCACGAGGCCATGGAGCAGCAGACCATCTCAATTGCCAAGGCGAATCTGACGACGATGTTGAACAGCCGCACGTCGGTGCTGGCGGCCGCGAACCCTACGCTTGGCAGCTACGACCCCTTGCGCTCTAACGAGGACCAGATGGACTTCCAGAGCTCTATCCTCTCCCGCTTCGACCTCATCTTCAAGGTGATTGATCCCCGGAACCCCGAGACGGATCAACGGCTGGCCCACCACGTCATCGCACTGCACAAGAGCGCCAACGGCAGTGGTGGGCGACGCCGAGGCGGTCGTACAGGTGCGTCCGCCTCCGCTGGTAATGGCGCGGCCGCTTCGGCAGTGCAGAGTAACCATGGCGAAGTAGTGGAGCGCAGCTTCTTTACCAAGTATATCTCCTATGCCCGCGCCACCTGCCGCCCGGTCATCTCAGAGGAGGCGATGAAAGTGTTACTCGATTTCTACGTTCAGGTGCGCCGAGACGCACATCAACAGACCCTCACCATGATTGGCGGCACGCACAGCCACAACGGCAGCGCGGCGCCCGGTGGTGGCTCGAGCAGCAACAAGACGCCTATCATTCAGATCACGGCCCGGCAGCTAGAGAGCCTTGTGCGTATTACAGAGTCGATGGCCCGGATGCGGCTTGACGTACTCGCCAGCCGCAGCGATGCCGAAGAGGCCATCAAGCTCTTTACAATCGCCACCGTCGACGCCATCAAGAGCGGCGTGGCGGATCAAGTCCTAACGGAGGCACAGAGTGAGCTTGTCCTGCGCGTGGAGGAAGCGCTGCGTCGCCGCGTTGCGCTCGGGGCCACGGTCGAGCACCACCGTCTCCTCTCAGAGCTCGCACGCATGGGTTTCGATGCCAAACTCGTAGACCGCGCCTTGTATGCGATGGTTAAGCGGGAGGAGTTGGAGTGGCGCAAGCAGCGCACCCTGCTGCACCGTCTGAGATGATGACGATTCGAAAGGACTTGCAGTCGCACGCATGGGCGGCGGCACCCGCATGCATCGCTGTGGACCGTTTCGCCTGTCTGTTGGATTTTTAGCTCTTCTTCTGCATAGACGTCTGAGGCACCAGTCCTCACACAACATTCACCCAAAAGGAACTTGAGTCGTCTCCTCTCAGACGTTCGCCGTCATCGTTGTCGCCATGACCTGCATTCGCCATCGCTGACCTTCCCTCTCGCTCCTTCCTCATCTCTGCGCTGCTTTTCATCGTCGTCTTCGTCTGTGGCCTGCCTTCGTTTTCTTGATTTTACACTCCTCCCCCTCCCCCTCTCCACACCCACCCACCCACACACACACACACACACGAAATCAAGCCATCATCTCGCGGTGCAGAACGTACATGTGCGCGTCTGCTGCCTTTGACGCTCGGGAAACGGACCCTTCGTCGACGTCGACGACCGCCTCATCGGCAGAACACGTAGCATCGTAAAGGGTCGCAGCGGCGTCAAGAGGTGGCTGTCTCAAGCGGCACCAACCCAATGCCCTCGAGCGCCAAAGCCGAACAAGCTATGAAAAGGTCTAGGTTTGACACAGGGAAGAGTGCAGCGGCACCGCGCAATACTAAGGTGGCCACAGAAGCCGCTGCAGAACTCTCGTCCGCAGCCATCGACTTCACTGCGGTCCCCACGAGCGATGCACTTCTCAGCACACGGCTCCAAAGAGAACTGAAGGCCTTGTGGAATGCCAGTGGTCCTGCCACAACGGCGCCCTCCGCCTCCAGCAGGGCGTCAATGGAGACTGGCACACCGCCCAAGCCCATGGATGTAGCCTCCGTTGTGCCGCTCTTCAAGGTCGGCACACTTGAGATGTACCGCCGCTTCCCGGAGGCCTACGATATGCTCATGAAGCACCATAACTGTACCGCCGTGCGCCGCACACTGCTAAAGGACGTGCTGGACCGCATTGCTCGCACAGGAGCTGTAGAAGCCGTACCATCGGATGCCGCTGTGGGCAACGCGGAGAAGCGCACGCAGCCGTGGGTGCGTGTGGCTGACTTTGGGTGTGGCACGGGGCGCATCGAAAGCATAGTGGTGCAGCATCCAGCTGTTCAGGCCATTTACGCATACGACAGTGAGGTGCCGATGCTGCGGCGCTGTCTGGTGAACACCGTGCGTAGTGCTGCTCAGTGTGGGCACTACCACTCCGTGAGTCTTCTACCTGTGGCCACGACGACAAGCGAAAGAAGTGAACTCAATTCTGCCAGCTCCGCCTCGCACGCACTGTCGTCACCGCCTGTGGTATTCTGCGGTGATGGCATCGAGGCGACAAAATCGGCAACAGCAGGAGCGCTACAGTTGTGCATCCGCCCTGTGCCGTTTCAAGCGATTCAGGCAGGCTTTCTCACGCAGACACAGCACCCCCGCTGCTCCCTCGTTGTTTGCGCGTGGTCTCTCTCCTACGTGATGCGAATGCAGTGGGGCGAAGACCACTGGCACGCTGCCGTAGACTCGGTTGTGCAGTCGCTGCTGAACCTGCTCGACAACACGCGCTCCGATGCCGCGTTGGTCATAGTGGAGACGCTGGGCAACGGCTCTACGGAGCCGACGCGGCACAACACGTACACACAGCGGCTGGAGGAGAGTTTCGGGTTTACACGAACGTGGGTACGTACGGACTACGAGTTCAAGAGCATGGTCGACGCAGAACGCATGGTTCGCTTCTTCTTTGGCGAAAAGATGCTGGCAAAGCTCACCGCAGACAACGGGAGTCGTGGAGCAGGAGAGCATGGCGCCGCCGATGGCACGGTGAACGGTGGCTGTTGCCGCCTCATGGAGTGCACCGGAATTTGGACTTACTGGAAGACGCGAGAGGCACCAACAGAGCCGCTCAGTGAGTCGGTGGAGCCCTCTCGCTCGTCTCCGACACACGCACGGACACACACGTAACGCATCTCTGGAGCACGCACCAGCAAACGTTCGCATTCGAAACACCCACACCTCGACGTGCACCACACCACTACCACCTAACCCTCTCCCCACTCTTCCTAAGTCTCGTAAAGCACAGCTGCACCGCTTTCTGGTTGTCTCGTTTCTGTGGAGCCCGTGTCTGCACCTCGTTCACGCGACATTACCGATGATGAGAAGGAGGGGGTCATCGACACCCATGCTGGATGACCGCCTTGGCAACAGCAGGTGCAGGTTCGACTGACCAAAGAACGCCCTATGCTGTGCGTCTAATTCGACAGGTTCTCACATGGCCCTCAACCCTTACTTCCCCACCTTCTTCCCTCGTCCTGCTTCTCTTTGTCGTTGTTCGCCCTCGCCACGCTGTGAACTGCGTAAATCGCTTCACACACACACACACACGTACGCCCAGAGCGGCGAAGGGAGGGACGCTACGCAACAGCAGAGCATCGTACTTAACGTGAGGTTGCTCAAGTGTTCCTTTTCCACCGTCTGGCCTGCACCGGTACACCGCCACCAAACCCGCCCCAGAATGAAACTCTTGCATTCCAAGTCGACGGCGGAGCCGATCCTGGCAGTGACGGCGTGTCCGTGTGCAAACCTTTTCGCCCTCGTCACACAAGCCTCCGTCGCTGTCTACCGCTCCACTACGCTGACCACAGTCTTCAACTTCTCTCTGAAGCCCTTCCAAGTTGTGCTAAGGGCCGATGGCGCTGATGGCGAGAGACGCAACGGCAGCTGCGTCTGCTGCTGCTGGTCTCCATCGGGACGTCTGTTCACCCTTGCGCTGCCGTCAGGGTTGCTGCTCGTGCTGGACGTCGAGGGTGGCGCCTTGGTGCGATTCCTCACTCCCGGTGATACAGCCCCTGTAAGCGGCAACGACACTGGCGGCTCCAGCTCGCCGCCCACTCTGGCAAACGTACCGCGAGTTCCCACGACGCTCCCACCTGACCGCCCTGTGCTCGCCATGGGCTGGTGCGCGGTGCACTCACTCTATTCGAGGCAGGTGAACGCCATGCATGTGGATGTGCAGACGCGGTGCCTGCCAGTCCGCACCGGCATGTCGGCTGCATTGCTCGAGGAAGTCGCTCAGGCCTCCTCCTGTGCGCTCTTTGGCGCGGGTGGCGCCGCCCATGAGCTCGCCACAGCTGCAGTGATGAGCGGCGGATACCATAGGGGGGCGAAACACAGCAGCAGATCCGTATCGTTGCTCATGGTTCTTGGTTGCGATGGTGTTCTTCGTTGCCTCATCGGCGGTCTGTACGAGATGCAACGTCTAGTATTGTCGCTGCCGTCGTGCCTCGCCGTCTCGCCTGGCAACGGGATCAGCGGTCACGTGGCCTCCTGGGAGGACGTCGTCATCGAAGACATGCAAGTACGTCAGTGGACTGTGCCTAGTGGGGCTTTGGCTGGTAAACAGACATGTGCGCGAAGAGGAACTGGGTTACTAGACCAACTACGCTTTGCGGAATCGGCCGCGAGCGGCGTTCGTCCCGCGCTGACGCAGCAACACAGCCTCTACCTGACCGTCGCGGGAGCGTCAAGTGGTTCCGCAGCACATTCGCTATGGGAAGTGAGCCTGCACGACAACCTCTCCGCCTTGGCTGTTCCACACTGGATCGCCTTGTGCTACGTGCGGGAATATACCCGCCTCACGCGCGAGGTGTATGAAAAGGTGACTTGCGAGTGGCATGCAGTACTGCGGGGGCGTCTCTGGTCACACCTTGGTCTTCCTGCTGCTGCCCCGCTTCTCTACTCCGCCGTCCTGGCACAGCTCACAGAGCCCGATCCATTGGCACTCTACAAGTACGCAAAGAAGCAACTCATGCGCACCGCCGTGACGGAGGATCTCGAGGTGATGGCTACGACAGTGCAGCGCGCGATCCACGAAGTCACGCATGCGTGTTACCGGTGTTGTGAGGTCGCCATGGCGTACGCCGCGCACCTCCGCGAGCCGGACACCGTTACGCAGCACCTCGGCACGCTGCGGCGGCTTTGCGAGTCTTCACTGCGACGCATCACGAAAGAAGCAGAGGACGCACGTGACGTGGCGCTGTGGGTGCTGCAGCAGTCGTGTCACTGGACGCACAGCCCCCGCTTCGCCATGGCTGCAGCGGATGAGCGAGCACTGGCGGAGGCTGAAGAAGATCAGCTGGAGAAGCCGTTCGCTGCGGGAGCGGCAGCGGCTGACATGGGCCCCCCAACGTCGTCACAGCAGCCACCTTCCGTGGTGGAGGAAGTCCCGCTTAGCGCGATGCGTCAGCCAGCCTTATTGAGTTACCTTTCTTCGATTGCTATGCAAGAGACGAGCATGGATGGCGATCCAGTGATTCGCCTCTGCGCGAAGCTGGACATCATCGCAAAGGATTGCGCGTCGTTTTCAGCGCCGGACACAGCTTCTCTTTCAGTGCGCATCGTAACATCGAGTGTGCAAGAGGCTGTCGTCGCCTCCGCCCCAACGACGTCGCAGCTCCTGTGTTGTGTATTGGAAGGGGTGGAAGAGGGAGAGCGTGGAAGTCATCTCGACGATGACGACGACGAGAATAGCGCTACTGCGGCCCCCAGCAACGACGGCGATGGTGATGAGGCGGCGAGCCGTTACCACCGGCTGTATGAGGCGGGTCTGGACGACGTCGCATTTGGTGAACGCAATCGTGACGTGGCATGTGATGAGTGTGGTTGTGCGCTCATCACGGAACTGGCCCACTTGCACGTGCTGCACTCCGCTCCCACCGCGACCAATACCATTCAGGCTCTGCAGATTGGCACGTACAAGCTGATGGTGCACCCCGACGGTGATGCTGGAGTGGGTACTGCCGACTCACCTGCCGCTTCTGCTTTGTTGCGTGAGGCGTCCCCTACGATAAACGTGGACGTAAATCTCATCACATCTCGCCTCAAGGTGGAGCGAGAAGGAAAGCAGGGCTGCGCAGCCCCGTGCGTCTACGGTGCCACATGGTACGGCTACCTGGAAGAAGATCGGCACGTTGTGGTCTGTCAGCCACGCACCGTCACGGCCTCACACACTGCCACACCGAATGCCTGGTGCAGGTCAGCTGCGCCGGCGACATTTTTTGTTGCCATCATCGATGACAGTGGTCACCTGTTGATGATTGAGGAGGAAGAGCACGATGGCGACAACGAAGCTGGCGACGATGCGGCGAGCTCTTCAGCGGCTGCGGCATCGTCGGCGCGGGCGGCTCTGTGCGAGGTAACTGGGATGGAGGACGTGCCGCTGCGCGTGAGTATGAGTCGTTCCCGCAGCTTCTGCGTCGTTGTCGGTGTCACCAAGTACATTGTCCTCTCCCTGTACGATGATGACTACTGAGGAAGGAGAGGTGCGCAGACACCGTTGGCGTCTCCGTCGATATGCGCGTCTCACTGGCGTTCTCTCGGACGATACCGACATGTTGGCACAAAGCCCGCCCATAGGCGGGTGACCCCACCAAAGCACTGTCATTAGGCAAGTTGAAGTGAGAGCCTCAGCAGGCTCATCATAGACTACAAGCGCGCTGCATGCGCAGCAGAAGGAAAGCGCCCACGAGAAGGAAGGGGAGTGAGGTCACTCGAAGAGAACGGTCATTGCCGGCCCCTCTCCAGGATGCGCACCAGGGTGGCAATTTCCTATTCTTTCTGGCATGGCCACCCTGCACATAAACTGCCTTCCACGGTCACCCATAGAGAGGGACACGGGCGATGGGGAGGCTTCCTTCGCTCTTATCCAACCCCTCGTGGCGCTTCGTGCGTGCTTCCTCTGTGGCCGCTGCTTCTTCATGGACCCGAGGAGGTAGTAGAAGAGCTGGCATTAACGGGCCCAGTACACTGTACCACCACTGACACAGTTTGAAGATAGCGTACGCGATGGGCATCCATGTACATGCTCACTTGCCCACAGTATGCCCTCCCTCACCACCACCACCACCCCCTCCGAGCCCCGTCTAACCTCCGATGCTCATGGCGCATGGTGATCAGGCATGCTTTGAATATCCACTCTTGTCTTCATCACCCCCATGTCTGATCTCGATGCTTCACGCTCGCATACACGAAGCTGAGCAGCGTCTACTGAGTCCACCTTTTTTTTCTCCCCACCATGTCCGAATTCATGGAGAAGTACCACATCAACAAGGCGCTCGGCGCCACGCTGAGCGCCATCCAGTCCGTGTGGGGATGGACACGTGAGCGGATGTGGCCCATCTACTCTGCCGCTGTCCTCATCTCCCTCTTCCAGATGATCGCCGTCGCCTCGGAGAAGCAGATCCTTGCCGACCACTACTACGGTGACGTTGATGGGAAGTTTGAGGAGCACAAGGATGACCTCGTGCGCGACGCCAAGAAACTCTTCAACGAGGAGGTGTCAGTGGCAGTGAAAGAGCATGTGTGGCAGATGCCCCCTGCGGCGTTTCGACGCGAGTACAGCAACCGCCTTGGCAACGCTTAATAGCTTGAAGAAGAAGGGGCTAAGGTAGGGGTGCTGACATGTTGGCACGCCCCCAATGCAGGTGTGAGATGTCTCGATCTGTTTACCTAGGCTTGTGGCGTCGCAGAAGATATGGAGACAGTGAAAGCGACCACGTTCCATCATGCCGCCTCGCACTGTTCGCCTGCCCGCCCCTCCCCCCCCCCCTCCACACACACACGCCTCTGTCCTCCCGTCCTCCAACGAAGCTCCCCACCGCCAACCTCCCACCCTTCACAGGTCGTGTGTGTGTATGCCAGCTTTTCGTGATGGGCGGGGTTTCACGTGAGTTTTCTCTGATGTGTGAGGTGATGGTCATCGTGGAGGGTCTTCTCACAGATGCGCACTGTTTCTTCTGAGCCGTGATGTCTTGCGTGTACGCTCGTCTGCGCGTCTCTGTCTGTCTGTCTGTATGTGTGTGTGTGTGTGTGTGTGTGTGTGTGTGTGTGTGTGTGTGTGTCATCATCCGTGCGGCTTCCTACGAAGAGGACGGGGGGCTGATGTACCTTCTCCCCACACCGCCCATCACAGCCACACCCACAGGCACCGCCCTCTTCCTCCGTCTCTTCTTTGTGGTGGTGCTGATGTCTCCTGCCTTGTAGGGCGCCTAACTCTAAACACTATGCCATATGTGATCGCACAGGTTCATTCATGTGTGTCTGTGTGCACCCTACCCTCTCCCACTGCGTGCGCCTACAGCGGCGCACGGTCTCAGGTTTCTGGCTCAGCGCGGTGCCTCCTCATCGAGAGCGCATAGAGGAAAAGTTCAACGATGCTTTCGAATGGCATTGTACCCATCCTCCTCTCAGCCTCCTATACCCCTCCCCCTTCCCCTCCTTCACCAACACCAACCACAACACACGCTGGTGAACACACATACACGCTTGCGCATGTCAGCAGCTCCTTGAGTTGTGACTGAGCAGGGCCAAAACTGCGCTTGACCTCCTCTCCCCCTCTCCCCTCCCCTCTTCAAGCCCAAATGAAGCGTCCACCACAGCTCTCGCCGCTCGTACGCTCGCCCCGCGGTGCATATATCCAGTCACCTCTGGCAGGTGAACCTGAGGTGGGCATGGCGAATGACGGACGCATTTTCGAGGAACTCCTCGATGCTGAAGTAGCGGTGAACATGGAAAAGCTTCGGGAGGCGTCCCGCATGGGCATCCCCCCAGCGTACCGCGGTGTTGTTTACCGCTACCTTCTCGGGGTCGCCTTCACCGACAAGTCAAGCGAGATGACGATGGAGGAGCTGCAGGACAAAGACTTCCAGCTATTGAACACCGCTTACGTTCGCATGTTAGGCAATGGGGACGAGGACGACGACCGCGGCGGCGCCGGCGGCGGAGGCCACAGCGGCAGCCACAGCACTGGTGGCAGTGTAGCAGCCCTGCACACCATCCGGGAACTTCTGACCTTTTCGACAGCATCAACAGCAATGGTCGTGAGCGCGACGGAGGGGAGCGGCTGCTTTCGCGGCATAGGCAGCGGCGACGCTGGCGGCGGTGCTGGTCGTGGTCGCAGCGGTGTTGGCACGGTGGCGATGCCTTTTGTGTACCGTGGCCCGTCGGCCGCCCCGGCCCTGGGTCCCTCAGCGACTCTCGCTGCTTGGGAAGGGAGCGTGACTGCGCTGCGGTATTGTGAGCCGTACAACGGGGACGCGCGTCAGTGGGCAAGGATGGAATCTGCACTGGCCGCACTGCAGGTGATGTACTGGAACGTCTCTGTGGATCATGTGCAGCTAATCGTGCTGCTGGCGCGCCAACTTGACCTGGTCGCCAGCTCGGCGCGCGACACCTTCTTCACTACACATGCCCTCTTTAACGTGCTGACACAGGACGGCAACATCCTGCACGATGCCCACACGCTGCAGACGCACTGCGGAAACTTCCTCATGCTCTTCCGTTCTGTGTTGCTCCCGCTCTACGAGCACTTCACAGTGGAGGGGCTGACAACGTGGGAATGGGTCCCAAGCCTGCTGACGTGCTTCTTCGTGGGACGCATGCACCCCGACGATGTGTTCGCTCTGTGGGACTGCTATCTCGCGGACATGAGCGAGCACCAGGCGATGGCGCTGCATCCGTACGCCTGCCTGGCGATGCTCTCATCTATGACGGAGGTGCTGATTGAGGCCGGCAAGATCGAGATTCTCTACTGCCTAGAGCATCTGCCTCGTCTCGACACGGCAGCCATCATGCGCAAGGCGGTACTCATTCGAGAATCTGTATATTCCAAAGAACTGCTCTGCGGATGATGCAGCCGCCACTGTGGCTGCCGCTACTATGGCTGCCAACGGCTTACGCCGATAGTCGACTAGGTACGAAAAGGAGGAGAACGAAGGCTGCATATGCCCGGCGAGACGCCGCAGGGCATCCGTGTTGTTGAAGGGCGGCGGCTGCGACAGTATTCCTCCGTGCACTTGATCTCGGATGTCTGCTCGCTCCTGCATGCCGTTTGCCACTAGGGGCGTAGCGTGTGTCTTTCTATATCCCCCGCAGTGGTCCCATGTGTTGAGGCCCACCCATCCCATTGTTTGCGACCTCATTCTTGCGTGCTGCGCTTCAAGCGGTTCGTTCCCTGTACCTGTTCTGGACCTTGTCACGGGGTGGTGTTCGGTAATGTGGGCATGGCCTCGATGCCGTGCATCGCCTCTTGCAGAGCACACACACACACACACACACACACACAGATGCACGCCTTACCCGTTCCCCATCCTCCCCCGCCCCCTCCTATACATGTAGTCTGACCTGGTCGTGAATGGCAACGGCGGCGGCAGCGGAGGCGGCCAACCAACGAGGAAGAAGGGAGCACATCTCCTCGGCTCGGACTCACGTCTTGCTGCCAACGATGACGGTGTTGCCTACGGTACGCACGTTGTTCTCTCGCTCGTCTGTTTTCCATCTCTTGTGGGCTCATTTGGCGCACTTTTCTTTCGCTCACGTGTCCCTCACCGCAGGACGTCGTTAGAGTGCTGCTCTTGCGCTGTCAACGGTGGGAAGTCGATCTGCGGTGGAGGGGCGTGCACATTCATTCTCCTTCTTTGTGTGTGCGTACTCGTGGGTGATGGTACAGACGTCATTCGACTGCCCCCCTCCACACCGGAGCGCAACGGCACACACACACATACACACTAGCAGGGGCACTGCCCAGAAGCGAGCAAGCAGTCATTACAGCTACAATCACCTTTCCACAAAGTAGATAGACAACTCCATAGATTTGATTGATGCGCTGCAGACAACAGCATCGTCACACTCACACACGCGAATACAGCTGCACGCGCAGTGGCGCCGGCGGCCGTTCGTGCTCTTTATTGTCTTCCCATAAGCGTTGACCTCCTTATTCTCATCACCACGTGAACTTGACGCATGTTGAGCCCTTCTGCCTATCGGGCTGCCCTGCTTGACCTGCTCACGTCTTCGGCAGCCGATTCGCAGGAGAGAGAGAATGAGGTGCCGGGGATGCAGGCTAGTCACGTGCCTGTCGACCTCGCACAGACGCGGGGCTCGTACGTCCCGTCGCTGCGACTGGCTCACAGTCGCTCGCCATCGTTCGCGGAGGAAGACAGAGCTGCCAGCACTGCTCGCACAGCCTTGGCGGCAGCCGCCGCAGCAGAAACAGCGCCGTCCGCCCCCTCGCACTCCCTTGTGGGCCCGGTGAAGGGAACCCCTTCCCTATCAGAAAGCCGTTGTGTAATCGAAGGCAACGTGCGTCAGCATGGGAACGCACGGGCGCGAGCGTGCGCCACCTCAAATCATGGGTGCTCTGCAGCGCACGAAGGTGTGGCTCGTCAGCCACCCGCTGGGGTGGTAGTCGTAGAGGAAGGGACGCGTCGATCCCTGATTTTGAGCTTCATTGACAACTGCATCTGCGCCGGCGTGCCAGAGACCGTAATCGCAGAACAGGTTCAATTTATGGTCTCCTCCATGAAGGAGTCCCTTGTCCTCCACGCTGCTCTGCATGCGCGACAGCATAAGGATCGCATTCGTGAGTATGAAGTAAGTGAGCTGACAGCAATGTTGGAGCGTCAGCAGCTGCAGTTCGCTCAGCAGCAGCAGCAGCAGCCGGCAGTGCACTCGAAAGCGGAGGGGACGGTCGGTGCACAGCCGTTCCACTACGTGTCCATCTCGCAACGTCTTTCAGACGACCTGGGGCCGGCCTCCGCTACTAGAGAAACGCCCCCACAACACTGCGCCGACAACGGACGGCCCCTGCTGTCGTCCCGGCACGCGGAGAGCCAGGCGACGGCTGTGGTGAACGATAGAGGTGGAAGCTCGGCGGAAGTGCCGGTCTCTTCGTGGCGCCCGCGCTCGTCAGCGCACGCTTCCGCTACAGAAACGGCAACGGCCCCTGTTGCGCGGTCTAAGAATAACGCCGGTGGTGGCGCAGACACACTGAGTAGTGGCACTGGCCACGCCTGCGCACAGCCGCACACCCAGTCAATACCCCTGCGCTGGACTTCCGCATCGCACCGATCGTCTCATGCACGCGACTCTTCGAGCCATCATCACCCCGTTCACAGTCGCCACCATAAACTGTGCAGTGTCTGCTATCCAAGCTCGTCCTCATCGCAGCTTTCTTCTACCTCTGCACCGCAGGCAGTGGAGTGGGCCGCCTCTCCCGTCGATGATCGTCTCGCCTCCCAGAGATGCAGCCCAAAGGCACAATGGCAGCAGTCGTGCACCCCCTCGCAGCACTACATGAAGCCGACGCATACCAGTCTTACACGACGGGAGTCAAAGTCGCCGGCGTTCTCACACCTCCGCCGCAGTCCGCCGCTGGCGGACTGCGGCCTTCGCGACGAGGGGCACGTGCAACGCCCGTCGTCGCAGTGGCGCACGAGTGGCAACTCTCCGCTCCATAGGGTGAGGCCCACGTCTGCCGTCACAGGGCGCCGCGCATCTCTGCAGAAACTGATTGTGCGGTCCACCTACAGCAGCCGCCTCCGCGCAGCAGCAGCTTCGCGGCGGCAAAGTACCTCCCCGGTGTCGGCATCAAGGGCATCGTGCGAGGATGAAGACGAACTAAACGACTTCGGAGCCCGAAGCGATGCGGCGGTGGCACCAGTGCTTAAGCGCCCAGAGCGTATGGGTCGCCTATATAACCCGGAGACACCTCACGCTCAGGAATCAGTCGAGAGGAGCACAGCCGTAGTGGCAGATGACTCCCTCAGCGGGACTCTGATGATGCGTGCGGATCCGTGGTCAGGGACGCCACCGTCCTCCCCCTCCGCTCGTACATCGAACTCAAACGCGCCCAGAAACTGTGCTCGGGTCTGCATAGACAACGAGCCAAGTCTTGGCACCTCAGGGCGCATCTTCGGCAGAGGAGAAGCCGTCAGGACGACGATGAACGCTACAGCACCTCGAGACGGCAGCGAGAAGTCCCCATCCTATTCAACGCCGACATACGCGGCATCGTCGTTAGCGCCTGCAGCTGCCACCTCGGCCCCCACAGTGCAAAACTCAGCACCCTCACAAACAAGGCGCGAAGCAGCGCAAGAGCAGGTGGAACACTACCACGATAAAGGGGGTCAGAAGCGTCGACCTCATCGACCGCCGCCGCCACCCCAGGTGAGGTTGAGCCCCGGAGAGGCAGGCCCCCTGTTAGATCTTCCTGCATCTGTGGTGGCCGTTGTGGACGACAGTTGCAGCGATCCCAATGTGTGTGTCACCAGCCCTGAGCTACAGCTCTTCATGGAGCTCAGTCAGCGCAAGCTTCGGGAGACGGAGCGGGTACTGGCGCAGGCACCCACACCGTCGCATATTGCCTCTGCCTCACACCTCTGCCAAAGCCCCTCGTCGATGTCCATCGTCAAGACGGTGCAGACCGGTGCATTGCGGGACAGTATCGCCGTGTCTTCTTGTGCACCCTTCCCCGTGGATGCACAGCAGACCCCATTGCTCACCAAAAGCTGGTCTCACCGGTCACTGGACGCTGTGCGAGCGCAACAGCAGCAGCGGCTCGCTGACCTGCGTCGACGCTTTAGCAGCTACGGCACCGCCTCAGACAATAGCAGCCCGAAGAGCCCTCACTCTCTGCCTGGAGAGGCCGCTGGCGCGTCTTCGTGTACGTCTGTAGTGAGTAAGATGCCGCATGATCTCCAGCAGCAGTCCAGCTCCATCATCTTCCAGCCTCGGTATGCGCCCTCTGCCTCGCTTGAGAACTCGCCGCTGGTTCAGATCTCCCCGACCTCCTCGGACGAGCAGGACACGCACGAGGGCAACGTATGAGGCGGCGGATAGCAGGAACGGTGTGGAGGTGCGCTGCACAGAAAGTGGTCATGGCCCAGGCACAGATGCACAGGTCCGGCTTCCCCGCCTGTCGTGATTTGTTCTTGTGATCGCTTCCTCCCCGCCGCGGTGTTGTCGCTGTGAAAAAGGGAGGGAGGGAGGGGGAGGGTGGCGGCTGTGAGAGTGAGGGGGTCCTTCCCACTGACCCTCCCTCCCTCCCTCCACGCACATGCTGCTTTGAGCGAACGCCTTGTTGTTGACCGAGGAAAAGAAGGAAGCGTACAGACACTGAAAACGCACGTGCTTGTGCGAGGCGGACGGTCACGTATGTATGCCGCATGCTCATCACCACGCCGCCGCCTCCACTCCCACCCTCACGCCTCCTCTTTCAACTTTAGCCTCCTTCCCCTGCACTCTTGCTTCCTCCTCCTCCTCCTCCTCCTCTCCAGCACCCTCCACACGCTCACCTAGCCAACAGAAAGTCGGCTTGAGCACGTCTCTGTGAGCGTACGCACAAGTGGCTCCCGCCCTCCATACGTCTTTCCGCCTCGATGATGGTAACACAATGCGCGACACGGCTATCACGTTCTGCCTTTTTCCTCTCGGAGTTGGAGACGCTGATGTGACGGTGTACGGCGAAGCCCCTCTGCTGCTCACCGCCAGCGCCTCCATCCACTCAGAGATCACGTCGAGTCCCCCTGTCATCGATGTAGGAAGCTGCCCAATACTATGCGGCTCCGTCAGAGGCGTGGCAAAAAAAAAAACGACGCTGAGCACACAGCAGGGCCGCTCCACCTTAGCGTCCTCGCCATCGTCAGGGGCCCCGTCTCAAGACCTGAAGACGGCACCGGTGGAGGCGGTGGTGGACCTCAGGGCGTCTCCAGAGTCCTGCTTCGGGACTTCTGCCGTCATCATGCACTTCATCGCCGCCAATCATCTCAGCGAGCTTCAGCGCTGCGCAGTTCTTGCGCGGTCTGGAGCAGCAAGGAATCAGTTTCCAGGCACTTTGGGCCTTCTTGAGCCCAACACGGGCTACGTGGAGTGCCGTGGAGGAACGCGGTGCTACTATGTGTACCCAGTCGAAGACGGTCGTTATGCAGCAGCGGTGACGCTGCCTGCGGTGGTGTGGCGTCGGCTGGGCGGTGGCGGCGACGGAGCTACGTATGCCGAGTGGCTCGTGCACACCGCTCTCCGCAGCACCGTCGTACCCGAGAGCAGAGTTATTGGCGGTGACATGATAGCCTGCGCTGCGCACTCACCACTCCACACACGGCTTTTGGGCAGTCCTCACGATGTGCAGCGCCGCATGGAGTCGCAGGTGCAACTGCTGGCGAAAGTTGTTCTGGATGGCAGCGCACAGCCGACTGTCTTTGCAGGGCGCCAGATGGCGCTGCGACGCATGTGCCGCGAGCAGCCGTCGCCGCTGCGCACGCTCCCACGCCTGTGGCGGCGAATAGAGCAACTGCTGCGGGCCGCCACGAGCTCGACGGACGCGGCGTCCCTCCGTGGTGTCATGCCGACAATGGGTCTGTCCAGCACCGATACGCGCTATCTACTGGCTGCGTCAGCGGTGTGGTACAGAGGCAACCCTCTCTACAACAGTACCAGCCCTATTAGCGCTGCGTGCCGGCCTGCTCAGGCAGACGTACTGATGCGCTCTGCAGCACTGTCTGCGGTGCTGGAGGAGCTGAAAGATGCTTCCGAGGCTGCTGGTAGGAAAAAAAGTAGCGTAGGTGGTGTGGCGTACGCTAGCGTCGATGATGCCACCATTGGGCTGACAACTGTGTGTCTGCTTACGAGTGCGCCGAGTGGCATTGAAGGTGACGCCGGCACCGATGCACACGTTAGTGGCTACGCAGGTGTGCCGCTACGCATCACTTCGGCAACACAGGGGATTGCCGAGCCCTCCAGTGACACCTCCCCTGTCGCGCGGCCATTGATCTCACTGGCCTT
Source organism: Leishmania tarentolae (assembly GCA_033953505.1). Taxonomy (NCBI): domain Eukaryota; phylum Euglenozoa; class Kinetoplastea; order Trypanosomatida; family Trypanosomatidae; genus Leishmania; species Leishmania tarentolae. The sequence goes on from CP119848.1 coordinate 331,767, forward strand.
CACAAGCACTTCAGGTTGGACGGTGGCGCTTCTGCTGCGCAACACGCGCACCCCATTCCTGGGCGCCCCGATCTCCTCCCTCTTTAGTGGTGTGCAGCAGCTGGTCGAAGAGCACTTTGAATCCGCCGTCTTTGCGAGCCTCGTGAGCGAGGCCACTGTGGCGATGCGCACGACATGGAAGCGTCCTGTTACACTGATATCGCCGCTCATGGCGCAGCTGGAGGCCGCCATCCTTGATATCCGAGTTGGCCGGCGCGGTGGCACGGAAGTCTCAGCAGGGGCACCCACACGCACACGCGATGTTCTCTTGTACTACTTCAACCACAATGCAGCAGAAGCAGCAGCACGCATATGTGTTGCCGCTACGGACTCGTCATGCTCGCCTCTGCCCTCCTTTTTCTCGCGACGGTGCAGAGAAGCGCGCGACAAGGCCGCGTCGGGTGTGCTGCGCCTCCGCTCTGCACTCGGCGAAGGTGAGGCATTTGGACTCGACGGATCGCAGACAGTCCACGGAGGTGGCGCCTCTGTGGAGGCTCTGCTGCAAGCAGCTGCACGGTATGCACAGCTGGCGGCTCGCGTGCGGCACTGCTGCCGGGGTGCAGGGTGGAAGAGTCGCTGGCTTGGTGGCTGCGGTCCTTCCCCCTCGCCTCTGTATGGCCAGCGCCGCTGTCAGATCGTGCACTCCGTGTTGAGCGGCAAGGATGTCACCAGAGTGGTGCAAGCAGTGCCGCACTGCGTCTCCTGGGGTGGTGGTGTCGCCAGGCGTACGGCAGCGTACGCTGTCACGTACGCAGTAGTAGTGCTGGAGACGAAGAAGATGCCGGAGCTGGCGCATGGCGAGTACCTCGCTTTTGCGTCGTGGTTGCTGGGCAAGTGTGTCTAAACGAAGGGCTGTCGTGGTGAAGCATCGAGTTTAGTACAAGAGTGGCGCACAGCCTGCCCCGACCCTCACCTCACCTCACACACACACACACACACACGCACATAGGAAAAGAAGTGTGTATGGGTTGGGGGGCTTGTGAGAGTGCAGCACATAGACGGCTGAGCAGCATACACTGCATAGACAATACAGCGTGCATGCAGCACACAAGAAATAGAAAGGAAACCAAAGTTGCGTATCCCACGTTCCAGGTGGGCACCGCCCTCTTGCATGTATGCGTGTAGCAGGGGGAGGTGCGAACGTGTCCACGAGCTCGTGTGCACGGGTAAGCGACAGTCGTCCTCTCAAAGTGGTAAGGGCAGTGGTGAGCTACGCGAGACCATTTACGAGCGCGGAAGCGCTGACCGCCTTCACGCCGCGCCCTTGATGCGTTTGCCTGTGTGTGACTCCATACGCGCAAGTGTCGCTGCGCCATGAAAGCCGGAAATACAGAGCTCAATGCCTCCCTGCACGCGTCATGCAATGCCCCCCTCCCCCCCCTCCCCCCCCCCCCACACACACACACCTCCTCTTCGTCCCTCCACGCACACACGTAAAACCCCCAACTGCCCCGATGCCGTCTTTTACCGTTTCCCTCTCTCCTCTTGTTGGTGTCACACTCGCCTTGGTCACACCTGTACGATTCTGCCTCTTCATTGACGTCCGCGTCGATGCCACAGCGTTCCTCGGAGACAAGCATCCGAAACACGTTCCACTGCGCGCACGTGTACGCAGAGACCTCATACGACATCTACGCACACCCTTCGCGGAAAGGCACGCGTGGCTCACACAAGCAGTGTGGTGTGTGCTTTGCTTCCTTTCTTGCTTGCTTCAGTGTGATCGCCGGACCTTTGGAGCATTCTTCGGACGGCAACAGGCGTCGCTGACACGGACCAGCGCCGCTCTACCTCACCTGCTGCGCTCGCACACCTAGAGATTATCCAGCACAACCGCGTCAGCAAGACGTGTGCGTGTCGAGAGCGGGCGTCTGTACCCAACGCCACACAAAACACGAACGAAGCTGATCTTTTGTGTACACTTCGATTTCTCTCGCCTATACGCCTGCATGTCAGCCCCGTGTGCGCCTCGACCACCGCGACCCCCCCCACCCCCTCCCACCCTCTACATTCACCATACTGTACTTCCTCCCGCCAGTCTCCATCCTCTGCCTTTTTTTTTGTTTGCTTCAGCTGTTTTCTTTGGCGCTCTCTGTACTCTGTAGACCAATCGTGTGTGCTCGCAAGGAAACGTGTACGCGTACACCCGAGCATCCCTGCCTTCCGCTTCTCTTGCCTTTCTACCCGCTTCTCGCTCTTTAAATATGTTTGCCGCCACCAGTCGACCCTCCTCCACCTCCTCATGGCGTTATCATGTGCAGAGCCAGGAGGACGACCTTGTGCGCGAGCTCATGCAGGCTAGCGACGTGGATGCCGTACTGGCGCGCATGGAAGGCGATCACTTCCGTCACTTGTCTCCCGTCATGCGCAAGCTAACCTCCTACGACGCTGACGCATCTGCAGCACCTACCTCGCCTCGCGCCGGTGCACCGCCTCCGCCGCCACCACCACCGGAGCCGCTCGGGTCGCGCACCCACAGCAGCGGCTTCGGCGGCAGCGCAGACTGGGATGCACAGTCATCGCCGTCGATACTGCAGCATGCTAACCCCTATGTGTCTCGGTCGTTTCGGGCGACCTCACCAGTCTCTACCTCGTTCCACTTTGGCATGCACGATGGTGACGCTGTCGCGTCGGCATCCTCAACAGCGCGTCAGCCGCCGCCACCGCCGCGAACGCAAGCATCGTCATCGACAGTGTGCAGTGGTGTGACACATGATCCACTCGACGCGTATCGTCGCCCGGCTGCTGGAGCTGCCGCTGCCGCATCTCACTTCGATGATCACGAGACGGAGCTCCGCTATCAAACGACGATCGACTCATGGCTATATCCCAAAACTGAGAGGCAGGAGAGAGGCGCTGCGCGCGATAAGGAGCAGCCTGGCACTGGCTACAATGCAAGCCGCTCCGCCACCTCGCAGAAGCTGCACAGGGACCCTGCTCTCCGCCAGACGTCTGCTGGGAGCGGCATGATGTCACCTCCAATAGTTAGCAGCTCGTGGTCTGAAAGTGCGGGCGGCTACCACAGTCGTGGTGGCGTGCGTGTCCCGGACGTGACGACGCAGGTGTCATCCACATCACCATACCGCCCCTCCGCTTCTCTCGTTGGCGAGGCCGCGGGTGACATAGGTGGGCTCGAGAACGCCGGGCAATCACGTATCGCTCGTCAGCTGCAGCTGCTGCGCAACTACCGCGAATTGGCCGAGTTGTGCTCGCGCACTGACAGCCCGAGCACTGACCTCTTCCGCGCATTGCCGTCAGAGGAGCTCGCACGGATGCAGGTAGAGCAGCTAAAGGGGCTGGCTCAGCGAGAGCAGAGCCCCATCACCGTGAACAATAACTACTACTTCGACAGTGGAAACGACAACAAGCATGGCAGCATCCGGCGCGGACGCGGCATCGATGGCGGAAGGTCGCACGGTAGCAGCGACGATTCTCTTGGCGCAACTCGCGGCAAGCCGAACACCGGCACGATGTCGGGCAACGTTCGTTCCGTATCGGAAGTGCTTATCGGAGACAGCCACCTTCAAGGCATGACGGGATACCGCCCATCCGGGGCCCTCTCGCCGAAGTCGCAGAGATCCCCGCTGATGCATTTGCCACGCACCATGCCGCTTCAATCGCCACAGCCATCTTCCGGGCCGGACTCCCCCATGGTAACGCCACCGCTCTCGCAGCGTGGCGGCAACCTCGCCCCGCCCTCGCCAAGCCGCTCCCAGCGCGGTCGCAGCCACTGTAGTCGACTGTTCGATGCGCACTACACCCCAACAGCCACCACCGAGGAAGCAGGATCGAGCTACGATGAGGGGAACGCCGCGGACGACGAGGAGGACGACTACGTAGGTGACTGCATTGGCAACGGCGGCAGTGAAGACGATGATGAGTACGAAGACAACGGCCCTGGGTACAGACGCCCACCGCCGCGCATTATCGAGCGCGAGCAGCACAGGCGCTTTCCAAATGCGAGCAACGGCGACGCCCCGTTCCCGTCCTCTGCCGCGGGCGGCACGGCACAGCCCATTCTAACCCCAACTGCCTCCCAGCTGGAGCATCAGCGTCACAGCAGCTACTCAGACGACTGCGTCGACGGTCAGTCTTTGGCAACCGTCAACGGCCGCCTCCAGAACGAAAGTAGCAGCGCTCCGCTTCGCATGCGCAGCGGCTCCGCTATGTTTGCGGGCGGAGGCGGGCGGAACAGCGTAGGTGGTGCCCCGGGTAGCGATGGAGGAAGATACAGCGTGTCCAGCGTCATCAACGTTCTTTCAGGAGAGCAGGAGTTGCGTGCCAACGCACAGCGGCAGAGCAGCGGTGGGAGAGTCAACCGCGAAGACCGCCGTGCCTCTCAGCACCCCTCCGTGCCGACGCCTCGTTCGCACCAAAAGAAGAGGCGAAGCTTGTCAACTGGCTCTAGCCCGGTGGCGCTGCGTAGCGGCGATGCCTTCAGAGACCCGGAAGTGTCACCGAACTACCTCTCACTGCACGACTTCCGTGGTGCCACTCGAAAACACGACGGTGGCACGAAAGGCTCGACCGCGCCGGAGAAGAATCCCACTGGCGGCACCAGCACCAACGGGGAGACGGCGCCCTGCCCTGAAGGCGATCGCTATCCCAAGGAGAGTGGTATCCCCAACGGCAAGTCGTGTTATCCCCGGAAGGATGGAGCCCGACGTAGAGGGAAGCGTCACGGCGCTGAAGCGGACGACGACGACAACGACAGCGACGGCCACAATGCATCCAGTGCGCGCAGTGGAATCTCCAGCAACGGCGACGAAGATAGCGCGTGCGATACTCCGGGTAATCCGCAACTGCAGACACACAAGCCCTGCTCCTCGGCGCAGCGCAAGCGGCACACAAGTCGGCACCACGGCGGCGGTGATGTGCGGTCGCAGCGCGGTAAGTTTGGTTTCGGTGGCAATCACTCCTCTGCCACCACGCGCGCGTACAAGACACAGCGCGGCCGCCGGGTTAGGGGCGACGGCGACAGTGGTAATGGCGTTCGGAGCCATGGCGCAGACGATGGTGGCGTAGACAGTGTGCGATCCGCTGCATCCTACTCGTGCAGCTACACCACCAGCTCCGATATCAGCGACTACGTGCCGGGAAGCTACTACAGCCCCATCGGGTCAGGCCACCGAAGTGGAGGTCGCCGAGGTGCACGTGGTGGCATGATTAGCCCTGGCAGGCCTTATCGTCCCTCTACACAGCCGCAGCAGCCGTATCCGAGTTCGATTCGCAGTCCTACTGGTCTACAAAGTCGTGATGACAGTAGGGGGCGCGGCCGGGGCGGGCCCATGTCGGGTCCGCGCCGCGTTCGGGTGCCTGATGCGTCTACTGGTGTAGAGGGCGGAATCCGTCAGAGTCTCGGCTCACCTGGTGGATACCCTGCCCTAGAAGGAGGCAGCGTGCGTGGAGGTGGTTGCAGCCCGTACCAGCAGCAGCAGCAGCAGCGACTGCGTGGCGGCTTGCACCCTACTGTGGGTGCCGGTGCACGAGGCCCGAATATGGCGATGGTCGGTGGCTCTGCAGGGTGGGCGGGTGGCATGGCACGCCTTCCAGATGGCCGTGTCGTGTCGGTGGCTTCGCCTGAAGCACGCCAGTACCAGCAAGCAGTGAGCGCGATGGCAGCGGGAGCGCCTGGTGCGCACAAAGCAGCACAGATGAAGATGGCGCAGCGGACTCAGTACTACCCCAGCCCCGACGTGTATCCACCTGGTTTGCCTTACGCTGCACATCTCGGCGCCAGACCCTCCTCCGTGGCACCCTCGCTGGTTAAAGGCGGTCGCGCAGCATCGCCGTCGGTGGCTCCGAGCTTTTCGATGGTAGCCCACAGCAACTACGGTGCTGGCGGCAGTAGTGCGCACATTCAACCTGGGCTGCTCTACGGCTCTCTCCTTCCCAAGGCCCGTCCCAAGACAGCGATGGTGGTGAAAAACGAGCAAGGTCGCTCGCACAGTGTTGACCCGTACGGCGATGCGAATAACGCACCGTTGCTCGACCGTGGCAGCGTGTGCCCGGTGCAGCCCGCCCCCATCAGGGGTGGCCAGCCTTGGTGCCTCGACGGCGACGAGAAATCGGATGTGGATGCATTTCCAATCGCAGACGTCTCGGTCAATAACAACGCGAGTACGGGCGCGGTGCCACTAGCATGGAAGTCCAGCGGATCCGGATGCGTGGTGAGCCGCACCGGGCACGTCCCCGTCGCGCCGCGCGGCAGGCTGTCCTCGCACTATGTTCCACAGGGCTCGCTGCATCAGCGGAACGAACCGCAGAAGCTGCAGTCGGCGCACTCAGACCAACAGCAACCAGGAAGGATGACAGTGCCTACTACGACCTCGCCTAACGTCTCACTATCGGGCCTGCCCAACGAGTCTGCAAGGCCAACCGCTGCTGCCGTGAGTCTCACTAGAAAGCCATTACCGCAGCAGCAGCAGCAATATCAACCACCGAGTGCCACGGAAGCTCAGCGGAGCAGCTCCATGTTTTCTCTCCAAAGTAACCGTCCGCACTACACTGAGGCACCTACGCCGGCAGAGATGTACCACAAGGCAATTCAGTCGCGTCGCGGCAGCTTTGGCGGAGCCCACGCGCAGCAGCAGAGCCTCTATAAGTCGAGCAACGGTACCGAAGCACCTCGCAACGCTACTTTACAGCACTTTGGTATCAGGTCCCTGCAAGAATAGAATGCCCACCCCACCCCATTATCATACATATAGATCCTATATCTTCGGGTGTTGAGCTCTCCGACTCCGGCTTATGTGCTTCGCCTCCTGCTTGTATTGCAGTGGACTCGTTGTGATCTTGTACCAGCCTCAAGTGCCCATCCTTTTCATTATTAGACACACACACACACACAGACACACCTCCCCTCCGCGTGTCCCTCGAGACGGTGCGCTCCCTCATCTTGGTGTACACGTGCCTGTACAGAGCTCTGCCGCATGTGATGTTTTCGCGGCAGCCGTAGGTCGACGCCTCGTTGTTCGACTCCAGCCCCCGCTCTTCAAAATGCACGTGTCACCATGCTGTGCCTGCACTTGCTCCTCTACACTGTTCACTACACACACACACACACACACACGCTCTCTCGTGACTGAGACGTCACTTCTGCCGGTATTGCGGCCAAAAAGGGCTGAAGGAAACAAAAGGTGGGAAATCGACCGAGACACTGCGCGCAGTGCTTGTGTCGTGGCGAGTGTTCACCGTGTTCGAGACGAGCGGCACGCATTCAAGTAGGCATAGAACTATAGAGGGGGCGCACGCAGAGAGAAGGAGAGGCAAGGTTCGCGTTTGACCGAGCTGGTCAGCTGCAGCCGTAGCGGCCTCTTGTCCTCCCCACCCCCCACCGGCCATCTCCCTCGGCGACTTAGCGGCTTTTCTTTTTTCGTTTATCACATCCTTGTCACACACACACACACACAACGCAGTGGAATGGCGTTGGCGGCGTCTGCGTCAGCGGCTGGCACGGCTAACCCCGGAACGGGTCACAGCGAGCTGTGGGCTGACAAGTACAGGCCACGCTCCATTGCAGAGATGTGCTACCCGGTCTGCGCTAACAAACTGAAGGCGTGGCTGGAGAGCTTCACCCCAATTGGTAGCCCTGGCGATGATCCGAAGAAGCCGCATGGCGTGCTCCTGTCCGGGTCCCCAGGTGTGGGCAAGACGACGACGGTGTACGTGGTAGCGCATGAGCTTGGCCGCACTGTTGTGGAATATAATGCGAGCGATTTCCGAAGCCGCAAGTCGCTTCGGGAGAACGTGTCGGACCTCGTCAACAACCGCGCCTTTTCCGCCCGCGCGACGTCGTACACAAAGGTGATTCTGCTAATGGACGAAGTCGACGGCTGCGACATTGGAGGTGTCGGCGAGGTGATTGAGATGCTCAAGTCCACCCGCGTCCCGATCCTATGCACGTGCAACGATCGCTGGCACCCAAAGCTGCGTTCACTTCTCAATTACGTGGAGGACATGCGCTTCAGCCACCCACCGTGCAACATCGTGGCGAACTACCTGTGCGACCGTGTCCTGGCGCGCGAAGGTATTTCCCTCTCCAAGTCGCTCCTGCAGGACATTATCAAGAAATCCGGCAGCGACATCCGAAACATGCTCAACAACCTGCAGCTCTGGTGCCTGAGCCGCACCTCACTGGAGCAGCGACAGCTGGCCGAGTGCGCCGTGCAGTCAACAAAGGATAGCGATTCCGGCCTCTTCGATGCTGCAGAGTACTTCTTGCTCCAGGGTACCTCGCGTGGCGAGAGGCACTCCATTGCGGAGATGCAGGCCTGCTACTACAACGCTGACCTAGTCGACATGTTTGTGCAGGAGAACTACCTGCACTACAACCCGCAGCCAGTAGATGGGCGGGACTGGATGGAGGCGGTCACGCAGGCCGCCACATCGATCTCTCGGTCAGACGCAGCGCAGAGCATCATGTATTACCAACAGAACTGGTCTGTGTCCCGCTTCCACGTCTTGTCCTCCAGCATTGCTCCGTGTGTGTACACGCGCGGCAAGTACGAGACCTTCATGACGGGGCAGCAGAAGTTCTTCGACATGCAGCGGCCGGTAAAGTTCCCGACGTGGCTCGGGCACAACTCCTCTGCGAACAAGAATCGCCGTCTGCTGCGCTGTGTCGCCATGCAAGCCTCACACCCGGAGAAGGGAGTATCAGGCAGTCAAGAAGATGTGGTGGCAGACTACATACCGCACGGCTGGGAGCGTCCGCTGACATTGCCGCTAGCGACGACTGGGAAGGATGGCATCGCCGACGTGATCGCTTTCATGGATCAGTACCACCTCATGCGAGACGACTGGGACCTCGTGCAAGCGCTTCCGCACTACAAGCATATGCAGTCGCCCAGCTCTATGGTGCCGCCGGCCAGCATCGCCACCGCTGTCAAGAGTGCCTTCACGCGTGAATTCAACAAGACGCATCGCTTTGGGAGCTTCGCGAAGACCACCCTGAAGCTCGACGGTGGAGAGACGCAAGACGATGACGAGGGTGATCAGGGCAACGGCACCGGTGGAAATTCCAAAGCTGGGAAGGTCGTCGCGGACGGTGTGACGGCCGTGAGCGTCACAAACGGCAATGGCGCAGCCGCGACGAAGAAGAAAACCAAAGCAGCTGCGAGCGCCTCTACCACATCAAGACCAGCAGCAGTGACACGCAAGCTACAAGCCAAGCAGGGTGCACCCTCTGAAGGAGCTGCCAGACCGACAGCGAAGAGAAAGGGGGCGACAAGCTCAGCGCGAGCCATGACCAAAGGATCGACGGTGAAAACAACAGCGAAGCGAAAGCGCGCGCGAGAGGCGTCCTCGGAGAGCGAGACAGGGAGTGTGTCGTCATCAACGTCGTCCTCGTCCTCGTCTGCGTCCTGTTCGAGCAGCGAGAGTGATACCTCCGACAGTAAGTAGAGAACAAGGCGTAGGGGGGTGGGTAGCCCCCCCGAGTCGTGGCGCTCATCTCCCATCGAAGATAAGCGTGTTTCAGATTGGTTGCCAACTCAAGAAGGTGTGTGTGTGTGTGTGTCTTCGTACGCGGTGCGATGGCTTCTCTAGTCAGCTCCCTTTGTCGGTGCCACCGTTGGCCGAAAGGTGGTGTAGGGGAGGAAGCGGGAGGCGGTCCTGTTGGCGTTGATGGTGTTTCAGGGTGTTGCGAGAAGCACGCAAAAGAAAGACTATTCTTCGGTGTGGCACGTAAGTTACATGGATCCCAGTCCGTGTACACATACTTGCACGGACAGATACACACACACGCACGCGCGCACGTGTGTGTGTGTGTGAGTGTGAGAGAGAGAGAGAGCGGTGGGAGGCGGTCCTACACGTCAGAGAAGCGCACAAACGGGAAGGGGAAAAGGAAATGTGTGTAGATGCGTGATTGGCCGCAACTCACGTCCCCCGTCCCCTGTCCCACGTCCCCCGTCCCCCACCCCCCACCCTGTTCGCCGCTCCGCTCTGTTTGTCGCTTGGAAGCATTAAGCACTTGACACCCATACACACGCATGAGTCGTGTCGCTTGCGTGAGTGTGCTTGACGCCAGCGGCATAGGTGTGTATGCGCTTGGTGCACGCGTGGCAATCGATGCCGCTCCAGCCGTGCAGCCCTCAAGCGCGAGCCTCTCTCACCCCTCGCATCCTCCTTTCTTCTCTCATCTCACGGAGTGCACGCACGCATGCACTCGCACACCGATAGCTGCAAACGAAGCAGAAACGTACAAGCCAGGACGGACGCGGAGGAGTCCGCTCCAGCTCTCTCTCTCTACAGACACACACTCACACGCAACCTCGTGCCTCCAGAAATGAAGAAGCAACACAACTTGATTGAGATCCACAGCGTGGCAGCCCGACCGCACAAGCGAGGGGGCACCGAGAAAACGCGGGAGCACCACTTTCCCCTCTACTCACACCCTATGTTTCGTGCCGCACTGCACAACGCAGATGCAGTGCAGGATGCCGTTGTGGAGCAGTCCGGCCGCGTCGATCCACGCGCGCTCGATAAGGCTCTCGAAAATATGGTGGCACAGCTCATGGAGCAACAGCTGAATCTGAGCAACGTCGAAGGGGATGCACCTCCTACGCTGACAAAAAGAGATCTTGTCGTCACCGAGAGTGAGCTGCTAAAGCTCCTTGCCGAAGCGACACACACCATGTCACCGTCATCACACCCACAGCCGCCATCGGCAGCGCTTTCGTCTAGTAGTCCAGAGGCAGTCGCGGCGATGGCCTCTGTAACTGGTGCGTCCTCGCCACCACCGCAGCAAGGCCCATTTATTCCAAATCCAGGCTATCGCCCCACACGTCCCCTTTTGAAGTCCAACGGTGACACCGAGCACCGCGTCGGGTCACTCCCGCACATCCATGGCTCATTCTTCCCTGATGCAGCCACAGCCTTCGGTGGGGACAAGCCGGACGAACTCAACGTTGTCTCGGTCGATGCCCTTCAGCAAGCTGCTCGAAAGCCTCATGGACACGATGACGATCAGTTAGCGCGGCAGATCAGTCCTTCATTGGAAACTGCAGCCCCGATGACCTTAGGGAAGGCGACAAGGCCGAAGGAAAAGTCCCATGGTGGTTGCAGCACTAGAAGCAAGCAGCATCTACCTATCACGTCACTCTACTCACTGCTCCCGTGTCTGGTGGCTCCACCAGGGCTGACGACAGCGTCTGCTCTTCCGGTAGCCAACTCTTCATCCTCGAGTCCGTCGCCGTCTTCCGTGGCGTTCCATGAAATGGACCGTCGGCCGGGTACCGACCCTGGCCCAGTCGCACAGCAGTCTGTTGACGCGCAGCAGCTTCACGAAACCCCCGATGCTGTCTTTGCCGCCATGGACGTGCTCATGGACGGCAACAGCCGCTGCCTGCGGCGGCGACGGCGCCTGGTAGCAACAAACAGAAACAGGGCCGAAGTGCTTTCACTGAATCCGAGATGCCTTCCCGGAAGCGGAGGAGGCGCTTCTGGAGGCTCCTGCTTCGCCTTTGGATGTGGCAACAAAGGTGCGAGTCTCAACCGTATGTACGTACCCTCAGCGCAGAACACTCTTCCTACCCCACCGCCGCCACGCACCGCCGCTGAGGCGAAGGCTCGCCGCATCCTGGAGAACCAGCGACGTAAGCAGCGGCTGCAAGATCAGCAGCAGCGTCTTGTGTCCAACTCATCTTTGCTGACTGGCATCGGCCACAACGCAGTGCTCACCTCCTCCCTTGTCGAGTGTCACAGCAGGCCTACCAATCCACCAGCAGACTCTCTCAGCTGGCGCCACATAGACCAGCTCGATTCAAAGAACTACGGCGGAAGTACGTCCCTGGCGTCACTCCCTGCTGTCTCCTTTATGAGTGGCAACTCCGCTGTGGTGGTCGGAGCCTCCTCAGCTGAACCCCTCAGCCAAGAGGCCTCACCAGCCTTCACCCTTCGCGGCATTGCGGGTGATTCCGTGTACGTGCAGGCTATTCGCTCCGCGAACCGCTATGCCGTCCGGCGCCTGTGACCAGGAAGAAGAAGCAGGGATCGCATGGCACCTCGGCGTGCATCCTTGTGCGGCGGCAGCTCAGCACCATCGGCAGAGGGCCCCCTCCCTCCTCGTTTGCTCTTTCGTCTCACATGCATGCTCTGTGTGGCGGTCTCTGCAAGTCATGCGCATACAGCGGCAGCGGCCGCTGCTGCTGGGGTCGCCAACTGCTATCCCATGTACGTGTGTTGATGCTGGTTTCTGCTTCGGCACCTGACGTGATGGGCAAAGCGATGTGCCTGTGCACGGGTATGCATGTGTATATGTATGTAGAATAGGTCTATACACAAGTGTAGGAGAGCAGGGTGGTGGCCGCACACACGTAATCAAAAAACTTGCGCACACCAAGTGAAGAGGGGAAGATCAGCGAGCGGGTGTGAAGAACGTATCGATCGCAGCTCGTTGCTCTCGCTCTTCCGCTGATCATCGGGCGCCGTACGCCTCTGAGCCTTCGGGCACGCACCCACAACGCCTCCCTATGCCCCCTCCCTCCTCCCCTCCCTTTTTTTCTTCTTTCTTGCGCTGTAGCTGTGGTTTTCTCATCGTGTACCAGGACCGCCGCTGCTTTACGCGGTCCGGCGAGGCTTTTTCCACCCACACGCGCACCGGGACACTCCCCATCGTCGTTACATCATGTCGAGCGCTGCGGCTGGGACCAAGAAGGGCAAAAAGAAGGGCCTCTCCATCGACGAGAAGGTCATCCTCGTCGAGAAATGGATGAACGCCCACCCGCAGCCCTACACACTGAAAGAGCTGCAACAACTGATCTCGAAGCACACCTCCGTCATCTACCAAAGTGTTGAGGAGTGTGTACAGATTCTGGTCGCTGAGGGACGCATTGAAGAAGAGCGCGTTGGCGTGAGCACCCTTCTCTGGCGGTTCCCACCAACAGCAACACAACTGGCGAGCCGATCAAGTCAGCAACCTGGAAGGAACGGTGGGCTGGGCAAGACCTCTGCAGCCAGTTCAGCAGCATCTCTGTGTCCTATCTCATACACGGAACTGCTGCGACGCTTGACAGCCAGTGGCGTTGACGCGCAGCGGCAGCAGCAGCAAGTGTTAGCAGAGACGATGGAGCGTTGGTGCGCGTTGACGCCCGATGCGCAGCTGCGCGAGTGGCATGGCATGCTTCAGATAGAGAACGAGCGTATCATGGCCTCTCTCGCTGAAGAACGAGAGCGGCTGGGCATTATTGACAATAATGACAGCGGCGAGCACAACAGCGAAGATGCATCAGCTGGCGAGGCAGCTGTGCTTGCTGAGCTTGCGTGCCTTCAGCAGCTTGCGCTGCAGAGAGCTCAACTACTTGCGAAGCACAGCAGCATGTCTTCTCGTCAAGCACTGCCTGAACTGCTGGATCAGCTTAATCGTGCCTCTACCATTGCACTCGAGGCCGCCAACAGGTGGACGGACAACTACTATCTTGCTGAGGAGGAGGTGGTGGGAAAGGTGGGCTTTGGTGGAAGCCGCCGAGATGTCCGGGAGGCTCTGCAGCTTCCACCGGATCTAAGCTACCTCTCCGACGAGAGTGACGCCGAGTCGACGGTCGCCAGTGGCCATGAGCGACGAGAGGTTGCCGGCTGTAACAGCTGTCATCTATCGCGTACCTCAGCGCATGATTCGGCTCCGCAGCCATCTTCACCGCCGCAACAGGAAAATAATTTTTGCGACGTCGGAAAACCTTCCTCGACGCAGACTACGCTGCCAGTCATCACCGTGACTTCCGGCAATGGCACCCTTTCAGTAGCGCACGCTGATGTCAGAGGCGACGACACTGCGCCAGCAGAAGCGGCAGCACCGTCGGTCCAGGACACAGATGCCGCTGCACCGCTCTCCATCGTCGCTAAGCCGAAAAAGGCGAAACACCCCAGGCCACCGTCGGCAAAAAGAAGTGCAGGCAAGCGCTCGCGCTCATGACGTGTGACGGTGTGCCCCCCCCCCGCTAAAAGGCAACGAAGGGGAGGAAAAGAGGGAGAGTCTCCCAAGTTTTATGAAGGCGCTGTTGCTGCTTCTGCTTCCCTCCCGGTCATGCGCCATCTCGCATGCTCGGATGTGTAGACATCGGTATTACTACTGCTGATTTATTTCGCCCTCGTTTTCTTGTTGTGCCAACTGCTACCACGAAAGCTTAACTCCAACTCTGTAGAGCCGGTCTCCTTTCTCTCGGGCGAACGCCCTCGTCGTGGTTCTCTTTGAGACCGTCTCGGCGTCTGTGTTTGCGTGTGTGCTCCTCATCTGGGTCCTCGCTCTGCTCCTCCTCGAGGAACAGGATATTAGTTGACAAGCAGAGGCACGCATAGATGTTCATATCAAAGCTGCGTAGAACCCTGCCTCTCTGCCTCTCTCCCTCGGAGTGGGCATGCAGGCACATACAGGCACGCCTTTGCCCACACCCATCCCACCCCATCTCCCCGCTGTCCCGACCCCTCTATTGGGCCTCTGCACAACCGCCTCTGCTGCAGCAGACACACACACACATACACACAGGCAATATACATGTGACGGGCCCTCTTCGGCTTCACTTCTTCTTAATGTGTGCTCCAGCTTTGTGTGCGTGTGTGTGGTTCCGGACAGTCGCGTCAGCACAGCCACTTGCCGCAAGACAAACGCAATCGATGGTCCGCGTAGCGAGTCCTTCGTCCTAACTGGTCGTCCACCTGAGTAGAGCCTTCCCTCTCCGCATCGACGCACCCTCAGTCTTGCTCCTCTATTCTTCTACCTTTTCATCGCCCCCACCCCCTTCCCTCCTGCTTGGCGTCGCTGTATTCTTTTACACATGCACAGCTGTGCTTCTCGATCCCCCACCCTCCACTTGTGTATCAGTGGCCCGCTCAATATGCCCAGATCATCGTCATTTGAACTGTCCGCGGCGCTGGAGCAGCGTATCCTCGCCGCATCGTCGGTGCTACGTCTTACCCCGGACGCCTTTATCGTTCGTCTCCTCTCGCAGTACTACAACACCCTCGGCGGTCTCCCACACCATCTGCTGCGCTACATTTTCACATTCCTCGACTACTCGACGATCTCCTCCACCCTCACGCGCGTCTGCAGGCTCTGGCAAGACTGCGTGTGCGAGGACCCCCAGCACTTCTTCTTCCGTCTGCGTCAGATGCACGGCATCCACCTCATCGACCCCGTACACGGCCTCTTCTACTTCCCGCGAGCGCTGAAGCGGGTAGCGATGGATTCCAGGGCAGGTGCGTCTTCGTCTCCGTCTGTAGCCGTCGCGGCTACGGCATCCCTTAGCGGCATCTCAGGCGGTGGTACGACTGCTGCCGCCTCAGACGCTGATAGCAGACACCACGGGCCCATTCCAGCTGTGGGCAGCAGCGCCACGCAGCAGCAGGACACAAACAGTGCGCAAGTGATTCCAGCCTCGTCCTTCCTCACGGTTGACATCCGAACGCAGAACACCAAGTCCCTTCCGTGGGACTACGTGCGCGAGGCTGTGCAGTGGGCCATTGCGGGAGAGCGGGTGGTCCATGGTGAGGTTCGAACACCGAGCCTGCAGAAGACGGAAGACCCGGTGTGGTCACAGGCCGCCACCGTCGCTTATGACCGTCGCATCTACATGTTTGGGGGAGAAACATATGAGGGCGTCGTTCTTGCCCACGCGTATGAGTATGACCCGATGAAGAGGCACTGGGGGGTGTTGCCGGCTCTATGCGAGAAGCGGGCAGCTGCGAGCGCCGTGGCGTACGGTGGCCTCATCTTTGTGTTTGGCGGCTATAACACGGAGAAAGGTGTGCTGGACACGTACGAAGTCCTAGATGTGGAGACGCGCACGTGGATTTCACAGACTTGCTCGCCGCAGCGCTTCTTCCAACGGCAGCAACAGCGGAAACAGAAGCAACAGGAGGCACATACGCATGCAGATGCCGCAGCGGCCCCAGAGACGGTTCAGCAAGATGAATGGGCCGCGCATGAAAACAGCAATGACCACACTCGAAGAACTGCCTGGTTCTCTGACGCGACATGGCCGTTTTCGGCAGCGCCACAGCCAATGTCGGCTGGTTCCCGTGGCCGGTCGACGGTGTCGAGTCAATACCGGATGCCGGAGAAGGTGTGCGGCACCGCTGTCACAGTGCACGGAGATGTCTTGCTACTCGCCGGAGGCCATCAGAGCTGCATTGCACCAGAGCAAACGGCCGTGAGCTACTCGGCGGTAAACAGCGCCGCAACCACGCCGATGAGCGCCATGCCTGTCGGGGTGGGTGGTGGCACAGGTACCAGCACCGTATCCCCCGCGGCGAGCACCAACTCGGTGAACACCCCGCAGCACCTGCCGCGCGTTGAGTCGATCGGTGCTGTTGCCCAGCCAACAGCGGAGTCATTTGTATGGATCTTCTGTCCCCGAACGGGACGATGGTGCACGCAAGGGCCACCCCTGCCCTCGCCGCGCGCGTTCGGCGCCATGACCGTGCTCGAGCTGCCCATACTCGGTCCCTGCTTGTGCTACTTTGGCGGCTGCGCCAAGGCGGATACGCCCGAGACGGCGATGCTTTACATTCCTTTGTGCGCTGCGGCAGAGACGCGTGCGCTCGGTGACGCTAACTCGAGAGACTGCACCGACGATGCCGTTATCACATCACTCGATGCTGCTGCTTCTCCGAGCACGGGTGGAGAAGGCTCTGGCGTAGCAAAGCCGCCTAGCGCCACTACGACGACGAATGTTACCAGAAGGCTTCTGCGACGAGCCGCTGCTGTGCCAAAGGGAGCGGAAGACGAGACCGGCGCTCAGCCTCAGCGAGGGGGAGCGGGAGCGCGAGGTGAGGTACGCAGAAGTTACAGAGGTGCCCGAGCAACGCCAGTTGCTGCCGTAGGTAGCGGTGCTGCTGTCCACACTGACCCATCAGATGCAGAGCACAGTGCAGCAGGAGCACCCCCCAGAGCTGTCACCACCGACAGCGAAGGCAGAGCCTTTGGAAGCGGCAGGGGTGATGAGAGCGCCGTCTTGCCTTGCACAGATGCGGACACGAAGATGGTATGGCGGTGTTTCCGCAACCCAAAAGAGCTGCCGTGGCAGCAGTATGTGCGCATCCCCATCGGTGGAGCCTTTACCTCCGTCGCTGTCCTCGGCGCCCAGCACTCCCTCTCACTGGTGCTCACCGGCTTCTACCCTGCACCAAACATCGGTTATTGTAAGGTGAGCCATCTTCTTCCTCTCGACGCCTTTCTTCCACTGCTTGGCGCACTCTCGTCGCCGCCGCCGCGCGCGCGGGCAGAGATGAAGCAGCATGAGCCCACCAGCAACGATATGATGGCCAGTCGTGTGCGTGGCAACACGCCACCACCACTGGCATCTTCGCCGCCGCCCACTGAGACTGGCTCGCCACCAGGTGCCGTCAAGGCAGCAGCGGCCGCTTCCTCCTTTCCCACGCTACAGTTGAACCCCAGCCTCTATGGCGAGTTCGCCCAGGCTATGAATCATACGCATCAAGAGCAAGAGTGGAACCACCATCAGCGTAGAGAAATACGAGATATGGTTCGCTCTGCCGCGCATGCTGCCATGATGCGGCACCCACGTAATCCGCAGACGGCCGGTGAAGAGCACAAGTGGAGTCTCGCACCAGTGCCGGAAGTGCGTGTTGCGAGACTTAGCAGGCCCTCACTCCTGCGCGTCTCGTGGAAGGTGCAGACGCTTAACGCAAAGACGATTGTCGGCATTGAGTAAAGGGACAACGGCCACGCAAGAAGGGGCACTGAGGAAGCAAACGGCGCAGAGGCGGGGGGAGGGGGGAGGCCCCAAAGCCTCGCTTATGGACTGCGTGTCGTGCGGCTCTGCGCGGGTGGGGATGCATCAGTTTTTTGTATATGTTTTCTGGTTTTATTTGCAGCGACAGCAGCATCATGACTTCGATACTCCTCTCTCTCTCTCTATGTGTGTACATATATTTATACATATATATATATATATGTGTGTGTATGCGTGTAGGAGGAGGAGGGAAGTGTCGGAGGGCGCAGCGCGCCTTGCCCCCCCCCCCGCCCTCCCTCCCTCCCTCCCTTCTCCCCACCTTAGCCGCTATCATGACCGCTGATGTTTCGGTTTCTCGATCCATTCTCTTCCTCACCTCTTTCACTGCCTCGCACACCTTTCGTCTGGCCCCTGTGGGATGCGTACTTGCGCCCGGTATACCGTCACCTCTCATAATGGCGGCACGCACACAAGCATCTCCGAACAGTATCGCATCCATCACCGCCCCCCCCCTCCCCCACCACTACCACCAAAACCACTCCAAGACCGTTTCGGGTTCACTGCCCAGCCGTCTGCGATCCATTGGCCGTACCATCAGTGCCATACTGGTCTTTCTTCTCTTCGTTCAGCTCATGACGTCGACGAGCATCAAGGAGGCCATCGCGCGCTTCGAAGAGAGCGAATACCGCCGGCGACTTGCTGGGGTGCCCGAGGCAATGCAGGAGAGCGTACCGCGCGTTGTGGCGGCGCAGGAGCAAAAGGTGTTACTAATAGGTATGCTGCCCCCCATCACCAAGATGGACAAGGAGATCTCGACGTTGAAGGAGTGTGTGCATCTGGGCCTGAGCACGAACGCCATCGAAAAGATCGGCCCTGGCTTGAAGGACCTCAAGAACCTAAAGGTGCTGTCCCTGGGCCGCAACAATATCCGCAAGCTCGAGCAGCTAGACCTGCCGAAGCTAGAACAGCTCTGGGTCTCGTACAACAAAATCGATAAGCTGACCGGGTTAGACAAGCTGAAAGGTCTTCGGGTGCTGTACATGAGCAACAATCTCATCAACAGCTGGACCGAGATCGACCGCCTCGCCAACCAGTGCCCCGAGCTCGTCGACGTCCTTTTCCTCAACAACCCCCTCTGCAACAGCGCACCAAGCAATCAAGAGTACCGCTATATGATGCTGCAGCGCCTGCCAAAGCTGACACGGCTGGATGGCGTACCCGTTGACCCAGAGGAGAAAGAGGAGGCGGACCGTCGTCGCTAACAGGTGCGCCACAGATGCGCCCATGTGTGTGTGTGTGTGTGGGTGTCGGTGTGCATGTGTGTGTGTGTGTGCATGTGTGGCTGTGTGTGTCGCCGCCCTATTTGTTTCTCCGCGTGAGATGTCGATGTACGATAGCCGAATAGAGAGGGGGCGACGGTGGTGTGCAGGGCGCACAGCGAGCGATGATCCGGGCAGTGACAAACGATGGAACGGTGTGGTGATGCGGCGTAATTGGGGGGAGAATAAGGGTGGATGGCAACATGGGCTAACGTGCAGCTCTTCTTTTGCCGGTGTATGTGAGTCTAGACGGAGCCGCACGAATGGTCACCGAAGTGCAACGACAGACACCGCCAGCCCTCTCGTGCTGCCCTTCCATTAGTCTACCTCGTCCACCACAATCACCCTCTCAAGTCCATGTACAGCGACTCTGTGCTAGCGTCGAGCGCCCCACGGCGTCAGGCGCGTTCAAATTACAAAGGAATACGAGAATACATAATCAGACGACCTCTCCCTCTTTTCTTAGAACACGACGGTGTCCGTCTCGTACCGGCATCATCGCCTCTTCCTACCTCAGAGAAGGCATATCGTTGTGTTTGTGTGTGTGTGTGTGTGTGTGTGGCTTGGGCGTCCGTTGAGAATGCTGCCGATGGCGTTGGCCACCTCGTGCCATGCACCCCACTCCATAGCCCCTGCAGGGACACTGATTGGTATGAGAAAAAGAGGGGTCGGTCCTATCCAGGAGCTATGATGCACCTACCTCGTCAAGAGACATCGCCTTCATTCACCTCACCTCTTCTCTGCGTCATGAACACACACACACACACACAGGGAAGTCGATATCGAACATGGGCATAGATACCGTCTGAGCAGACAACAAGAATAACGGGGTGGCGTCATCCCTTACTTACCTCCTTGCTTCCCATCTCATACGCACACAATGGCCTCCATGGACTCCTCTGCAGACCTCTTCCGCCATGTAGTGATTCATCTCTCCGACACGGCCTTTACTTCTCGCATTGACTACGCAGACGCCTACGTTCTTCCAACCACCTTTACCACAGAAACGACCTCTGCCGATGCGACACCGCTGCCAACGGCGGCACTCGTCTCTCCATGGCTACTCGTCTCGCCGTCAATCTGTGACACAGACCCGTCGTCCTCTCCTTCCGTAGCAGTAGCGGCGGCAGGCACCTCTCATAGCCCCGCAGTGGAAACGGTGCCTCTCGCGTGGCGGTGTCCGTCTTGTGGCACACTCGAAGTAGAACAACTGTTCTGGCGGCGACCGCGGCGATCCAAGGCGGAAGCCACAGATGAAGCCTCTACAACTGCTGCTCTCCGAGCTGCGCTGGCGCGCAGCATGCGGCTGAAAGCACTCTCACCAGCCCTGCAGGGGAAGTTGGAGCGACATCGATGGCGCAGAGAGCGACGTGAGGAGATGCGCTGGCGGACGCTGCGCGTCAACGCCCGCTGTCACAGCTGCTTCTTGTGCCCCCGCTGCGGCGGCCATGGTAGCTTTCCATTCTCCGAAAAAGCAAACGCCATTGATACAAGCACGACCAAGTTCACGGGAGTATCATCGTCGCCGTCTCTCGCCGCCGCTAGCGTGCTCCGTAGCACGCAGTCTGTGAGCTCGCTTGACATACGGCTCACCTCCGACATGCAGTACTACACCGTGTGTACGTGTTGTCAGTGGCACAGCTACCAAGCCTTCCCGTCGATGGAGCAGCTTCTCGGGTATTTGGATGCGGTGATGGGGGACGAGAAAGCAGAGACGCTTCGAGAGCGCCGAGCAGCGCAGCGAAGCCTCAATACGGCTCTTCGCACTGGCCTCAAAGGGCTCCTAGGCGTCCACCCCGGCCCCGAGGATCAGGTAAGTCCTCAACACCGGCCGCAAGAAACCGTCTCACAGGCCGCGTGGAACGCTTTTCGCCGCCTGCACAACTCGCACATGTACAACAGAAGCACCGGCTCTCTATCACACTCGCCATCGCAGGAGCAGCAGCAGCAGCTACCCAACGACAACATGGTGAAAGATGCCATAATGCAGCTCCACCCTTCCCTCGCGCTGGAGCACCTGCGGCATCAAGAGCAGCAGCGCCAGGAAGCTGCACACGCAGCGTCGCTCCTCCAAGGTGTGAGCCACGTCGTACCAAAGCCAATGCGAGTGGAAGACTTGGCTCGCGAAGCCGCAGCTGAGCTGCAGGAAACGCAGAAAGGCAATGCGAAAGGCGAGGCAACACCCAAATCCTCACTACACGCGCATTGCTCGACTTTATCCGCCTCGCTCACCTCCTGCAACGCCAACAAAGATGTCGAAGTCAACTTGATCGCACGTACTCAGCAGTACTACCTGGGACTTCCGCTGGAAGCCGTGGACACTCGGCAGAGCACCATAGAGACGTGGATGCACTGCTACCAGCCAGCAGCAGTCGTGGCGCAAGAACGCAAAGACGCAGCAGCAGCAGCCATGACAAGCACCTCTGCCTTCATGCACACGCCAACATCCGCTTATCTGCACGCCATACTGCTTCGTGAGCAAGACCGACCGCTTGGTCTCCCCGCGTACTATATTCCTAGGGTTCGCAAGGAACTTCTCACTGCGCTTGTGTGGCGACTGCCTCCAGCGTTCGTGTCGAGGAAACCATGCACAGCAAAGCAGTCGTGTCCGTGGACACGTCTTGTTCTCCTCGACCGGCATGCACTGTTGGATGAAGAAGTGCGGCAGGTGTGCCAATACTGGGCCAACGAGCGCACGGCGCAGGTAGAGCGGCACGAACGGAAGCGCTGCAGCGAACTAGACCAACAGAACAGCGCAGATAGCGCTACCACTGCAGAGAAACAACGCACTCACAGCAACGGCGGCTTCGACTCGGACGCAGGAGACGAGGAGGAGGAGGACGATGATGGTGAGGGCATCCAAGGCCTCGAAGGCGGCGCCTCGCAAGACTCCACGCACAAGGCAACGTCCCAGCACCCACCACCGCAGCACAACACCGGGAAAAGTGCATCGTCAAAGCTGCCGCTTCCGTTGTTCCTGGATGGCACCGACTTTTCTGCGCTGTCGTGTCTACCCTTCCTGGAGTACGTGAACAATGGTGGCAGTAGCAGCAGCGGCAGCGGCGGCAACGCACGTCCATGCGAGTGGCAGTTCCGCTTGATAAACTTGCACACGATGCATGACATGTACCTGACAGGGCTTCAGGTGGTGCAGACTGTGGCAGCGCCGTCGTGCGCTGTTGACGCTTCAGGTGCACCTCCTTCGCCCTTCCTTTTATCGGCCAGTGCCGCCTGTGTCACAGTGCAGCTTTCTTCATTGTCGGTGCCTGCTGTGGAACTTCCAGTGGTGCTGACTCCTCGCTGTTCACCGGAGGAGCGTGCTGCAGCCCATGCGGCAGTCATGCAAAGTGGCGATGGCTCCTGTGCTGAAGCCGCCCGCCCCTCTCCACCACTCGGCATCCCCTCAATTCGTACTAGGGACACCTTCACCCCACCGATTCGCCTGCGAGAGCTGCACATCACTCTGCACGCCCAATCTGCAGCACAGGATGGTGCGCCTTCATCACTCTCCATACAGACTTCTCTCCGTTGCGTAAAACTGTTGGTGGAAGTGGTGACGGCCCTTCCGGATGTCGGCCACGCCCACCCTCACTACCATTCTGTGCGCTATGGACTCACTGTGACACTTAACTCGTGATGGTGGTCTCTGCAAGTGTATACGTATGTGTGTGTGTGTATGAGTGTGTGTGTGTGTGTGTGTGTCCTCGCGTGCACCAACGTTCTCCGATGCAGCTTGAAGAAACCTTTGCTGTAGACAGGGAAAAGGGGTTCGGTGCATCACCGTCAAAGCAAGCGACACCCCGGAAAGGGAGACCGCCTGCATGCATGCACGTAGCTGTCTTTCCTGCTGCTTGCGTACCCCAAGTCACGACGGGTGCGCATGTGCGATGCTGTGTACCTCAGTCTGGATCAACAAGTGCGACCGCGGCGGTCACGCTGTCGCTTCATAGTGTATATGTATGCATGCGTGTGCCTCTTCGTCATGTGTGACCCTTCGATCTTCTGCCGTCACGCGAGGTGCCGCTAGCGCACACCGGCGGGTGCGCCTCGGGGATTATGGCGAAGGCGTGCCTGGAGCCATGCATTCTGCCGTCTCACAGGCTCACGCACCCGCTCGCTCCCTCTTCATGCCCCTTTGTTGCTGTTCACCCCCCGCTCGGAAGCCCCGCACGCGAGTACTTCCTCCTCCTCCTCCTCCTCCTCCCAATCCCCGTCCCCCGTCCCGATCTCGACCCTCTTCATCTCTTCACCTGTGGAGACAGGATCCTGGAAGTACGCCTGGCCCCGCACCCTCCGTCTGTAAACCCGAAATACAGGCGCATATATATATATATATGTGTGTGTGTGGGTGTGTGTGTGTGCATGCGCATTGGCACTCTTCTATGAGGTGACGTACTCCGTGGCCACCCCGTCTATGGCCCTTCGGTGGAGTTCTCTCTCGCTTCTCCCTTCTTTGTCTCCCCCACCCCAGCATGCGTGCTGGTAAAGCAGCGGAAGTGCTCATATACACAGCTCAAAAGCATTCGAATCGTGCGCGCACACGCGCAGAGGCACATGGCGCATGGTGGTGAGGACGTGTTCTTCGTCGCCTCCTCGTCCTCCGGTGAGGAAGAAGATGACTGTCAAGAATTCGCATACGTAGAAGCCCCTGTCTCCCCAACCATGGAAGACATCCTCTTCGGGCTTGCGCCGCCAAAGCCGCGCTCGACACCGCAGTCACAGGCGCAACATCAGCAGACTTTCCCCTCGCCCCCGCTCACCCATGGCGTCGGTGGGAAGGCTTCCATGATCGAAGAGGATGACGCTGAGTCAGGGCTGAAGGAGTCCGTCGCGGCACAGCACAGAGCGCCCGGGTCAAAGTGTAGTGCAGATCAGGATGGGGAGGCGGTCCTTTATGCTGGTGGCTCCCCGTGTGCAATGCCAGCGAGGCAGTCAACGCCGCCGCCTCGATCGCTGGATGAGCTGCGCCGTATGACCTCCTCAGAGGTACGAGAGGAGTTGGAGCGTTTCTTCGTCCGCAAAGATGCTGATGCGAAGTACTTCAAGTCCATCGAAGCCGCGCTGTTAGGCGGGGGCAGCGCAGCAGACTCGCCATCGGCGGCAGTCGCAGGGGCAGCTTCTGGGAAAGAATGTGTGTCATACACTGTACGGCCAACCAGGGAAGAGCTACTAGCGCGTGACCGGTGCAGGCGACTCGTTAATGTGAGCAACTGGAACGCTGCAGTCGGCGGCTACAGCCAGTGGGATGTGCTGCTGCCTTCAGCGCTGCTGCAGGACTGCGTCATGGCTCCTACCGATGCCAGCGCAGGGCAGGCTGCAGTGGCGACGGCGGCGTCTTCGGGACGGCAAAGCGCTTCCTCCACCGTCTCTACTTTGGGCGCTCGTCGCACACTGCGTCCACATCAAGTTGAAGGTATTCGATTCCTGTGGAGTGTCCTAGCGGAGGGACCAGCGGGGCAGGTGCCCGCCGTCGGGTGCATTCTTGCTCATACGATGGGCCTCGGAAAGACCGCACAAGTCGTGGTGTTCCTGCATCTCTTTATGGCCGCCTTCCCACGGTGTCAGGGAGACGTCGTGTCGTCGTCGTCGTCACTGCGCGAAGCGCGCGTGCTGATAGTGATCCCAAAGTCGACCCAATCCGGTTGGAAACGTGAGTTTCGCACATGGTCTGCCTGCTTCCCGGAGGAGAACCGCCTGCGTCCCATCTCTCTCGACGAAGGGCTGCCCGCGCGCCAGCGTATCCGCATTTTTAGCGCGTGGCGCCGCGACGGTGGTGTGCTGCTGATCGGCTACGAAGCCCTTGTACGTCTCCTGCAGCTTGTGGGCGAGGACACTATACTGCGGCCTCAATCGGGCGTGCACAGCAGCACCGCAGGTATCGACGGAGACGCCGGCAGAAACGGTGCCACTCAACCAACAGCACATGCTTTTCATTTGGCGAACTACACAAAGACAATGTCACCGCAGCAGCGCCGAAGCGAGCTGCAAGCACGTCGCAACGACGAAGGTGGCATGACCTGCGGTGGCGATGCCGACCCCTTCACCGAGTTGGTCGTGTGCGATGAGGCCCACCGGCTCAAGTCTGTGCACCTGAACGTCGTCACGGCACTCCGAAGCCTTCACCCGCTACGCCGCCTCCTCCTCACGGGCACGCCGCTTCAGAACCATCTGCGGGAGTACTGGGCTATGATGGACTTCTGCGTCCACAAGTACTTCAGCCGAAAGCGCTTCCAGGAGTATTTTATACAGCCCATCGAAGCCTCGGCAAGCACACGCGCCTCGGAGAAGGAGGTGGACTTGGCGCGCAAGAAGACCTTCACACTGATCAAGGAGGTGCGCCACTTCGTGCAGCGCGTCGACAGTACCCCTTTGCGCGCAGAGCTGCCACCGCTGCACGAGTACATCGTCGTTGTGCCCCCCTCGCCTCTGCAGAAAGAACTGTATCGGCGCTTCATCCGGTTGGTGCAGCATGATGGGAGCCAAAAACTGCAGTTCTTGCCAGCCGTGTCCTACTCGGGCAAAATTGCGGCTCACCCACAGCTGCTGTTCCAGATGCGCGGCCAGTTCGGGGAAGCGAAGGACAAGATCACAGCATCTTCGACACAGGGTATGGGATCAAGTGGACTTGACCCTCAGCGCTCTGCACGCGACTACCATACGGCAGGCATCAAGCGCAGCAACAGCGGCAGTAGCCATTATTGGGATTCATCTTCGATGACCGACGACCTGCGTCGCCCCCATCAGAAGCGCCATCAAGAAGCGGAAAGATCGACGGAGGGGATCAGCCACAATACTATGGGTGATTCCAAGGACGGCACACGTGTTGAAGAACAGCAAGAGGCACTTGTGATCGTCGACTCGGATGCGGGCTCGACTTCTAGCTCCAGAAGCGACGACGGTAATGATGAGGAGCACGTGTTTGCCCGTGCAACACAGCAGTCGTTCTCCAGTGTTTACTCTGCTGCCTCACTCACTTACGAGGAGCTGTGCGTGCCACCCTCGCCGAACTACACCCCACTCCTGGAGGACGGCGTGAAGCTGCTGGTCGCCATGAGGCTGGTCGCTGCCGCCATAGCGCGGGATGAGAAGGTTCTCTTGTTCAGTCTTTCCACTCAGCTTCTCACATTCCTAGAAAGCATGATCGCAAAGGTGAACATTGAGTGGTGCAGGCCGGTCGCAGCGTCACAGCGGCAGAAGCGCGCGCAGTTGCCGCGGCCGATCCGCTATTGCCGCCTGGACGGTAGCCACCGCGCAGCACAGCGGGCGGCGATGCTCGAGGCTTTCGACCGGCCCGACGGCCCGGACCTCTTTCTGCTGAGCATTAAGGCTGGCGGCGTCGGCATCACCGTAACTGCCGCCACGCGCGTCATTCTTGTGGACACGAGCTTCAACCCAGCCGACGACCAGCAGGCGATTGGGCGCGCCTACCGGTTCGGTCAGACCCGTCCCGTGTACGTTTACCGGCTGATGTGCTATCCGACGCTGGAGTACAGCATTTTCGTGCAAAAACTCGCCAAGGAGTGGCTGTTCAAGACGGTGATCGAGGAGTCCTCGGTCAAGCGCGATGGGCTGTCGGGCATGCACCTTCGCGAACTTTTCTCCCTACTCACCAAGACGGCGAAGGTGCTCGAGAAGCCGCTGTCGGCGACGCACGCGCAGACGCTGTCGACGCAGGAGGTGTTGCGCGAGGACCCGATGCTCGGTGTCGTGCAGGCGGAGGTGCTCTACGCGCAGCGGTACGAGATGTTTCTTGAGCACAAAATGGACGACCGGTACGGCGCCGCCGAGGAAGCCTTCTACCACGACTACTGCCGCAACAGGTTGTTTGACACGGCTGACGACGAGGATGCCGAGAAGCAGCGTGCGACAGAGCTGCAGAGGCGACGGCAGCAGCGGGCTGACGAGGCTGCTCAGGTGCAGGTGCAGTCAAAGACGCTCACAACTATGGTAGACAACCTCATCCGGTCAAGGGCGGGGGCAGAATCGCAGCTGGCGCGCCTTCTCACTGCGATGGGTCTGTATGTGGACCCCATCACCGGTCGCGTACAGTTGAGGAGGGACGACGCGAATATGATGAGCCTCAGTGGCAGCAGTGAGGCCCGGCGCCACACGGCTGCTCCTCTGCTACTGGAGGATGGAGGGGAAGTCTTTGCGCCGTCACCTGTGCAATTCATCGGCGGGGCCGATGCCTACCAGGGGAACCAGCAACTGAATGGCGGCGCAGGTACCTACGCCTCGCACAGCACCCCACAAACAGCAGTGCTGCTACTGGATTCCGATGAGGAGTCGCAAGATGTTCCCGTCCCACCGAACGCCCACGAAGACCACACGGGCGCCACCCTCTCCGTGACAGCGAACGCTGAGCGCATATCCGCCACCCTTGCGCGTCAACCATACGCGCCTTACCGCCCCGGTAGCTCCCCTGCATATGCTGTCGACATCGACAACGACGGTTCAAAGTAGCACCGTGACGGGAAGGGGAGGGGAACAGTAAGAGACGACGGCTCGCACGCACCGCAGGAATCCGCTGCTGTTTTCATCCCCCCCCTCCCCTCCCCGCGCTCGCCGCCGCAACCGCACGCTCGTGTGGCAGCTTTGCATAAATATGAAGCAGATGATCGTGGTGGAGTAGGTGCGAGCGCGGCACAATGTGTAGAGATACAGCTTGTCTAGCAGTAACGAGCGTACCTAAAATGAAAAGCTGGGAGAAGGCCTGTACTTGGATGGGGGAGGGGTGATCGCGCCTCGCTCCCGCTGTGATTCATACCATCTGCCGTTTCCTTTGCCCTACCGCCATAGCGCACCCGAAGCGAAACTCTCCAACTGGCTTGTGAGGTAATCCGTGCGAAGGGGCGTACACGCTGCCTTCCACCACCACTACCACCGCCCCTTGCTCCCTGCGCCGACACGAATGCAACACTGGCGTCTCGTGGGCAACGACAGACAAAGAGGTGCGGCCTCATTCACTGCCAAGCACGTCATGTTCTGCAGCGGTCAGAACGTCCTTCCCTTTATCCGCCTCCTTCGTTGCCACCTCATCCCTCGCTCTCGACCCTCGCCTAGCATCTTCGCGTGGGCCCACATCGTGCGTGCCACTCATCTTTGTGCTACTCTCAGCCGCTCAACCCCATAGCGCACGGACGCCCGCAAACGCAGCGGAAAAAGCACTCGCACGCGTGCACATCTTTGTTTTTTGAAGTTGTTGGTGCCGCACATGGCTCATTTGATCACGCCAACCTCCTCTGCCCAGCCCATGACGAAGGAGGACGTCGCCATGGTGCAGGCGGAGAAGCGTGTCGACGCCACCACGCGCGAGAAGCTTGTCAAGGTGTACGGCGACTCCCGACACCCGTGCGGTCGCCGCATCGCCCTCACGAGGCCGCCGAAACGCGAGTGGACGTGCGCAGCGTGTGGCAAGCGAAGCATCGATATACGCCATGTGTGCGCCTTCTGTCTATCACCAGAGCCGGGGTGTCGCAGTCACATCGCCACCTCCCGTCCGCGTAATAGCGACAGCCCCGCGACCGCCAACAAGGTGGCAGCGCCACTCACGTGCGTGCAGCGTCCGGGCACCTGCGAGGATGCTGGCGTTCGCCTGCTGCAGATCTCTCTCACCAATCGCACCTACCGTGTCTTAACGGAACCGCACATACCTGCCGGAAACCCCCGCGCGGCGGTGTCGCAACGTAGTGCAGGCGGTGCGGACTCAGCTAGGGTGGAACCGGCTGGGGAGGAGGTCGAGGAGCACATGATGTGGGACGAAGAGCCGGCGTGTGGCGATCGCACGACTGGCGAAGCCTGCAGTCCCGTTGAGGATGAAGGGGACGATGAAGATGACGAAGAGGGTGTGCCAAACCCGCCGCCCAATACGCAGCGTCGACCACCGAATGCTCAGAAGGGCAACGAAGGCTTCACGCACTTTGTGTCTATCCCCTTGGGAAAGCTGCCCGCGGTGGCTGCGAATGCAACGAGGGTTTTGGCGGACTTGCGCAGCTTTGTTGCCGCTAAGTACGACAAGGTGCTCCAGCAGGGGGATGCCGATGCAGCGGGTGACGTGGCCGGGTCTGGCGGAAAGACGGCTTCGTTCTTGTCGAAGTCGGCCGCCGCCTCGGAGCTGGTGACGGACACTGTCAAGCTGCACATGACGTTGCTCCTGCTCACGCTTCCCCGTCGGGAAGATGTTGAGTTCGCCAAGGAGCTTCTTCGTGGTCCCTTTGCCTCTGCCTGGGCAGCGACGAAAGAAAAGTGGTTAGCGTCCAAGGGCGCGACGTACGCGCTGAGCGGTGACGCGTCCCTCCCCCCAACGCACTGCCACCCGCTCATTCGGCTTGGCGGAGGGCTGCAAGTGATGAGAACAGGTCGTCAGAACGAGTTTTACCACCCAGAGAAGGCGAGCGTCGTGTACATGGGCATCGACAACGCGGCCGGGCTTGCCACGGTGCAGCAGCTGCAGCGGGTCCTCCACGAGAGCTTAGCTGAGCTCATCCACAATCCCGACGCGGCGGAGAAGTCTCGTCGGGTGTTGCACGTGACGATCATGGATAAGAAGTGGCAGAAAGGGCATGCAGCAAGTCGGCCCTTCGATGCGCGGCCCATTATGGACGCCTTTCAGGAAGCAGTTATCGGCGCGGGCGAAGATGGCAGGCAGTTGTTTGAGTTACCGGAACTGGAGCTGTGCTCGTTGCGCAGGCAGGACCCGGAGAGCGGCACCTACCTTGCCGAGACCACCGTAAAGATATAGAGGCCTGCAAAAGAAGATGTGGGGGTGCAATACAAGTCCTGTGAAACTGTCGATACCCATGCTCTCTGTGGCACGCCGTGAGGGAGTGGGTGTGGCTGGGGGTGATGGTGGTTGGACGCAGCTTATTGTCCCTGCGGGTACTCTCTGTCGATGCGGTGCACCCGTGCACGCAATAGGCGGCGCCTCCCTCCCTCTCGTCCAGAGTATTCCCTTGTATGGGGAAAGACACAAGCACAAAGATGGCATGGAAGCGCGCGCGCATGCACGTGCAGGCTCTCTTCATGTGTGTCCTTTCGCCCTCTCCCCGAGGGAGGGCAGAGGCCGCGACAACGGTGAAGGACAGTACAGCCTCTTGCTCTTGGCGCCTGACCCTCCGCCTCCTGCTCGCCGTTGCTCGCGCACAACCAGAGTTAGTGACCATCTTGTACGCAAGCGCTTCTTCTCTTTTCTGAAGGGGTGGGGCCTTTGTCTAGTGCTTCCTTCTACATCCCCCTATCCCCTTCACCTAGCCTTTCCAGAGGTCTTACATGTGCGACGAGTATGCGTCCGCGAGGACCTGTTTGTAGGTCATGGCATGCCTTCCTCGAGGGTGCACCGTTCGTCTGCCTCTGCCCCGATGACCACTCCAGCTGCCTCGTCAACTCCTCCCCGCGCACACCACTGCGACCTACTCGCAGTGCGCACCTCTCGTACGCGCTTCCCATTCTCCATCTTTATTACGTGGATGGGGAGTAGTGTGGGCACCGGTGCGCCATCACACCGAAGGGAACACGTAGCCATCCTCAAGGAGGGTCTACGCGTGAACGGCATCGGTCTTCCCTCCTCCTTCTTAGCGCATACTCGTCCTTCTGTGCTGTGTGTGTGTGTGTGCCACTCGCACCTGCTCCTCCGCTACCTCTGCCTTTTCTCTTGCAGCAGCGCCCACGCTCGCTCTCCCCTGCTGCGCGCATGCAGTGATAGACACATCACTGTTTCACCTAACAAAGACACGGGAACAAACTCACAGCCACACCCAGACAAAAGTTGTGGTTGGCACAGCTTCCAGCCCGGGTACCGAATGTTCCCTGCTCACGTGCCAGGGGCGTACAGTAGCCAACCTCCGCGCAGCGCAGCACCCTTACCTCGTAGCCAGAGGAACCCGGATGTGCCAACGTCGAGTAAGGATGAAGGCTCTCGCAGCGGCGCACATCCCGTTGCACAGGACATGGCGTCGACGGCACCCGCAGCAGCAGCCACGAACGCCGTTGAGTCAGACTCATCGCCCACTGCCTCGTCCTTCACACTCACCTGCCCCGACAGTCGAGTAGACACCCACTTCGACCTCCCACCAACGCTCATCACATGTCTTGTGCGGCACATAGATGGACAACACCAGCCCCTCGCCACGCCGGCCATCGTGGAGCGGTGTCTGCGCGACTTGCAATGTCGACTCATGCCGTGGGTACCCGTGGAACGCGTTTTCGGATCCACGATGCAGGCAGCAGCGCCGATGGACACAAGAGCGCCCGGCTCACCTCATCGGAACACCAGCACAGTCTCCTCCACGGTGAGAAGCACTGCACACCTTCCAGCTACCACACTGTATAGCGGCTCCTACCTGGCGGGAAGCCGCGTGCGTCTTCAGCTTGCCAAGACAACCGACATTGATGCCATTGTAAGCAGCACCTCCGTACTGCATCTTCTGTTCTACGCAGTTGATGAGTCGGACTCGAGACCAGCAGTGTTGTCGCACATTGCGCAGGAATGGCGCGCCGCCCTGGCGCGAAAGGGTGAAAGCGAGGACTTCCTGGTACTGCTTGTGCACAGTGACCTCATCGCCGCCGCCGAAGTTGCCTCTCGGCTCGCAGAGGAAGCACAGCAAAGCAGTGTCCAAATGTCAGCTTCGCCGTCGGGGACATCGCCACCTACTGGTAATGCAGCGGCTCCGGCGCTTAGTCAGGCCCGGGTCGACGCTGCTGCTGCTAAACTGCGCAAGTACTACAAGGAACTCTGTGACGCAAAGTTCCTGCCACAGCAAATGTGCGCCTACATGCCGAACGAGACGCCGATGCGCATCCTCGAGCGGCTGCGCTCCGCCGTTATCACGCACGGCGCTCGCCTGCGTCAGGCACTCGAGGCATGTGGGGCGCAGAAGCAGCTGTGTCCGCAAGACCCTTTCACGAAGCCGGGGGTGCCTGCAGGTGCAAACGCAAGCACGAACGCAGAGGTCGTGCCGCCTACCTCACTCTCGTCTCCCAACTCCGCGGCGTCACCGAACAGCGTCGCCATGAAGGTGCTGCACACTGATAGAAATGCATCCCCGTCGATGTCTCCGCCGAAACCGCCAGTCGATGCCGCCTCTCCGTCGTTGCAACCGCTGCGTGAGTACTGGAGCGTGCAGACCTTTTGGAGGTATGGCTATAACCTCGCCGTGCACTATCTTCAGTACGGCCTCGTGTTCGACGCCCGTGCCGTGCTGGAACGCCTTTTTCTCGAGTACTACAACAGCTCCGATGACTATGGTTTTCTGCGCTCTCCGGTGGCGACGCTGCAGCGCTTGGGGCAGACTCCAAACCTGTTCGAGGTACACCGGCACACTGGTCGGATGCAGAGCAAGTCGGACTGTCCGAGAGGGCTGCGGACCGAGGCAGAGCTTCTCGAAGGCCTGCTACTCCTCACGTCGGCAGAGATGGCGTGTTCACTTCTGCTTGGCGACACTGAAGCTGCGATGGCGCGCTATCGCACATTCATGCAGGTTACGCGCGAGAAGCTCGACGAGTTGTCCGCTGCGGATATTAATGGGAAAGCCTCGGTGCCACCACCGCCCCTGTCAGCAGAAGACAGGACGCATAGCGCGGCCCCCCTGCCCTCCACGACGTATCAGCAGTTCTTCCTGCTGCAATGCTACTTGTCCGGGCTGCGCATATGGTGGTCGAAGAGCGGTCTCTGTCGTCCACGACGCGGGGTCGGCGTCTCCACAACTACTACCACATCACTACCGCCGCAGCTGGAAAAGCTTAGCGGTATCGCCGCGGAGGTGCAGTGCAGTGCAAACGAGGGCGGCACGATTTCTGTGGTCGCGGATGTGCAAAATGATGGCGACAGAGGACGTGCATCAACAGAGCCACCGTGGCCTTCCTCATCCACCGCGCCCGCCACAACGAGCACTACAATTGTGCACGGCACCGATCGACTCGACTCGATCGTACGCTTCGACAGCAGCGGCAGTGATGTCCACGGCCCCAACACAAGCCCATCATTGGCCGCGGCCCCGGCCCGCGGCCACGAGCACTCCTTCCTCAGAGGCAGCGCTGGGTTCTTCTCTGGGTGGTCCGGTGGCGAGCACAGCGAGGATGCGGAGTCTATGATGTGCGACGGAGAGTTGCGCTATCTCCTGACACGGGGTGAGGACACGGTGCACATGGCCGTCACCTGTTTCGCCCAGCTCGCCACCTCGACAGGTTTGCTCTCTGAGGGCATGGAGCTGGTGGAACTGCAGGACAGTGAGCAAGCCATCCGTAGCGAGTTCGATGCTGGTGATGCGCAGGCCGTGCAGTCTCTACAAAACCATCAACGGCACCTGCGCCGCAGCTGCGCAGAGGCAGCGACTCTACTAGAGCATGCCAGAGATGCACTGGCAGCTGTGGCGCACGACCTTGGCTATGGCGACTTCATCTGCCCAGCTGGACACGCTGACACCGTGCCGGTGGGCGCGCAAGGTGCGCCAGACGCTTCCGGTAACGATGTCACCGCCTCGACTGCCGCCGCGTCTTCCACGCTAGCCAACATCGAGGAGCTATCGTCGCCGGGAAAGGCGTTGCGGCTGTGGCGGTTTCTGACAGCGATGGCTGCCCTCGCGGTGCGCATCGGGGAGCAGCGGCGCCGCGAATTTCATCTCTACGTCCAACTCGTCGTGACGTTTCTTATAGATCACCCCAATGTAACAGCAAACATTGTGGCAGAGCGCCTGCTTCCGTACATCAAGCTCCAAGGCTGGCGACAGGTCGAGCTGTTTGTGCGGCGGCTCTACGTGGAGGCACGAGAGCGGCTCATGTCCCGTGCCGGGCTGCTTGACTCTTACAGCACTTCGGAGCCCGCGCGCGCAGGCAACGTGGCGCAGGGTACCGCCATGAGCGGGCCAGATACGCAACTATGGCTTCGCGTTTTTCACACGAGCGCTGACTACGCCCTTTACCGCGAGTGCGTGCTAGTGCTACTGAGCAGCAGCGACGGCTGCAGTGAGGACGACGAGCACTTCGGTGGTGATGGCTCCACTGACAAGGTTAGCGGAGCGGCGGAGTGCGGTGTCGCTGCTGAGTGCATCGCGGGGTCACGTGGCAGCCGCTTCTTTTCCATGCGCACCAGGACGGCGCAGTGGCGGGAGCTAGTGCGGATGGACGCGCTGCTGATGGGCACAGTCCTCTACAGGGAGCCTTCTGAATATCCCCTGGAGCACTTTACGTCCCCGCTCACAGTGAAAGTGAAGCAGAAGGCAACTACCTCCTCCGCGGTCTCAAACGGCGGCAGCGCCCTAGTCAAGAACGCATCCTCCATTACAGTAGCGCCTGGTGTATCGAAGGCGGTCATCGACGATGTCGTACAGATCACTTTCTCGTCCACGTACACAGTCAACCCGCTGGTACGCCCAGCGTGTCCGGCCGAAGCTGAAGGACTGAAGACGACGGCACCTGATACGAAGCATGCGGTACGGTTTCAGCTGACGCTGGAGTCGCGCAAAGACTGGGACAGCAGCGAAGAGGCAACGCATGAGGTGAATATTCGTGATGCCGACTCAGTTCACTATGATGAGCAGACGCATCGGTTGTATGTCACCTTCACCTTCCCTGTATGCCACGCCGGTCTCTATCGTGTGCACCGACTGCGCCTGTGCAACGGCGGCACGTGGCTAGCCTACTATCCTCAGCGCAACGTTGGCGACAGCTGCGGCGCAAGTAGGTGGACGCCGTCTCCGAGGGCTGCCAGGTCGCACGTCTTCTCCACATCGCGTCCGACGCACGTCATGGTGGAGCCGCTGTACCAGCTCGTCAGCTGCTCCGCGCTGCTACAGGTGCCGGAGCAGCGTGGCAGCGTGCATCTGCGACTCACCATCCCACGTGAGGCGCACTGTTTTGCCGATAGTGTCGACTATGTGACGTTGGAGGTGGAGCTGGAGGACCCTCTTCCCATCAGCGCGCCGGCAGCAAGGGCGCCGTCTGTCAAAGACACTGACGATGCCATGTTGGGGACCTTGACGGGCACTCAGCTGGGGAGGGGCCTTTCTGCCACACCAGGGAGGCTTGGGCGGGTAGCCGACGGAGACACTGGTGATCCAACTGCGGAGTGTTTCTGCTCCTTCAAGGCCAGTCCAGGTAATTTTTTCTTGTCGCTGTCTGCCCGAAGACGTGACCTCGACAGCGACGATATCGCCCACCTCCGACGCGCCGATCCGTACGGATCTCTTGTTGTCGGCGGGGCCGAAGCTCATGATGAAGCATCACGGCGACGGCCGCCGGCCTCGTCCCTCACGCAGCGTTTGGCGCTGTCCCCGCCCGAGAAGGAGGAGGTCAACAGCGACGGCAGCGAGGCGCATACACCGTCAGGCACGCCGCACCTCGTTGCTGCAGTGGTGCTTGGTACCCCCAACACATATCATCAGAAAAGCAATGCGGTGCGGCGCTCGAACCTTGGTGTCTCCATTCTGAACCTCAGCACGGCCTTGTCCGGCGGTGACCTTTCTCGAATTATCGTAGCTAACGGCAGCACTGGTGTCTTTGGCTTAAGCGGTTCCTTCGCCGTGCGGACCTCACAGCCGGCCGCGGCCACGTCAAGGGCGGCAGCGATGATCTCTTCCGGTGTGACGCGCAGTGACTGGAAATCCCCGAAGCAACAGCATCTGGAGCAGTCTTTGCTTCACGCCCATTGCTGCGCCAAAGCCGTTCACACGCCCTCTGAGCGCGGCGCACAACACAGACGGCTCACGGCGGGCGACGACGGATTCAGTGGTGACGAACGGAGGGGTCGTGGGGCAGGTGCCTCGATATCCGGCCCCAGTTTCACGGGCTTGCGCGGCGGAGCCGCCTCGACATCCGCGCCGTCCATGCTGCACAGGGTCTCCGAGGACACGTTGGAGCTAGTTATGATGCATGCTGATACAGTCATACGGGACGACAGAAACCCGGCCGTGACGCCGCACAACGCGAAGACGGCGGCCGCAGTGTCTGCCGCTCGCACCGTCGTACCAATTCATCTTGGCTCTTTCCTGAAGGATCTCCCACCTCCGGCGGTGCACTTGACTTCAGCGAATAGTGACGCCGCGGGTCCTGGCACGTCGGTGCTCCGAGTGGAGAGCTACCTCTCAGCCGACCCGCTGCGCGAGACGGTGATTAAGCTTCTTCCCAGCACCTCGCATGCGGCCGATCCGGCGGCCGACGCCACCAGATCCGAGAAGACGGATGTTGCGGTCACGCGCATGTCTCTACGTCTGCCACTACTGCCGCTCCTCACCACCCCGATTTCCTCGGAGGCACTGGCGAGTCGGCGGCCAGAGACGATGGTATTCAGTACAGGGGCGGGCAAGGACCCTACAGCGTCTGCTGCGGTGGCCGCGAACCAGGCGCGCATTGGCTTTACCTGCCTGCGCGGTCGTGAGCCATGCACGACCACCCTGAGCGCGGTTCTGCCCTTCCAGGCCGCTATCGGCTTCAACTACGCCTTCAAGCATCTCCAGGGGCGTGTGTACTGCCTTGTAAAGATGAAGAACCTTCTGACGAGCACTTCGCTGTGGCTGCGCGGCGCCGTGCTGCGCGTGCTCGACGCAGAGCCGTCGTATGAGATTGTGCGAGTGTGTGACGTGTACAACAAGCTTCTCCTTCGGGAGTGGAAGCCGCAGGAGGAGCTAAGCCTCTTCTATGAGCTGGACCTCATCACTTCCTTTCACCCTGCCCAGCCGGAGTGCACGCATCAGGTGCAGATGGAAGCCTTCTACTCCAATTGGCATCAAACATTTCTGACGACACCGCCAGAGGACCGACTTGTCTTGCGCACAATGGAAATACCATCGACGGAGGTGGCAGCGGAGGACGTGGAGGTTATCCACAGTACCGGCCCGCCGGAAGCCACCGGAGCGCGGACGAGCGATATGGAGGAGACGCCGCAGGGTGCCGTCACCGCAACAGGCACAAGACTTCCAAAGAAAGCGGTGGACAAGACAACATACTCAGAGGTGACGACCTCAGCGCTCGCTACGGAAGACACGCCCCTCTATCGCAGTGGCGCGAGCCGTGCTGCAGCCGCGCAGACCACCCAACCGGTCTCTTCTACGTGCCACACCAGCATAGACAGCAGCGGAAGCCGCTCCTGCATCCACACCACGTACACCCACTGGCGTTCCTCCAGTATTTCCACCGCTGACAAGAGCCAGGCATCGGCATCCAGCGCTGTTCACTTCAACAAGGTCACGTGGCGCCACTTGGAGGAGACGTGTAACACAATGTGGGGTCCCGTAGCCACCTTCCGCTCGAAGCACCTCTGTGTCTTCAGCATCGTCATCTACGCCGAGTCCCCGTGGACCATGCGCTTTGGAGCGGCGACGAACTATGCAGCTCAAGTGCCTCTTACGAGAACCGCCTCAAACATCTCGAGCAGCTGCCACGGCTCACAGCTGCACCACTGGAGCGGCGGCAAGCCTAGCGCAGCACTGCCCTTCTTCGGGAATTCGATGGTAGACCAGCCGTCCGACTTCGTTTTCGTCGCCGGCGAGCCGGTGCGCTTCTGCGTTCGACTGCAGCCGCAAGCTCAAAACTGGCCAGAGGACGCGGAGATGGAAGAAACCTTCTTTATACACCTCAAATACAACCCGGAGCAGTGGATGGTGATCGGCAAGCAGCGCGACCGCCGGACCCTCTCCTTGATGGAAGAGGTGACAGTGTACTTCAACGCCGTCCCGCTGCTTCCCCTGGAATCTGCTGATGGAGACCGGTGCGCTGCGGGGCCGCCAACAGCGACCAGGGCAGCGACCTCGACGGGCGGCAGCGCCGGCAAGGCCCCTCCTCGCAGCGCTGAGGACGCCGCCAACAACGGAAGCGAAGAGGACACAGACGAGGGCAAAGACGTCGATACCACTATCAGGGCAGGGCGTCGGCAGCGCTGCTCAGCCCGACCCCTCGCCGGGTACGCGGTGAAAGACGAGGGAATCCTGCAAACGCCCACTGTGGAGATGTTCTGGGAACGGAAGAACCCAACGACAGCGACGGACAGTGCAGCAAGCCCGTCGACGAATAGCTTTGGAGAGGGAAAGTGCACCACCTCGGTAGCTGTAGCGGAGGCGGGCGCCAGTGTGGTGGGCGTGCAGTCAACGTGCGCGGGCTCCGTAATGGGCGAGGCCGTTCTTGTCGACGTGGTGCAATTTCGAACGTGGGTGCGTGTGCGCAAGCGCGGCCATTGACTGTCCCTCCCCCCCCTCCTTCTCCCACAGGACTTTGTGCACAGCTTTCGATGTGTTGGTGGTGGCGAAAATCAAACCTGACAGACGCGACGGACGTGACAGGCGGTTAATAAATCTCTGTGTGGATGCACACCTGTGTGTGTGTGTGTGTGTGTTCAGACGGTGTAGAGCAACCGCCCACGCACACACCGCTCTCTCACATCTGCCTCCGGCGTCTTCGTGTGTAGTAAATGTTCCGAAACTACGAAGCGGAGACTAACGTGGCGCGGAAACCTCTTCACGCCCCCCCCCCTCCACCCCGCCCTCCTTCGAGGATGTGCACTTGGTCTGTCATTGCCTCCCTGACCCCCACCCAGGTTGCCCTTCTCCTTTAATACAGGTAAGCACACGCAAGCATACATGATGAATGGAATGAGTCGTTGAGGCCATGTGAGCAATGGTCGACCACACGTACGCGCGTTGTGCCATCTGCCTGACCACGTCTCGTCATCCCTCGCTCCGTCTCTATGTGTTCCTCGCCGTCCCCTCGGTCACGCCGCTCTCATTGCCTTCACCCTCACCCCTTCTCCGCACACGCACCTTCATGTTCTCTTCTTATCACTCTTGTAAGCCTCTTGCCGGCTGGGTTCCTCTACTTGCCTTGCTGTCAGACCTTCTTTTCTGCCGCATGCAGGTCTTGTTACTGCGGCGGAGAGAGGGAACACGTGTGGGTGGTGTGTCGTGTAGAGGCGTATCGCCTGCTCGCTCTGCTTCAGCGCTATCGTAGCATGTCCGTCCTAGTGCAAGGAAACTGCCGCGGTCGCTGCTCTTGTACGTGTATGCAGCGCTGGGAAAATAGATGTGCGCCTTTCCCCACCGCCCATCGCTCCACCTTTTCCACCCCATCTTCTCTTTTGCATCGTATTTGACCAGCCACGAACCACCACCACCGACATCAACGGCCTCGCGGGAGGGAAAGAGCGATCACCCCGGAAGTAGAGCGCCGTCGTCGAAGGGGGGGCAATACGCACGATGTTTCTACGAACGCGTGCGTTGTGCTACATCGTGCACGCCCCACGCGGTATCAACTTTGACCTCTCCGCCGATGACGCGATACGTCGCATTCGAGACAAGTATGGGCGTTACTGGTTTGGGGCACAGCTGGACTACCTCCATCTGGAAACGCCATCGAAGGAGTTCTTGCCTTTCTACCTCTGCAGCGGCCGCATCCACGCCTCCTTCGTCGGCAATGTAAGCTACAGCGACCACACGACCTCCGGCGATGGCAAGAGTACACGATCCTCCACACGTTACGTGAGCACATCCTTGCAGACCCTCGACAGCGTCTTCGAGGAGAACAAAACGCAAATCTACGCTGGTTATAAGTACAGCATCGCCCATGTCCATCACGCGCTGCGCGGCGATCAGCTGAGCTACTCCTTGCGCAAAATGTACGAGGTAGACACTAGCGGGGCCACCATTAACCTCTTCGAGCAGTCAACCAGGACGATGATGAAATTCGTCGAGATGGAGGTGCGGCGGCAGGCAGAGGAAACCGCGTGCTCCCTCGTCCGGTCCTTCCACCCCTCTGCCGACTCCGTCACGGTCGAGTTTAAGGAGTTCACGCTGCACCTGGACGAGGTCACTCCCACGTTTGTGCCATGCTTTGTCGTCAAGGCGGAGTACGATGCAGAGCGCTACACACTGTACGTATCAGGCGTCGACGGGCAGGTCGGTGGTCCGTATCTGCTCAACTCGGTGTACATAGCCCGCACCACTGCCCTCGGCACCCTGGCCACGGCGCTGTTCCTTGTGCCGAACAAGGTGGCAGGCTTCTTCTTTGGCTCTGTTGCGTGTGTGGCCACCTACTATGTGGCCTTCTTCGCGGCTCGCTGGTACCCGGTGATGCGGCGTAACTGGAGCCGCCAGAAACGAGAGCGGCTGCGCCGCGAGAACCTTGGGCTCGATCAAGGCGGGTACCGTCCCAACACCTCTTCCCAACACATTGAACAAGAGTACCGCTCCTCCACTTACTGGGACACCCACGCCTATCAACAGCGGCGTCACACTGGCTCGGGCGGGTCGCGATCTGCCTCGTCGTCGTCGTCCTCGAGCTTCTCAGCGCATTCGATGGCAGACCCACTCGGGTACTACCGCGCGCTGGGGCTTCATGGTAATGAGTCAGTCAACGAAATACGCAGCGCGTATCGGCGAATAGTGCTGAAGCAACACCCCGACGTTGGGGGATCGAATGAGGCCATGGTAAAAGTGAACGAAGCGTATCGTGTCCTCCGAGATCCAAAGCGGCGAGCGGCGTATGACCAGAGCTGAGGAGTGCATTGCTCACATTCTCTCGGCATGTCTGCGCGGCCGTGTTGTGGTTTGGCGGTGGTGGGGGGGAGGAGGAGTGGGGGCGCACGGCCGCATACAGGGTAGGATTTGCGTCCTCTTTTCTTACCCCCATTCTCATCTTGTCGTTGTAGCTGCTTGTTGCCCATCACGTAGGTGGGCATGCACGGCGGTCAGAGACCGAGCGCCCTCGTACCGGTGTGAAGGGTATACCTGTGCACCACAGACAGCAATGTGCTACGGCACAGTTATGATGCAATATAGTATGTGTGTACGCCTCACAAAACTCGCACACGGAGATGGGGAGGAGGTTGCCGCTAACAAGAATCGGCTTGGAGACACGAGGGACGTACACGCTAGGAGCACGCATGCAGCGTTAGCAGCTACCTTTCTCGCCCCACTTGCTCGCTCCCCCACGATCACGCTCGCCCGTGTCACCCTCTTGTCCCCTTCCTGGTGTTCCTCATATTAACTCGTCGTGGTTTCGCTCATCTCCTCTTTACTAAAGCCCCTGACAGCGGAGAGCGCCCCTCTCCATGCGTGGCATCGCAGGGTCTAGTGTACACAGACCACCCTGCGGAGGGGGAGGTCAGAGCGATGTATCTCTTACCGATGCCTGCGCCACCCCGAACGTACCAGATGAGTCTCTCTCTGTGTACTGGTGTGGCAAGCCTGTGCCACCCCGAAGAGTATATGCACCACGTGGCGGCCCACATAGTGGCCGCAGCTGAGAGGCAACCTGTCGAACGAGGTCGAGTAGATTCGGAAGCAGAGGCCGTCCTCAGGATGGCAAGGTACACGCATCGCTATGCCGTATGTCTACGATGTTTTCCCACCATGCGTGGTGGTGCTGGTGGGAGGACCTGTGGGTCGAGTAGATTAGCAAAGCTTCCCGTGGGGCATTGAGAGAGAGGCACGCGGGCCAGCAGAAACACATCCCTCTTAGATGCGCACATCCGCGCATGCGTCGCTCAGCCCTCCACCTTCATGATGGCCTTCCCTTTCCCCCTCCAGTCGCACCCCATGCTCCATCGCCCGCGCATAGCGACAGGCATTCTAGCGAAACCGTTCAGCAAAGCACCTATTGACACACCGGGCGCACTCCCCACTCTCTTTCTCTTTGCAGACGTGTCTAATGGTTGCCCATCCGTTGTCGCCTTCACCTCCTCATCCCCCCCCCCCCTCACCTCCGCAGTCACGTCCCACCCCCTTCATAGCACTAAGTCGGCAAGACGGCTCATCCCCGCATCCCCCTTCCCCTGCTCCCGCTTAACCCACTACGCTGCGCCTTAACTGTAACTAGCCCTCCTCCCTCACCTGTCTCATCCGTGCGAGAGCCATGCCCAACGCAGTGGCGTCCTTCTTCCAGCGGGGCTGGCAGGCCACCAAGGAAGAGCTGCAAAACACTGTCGACAACATACGCCGCACCAAGCTCAACATCGCCTTCCTATTCGCCGTGTTCTGCGTTTTGTTTGTTATCGTGGGCAACGTGATTCTTCTGATCTCCATCAACTTCTGGATTGCGCAGTTCCCCACCGATGCTCTGGCGCACAACTCCAGCCAGATCGCGATTCAGGTGGTCACCATGCTCATGCTTGTCTTTGTGTTCTCCGTACTGTGTGCTGTCTTCACCGTCTTCTACGGCGCGCTGCCGCTGTGGCACGTGCTGGCGGATCGAAATCGCGTCGGCGGGCCGTGGCACCGTCTCTTCTTGCTCTTCGCGTCCGGTGCGTCGAATGGCATCAGCAGCGTTCTGGCCGTGTACGCTATGACGCACACCCCCGAATTCATCCAAGCGGTGCTGCTCTGTTGCATCCCCTTCAGCGCGCAGGCCTGGACCGTGATCTTCATCCCGATTGAGCGCAAGCGCGACTACCTCTCCATTTTCTTCATCGCATCCTTCCTGCTGTTCGTGGCGGGCGTGCTGCTGTCGAGCATGTCGGCGTTCCTGCACCCCAACGAGAATGGCGAAAAGGCGTCGGTGCCGTGGGCACTCCTCTACTTTGCGAGCTCCGTCATTTTTGGGCTGTGGTGCGTGGTGCAGCGGCTGTACCTGGATGCTGTAGCGGTGAAGGTAACGCCGGAGGTGGAAGATGCAGGAAGGCGCCCGCAGTCTAGGGATGGAGACCACGGCCCGCAGCAGGACGAGCTGCGCGACGTGGCTCACGCGGAGGAGATGGGCGCCAGCGTGGCGCCGGCCACAGATGCAGTGCGCCAGTGCACGCAGAAGACGCGTGACGCCTCTGCCGTGGAGAGTTCGCGCTTCTCCGACGTGGAGGATGACGAAGAGCTGCCGCTGTCGCCGTCCGCGGAGATACTGGCGAAGCGGCAGTGGGGCAGCCAGAACGTCGATGACAAGGCCGCCAAGATGGTGCTCCTCCTGGTGGGTATGCTGTTCCAGCTGCTAGTGTCCTTCGTGGTGTTCCCGGTGGACGCGATTCCGTGGTTTGGCACCTCTGACTCGGCGCTACACGCATGGGAGGGCCTCCGCGACTCGATAGATTTCATTTTTGCCTCCTGGCTTCATGTGCGCCACGGACTACTACTCACCCTCGGCTTCGCGATGAGCTTCATCGGGTGCACGTACCTGAACGAGCACAGCCCGACGCTGGCGTCCGTGGTATTACAGCTCGCTGGCCCCATCACGTCGCTGACCATCATCATCGTCCCGCAGTGGAACGTGTACAAGGACAGCAGCAGCGTGGGCAACAAGGTCGGTGGCGTGATCCTTCTTCTTGCCGCGGCGCTGCTGTACCACCTGTGGGAGCAGCAGTCTCTGCGCGTGCTGCTTGCGAAGGCGGAGGAGGCAAAGCGCCGGCACGAGCGTGCTGCAGCTGGCGGTGACGAGGCTCCGGAGCAGTGCGTCATTGGCGCAAATAACTGTGCGACAGCGGAACCCATCGCGGACAAGCGTGTCTGAAGCGTTAAGTGCTTCTTGCCGACGCGCCCTTCGCAGCCTGGCACCGCATCTTTGTACTCACTGTGAACCATTGTGAACGTGTGAACATACACGCAGGCATATGTGTTCCCCCTCCCCTCCACCCCCCTCCCTCAGCAGCCGGCATGGTCGGTGTCTTCTCTGCCGGTTCTTTCTTGGCACGACTCGGATGGAAGCGGGAGAGATGCACAGAGAAATGGGGCGGCATAATTTTGTAGTTATTTGTTTGTTT
Source organism: Leishmania tarentolae (assembly GCA_033953505.1). Lineage (NCBI taxonomy): Eukaryota > Euglenozoa > Kinetoplastea > Trypanosomatida > Trypanosomatidae > Leishmania > Leishmania tarentolae. Next base: position 375,473 of record CP119848.1, read on the forward strand.
GTTTTTTGTTAAGAGGGGTGCGGTGATGAGCTCTTGCTTCATCCCTGATTCCCCCACCCCCACCCCTCCTGGCGCTCATGCATCACCCTCCGACTACGGAGCGCCCACCTTCCCTCTCTCCGGCGACTGAGGCTACGCAGACGAGCACCTCACGTCTAATGGAGTCAGCAAGTGTGAACGTGACGGGTGCAGTGCCTATCCGACATGCATCTGCGTGCGCTCGACACTCGCCTCTTCTTTGGTGTTGCACGGATGGATACTTGTGGGGCGTCATCTTATAAGGGAGAGCGGGCAGAGAGGACTGGCACATGCACCCAGAAGCACATATGTGCTTCCGCCGAGCGACATGTACGCACGCATGCAGTGGCAGACATCCACCACCGAGAAAGCGCATCCCCTATTTTCCCTTGTTTGTTCGTTTTGCTTTACTCGCGGCTCAGTACCTGGCAACCCATCATCCCCCTCCTCTCCATCCCTCAAGGGTGGCCTCCTCCTCCTCCTTTCACATCCCTTTTAGGTATACGCTTATATATATATATATATATATATCCATATATATATATGTATGTAGGCATATTCACGTAGTGGTAAGCAGCTTTGTCTGCTTCTCTCGCGCACTCCTTTCGGCTCCATCTCTTTGCCTCTTCCATGGTGATCTGAAGTCTTGAGCATACATGCGCAAAGCACTCGTCACTATTCCACACTGCGCCTCCTGTAAAGTTCTCACGATTCTCTGCAGTAGCGCGTGGTAATTCTGTGTGGGTAGATAACTTGTACAGCGCATGAGCGGTGTGCCCGTATCGTGCAGCCCAGCGCACCGGTGCGCGTACGCCTTGCTTTCTGCCTCTCGTGGCCCCCATCACCGGTGGCCATGCCCTGGTGAAGCTGTCTTCAGGTATGACCAGTGCACATCTGCCTTCGCACACACTCTCTTTCTTTCTCCCTGGCCCTTCATCCCATCCTGTCACCCCGCCTCCCCCCTCTCGACTTCTGTGCCCCTCTGCATCTCTTTTTTTTTTGGGGGGTGGAGGGCCCGAAACGCTCTCCCTGTCCCCACCCCCGAGGCGTGCAGCCGTCAGAAGCTAGTACGCTGAGGCACGGGAAGCTGACACCCACTAGCCTGCCAGACGGAGAATAAGCCGTCACTGGTACAGACAGACACGCACTGGCTTACATCGTCAACTACGAAGACGCGAACGGAGTGCTACGGCAACTACACTCGCCCGCACACACGCACACGCCACACACCACCACACACTGAGCGCAATGTCCAATGATCATGGCAGCAAGCGTCCGCGTGAAGCAAGTGCACCGCGCCACACGCTGCCCGCTGTCTCCGAAACGGACGTGACTGCATCCCTTCAAGGGCAGGCACAGCGCTTTGTCTCGCAGGTGGAAATGGGCGAACTTCTTGAACACGACCGCGACACCACTGAGGCGGTCATGACCGGCGCCGATGAGTCGGCGCAGTGGGCGTACGGAAGCGAGTACTACCTCCGTCATGAGAGAGAGGACGACAAGGTGCTCCCGTCGCGCTCTCACGCTGTGGGTAGCAGTGACGCTCACGTGGGCAAGGCTCCAAAGGTAGTCGTCAGCCTAACCGTGGCACCTCCGCCCTTCTTCACGTCTGGAACCGATTTCGAAACAAGTGTGCTGTCGCGCAGGTTGGAGGCAACCCTACATAAGGATGACGATGACGACGGCACAGAACTCAACAGGGGCGATGAATCCGCCGCCCCTTACTTCCTGCACGAGGCTTTGCGGACGTCTGACCTGGACATCATCGTACCAGTTGTCAGCCACTCGTGCAGCCTCGCCGTGAGCGCCTCAAAGGGCAGTCATACCCTCGCGGAACTCAAGCGGCTGATGGATCGCGAACGCACGAACCGCGACGTCATGGACACGTCCAAGTCGAGTCTGGCGCAACTCTTGCACAAAGATACGTACGGGCGTGTGGTGAAGGAGGAAGAGAAGGCAGTGACGGGGGTGGTGAGCTGTTCTGCCCCCGGTCAAGCGCATAGCAGCAGCGTCTCCTCCTTAGCCGGCGACCACCACCAAGACGATGGCGAGGAAGACGAGGCTAAGCACCTCAAGCGTCAGCTGCGCTTGGAACAGGAACGGCTCGCTGAGATGACACGGCTTCGTGGTGCACCAGATGCCTCCAGCACCGCCCCGTCCATTGCGGCTGGAGGGGCGAACTCGCAGTGGAGCAGCAACCAGGAGAGCCGCCGGCAGCGCAAGGACGAGCAACTCGCCCGCATCGAGGAGCGCAAAGCGCAGATGGAAGCACTCGAAGATGACACGAATGAAGTGGCGCGCCGAGACGCCATGCGCCGTCAGCGCGAGGCGCTGCCCATTCACCACTGCAAGGAGGAGCTTCTACGCTACATTGGCGAGAGTGCCGTCACCGTGGTGGTGGGTGAAACCGGCAGTGGTAAAACAACGCAGCTTGTCCAGTATCTGTACCAGCGCGGCTACGCGCAGCACGGCAAGATAATCGGGTGCACGCAGCCGCGGCGGCTCGCCGCGATCGGGGTGGCTCGTCGTGTGAGCGACGAGATGGGCTGCGCGCTCGGTACCACGGTCGGCTATTCGATTCATCTCGACGACACAACCACGGCGGAGACCCGCGTGAAATTTATGACAGATGGCGTGCTGCTCCGTGAGACCGTCAACGACCCGTCACTGGACAAGTACAGCATCTTGATGCTGGACGAAGCGCATGAGCGGTCGGTGGACACGGACGTGCTGATGGGTGTGCTAAAGCGTGCCCTACGCCGTCGTGGCGACCTGAAGCTCATCGTCACCTCTGCCACGATGGATGTTTCCAAGTTCTCTGCCTTCTTTGGCAATGCGCCGTGCTATGAGATTCCAGGGCAAACCTTTCCGGTGAAGATTCACTACAGTCCGACGCCGGTGGCCGACTATGTCAGCGAGGCCGTGTTTCGCGTGTGTCAGCTGCACCTGCAGATGCCGCTGGAGGACAAGCACGACATCCTTGTCTTCATGACAGGGCGAGAGGACGTCTATGGTACTTGCGAACTGATCCGTCGTCGGCTGCAGGAGCTCAGTCCACAGCATCTCAGCACTCTCCTCATCATGCCGTGTCTATCAGAGGTGGCCTCGGCGTGGTCTACAGAGATTGGGGTGCTTGACGCCACCCCAGCTGGCCTGCGCAAGGTTGTTGTTGCCACCAATGTCGCCGAGACGTCGCTGACGATCGACGGTGTGCGCTACGTTGTAGACTGCGGCTTCATGAAGACGAACGTTTATCGGCCGTCTATTGGCATGAACACGCTTCAGCGGTACCCCATCTCGCACGCGCAAGCGAACCAACGCAAAGGTCGCGCCGGTCGCACCACCGAAGGGACGTGCTACCGCCTCTATACAGAGGCGCAGTACGCTGAGGAGATGCTGCCGAACAGTGTGCCAGAGATTCAGCGCAGCAGCGTGGATAGTGTGGTGCTGCTTCTCAAGAGCATCGGCGTTCACCGTCTGCGCGACTTCGACTTTATGGACGCTCCCCCGGCAGCCAACGTGAGGAACAGCATGTTTCACTTGTGGGTGCTCGGCTTCCTTGATGATGCCGGTGCCATCACAGAGCAAGGGCAGCAGGCGCTGGAGTTCCCGATGTCCCCTGTGCTGGCAAAGCTCCTGTTGGAAAGTGTGAAGATGGGGTGCTCGCTGGAGATGGCGCGCATCGTAGCGATGATCTCCGCGGATCCAAAGAATCTCTTTGAACTTCCAAAAGGTCGCGAGAAAGTGGCGCAGCAACACCACAGTCGCTTTTACTCGAACGACTCGGACCATCTGACGCTGCTGCACGTCTTCACGCAGTACCTGGACCATGAACGGTCTCGGCAGTGGGCGCAGGATCACTTCCTGCACGCCCCCACTCTTTCCAGGGCCAACGACGTGTTCGTGCAGCTGATTGAAAGGTTGCGCAAGGTGCACCTGCCCATTCGATCCTGCGGCCATGCAGAGATGGACAAGGTGCGCTACTGTCTCGCCAAAGCATTTTCCCTGCAGGCAGCCCGGCGATCCGAGCGGCAGTGGACGGACTATCGGCCGCTGCTGAACGCCGGCGTGGCGTGTGCGGTGCACCCGGCCTCCGCGGTTCACGCACGGAGCGAGATGCCGCCTTACATCATCTACAATGATCTGCTCCTAACGCACAAGGAATACTTGGTGATGGTGACGGCGGTGGAGCCAGAGTGGCTGGTGGAGAGCTCACGGGGTATCTATGAAATGCATCACGCATCAACGTCATCACCGAGAATAACGGCGCCCTCGTCGTTTGCGGTAGAGGCAACGACGACTCCCATGCCCTCCCGAACCTCCCATGGATCGATGTCTTCGTCGCTGACAGCGCCCAGTGCTAGCAAGAGCAGCACAAAAGTCTCTGCGGAAGCGAAGGCTCCGGCAAAGAAGGCCTCTTTCGGCTTTCTATCCTCCACGCGCCGGGCAAACATCTGAGAACGTCTCTTGTGACCTGTGCGATCTGTTGTGTACCTCTCGGGTTATACGTGCGTGTGTCACGCGAGACCGCTATAGCAGCCATAGTAGTTCCTGTGCAGCCAAGCGTGCATCAATGTGTTCCCGTGCCTGAGAGGAGGGAAAGGACGACTCTCGCCTGCGATAGCCCCTCCCTCTCGACGTCAGGGCATGCTGGCGCGGGGCGAGGGTGCGGTGAAGGCGGTTGTGTGTTCACCCGCGTGCACGCATCTAACGAGTCCAACCCCGCCACCATCATCAAAAAAAAAAAGAGAGAGAGAGAGAGAGGATACGAGGGAGTGGCTGAGTCCGCAACAGCGTCCACAGGTGTGCGCACAATCGCATATCTTTTCTTCGCGCTAGGGTACCTGCAGATCTGCAGCGACCACGCGTTCGTTGTGGCGGGTGAAGGGACTAAGAAAAGCAGCGAAATTTTGAGCGTAGGTAGCATGACCCCCCCCCCCTGCCCCGCCCCGTCTTATCTACGATCCCGATCCCTGTCCACCCATCTCTATCGCTTCTTCACACACACACACACACACACACATACATGTGCACACCAAAACTCACGCACCCACGACATGGTCTCCCGTGAGGGACACAGATCTACAGTAGAAGAAGGTGGGGAGACAAAGGTCTAGTGGTCGTCTCCTCACCGACTGCAAGGGTTTGCAAGGCACAACAGGGGGACGCGCACGTGCGCAGAAGTGGCGAACAGCGGAAGAGTGTACGCGGCTATTGCGGTGTGCATGTTGCCTCCTGTGCTATTGCTGCATACCACTGTCAATATACACCTCTCCCGTCTCCTGCTCTTTACAGACGCCGCTGTTTTCTCTGGTAAACTTACAAACATATATCTCTATCTGTTAGCCCTCACCACTGCTCGCTCAGTCGTACACACGTGCCAACGCCTCTACCCCTCTCCCGGCGCTTCCCTACACAACTTCTCTCCTCATCACCCCGCTCCCCACGCGCATTTACCTTTCGAGAGTGTGACGTTCTTTGAATCCTTTTCCGTCTCTGCTGTTTCTTCCTCTACCTGCGCCTCTCCCTCTCTCCCTTTCACACACGGAGACACACACACACACACGCGCGCGCGCGCATCACATTATACGTGGTGACAGCCTTTGGCTTTGAGTTTCTCACGAGCACGCTCTTGGAGAGGAGAGAGGGCAAGGTTTCCGTTGGCCGGCCGGTGGGTGAAAGGGACTGCGTGTGCGTGTAGCTGAGGGTGCGTCTTGGTCGTCGCATTGTGAGCCCGTTTACGTTCGTGTGTGTGTGTGTGTGTGTGTGTGTGTGTGTGTGTGTGTCGTTCGGCGTCGCTGAATGAGGATGCGAAGCAGAGGAAGAGGCTCCAATGAACATATTTCGGGGTATTCAACACTACTTCTCCGGCGGTGGCGGGGATTTGAAGCAGCTGTTGGACACGCGTGTCTACATCTGGAACATCCCCGCCGGTAGCACAACGCTGACGGACCGGCATCTGCGCGTAGGTCGCTCGACAACCCGCTCCATCGAGTCCACCTGCAGCTACCTCGACAATGCGGAGACAAATCGCTACATCGTCTTCAACTTCTCACCGCTCATGATGGAGCTGGTGGAAGGTTGCCATTGCGGACAGGTGCTGGACTTCTCGAAGCAGTCTCTGGAAAACTACGGCCTGCTCATGGAGGTGTGCTTTACAGTTCGAAAATGGGTTTACGCTGGCGACGCAGACGGCGGGTCTCCCGTTGTGCCGTCCGCTTCAGCGCCTATCGGTGATGCAATGTCCTCGAGACGGCACACGCACACGCACTGTGCGGTCCTGGCTTTCCTCGAGGAGTCGCCAGCAGTGGCGCATCCGAATTATGCGGCAATGATTGGGGCGTGCTACCTCATTTTCTCTGGCTTCCCCATGTGCATCGGTAGTGGAACGCTTGGCTTTGTGGAAAGAGAACTCGGCATCCCCCGCAGCGTCTATCATGCACCGTCACAGGAGAGCTACATCAACTATTTTCAGCTGCTTTTTGAGATCCCGGTGCTGCCCAACCCAAAGCGGCTCACCCTCGCACGCGTCTCATTGCACAACCTGAGCTCCTTGTCAACGAGCACGCTTGGCCTGCAGCTAGACAGCGCAGACGGCAAAGCGCCGCGTCTCTTCAGCGACCCCAAAGCCTGGCGTAGCGGCGACCCCTCCACGTTAGAGGTTTACCTGGACCTGAACGAGAGCGTGCTTGGCGACTTTGTGATCAACGTGTTCCTGTACGATGTACAGCCAATCCACAGCGACAGCGGAGGCGTGATGGCGGGGTCCTCCCCATCCCTAGGTAGCAGCAGCCTTACTGGTGGCGTCCTGCCGTCGTCCATGGACGAATTCCAGGGTGTATCAGCCGCGTCAAAGGAGAAGGCCTTCGCTGTCTCTGGGGGTGCCGCATCGCTGCCGACAACGCGCTTCATCACGGGAACCACCAAGAAGAAACTCGTGCAAAAGGGTCGTCTACTGCGTCTTGCCTTCAGCACCATCTTCATTCACCAGGCGACGCATCGCGTACGCGTACGGGACATGGACTACGCGGCTGCCAACGCCCTTCCAGACGACTTCTATGCACAGCTGCACTTTGTGGAGTCCGCTCCAGCCGACTCGGACGACGACTACGTGAGGCAGATTACCCAACGTGTAGAGCAGTCGCCGCAGCGACAGATGATGCTCTCTCGGCCCGACCCCCGCGATCTCCTCACATTCCCCGGCGCCGCTGGCAACTACGGGTCCTCCAGTCGGTACGCCACTGTTGAGGAAGATGGCCGAGGAGGCGTGTACTACCGCAGCGACGGTACCAGGTGTAGCGGAGGTGCGAGCATGGACCCGCGCGTCCGCCAAGAGCGGTCGCTGCCGCTGAGCGTAGCCACCATGCTGTACCTCCCTACCCCCTTGCACATGGGCAACGAAGATGAGCGACTCTTTGACAATGAAGACGACGTCGCGGAGTCTGAGCCGACGCTGGTCAGGGTGGAGCCACGACCAGGCACCGCCCCTCGGCCTCGCCAGCCTACGCCAGAGCGCATGTACGGTGGCGGGTATCCAATTACGTCTACAACGGTCGCGTGCGTGGAGGAGGCGTCGCCGGTACCTTCGCCATATGCGGCAGCGGCAGCGCCACCGGTGAAAGGTACTCCGCTGAAGCACCTTGACCCCTCTATGATCACTGAAGGGAACTCACCACCACCACGCGTGCCACCGCCGCCGCCGGTGGGGTTGCCACCGCCACCGCCACCTCCAGGCCATATGTTGCCCCCATCTGCGCCACCCCCCACACTCCCTCCTCCGAGGCCGCCACCGCCGCCGCCGCCCCCTTCTGGTCTGCTCCCTGCCGCGTCTGTGTCTGGAGTGCCGCCACCACCACTACCACCAGCGACTGGAGTGCCGCCACCACCACTACCACCAGCGACTGGAGCACCACCGCCACCGCCGCCTCCGCCACCGCCGCCCAGCTTCCCCGGCAGTGCAGCGGCTGCTGTGAAGCCAAAGGCACAGTACACTGGGCCTCGGCTCAAGACGTTCTTCTGGAGGAAGATCCCCAAACCGAGCGGTATCTGGGCAGCGCCCGACAGTGACAACGTGAGCTGCGCTGTGATCGACGAGCCTTTCATGCTTGAGCTCTTCAAGGTGAAACCCGTCACGGAGGCGAGCATCGCCGAAGCCGCGGCAAAGAAGTCGGAGCAGGAACAGCACACTCAACTGCGCAGCAACGTGTTTACTGGCCAACGGTTGCAGAACATGGGCATCGCCCTCAAGCGCGTAAAGGTGCCGGTGGAAGTCCTGTGCAAAGCCCTCATCACGTGCGACAGCTCTATACTGGTGCCAGAGCGACGGGAGGCACTGATGGCGGCGCTGCCCACCGCTGAAGATGTGGCGGCGCTCATGGCGGAGAAGCAGACGGGACGGGCGGTGTGGACAGACGTGGAGACGTACCTCTACACAGCCGCGACAAGTGTGAAGGATGTGCGAGAGCGGTTGCAGCTCTGGAAGGCTGCTGAAGAGCTCGAGGAAACTGTCGAGTCCATTACGAGCCAACTAAACTCTGTTGACGCGGCTGTGTGCGCTATCACGCAGCGTAACGGTCGCTTTGCCCGCATGATGCGCGTAATCCTGGCGTTTGGAAACTACCTGAACCGAGGCACCCCACACGCCGACGCCGAAGGGTTCCGCCTGGAGAGCCTCAACCAACTCAACTTTGTGAAGAGCTCAGACGGGAAGACCACAGTGCTGATGGCGCTCGTCGTCTCCCTCATGAGCAGTGGGCCAAGTAAGAGTGAGCGAGAAGAAGGCACTACGAGCGCACCCGGCGACAATAATGATGTGGATGACGTCCGCGACATTCTGAGCTTTGTGAAGGACGTCAGCTGTGTTCGCGCTGTGGCGAGTAGCCCGCTGCACGAGATGGGGCAGCAGGTGTCACAGCTAAACTTCACACTTCAACGTATGCGGCGCGTCGTTGAAGAGGCCAAAGACATCAAAGCATGGTATGGCAAACGGCTCCCATCCGTAAAGGCGGAGGAGGTGCCAGATGCCTTGCCGGGGCTTCTCACAGAAGCGGTGGACCGCTACTTGGCCACGGTGGGGCAGATCGCCTTGCGATACCAGCAACTCCGCGATGACGTGTCCGCCATGATGGCCACCTACGGCGAGGACCCCAACGCAGACGAGACCGTCATTTGGGGCTACGTACTTCAGTTCAGCAAGGACGTGCAGCGGTGTGCGGACACGGTGACAGCTGCCCACCTGACGAAGCGACGGCTCATGGGAATGCCGGAAGCGATGGAACAGATGGAGAGCGCAGCCAAAGCAGAAGCCGCTGCGCCACCGTCCCCCAGCGACGGCAGACAATCGACGGGGCCGCACATCGGAGTTGAGGCAAGCGCCGCTGCCGAAGCCCGTAGATAACGACGACAGCGAGGACTAGGTCGGCCGGCTGCATGAGAAGTGGCGAGTGCTCATGCACACACACACACACTTACAACATACACACACGCGCGCGGAGAGGGGAATGGTCGAATAACGGGAGCTCACAGTGAAGCGGCCCACCCCCATGAAGCAGCGACGTAAATGACAGAAGAAGCGAAAACAGCGCATGGATTTAGCTCAGCGCACCAACAGGCAACACATGCACGTGCCACAAGCGCGAACTCTTTGCACCCCACACGGTGTGCGAGCTCTGCTTGTCCTCACCGCCCTCCCTCCCTCCCTCCCTCTCTCTCTCTCTGTATCGGCCACTTGCGTGTTCTTCATCGAATCCCCTATTTATTGTTTTGTGTTGTGCCTATGTACATTGTGCACTTAGAGTGCTTCACGCTGAGAGTACGCGCATCTCAAGAGAGACAGACACGTCCATACATGCTCACGTGCGTCGGTGCAGCACTACCCTACTCTCTTTACCCTCTCCCTTCACGCATCATGCCACCCCGTGCGGCTCGCAACCCGAAAAGGGACTCGGTGAGTGTGGCCATCAAGAATCGCCTGTGCAAAGCTGCGGCGGCGGCGGTGGCCGCTTCCGGTCCGTCCTCGTCACGAGTGTCGCGGCGTCGGCATGACGTGGTGCCGCGGGACACCCCGGAATGGCAGCGGATGGCATTGAAAACTGCCGCCGAATCCTGGAAGTCCCGCGCCAGCGCTGTGAAGACCAAGTCGAATGGTCGGCTTAGAGGCGCCGCGAAGGGGAAGGTCGCGTCAGAAGAAGAGGAGGACGAGGCAGTGGCCACTGCCAAGTCATTGTCACCAAGGGGGGAGGGCGCAGGGCACTCCGCCTCACACGCCGAGCTCGAGGCGAGCAGCAGTATCGGCAACACGCATGCGAAGCCTCACCGTGTGAAGGCAGAGAAAGCCGCAGGGACACCAAAGTCGAAGCGAGGGCAGCGCGTCCCCGTCGCGGAGCTGGTGTGCCCACGCTGCAAACTGCGCATGGATCAATGGCCTTTCTGTGGCCTGTCAGGTGACATGCATGTACTGAAAGCACCACCATCTGCAGCTAAGGAAGGGGACGAGGCGCAACTGAACGAGGCAGCCGCAGCTGCCGAAGCACACGAGGCCATCAACGGACGATGACTACCATAAGGAAGTAAAGCAGCCGTAAATGTTGGCACCCTCTCAACGAGGGACTTGTGCTGCTAGCGTGTTCGTACGTATGCCTGTATGTGTTCCTGGACACGCATCGCCGCACACTACGACACGTATGGCAGCACCCCTACGGTGTAGCATGGCTGTTTCGTGGCAACCTGCTGTCTTTCCCCCACGGTCACCACCGTCCTCATTGCATAGAGAGATGACCACCCATCCCATTGGTCAACATTGCTCTCGCTCCTGCTACGCAACCCCTCCCGCGTTGGAGAGGAGGGACGCAGGCGTGTGTCCCTCATCCACACTTGGGATGTATCCATATAGCCACCACGACCGCTGTATCGATTGCCTTTCTTGTCAGGTGTCGCCCGCGCGCAGCACAACTCCCCACCCCACCCCCTCGATTACACGATAAGTCACTCGCTCGCTCTCGCTCTCGCTCAATACGCTGGCGGCTCTATGAGCGCTGCTCAAAAGGAAATGCAGCCACTGAGACGCCGTTTGATGCATAATGAAAGGAGCGATGAACGCTCAGGGGACCGCCCGCATCGCACCACGCGCTCGAAACGCGTAAAAGGGGGAAAGGACGAGATGGTTTCACAGCCGCTGTATGTCTCTCTGCACAACGACATGCGCCACTCCCCTTCCAACCCTCCTAGCGGGTGCTCGAATTGGATGAGGAAGGCGAAAGAAGGAGAGGCGAGGGAGAAGATGGGGAAGAAACGCCGTGGACTCTCGCGGCTCTCGATCCCCTCCCCCCTCTCCGCGCCCCCCATGGCCTGCCCATGAGCTGCATCTGCTCGAGTGACTCTGGGGCTCGTGGCCCTTCGCTGCCCATTTGGGGGGAGGGCGGTTGTCCCTCTCTCTGGTCCTCCGCCTGCTGTCCCTTTGTGTCTCATCACCTCTTCTCTCTTTTTCGGTTCGTGCGTTACATATGCGTGACTGTTGTCGTGGGTACCCTATTCCTCTCCCCGCTTCACCACCACCACCACCGCTGCACCGATGCGCTGCTCCTCCCACACACACACACACACTGTCTGCGTGCGCTTACGGAGCGCAGAGAGCGATATCAAACAGCCCTGCCCTGCACTATAGACACGCACGCGTATGTGTGTGTGTGTGTGTGTCTGTGCAACTCCTCCACAACTAAGCATCGCTTTATTTATTATTTTCTGTGGTAGTTGCTGTGTACTGCTTCGCATTGCTCTCGCCTCTGTGGCGGGTACTGCCTCTCTCGTTGTTCTCCACGTAGAGTCGATAGCCGCACACGGAAGCGGGGGAGACGTCGGTCGAACCTCACCAAATACATACACAAGCAGCGCTGTCGTTTGCATTTGTGACGACACGGAGGTTGCTGCTTCACATCATTCTCGGCGTACCCGCCCCGATCCTGTTTTATCGTTTTTATTTTTCTCTGTTTGCTGCCAGCTGGACACGCTCATGAAATGGGACGTCGACGTGGCGCCATGGTCGATAGTACTGTCGAAGCGACCGTGACCACTGTGGTGGGGAAGCTAATCGCCAACATGACCAATACGTCGGCCAACAGCTCCACTGAGGTGTCTGCTCCCCCCAGCTCGCTTGCTCCAGAGGCTGGGCGAACAGTCGATTCTGTCATTCTCTGGTTGGTCACCGTCTTCTACTTCTCCGTGAGTGCTGCTGCCCTAGGGTACTTCGTGGCTCGCTGGCGGCGTCGTGTGTACGGGGCCGATCGCGTGCTCCTACGTGGTGGATCTGGGGCGGACATGGGCGGCGCTGTGGCCCAAACAAACGGTGATAACGAGGGTCTTTTGGCCGTTGTCAGCGCTGTGATCGAGCGAGCAACAAGCATCACAGCGCTTGCCGGTGCGGCCTCGTGGCAGCAATGGGAGAATTCACGCCACCGAAGAGCTAGCCCGAATCCTGGCGGTCGTCACCGAGGAGGAGGAGCCGCAGGCGGGGGCGGACGCAGTCGAGGCTGGTTGGGAGGTCTCTCCACATTTCTACCAGGATCGCAAGCGCGCGCTGCAGCGGCGAAGAGGGATAAGCAAAAGAGCGACCACGGTCACATGGATAACGAGGTGTTGACCGCCGTGTGGATGGAGGGCCCTGCTGCAGTCGGAGGCACCATCGGTGGCAGCGCCGTCTCTCCCAGCAACATTGGGTCGACCATGACAGCACGCGATCAGCAACAGCAACGCGGAGAGAATTAGCGAGAGCTGGACGTACGTCTCTTCGTCCGAACTTCTCTCGTGACGCCTGGGCCCACACAGAGAGAGAGAGAGACGTGCACGCCTCCCTTACTTGGGGTGTGCGCATCCTGGAAGGAGGTGGCGCCGCGTACCTCGTCCGATTAGATGGAGTGCCTAAGGTGTGTGTGGGTGTGGGGGTGTGTCCATGAAGGTATGCACTCGTCGACTCTGAACTATATGCGTGCTTGCGCCCATCCTGCACGTACACACACACACACACACACACACTTTGGCACTCCTTATTCTGCTCTTCTCGCCTTGCTCTAATGGCACGGTTACTAAGGCAACTCTGCACTCGATGGGAGACGTAACTTCTTAGGCTTCCCCCCCCCTTTTTCCTCAGACTTCGTCGTCGCTCCTTGTGGGTGTACGGGCGCGCCTCTCTACTCCCTCATGGCCTTTCGTTTGCCTTTCTACACACAACGTGCACGAAAAACAGGGAAGAGGCGCGTGTGAGGACCGGCAAGAGGTCACGTGTTAGTGCGCAAGCGAGTCGTGGAACGGACGCTGTCAGCTGCCGCGGCGTCTGCACGCTGCCACTTGCAGCGAGAGCTCGCCCTCCCTTTCTCTGTTTCCCTTCCCCCCCCCGGTGTGCGAGCACTTGTCCTCGTCGTGGTCATTCTACCTTCTTGCCTGCCCTTCTTCCTTCTCTCTCCCTGTCGTCTCTTGGTGACTCTGCCGGCCTTGCACTGGACATCGGTTTCCCTCGCGGCTCTCGCTCAACGGCCGACATCATTTGTTCCCCCTCTCCGCGCAGTGTCGAGCACACGCACACACAGGACCAGCATGGCCAACGTCAAATCTCCCGGCACACCTTTCAATGCCCAACAGGACAATGAAAGCAAGCCAGCGAGTGCAATGCTAAGGCCGGCCCCTGCGATGGCCGCCTCCAAAGGAAGCATCCCCTTCGTCGTGGTTGACGGCAACGACCCGCTCGCCCTTCTGTACTCGACCCCCGCGAATCAGCCGCTCTCTCTCGCGAAGCGCACCCACGGATCGGAGTCACTCTTCCAATACTATGCCTTGCGTGGATACAAGGAGGTCTTGAGCGAGGAAGCAACGCCGGAAGCGGCAAAAGCGGTGCAGGCGTGCCTCGAGGGCGGCGACGAAATCGATGCGGGGGGCTGCGTGGCAGCGACCGCGGTGCAGCACCGCCTGAGTGACAAGAAGAGCGGGTCATCGCTTAATACTCACATCATAGACAGGTGTCTTGTTAGCACTGCCGCCGCCGCCGCCTCTCCTGACGGCTCCACAGTGGCCCTTTCGACGGGTAGCGCTATCAACAATGTCGTGCCCCACTACGTCCCCCTCCGACCGGCACAGACGCAGGACGTCACCTCCAGCTTCCGCATCCAGCGAACTGATGAGAGGCGCGCGGCAGCGGAGCAGGAACGCCGCCAACGGCTTCGACTGGTTCCTGAAGCAGCCGTCTATCATGGTCGCTACTACCCAGAGGACAGCCATATCGTAGCGGACGCGCTGCTGCCATTGACGGAGGGAAAATCCGACTTTTTGGAGAGCCTCAGAGCGGCTGCATACCACGGCGCGCGCAATCCTGCTGTCACATCAGTACCACCGTCAGTGATCCCCGCACCCCCCGGCAGCAGTCGCACCCTCAGCCCTGGCCTTGGCTGCAACTCCACCGTCAAGACGACTGACAGCCTCTCCCTACAGTCGATCGCGCCGCTGCTGCTCCGCACGCCGCAGGAGGTGACCACTACAATGCAGATGCAGCAAGAAAGTCGTCATGCACTGGCAGATCAGATTGAAAATGCCTTCGTAGGCGCCTACAACTTCCGAGATCCAGCAGCAGCGCAGCGGCAGCGTGACCGCGAGTCAATGGAAGCGCTGCGTGCCTCCACACAGGCGGCAGCAGCGCTTCTGGTCGAAACAGGAGCAGCGTCCGCAATGAAAAGACGTGCGACCGCAGGTGCCTCGAAGAAGGTCCGCGGCAAAAAGAAAAAGTCACCGGCAGGGCCGGTGGCGCCTCCAAAGCGTGAAGGCGGCGTACCCACGAACTTGGAAGTGTTCCGCACCTCGCTTCTGCTCGTATGCAACGAAGACGGAGCTGTCACGCTGGAACAGCTACGCGTCGTGCTGGCCAATGTCCCTTTCCATGTCGGCACGCTCACTGAAACCTCCGAATCCGCCTGCGCTGGCGTCGCTCAACAACTTTTTCACCTCCTTCATAAAGCCACGCGTGCTCCCAGGGCCTCAGATGCCACCGATTTGCTGCTTGCTGTCGCGTCCGCCACTCCTGCCGGCGGTGGCAGTGCTCTGTTGCGGTCGGGAAACGTGCCAGGTGATAGCTTCGTATACACTACCTCCCACAGCGTAGGGAACAGCTTGTCTCGGGCTAGCGTCACCCCTACTGCTGCACGACGTGGCCCGGGGGCGAATCGGCTGCCATCGGCAGTGGGGAAAACGTGGCAACCATCGACGTTTTCCATGCTGCAGGGGAGCAACACCAGTGTGACGACGGCCGTCACGGGTGCGGCTGACATAGGTGGCGGTACTTCCAGTGAAGCCCACACCCCGAGAACGCCGTCGCTGACGACAGGGGCTGCGTCCTTGTCGAATGAAGGGGTGGCTGCTGGTAGCGGCGGGAGACAGCAACCACATCACAGTGTTCCTGCTGACTTGCATGATGAGTGCGCATGTGTCCTTGTTGTCGAGGTGCTGGACGCGCTGGATGCGCTTCTGAACAGCGTTGAGACGAAGCGTATTGTGCGCTGGGAGTGCTTCAACGTGTTGGCCGTGGAAGGGAATGGCTACATACACAAGTCCCAGCTGGCGAAGCTGCGCCGGTGTGCTTACCGAGACGGTTCGGCCGCAGAAGAGCAGGCGGCTGTGACCGCGGCCATGGTGAAGGCTCTCAGCGACGCCTTCACGGTTGTTGCCACGGAAGAAGAAGCTGCGTACCTCAAAGCGAACAAGAAGCGGAAGAAGAAGAAGGGCGCCGCCATTGCCGTGGCGGCGCACCAGAGCTCGCCGATACCGTTAAGCGTCATGCGCAAGTCGCACATGGACTACACAATCTTCTGCCGGCTCTTCGACGAGATTCCGCTCATGGCGGCCGCCTTCGCACACGTGTGGCTTCCTCTTCTTCTACAAGGGCACCGGCACACCGCAGCAGCCGGCAGCACGATGGCGAGGCTTTCAGATGTCTCTAAGGGCTCCATCGCCTCACCCCTACCGGACTCCGCGGCAAGAGCGACGTCGCTGATGGCCTCCTCCCGTAAGACATCGGTAAGCGCGGTAGACGAAGAGGAGGCGACCTCCGATCGCTTCCCGTCGTCGGTGCGGCCGCGTTGGAGGGCGGCCTCTGCCACGGAAGACGATCCCAATGCCTCTCCTCTTGAGCTTCTGGGAAGCACAGTGGATACTCGGCAGGCGGCGGTGAAGCAGCTAGTGATGGGACGGCAGGAGCAGCTGCACCAGGCCTGCGACGCTGCTGAGAAAGAGAAGCTCACTGCTGTGCAGAGCAACGAAGCTGAGCGTGGTAGTGTCTTTGCAAATTCGTAGAGCCGCAAGCTACGCCCCTGCTCCTCCCTCCCTCCCTCCCTCCCCCTCACACACGCGCGAAGCTTCGTAGGCGATGGCTCTGTGCAGCGGAAGGAGAAGGAGAAGGATACGGATACTGGGCAGTGTCACATTTTTCACATGTAGTGGTAGCTCGTCCGACTCCACGCATCGACCTCTTTTACTCCCGACTCCTCTCATTGCGATCTCTTCTGTGCTTTCGCCCGCTCTTCATGTAAAATTTTCATCAGTGCGTGTGTTTTTGTTCGTGATGGGAGCGGGTAGCAGGCCGCGTGGAAGGAGCGCTTCCCTTTGCCCCCCCCCCCTTTCGCCACACGCGTCACCTTTATGTATAGCCGTAGAAGGTAAAGGCTTTCAGTGAGACTACTTGCCTAGAAAGTGGCGGACCTGTTGAAGCATGTACAATGAAGGCCTCTGCCCCTCTTCCCCTCCCACCCTCCCCCCCCCACCACCAGTACACATACACGCACCTACCCCTGTTGTGTGTGTGTGTGTGTGTGTGTGTGTGTGTCATCACGGTTACCTTCCCATTTTTGACGCCCTTCGCCTTCACCCTCCCGGACGCCTTGCACACCGATCCGCATCACCGTCGCCCTCTCTGAGTGCACGTATTTGTTGTGCCTCTCGGTGATCCCGTCACGATGGCGTGTTGGTGTACGGTGCCGTTTTGTTCCCGGATGGAGGGGTGGAGAAGGAGACCTATCCGTTCGCTGCGATGGTCATGACGACAGCCCGCTCCCCCGCCTACCCCGCTCCTCTCTCTCTCTCAATAACTTTTCCTCATCGGCCTCACCGTGCAGCGTGCACTATTTAAGCACAGTGATGGAAGAGAAGCGGGGCATCAGGGTGGGATCCGGTGAGTAATGCAAGTGTCGGTTGTGTTGCAAGCGGGCTAGCAACCTTAAGGACTGTCACACGGCAATGAAGATGGCGCTAATGGGACCACCCGTTTCCGAGTGAAAAGCGTAGCCCGAGAGCGCGAGAGGGCGTGGGCTTCTCCACTCGAAAGCATGCTGCGTAAGGAATGGGTGAAGGAGACCGGGGGGGCGATATATGCTGGCACTTGTACGCGTATAGGTCATCCTTGCTGCGGCGATGTGCACACGACATGAGGCAGAAGTTGCTTTTCCCCCACCACCTCCATCACATCCCCCCCTCCTTTGTGCAGATGTAGACGCTTTCATCACTGCGTATCTCTTGTCCGTCTCTCCTCCTTGTACACGGAACGTACACGTGCGCACACGCGTCTCCTACACATGCACAGCGTAGCAGTACAGCAGTAGCATCCCTGTATGTGCAACCACGAGCGAATGCCCTACTACGAAAACCATCTGTACGGCCCTGAAGAGAAGCCGTCGTCACCATGGCCCTTGCGACTGCCAGTGGGGACGGTGTCACCCATGCGTGGCGCTCGTGCCGAGCGGTACTCTGTGCCGTTGTATAACGACAGCGACGCGGCGGAGCAGCCCATGCGTCTCAATCGTCATATCCCCTCCCCAACTCTGTCACCGATCCCAGCAATCCCCAGGCACTACTCGTCTCGTGAGCAGGGGGGCAACAGCTCCATCCTCCAGACATGCGCCGACGACGCGCCGCAGCGACGGGAGAGAGACCAGAGAGGTCCATCGCGATGTCCTCCGGTGGAGCCCGTAGCGGGCCATAATTCGGCCTCGAAACACCGTACAACAGAGGACTTCCTCAGCATTCCGAGAGCTGCATCCTCGCCACATACGCCGCAGTTGCACGCCCGCTCTGCGCGAAGTCACGTGTTTGCTGAGGTGGATGCGGTCACTGACGAGCAGCAGGGCGCTGAAGGGTGCACAAGCGAGGAAGGTCTTGTCGCCTCCAGACCTCGCCCTGTAGCGGGGAACGGAAGGGAGCGTCCATCCTTTGGGGGCATGGCATACCGCAGTGCTGCAAACGGCGATGACGTCAGTGCAGAGGCAGCACTTTACACACAACAGGTTGCAAGCGACGATATTAGATCCGCACACGACTCACATGACATGAGAGGTGCGCATAGACGTGAGGTTGACGATAGCGGAGGTTTCCGCGAACTCTTGACCGATCCTGAGAACTGGCAGTCGCCGAAGTCGTTGCCGGTTAGCTGCATACGATGCCAGTACTGTCTCCCCAAGGAACTGATCGAATACCTGCAAGAGACGTCGATGTACCGGTCGGTACCACGCCCCCATTGCCCGGAATGCGGCGCTCAGCTCGCGCTCGCTGCCCAGCACACCAGCAGCAACGGTGAAGACATCGTCTACAGCAGTCTGCAGGTGCCGCCGAGTCTCAGTCCTTCTCAACAACTAGAACTCCACCCAAAACACTTGCACGTTCCTGAGAAAAATCCCCGCGAAAAACGAAGCAGCTCGTTGGAGTCCAGCAGTAGCAATATAAGCCTGCTGAATGCAGGCAGCAGCTCCACCGATGATCCAAAGCACGAATCGAAACCGCTCCCGGGAACACCGCCGAAGCTCTCCCTTCCCAAGGCCCCGACGAAGAAGCCCGTCTCACCCTTACCACCTTGTCATCCCAAGACGCCAGCGCCCCCTCCTCGAAGCAGACCGCACAGCGACACCAAAGTGACGCCCCTGGAGAAGTCTGACATACTTCTGTCCAAGTGGCCATACCTCACCCTTGATTCCTTGCCACGCAGGCTCGACTATGCCACGCCAACGGCGCCGGGCAGTAGACCGCTTCGAGGTCCGGAAGGCACTAGCACCCTCAGCCCAGGCGGCACGGCCGCTCCGTGGGTGGTGGGGGGGTGCAGGGCGTGCTGCCAACAGGCCAGTGCCGGTCTTGCGGGATTTTTTTGCTGCGCGATGCCCTACGTCCTCTTCCGCGAACGGCAGCAGCTACTCCTGCATCAACTGCGCAGTCGCTACATCTGCTGCGCCGGCGCCTTCCCTTGCTGCGTTCCACCGGCATCGCTGCGTCCTGAGCTGTACTACACGATAAGGCCCGGCCATCTCCACAGCTCGTCTGTGGACGCTGCGGCACGTCGATATTGGGATGGAGTCGCCGACGCCAGCACGGCAGTGCCGCCGCAGCGGCACAGAGATAGCCTATACACATCGAACAACTATGAGGGCAAAGGGCGGGTGGCCTCATCTCGCGTCGCCGGAGGTGGGCAGGCGCCACTTTCGGCCTTGCGTTCTTTGAACGGTGTTGCCTCCCCCGCCTCGTTTGTGCACTCTCAGACGGGCCTTCCCCTGGACGGCTGCTACTCCAATATGCCTCTCCACCGAATCAGCAAGCCGTCCGACTGCTCTGTCACCTCGTCGGTGCACCCTTCCCTGGGCACAGGTTGCTGTGATTGCATCAGCTGTGTTGACAACAGCTGCACCTGGGACAACAGGCGTGGCTGCTGCCTGTATTGTATGCACCCCACCGCTTGCTGCTTGGCCTGCCCCCTGTGCTGTCTGTGCTGCGAGATGACGTGCTGCATGCCATGCGCTCTGTGGGCGAACCGGCTTCTGATTCGACAGCATTATCACCTCATCCCCGACACTGCCGTCGACAGAGGAGCTGTGTGCTGCTACACGTCGTGTATGCAGTGCTGCACAGGCTTGTGCACACAGACGTACACCCCGACGGTGGCCAGCGCCGCCATAGACAAGCGGATCAGCGGTCCTTCCACACCTGCAGCAAGCACTGCTGGGGCTTTCGAATCGCCAACATCCCCTTCGTACTGGTTTCAGTTTTGCACCACTGTCGCCGCGTCTCTGGCGGCTGTGTGCTGCTTGTTCCCGTGTGCAGCCTGTGGGCTAGCGCAGCAACGAGATCAGATCCAGCGACTGGGATTCCCGCTTGTCGTTGAAGTTCCTCCAGAGATCGACATGATATAGGCGGGTCTCTTCTCCACCCCCCCCCCTTCCCGTACCTTCGCGCACGTGAACATTCCTGGCGTCTCCATCTCTTCCACGGTGAGGCGATTCTTGTCTCCCCTCCCTTCCCTTTCCTTCCCTCCACTTCACCCTTTCTTCTGCCTCACCGCCCGACACGCACATGCACGCACATACATGCGTGCCACCCGTGTGCCCCGCCGTGCCTCTTCCCTGTCCTTCCCACGTTGCTTCCCCTGTCCTTGTCTCTCCCATCCACTGTCGATCTCCGCATCTGCGAGTGATAAGCGGTTCAACGCGTATACCAAGTGAAACTGCACTTGTAAAACGAGGAGGAAAACGCAGCGAAGGAAACTCCTTTGAAGACCATCAGCGTGTTGGACCTGGTGCACCACCGCCACCTCCACTGAGAAATTTGGAAGCTGCGTCGGTCACAACCCCGCCCTTGGCGAAAGCGCTGGTGGGCTCTCTAGCGGCAAGCGCGATGTCGTCTCAACGTTGTGTGTGACCTTCTCTGCACCCTGTGTCTGACACGTCCACCGTCTGTCTCCTGCCGTAAATGCTCTCTCTCTCTCTCACACACACACACACTTGGTTTGCTCTTCCTCTTCGGATTCTTATCTGTAGAAGACAGTGCACGCGCAACACACTGTGTGCCTGGCACACGATAGACAGCGACGCGCCCACCCCCGCACGCACACATACCCACATGTCAAGCGCTCCCTTCGATTCTTCCTTGCCTTGGACGCACGCACCCCGGCGCAGACACCTTTTCTATGCAGTCTGATAGAAGTAGACCACGGTAGATTCACTGGCCATCACCAGCGCAGTGCCCCCTCCTTCCTCAGGCCTCATCCATGTCAGGTGCTTCGACACCACGACTCCTGTCGGAGGTGGTGTCGATGTCACGATCCCACTCGCCACCACCACCAAGTGTGCCAAACACGACGCGGCGCTCACGCTCGCAAGGGGGCAGCACAAGTTCAGAGAATCTGCGAGCCGTGCACAGCTCCGGCGATGTGAGTGGGGCAACGAGTGGCTTACAGTGCTCCACAGCCCAGCCGAGCGGATCACTATCCGCTGAAGCCCATGAGCCGTACCGCTCACACTCACTAGGCACCACACTTTCGCCTACCTCCCCTCAGTGCACGAGTCGGCCTCTCAGCGGCGGTGGCCGCCACAGTGCAACTGCCGTCGCTGCCACTCGATCCGCATCTGTGCTGATCCGCTCGACACCGCGTCGACGTATGCGCAGCAGCTGCACATCTAGTCCCACGCTCGCGATTGCAGAGGCCGAAGCGGTACGCGCCGCCCGCGAGTTCTCTATAGACATGTACCGGGAGCTGCATCAACGTAAGTTTAAGTCCCTTCATGAGGAGCTGGACTTCTTGCGAAAGGACTTTGTAGCCTCGCGGAAAACACTTGCGTTGCTCCATGGGGACAAAGTCCGCCTCGAGCGGGAGCTCATGGCGCGCGTTCTCGAGATGAACGAACTGCAAGGGAAGCTGGAAGATGCGCAGAGGGAAGCCGTGCAGCAAACGCCAAGCCAGTGCTGGCGAGTCGGCAGCAGCGGGAGTCGTGGTCGGATGTGCAGCGGCTGCTGCTGTGGGGAGCAGGACCTCGATGGCTTTGGGCAATGTGCGGTGTGCAAAGCGTCAGGCACAAGAGCCAACGCGGGCGACATGGTGCAGGTCAGTAGGGACACCGCAGCCGATTGTGGTGACGAAGGAGAGCGGCAGCGGCGGTGCGGAAGCGCGAAGAAATCATCAGAAGTGAAGGCACCTTCGCATGTGTCCACGCGGCACACCGGCCTCTCTCTTTACGCGGCAAGTGGACAACGGAGAAGCGGCGCAGCCGCCGGCGGCGGCACGTCAGCACGAGGCCCTGACAACATCGATCCTCGGGAACTGATTCGCGATCTTCGCGCCAACCTGTCGCGCCGCGACACCGCTCTGAACGAGGCACAAATGGAGTTAGGCTCTCTGCAGCAGATCCGCCGAACGCTAGAGACAGAGCGCCGTCGACTGCAGGACAACCTTTCGGAAGTGAAAACGCAGCGAGATGCGCTGCAGACAAAACTGACATCGCAGGAGGAACTGCACACCGCCAAGGTCGCGCAAGTGAGCGAACTCGAAGCGCATGTGCAGCAGCTGAAGAAAGAAAACGATGAGCTACAGCGTCAACTGACGACAGTGCAGTTGCTCTACGAACACACTGGTCCTGTGGGTAATGGCGGATCTTCTGCATCCGCCACTGGAGTAGGTATCGGCCGAGGCTACGCGCAAGAGGAAGCGCTGCGAGAGCAATTGCAGCTGTACCGGTCGAAGTGGCAGGCAGCAGAGGACCAGATGGAGCACCTGCATGAGAGAATTTCCCAGCTCCAGCGCCAGCTCGTCGCCGGCGGCGCAGATGACATGGCTACGGCGGGACCTCTGAAGCCGTTGCCCAGAGAGCCATCTGGAGACATCCAGGCTGTTGTTCAGGAAGCCAAGTACACTGCTGATATGGTGGCGCTTCGGCGTCAGCACCAGGAGCAGTTGCAGCAGCATATCGAGGAGGAGCAACGATTGCAGCGGCGACTTGAGCGAGCGCAGGAGAACGCTGCCTTCCATGAAGACCAACTGCGTCAACAGCGACAGGACGATGCGCGCCAGCACCACAGTGAGGTGCAGGCGTTACAGGCACAGCTCCGCACAGCGCAAGGGGAACTTGTGAAAGCCCAAGAAGACCGTGAGCATCTCGCGCGGCAGCTGCGTCGCTCCACTGAGCAGCAAACCACTGTTGAAGTGCTGCGCAGCCAAGTCGATCAACTGAAGCAGCGACTCGGTGAAGTGGGGGCAGAGCTGGCGCAGGTGCACGGGAGAGAGAAGGAGATGTCCCTGCAGGTCCAGCGTGAGCGTCTGCAGCGCGTCAAGTCCCAGCACGACCTGGAGGTAGCGCAGGAGATGCTGGAGCGTGAGAAGACGGAGGCCCAGTATCTGCGCGAAGAACTGATAATAGCCCGCGAACAGCTCGGCATGCACGAAGCCACGGACGCGTCAGTGACAGGCACGGCGCCAGCACGTCCGTGCCTCTCCTCCACATGTGCACCCAGCGCTACCGACACAGAGGCGAAGCCGTGCCGGTGTGGCGCACGCACTGCCAGAGGCACAGTTGGCGCAGAGGGTGATGCGGAGACGCTCTCCTCGGAGCTAAAAGGCTACGTTGGCCTCATGCGCGTGAACACAGCGTTGCAGCGGCGCATCAATGAGCTGGAAGCGCAAGTTCTGGCCCCCCATGGACGCGAGAAGGCGAAAGGTGGAAACACAAACAGCACCGAAGGGGAGATGCAGCAGGCAAAGCTGACGAATCTGCCCAGTGAGAGATGTGGATGGTCGAAGGCGTCACCCGACAACGCCTCCCCGCCCTCGGCACTGGAGCAGCAGCAGGCGGCGCACCTTGAGGCTGAGCTTGCCTCTGCATTACAGAGTCAGCGTGCCCTCATGGAAAGCTTCGCAGAGGCCGAAAAAGAGCGGCGTCAGCTGATCAAGGACAACCAGACGCTCGCCGACGGCGTCGAGCTGCTCGAGAAGCAGCTGTGCAAGTATCAAGCAAAGTGTGCGCTCAAGGCGATCACGGTGGACATCAAGGCCACCCATGCTGAGGGGGGGCCGCAGAGGCGCTGCCATCGCTGCAGCTCCACACACGAGTGCGAAAGTCGCGTGCGCAGTCGACTGAATAAGGCCCGCGCTCAGGATCACCATGTAGAGGTGCAGCAAAGCGCCGGCGGGCAGCTGCAGTTGTCGCACGCAAAAGAGAGCGAGTCAGCAACGCAGAGCCTGTGCCCTGTGAGCGGAAGCTGTCGAGACAGCCCCGGCCCCCCCGCTGCGACTACATGTACAACCTGTTCAGCATCGGCTGCGCCCTTCACCGCCGCGCATGGTATCGCGATGACCGGAGCGGCAGATCGAACTCGCATTGTGTGTTTCCACTCGGCACCGTCTCCCCCCTCCCTCTCAGCTTTGCAGTCATCACCTCCTGAAACTCAGGGCGATGACACGAGGCCCCCAGCTTTGACGGGGAGAAGCCACAGCAGCGCGGAACAACCTGAAGAAAAAATCTCTCCGGAAACGCCTCTCCCCTGCCGATGCGTGCACGGAAGCATCTTACCGCCTGTTTACTACCCTCCTCTCGTAGCACGTCTCCTTGACTAGCTCGTCTCTAGTACACGCTGCCAATGCCGCGACTGCGCTGTGCCCATCCCCGCGCCTCATCTGACACACTCGCTGTCGTCACTGGGCCTGCGGAGATCAAGTGTGTGGTTGCACGTGTGGTGTTTCTCTTTTCCCTTGCGTAGCTCTCTCTACGGACATGTATGTCGCATAGCCGCGTCGAATCCGCGTCTGGGTACACGAAGGGGGGCACGAGTTGTATCCAATGAACTCAAACGTCAGGTACCTGTAGAGAGACCAGGTACTGATCGACTGTACCGCCTCATCGCTGTTGAGTGTCAGCAAAAGCGCATCATACAAAATAAGAGGTTGAGTCGCCCGGCTTCTCCCTTCTCTTCGTGTTGCACCTCAACCATCCAGCGCCGATGATGCGAAGCTGTATGCCGGGTGGAACGCGGCTCCTCCTCGTGTCTCTATCGTGTACGTCTGCGCCTATGTTCACAGTCTCCGTCACTGTCTCTGTCACCATCACCGCGTGCCTCTTCTCTTCTACTTTTTATTTTTCTTCGCTCCTGGCACTGATCTCCTTCCCCCGACGTCATACCCATCGTATACGCCTTCGCGGAGTCATGCCGTCAAACCTATTTGTACGCCGCCCACCACCACCATCACGCTACCCACCTTCCGCCCTCCCTCTCCTCACTTAAAGGGGAGTGGGAACTGATGAAGGCAACAGTCACTCGACGGCTGTGCAATTGTGGCCTGCGCCCGCCACGCGTCTCCTCAGCTCTCCCGGCTCACACGTCGCACTGGAATGGCCTGTCACACACGATGACGGGTGCCGCTTCCAATACGGCACCTGCAGCAGGCGTTCGCACGACTGCGCCTCTCACCTCCTCCCACGTCTTCGCGTCGTACCCTTCTCACCTCGTTTGCTTTCGCCGCTTCTTCTGGAACCCCTTCGCGTCGGGCGCGGCCAGCAACGCCTCCGAAACGCACGACTCCGTTCTACGGCAAAATGCTGAGCAGCACACCGCAGTTGTGGAGAAGGCGCGCCGTGACGCAGACCTTGAAAACGAACAGCTTCTTGGGGCGTGTCTGGACCTACTCGACATGTGCAGGGGTAATGCGGCCGGCTCAGCACCGTCCAACACATTGGATGAACTCGCACGTAATTGCATCTGGGAGCTTGTGGACGTCCTCCTGCATGACCACCACCGCTCCCCGGCGGAGCAGTTCGACCTCGTCTATACCGCGCTCTGCCTGCCGGCCGCGCAGGATCACCGGCAGGTGCAGCGGTGCCTTCTGGTAGTCCTTCGCTCTGTGGTCCCGGAGACGCTCTACCGCGTGTTCGAGAGCGTGGACTTGTTTGTGCTGCGGGATGATGCGCAGTCGGTGCACCAGCGTGGCGTGCTGATGAGGTTCGCACATGCTCAGCTTGGCGATATTCATGTGCCGGCCAGTTTGGTGGAGGAAGAAGTGATTTCTGTGTACGTGGACGACATGAAGGCAGCGTTTCCGGTCCTCACCACCTGTCCTGCGTGGCAAGTGGTGGAGCAGAATGCCACGATGACCGCCTTGAAATCGAAACTCTTCGCACTACTCGGCCGCCTGTGTGCGGAGTTCGATAAGGAGAAGACAGGTAAGGTGAAACTGGCCGATCTGCGCTCCACGGCGGACCGCGTCCTGGGGACGCACCAGGCATCGAGCCTGCTCGAAGGAGCGCAGGCAGACAAGGACGGCAAGATTGCCTACGCACAGCTAGTGGCCTTGCTCTCACGACCACCCCAGAAGAAGCAGGCACCTGCAAGTGGATAAGTAAAGGTTTGAAGGGATACTGCGAGCAGTGTGTGGTGGAGAAGAGCTAGTCATGGCAGATCGGTGTCGTAAATTTAAAAAAAAAAAGATACGTGAAGCGTTCGTGAAACGCAGAGCGGTGCTGAGCTGTTACAGAAATGGTAAACAGGGAGAGAGCGCGTCAGTAGGAGGAGGGGAAGGGAGGGGATGGCGCTACCGTCTCACATCCTCTCCAGCGCTCTCTCTCTCCCTCTCTCTCTGTGTCGATGTGTTGGCACCCCTGCCAAGTCACCGCATCGGAGGCCAAAGATGGATCTGTGTGCAGGAAAGGGAAGGTGGATGAGTAACTGAGCGTCGGAGACGTACCAATGTCTACGGGTCGTCCTGTGGCGCCCACACCCACCATCATGCCACAGCCTCTCCCCTCGCGCTCCTGATCCAAAACCACGCACGACTTGGGAAGCAGAACAGAGGGGAGAGACGCACACTGAAGAGAGCGCAGGTTCTAGGATCGCCAGCGGGCTCCGCTATAGGGCTTCAGATGAACGCCGTCTTTCCACCCCTCTCCCTTCTCTCTCTCTCTCTGAGTCCTCAGTCTCCCCGCCGCTTCCCTCTCCTAGTGCGTCTGTGCCTCCCAGTCACTGCCAACACCACTACCATCACCACCACCGGCAGTGCGCGGGCTCCCCACCCCACCCCCTTCCCCTTCCAGCGGCCAACCCTCACAGACATCGACGTGCACAGCCACAGAAGCTCCTCGCAAAGGCTCCTTCTACTTCCACGATCAACTACCTCTGGAAGGAGGGAGGGCCAGAGAAAAGGTATGCGCCGCAGCGCGGTACTTCAGAAGGCGCTTCCGCCTCTCCTCCTCTCAACAAGCGGGAGAGCTGACGAGGATGCGCAGTCACCTACGCAGCCCTTTGCGGCATATTCGCACACAGGCACCACCAATGGCCGTCTAGCTCGTCACTTTGACGAGGTGCACAGGGACATTCGACCCACCTCCCAACCCTCGTCCACTGTGATACGCACTATGGCGCTACTATGCAGCAGCATCGCTACCTTCAGCCGCCCTTCAGGAACGCTGATGTGTGCCATGCGGTGGTGCACGGCGCCCTCGGCTGAGGAATTCGTCTGTGCTGATGCCAAGACGGACATCCCCACCGCCGCTGACTCCGATGGGGCGCGTGCTAAGCAGCCGGCACGAGCAACGAAGGATTCCAAGAGGTCCACGGGCACATCGAGTCAAGCAACCATAACGAAACAATCTTTCCTATCTCCACTCACCTCCAGCAGTAACTCGTCTGACCCGCCGCGGCGAGCCACTGGGCAGATCGACAGTGTAAAGGCTACTCCCCATCCTGCTGCGCACAACACCAAGGTGGAAGGTGGAGAGGATGGTACTGATGCGGACGCCGGCATAGTGAATTCAGATGTGCCCAATGGCGAAAGTCCTCTCATGAAGGACGAGGCCGGAAACGCCGCTGCAGCGTCAGGCGCGGATAATGATGATGATGATGACGTTGGCATCAGCTTCTCTGAGGCAGCCTCAGTCGCGGACCTCTTTGGGATTGATGAGATCAGGCTGGCTGCGGCGGGGAAAGATCCGGCAAGAGGTACCACGGGCACGCACCAGAACGCTGGCGATCACCCTGACGTGTCGGGTGCCACGGAGCGCAGTGGTGCTATATCCGCCTTCGCACTGCCAGGCGCTGAAAGCAGAACCGGCAGTGGCAGCACGGTCACTGGAATCGAGGAGACGCTCTTGAGCGATCCATTTCATGTGCCAAGCGTAGACGACGACGCGTTCGCACGGGACGGGGACCTGCCAGCCTCAGCGGCGGCGAGCTACAGCACCGTCTCCAGCTCTCACAACCTCAACGAGAGCGTGCTGTCTGCCGTTGACATGCTGTGTGACGATTTGTTCCACTGCAAAACAGCTGTCCTGCGCTCCTTCGCCCGCACGCGCTCGATTTCTGCCCATAAAAAAGTAGAGGTAGTGCTGCGCCTCCTTGAGAAAGCGCACCACGACGCCCATGGCGAGAGCACCGACCTCAGCGTCACGCGTCGCCTTCTGGGCGATGTCTTCGATGAAAACGTGCGCACAAGCGGGCTGCGCATGGCGTGGACGAACAAATCTCTGGAGGCGGCGCACATTGAAGAGGCGTGCGAGTCCCACCTTAGTTTTGACTTGCTGGCAAACTCGACAAAGGCGCTCATGGTGCGCCGGCACGCAGGCGAAATCTCGCGTGTGCTCCGAAAGCTCACCCGGGTGTTTCAACAAGAGCAAGAGCACATCTCCCTCGCCGCAGTTGGCGGGGTGTTCCGCAATTACCGCGCTGCCGCCGACGAGCTTGTGCGTGAGCTTCCGGTGTGCGAGCTGCTCAGCCCCTTTGCGGGCTACCTGGTCAGCTATGTACGCTACGGTGCCGCAAAGGAGACGCTAACGCGCGCTGATGTGAATGATCGACTTGTTCAGCTGGGCTTGGTTCAGCCCACTGTCCAAGAAGCGGACGACAGCGCCTTGTTGCACCGCCTCATGGGCCTCCTCGACCCCGCTGTGCAACAGATCGAGCGGCGGGCGGAGTGCTTTCGCCACGCGGAGCAGCCACGAGTGGTTGGGATGGAGAACAGCGACGTTATCGCAAGCACCATCCGTGCTTTCAGTGAAGTGTCTCACACCAGGTGGAATACGCAGGCAGCACCGGACTGGGTGCACGACCTCGCGCGACTCTTCTGCAACTGGGAAGCAATCCTGCGCACCGACCTTCCGCGGTTTGAGGAGGTGCCGCGGCACTTCTTCGACTGCATACTCTCTGGTGTGGTTTGCCTCTACATTGCCCAGCGCGTGTATGGCAATTCGGTGGGAACGACTGTCGTGCCGATACACCAGCGCCTGGCCGTAAAGAAGTCGCTGCGGCTGCACTTCAACAACGACGATAACACGGAAAGCGCGTTGCGCGACATCATGTCCTACGTCCAGGCTGGTGTGACAGAGGTGCGCGGTGGCGTTCGAGGTGAATTTTTTGCCGGTGTCCTCTCGCAAATGCAAGGTGCCTTCCAGGACGCGCAGGAGGAGCGGTCCGCCCTGCATGATGAGCGCGTCGCCGTCATCTTGAATGCCGTCTGTGATATGGGGACAAACTGCACTCGCTCTGCCGGTCTCTTCAACCTCCTCGTGAAGATCACCGAAGACCTCGCCTTCCACTTCCGGTTCCATCGAATTTACAGAAAACTGAGCGCGCCCGATCGTGTCACTATTCGCACGAACGGGAGCATTCGCATGTCGCAGACGCTCGAATACTTTGAGAAAGAGCTACACGTGACGCCCATCTCCACGAAGGCAGTTGGCTTCCTGGTGGTGCAACTGCTCTATCTGTCGTTTCGTGGCGATGGAAGCAAGCGGCCGGTGCTCGAGCGCTTTGGAAGCGTCACCGGAGCAACGGAGCTGGACATGGTTGGGCTCACTGAGATGGCGGCTACCTCAGTGCGCGACCTACACGTCGCCTTCCCCCCGCAGCTCTCTTACAACTCGTGGCTCAACGAATCTGACACTCGTGAAAAGTCGGTGTATGGTGTGTTGCCGTCCGTGGCAGTGAAAGGGTCGGCGAATCAGGCGATGATTGTGTCGCAGGCACCGATGTTGAAGGCGCTTGACGCCATCTCGCGCGTGCCATGGCGCATAAACAAGTACATGCTACACGTGCAGGAGGCAATTGTGCGCGAAGGATTTGGGTTCGGCAAAATCCGGCCCGGCTTCTACCCTCTGCACTACTACGACATGAGCGACGGCGAAATCAGGTACCCGTCAGATCGCCGCCGCTCGGCGTTTCTGAACGGCAATGACAACGACGACGACGACCTCGCTGCTGGCGACATCTTCAATCTGCTGCAGCGGCGGCAGTGCATGCTGCAGCAGAAGCAAGACTGGAAGGAGCTAAGTGAGCTGCGCAGCAGCCGTATTCACTACCTTCTTGGTCTGCGTCAGGCCCGCTCCATCGTGCAGTTTTCGCACATCTATTTCCCCAATAGCATGGACTTTCGCGGTCGCATGTACCCGCTTCCTGGGCGGCTGAACCACACCGGGTCTGACCCGTTCCGCGGCCTGCTCGAGTACGCGGAGCCGAAGCCGCTGGGCGCGGTAGGGCTGTACTGGCTGAAGGTGCATCTAGCAAACAAAATGGGCATGAGTAAACTCTCCTTTGACGAGCGGGTGCACTACGTCGACGAACACATGGAAGACGTCGTGCAGAGCGCCGAGAGCCCCCTGGTCGGTGATCGATGGTGGCAAGAGGCGAGCGAGCCGATTCAGTGCCTCATGGCCTGCAAGGAGGTGGCGGACGCGATGAAGTGCTCGCAGGGTCCAGAGAAATTTCTCTCACGGCTGCCCGTCGCCGTGGATGGCAGCTACAATGGTCTGCAGCACTACTCCGCCATTGGTCGCGACGCGTTTGGCGCGAAGCTGGTGAACTTGGTGCCGAGCGAGCGCCCCGCAGACGCCTACACGGGCATCCTGAAGGAGATGCTCAAGTCCATACGCATTGACGCCGAACGCGATCACCAGGTGGCGCAGCGGTGCCTCGGTACTGGCAGAGGCCAGGACAAGGATCACATCAAGCGCAAGACCATCAAGCGCCCTATTATGACGCAGGTGTACGGTGTGACGAGCTTTGGCATGTCAGAGCAGATCTTTGATGAACTAGTGAAGCAGAACAAGAGCCACGGGCTGTGGACGCACACAGATATGAAGGAGATGGCGGCGTACCTGCGTGACAAGGTGCTTGAGTCGCTCGGCGTTACGTTCCGCGAAACCCAAAACTGTCGCAAATGGATTAGTGAGGTAACCACGCTTCTCTGGAAGGTGCAGCCGACCGAGCTGCGCAATGCACTGTGCTGGACCACTCCGCTCGGCCTTGTGGTTCGGCAGCCCTACAAGGTTCGCAACGAGTGCTCCCTGTTTACGCCTCACGGCTATAGCCGAGTGCCTGGGGACTCCGTCGCCCCTGCGAGTCGCAAGCAGCTTACGGCCATTGCGCCAAACCTGATCCACTCACTTGATGCGACGCACCTCGCCATGACTGCGCTGGAGATGCAGCACCAGGGGCTGTCCATGATGGCGGTGCATGACTCTTACTGGACGTACGCGTGCGACATGCCGAAGTTGTCGCAGGTACTGCGAGAGCAGTTTGTGAACTTGTACTCCAAGTACGACCCTCTGTGGGAGCTAAAGGAGCAATGGGAGGAAACTTACTTGATGGATCTTCGGCGGCACGGCGTGAAGCTTCCAGACCCGCCCAAGCGGGGTGATCTGGACCTGAATGTGGTCCTCAACTCCCCATACTTTTTCTCGTAGGCGTCACCAGTGCATGAGTACTCCATCTCCCCTGCCTCTCGTGTGCACGGGTGTGCTCGTGTGCAAGTACACGGGTTTTCTGGTGTGCCGTGACCCTGTTGTATTTGTGTGTGTGTGTGTGTGTGTGTGTGTGTGTGCGGTCACCTTCCTTCTCCACCAGCCACTTTAGCCTTTCACCTCCCCGATGCGCACTGCAGAGCCTCAGTCAGCTTAGAATATACAGAGCGAAAGGAAGAATGCACGGGTTCTGGTAGGCAATGAAGCAAGTGAGGGTGATGTGCGGGGCGGTATGAGGAGAGTTCAGCATCTAGGTGGCAACATCGGTTATCTCCAATGGAGGAAGCACAGACGAGCGCAGCTACTGGGCAGCGTGCCCATTCAACCCAACCCCTTGTTTCTTTCTTTACTCATGTCCGCCTCCCCCTCGCGTAACGGCCGGGCATGAAAGTGTGGCGACCGGCTAAGCACCGTCCCCCTCGCCATCGTCATCGCCGCCGCTATCTTCTTCACAAGCCTAAAGTCTGTTTGGAGTTTGCCCCCTCCCTCCTCCTCCTCCTCCTCCTCCTCCTTTGGCGGGGCTTTGTCAGCGTCTTCACGTGCCTCTGTGTCTCTCTAGAGAATTCTCCTCTTCTCTCGGCAAGCCGACCGATCGGCACGCAGCCAGCAGCAACGTGGAGACGGAGCACGGACAGTGGGGAGTGGTGCGGAGAGAGAGGGGGTGCGGGGGGAGTCGGGTAGGTGGGAGGTGCGAAGTGCCGCCCGTTCATACACCTTCTCTCCTCCTCCCCTCCGTGTCGTCGGGCGCCCCTCTCCTACAGGTGGAACCGTCTCTCTGTGTCAGCCTCGCCCTCTCACGAATGCACCACCTGGGAAAACCCCTTCCGTGGGATACAGCGGGGCTGCACTTCGTCCCTTCACCTTCTCATGTCATCCTCCGCGGCCCTCCTCAGCTGCGGATCGGATGCGCCTCTGGCCACACGCACTGCTCCCTCTCCCTCTCCGTTCTTTTCCTACGACCCGCACACAGAGACACGCACGCACATGCAGGCTCGCACCCATATATCTACTTATTTTATTGGCGCTCTGTGCTTCGTCTCAGCGCCTTGTGCGTGCTGGCAAACGACCAGTGATGGATTGCAGTGCAACGCCTATGTGTACGGAGAGGACACCGTCTCGCGCGGCACGGAAGGACCTCACGCCACTACGCCGCAGCGGCATCACTCATCTTTCCACTCCCCACTACGCCCAAGCTTCGGTGTCTGCATCGACAAGCCCGCTGTTGTTTACCTCGACTTCCTCAGCCGCCCACCCAGCGGCGCGAACATTCACGTCACTGTCGTCCAGGGGGCATCGCAGCACTGGCATTTTGGCGTCTTCCGCGGGGAGTGTGCAAAGGGCTGCCTCTGCGCGCTGCACAAGTCGCTCCTCCTCGCCACAGTCTCTAAGACCTTACACAGCTAGCATCAGGAACCCCATATTGCATGGCCGCTCTCGGCAGACCCTCACTGCGCTCGGTGACGGCAGCGCCATTGGAGACGCATCCAGCAATGCATCCTGGCGCCACCATGTGGCATCTGTGTGCCATCGATTACAGCATACCGTGCAGGAAGCTGAGCAGATACTGGTGCCTTCCACAACTTCCGCTGCCACTGCATTATCTAGCAGTCCTCTCGACCAAAACAGAGGCCGTGGGTCTTCATGCACGCTGGCACATGCTATGAATGCACTTCAACGGTACCGCAGCGGCTGCATGACGGCCATGCTGGAGCTGGATGCACTGCAGCAGCTGCCGCACAGTCCCTCAGGCTCCTCAGCATTCCCTCTGACCGGAGATACGGAACATTCCACCTTCCTCTGCTCTCCGGCTCCGTCAATGCACCAAAGCAGGGCAAACGAAGGACACGACGCGGGCACTTCTCCACCCGGCCTCATGGACGCGGCGCAGCTCTACCACCAATACCAGCTCATCAAAGCACGTCTTGACGACACCCTAGCGTCGCAGTCTGCGTACATGCAGACGGTGACGCTTCAGAAGCAGTTCAGCGAGCGTGAGCGGGTCATAGAGGAGTTTATGTGGGCAGCACGGCTGCTTGTGGAACAAGAAGCGGCCGAGCGCGCACACCTCGTCTCATTGTGGAAGTACCTGATGGCGCCGGCGCTGAAGCGGCGGACATCATTCAATGCGTGCGCCGGCACCGGTCTCGAGCGTACGGCGTCCGCGCGTGTGCTGCACACCCTGCCCACAGCAGTGCTTCCGCCAGAGACGGCCCAACTCTCCTCATATACTGCAGCGGCTGCTCGTCTGGCGGCGCAGAATGAGGCTCTGCAGCGAGACCTTCATCACGCGAAGGAACGCACTCATGTACTGCTCCAGGAACAGCAGAAGGATCTGCAGGAAGCACATAAGCGTTCATTGGCACAACTAGTTGTCCGATACGATGCCGAGAAGAGTGCTCTGGAGGCACATGTGCACGCGGCCAAGGAAGAGGCGGCCAAATTGCAGCACCGTCTCACCGAGGTGAAACAGGAGGTGGCAGCTGCGCAGTCTGCTGCCTGTGAGACGCAGCGGTGCGCCGGCTTGACCTATGACGGCATGCACCGGCAACTAAAGGACACAACAAAGCGGATGTGGCAACTTCAGCTCGCAAACGATCACCTCGATGCCAAGGCGCGGGTGCTGGAGAGGGAGCTGGAGGAACTGCGGTGGAATCATTCGTTGGGGCAAAGTCGCCAAGGAGGCAACGGGACGGCTTCCCCAACAGTAGAACACGCAAGGGCGTCGGCGTCTCGCTCGGACGCTGGCGCAGAGTATGTGAGCAATGGCTGTGCCAGAAGTGATGGGGGTGGTCGCAGGGGCGGCAACGCCCAGTCTGTGAGCCCTGGTGTGTGGTGTGCGTACGAGGAGCGCAGCAATCTCTTGGCAAGCGCGACGCCAGTGAAGAAGCTGCCGTTGTGCTCCTCCCTCTCCTCTGGACACGCTCTCTCCGCCACGCGCCGAACACAGGATCTGCAGCACGGGAATTCACCTCCGAGCTCCCCCTTCATTCACATGAACCACCCGCATGGATCCTCACCGGCGGTCGTCCCAATCGACTCGATAACGACCGGCACCAACGACAACGCCTACGCACCCACGTTGAACACAGATCAACGGAATCCCCCGTCGGTCACCAGTAAAATGGAGGGTGACGGCAAGGGCAGTATTGGCAGCAGCCGGCATCAATTGTTCGAGCGCACACTGTCGCCTGTTCACCAACTCTCGCTCGACCGCACCCCTGCACAGCAATCCTCTGTGGCTGAAGCGCTCTCCTACGGGTGGCCGCACCAAGACCTGGAAGGTGCAGAGGCCTCCCCATCATGCACCAACGAATCGACGATAGGCAACCAGTACGACTCGGTAGCCCATATGGGCCCATCACGGGCGCAACCCGCTGCAGCAGGGCACTTCTCCAGTGCGACAGCGCAGGCCAGCGTGGCCGAGTCCCTTGGCAGCGCGATCCCTCGCCTCGACGGGACTTCTGCAACCATCTCAGCCGATTTGCAGGCTCCGCTAGACACCGAGTGTGATGGTAAATACCCGAACGACGTGAGCAACTTGACGGGTGACGAGAGAACAGCGACCACGACGACTTCCGTCATGGAGGGAGAGGAGAGGGAGCTGCAGAGCTCGTTAGCGTCGATGTGCTCTTCTCCGATGAGGTCCGGCTCACGTGCAAGATTAGAAGCCGTGCGTCGCGATATCCTTCGCTACTCCCAGCGGCTTGAGCAGGAGGTGCAGGTAGTGACCTCCCGTCATGATGCAGCGCGTCGACAACGGCGCCGCGAGAGAGAGACCTTGCGCGTGAACGCGTCTATACACAGCGCTAGCAACAGCCCAGCCACCTCTGAGCCGCGTGACAACGAAGGTCGGCAAGCGGGCGTTGGCCACGCCGACGACGCTGATACTGAGGCGCTCAATCGAGCCCTTGAGGAACTCCACATTGAGCAACAAGAGGATGACGACGAACTCGAAAACTTTTACGCACATGTAAACCAGAAGCGGATGGCGCTCGAGCGATGCTTGCACTCTGTCGACGACAAGCTGGCGGCACTCCAATGAGAGCGATTCATGCTCCCTCCTCCCTCCTCCCTCCCCCCGTCTTCCCACATGCCATCCTTGACAGCGGAGAGCGCCCCTCTCCATGCGTGGCATCGCAGGGTCCAGTGTACACAGCCCACCCTGCGGAGGGGGAAGCCGCGAAGCAGTCCCACTTCCATCCGTGTCAACGCCCAGACACTTCTGGTGGTGGCGCGGTCGGGCACTCACGGCGTGCGGGGAAGGGGAGGTCAGAGCGATGTATCTCTTGCCGATGCCTTCGGTCAGGTCCTGGGCGCCACTATTTGGGTTTCGACCTGCACCAGCGTGCACGTCTGTACCACCCATGTGATAGGCAGAGCCTCAGCGTAACTCGGGCATGTCGCTCACTTCACCCTGGCTCCCCATTGGTGGGGGAGCTACGGTGAGCTAGCATGCGGGGTAGGCTGTAGGCGAGGTGTGAAGCATAGGCGGTGCGCAGGTAGCCGAGTCGGCGCATAGCTGTACCGGCGTGCCCTAGCACTGCTTCGCACCACACGATGGGTCTGTGGCAGGGCCGAGGGGGGCGGGAGGGTCGAGCGGAGCTGGAGCTCGTGTTGTGCGGCAGCGGAACGACTCACATGCTGAGTTTACATAAGCACGAAGTGCTCTCTCCGCGCGTGTGGAAGAAGTAGGGCATGCAGACGCGCACACACACTTTGCTCTGCAGCGCGTTTGTACTTTTCCCCTGTGCACTCACCTTTACCTGTTGCGTGTGCGTGTGCGTGTGCGTGCAGTAGCCGAGTGTTGTGGTCTCTCGTTTCTCTTTGATGCGCTCGATAAGGCGCGGCTGCTCAAACCCATGCGAAGCATTTGTGTCATCGGTGGAAAGACATCAAGCGAGAGTTCACAAAGGTGGCAGAAGGTGGCGGGGCGGGGGGGTACAGGTGGCTTCTGTGCTGTCATCTCCCCTTTGGGCTTTACCTCTTCCTCTCCTCTGTTCCCTCCCCCGCTCCCACTTCTCCACCTCTGACAACGCTGGGCATCCTCGCCAAGGAGCCAGACAGTGCGTGCGGATGGAGGACAGCACCGTGGACTGCTCCGATGTATCCCCCACTTCTCCTTTTTCTTCTCTTTGAGCAGGGCACCTCCACTCTTTCCTGGTGCTTCGCCATCTGCCCCATGGTCCTCTGCAAGTTCACTGTCTCCTCGTCTATTCCCCTCCCCCCTCACAGTCTTTTTTTGGACTGCCGCCCTGCGTGGAGTCGCTCTCCCATCTACTCCACTGCCTTTGCTCGCAGTGTCGCATTACTGGTGGCACACGCTTCTTGTCACACACACACACACACACCAGACTCCTCTTTTTCTGAGTGTAATGACGCCCCGGCCGACATCCATGCAGATGTTACTGGCTCACCAGTACACGCGCAACTGCCCCCCAGCTCTCCAGGTAGATAGTTCCACATGCGTAGCGCACGCACAGTCCACGTCGCCACTTCCGAGACGTCGGCGGTGCCTGCCTTTCTGCGCCCGTGGCACGTCGCTCCTCCGCCACGACGCGAATGTACCGTTTCTGTACTCGTCCGTGAACCACGTCACGCACCGCCTCCCCGAGACTCTCGGTGTGCACTACCCTTCGTCTCCGTACTACATCGGCCGAAACGAGTTTGACACGCAACTGCTTCGAGAGACAGCGACCTCTAGGAGAGTTCGACCCATACAGCGAGCGCAGACCGCCCGCTCCAGTGCTTGGGGGACTCCGGCGGCGTCGCAACAGCAGCAGTACGCGCAAACAATGCCCACACGACCGATCGAAGGCACCATCACCCTCTCGAGTTTATCGCTTCCACGTCTCGGCAAGCAATCGCAGAGCAACTCTACTTCTGTGAGGCAGCGCATGGCGTTCCACCGCAGCTTCGTGGGTACCTGCACCTCCGAGTTGAATCAGCCCACTGCCTCGTTGCAGTCGACGACCACACACCCGCTTTCAGCTCGTCCGGTTACCTCTGAGGTTGCAGCTGTAACTTCCGAGGTCATACCGGTGCCGTGCATGCGCGTTCGCGTGCGCACGGAAGCATCTGTCATACGAGACGAACTCGCCGCAGACAGGCTGGCACAGTTCCGCCGCTTGGTTTCCACCGTCAGCCAATGATTACTGGCGGGTGCTATGCGGCGAACAGTGTCTCACGTGTGCGTGGCCGGTACGTCAAATACACAGCCCTTCGCCATTCACTTCGCTTCGATGATTTTGTGGATGGCATTACGCTACAGCTCTCGATGCTGGTCTTGTTCATGTGTCTTGATGGCACTGATCACCTTCTTTTCTCTCCTCCCTCCTCCCTCCCCCCGTCTTCCCACATGCCATCCTTGACAGCGGAGAGCGCCCCTCTCCATGCGTGGCATCGCAGGGTCCAGTGTACACAGCCCACCCTGCGGAGGGGGAAGCCGCGAAGCAGTCCCACTTCCATCCGTGTCAACGCCCAGACACTTCTGGTGGTGGCGCGGTCGGGCACTCACGGCGTGCGGGGAAGGGGAGGTCAGAGCGATGTATCTCTTGCCGATGCCTTCGGTCAGGTCCTGGGCGCCACTATTTGGGTTTCGACCTGCACCAGCGTGCACGTCTGTACCACCCATGTGATAGGCAGAGCCTCAGCGTAACTCGGGCATGTCGCTCACTTCACCCTGGCTCCCCATTGGTGGGGGAGCTACGGTGAGCTAGCATGCGGGGTAGGCTGTAGGCGAGGTGTGAAGCATAGGCGGTGCGCAGGTAGCCGAGTCGACGCATAGCTGTACCGGCGTGCCCTAGCACTGCTTCGCACCACACGATGGGTCTGTGGCAGGGCCGAGGGGGGCGGGAGGGTCGAGCGGAGCTGGAGCTCGTGTTGTGCAGCAGCGGAACGGATATGTTGAGTTAGAGCTTAAAAAGAGAAGACAGCCGCGTCTGTCACTCTCGAAGCTTCCTGTCTTCAAAACGTCCTTCCCCGTGCACATGAAGCAACGAGTGGCTGTGCCGCTCCCGTTCCTTGCACTCCTCCCCCCTCTTCCCTTTCTCCTCTTCCGTCATCCAGCATCTCTGCTCTTTGTGTCAGGTTTAACGTGTGGCACATCACGTCGCAGAACATGTACTCACCTGTGACTCACTGCGTTTTCTTGTGGCGACGGCTCTTCCTTTGGCACGCAGATTTCTCTCGCTGTGTGTTCCCAACGTACTCCGTAGCCCTGTCGCCCTCGTCTACTCGGTACGCGCATGCACACACACACACACACACACACACATGTACACGCAGGGCCTTTGTTGTCGCGTTGATGTTTGTGTGTGTGTGTGTTCCAGTAGGCTATCTAGAGGAGACAGATGTGGTCGACCAAGCACGCATGTCATGAAAAATACACGCACCCAAGTATTGGGGATCTCTGGGGGAGAGGAGTCGCCCTGGGCCGAAACGCGGGAGCACCAACATGCCACCGCGTCTCTCGTTTTACTGACCCCTCCCTCTCTTTACATTCACACACGTCTTTGGTGTGTCTACGGCGTCGTGCTCATCGCCTCAAAAGGCATGCGTTTCACTCCGCTCGTCTCACTGCCCTTCTGCGCGCAGTCCCCCCCCCCGCACACGCACACACACACGCCGCCTCTCCCTCCGCCCACATGAAGAATCTCATTCATGACATGCGCACACAACTTCCCTCTTGCACTGTCTTTCTCTTCCGAGCTTTGCGCTGCTGCACTGCGCGCATTCTGCAGGAATAGGTTTCGGGTATACACTCATACAAAAGAGCACCGATAATCGCCATCGGCAGTTATTTCTCCCCAACGCCCACCCCACTCGATCTCTGTCTCCCCCCCCTTCCCTCCCTACTCAACCGTATTTCTGAGTTTCATGGCTCATGTGTACCTCCTCGATGTGAGCTACCTCGCCCCGTTTGAGGCGTGCTTGCCGCGGAACGCGTCTGAGCCACCGATCTCCTGGCGTTGCGCGGCGGAGCTGGCTCAATGGACATCTGTAGCGGCGGTCGAGAACGCGTGGATAGCGGCGTGCGCAGAGACACGAGTGGCCACGACGGTGACGGAAAGAGCCTCGGACCGAAAACGCGTCACCGCTGACGCCGCCACGCGTACGAGTGGAAGGGAAGGCTATGTGCGCCTCGGTGAGGACGATGACCATGATCAGGCTAAGGCGTTCGAAACATCCGTCCCTATTGCAAAGGAAGTGAGCCCTCCAAGCCATCATCCGTACCTCATCCACACCTTCCCTTCGGCAGTTCATATCGAGAACAAGTACTTCAGCACCACGCTGACCCTCCTGACGGGGGCGCCGCTGCAGCATCCCTCGTGCCAGGGGCAGGATCGCGCCTCTCCGTCAGCTCAATGTGACATCACGGCCGATCTCTTGCAGAAGTGTGCGGGTAGTACCACCCGCAGTAGCACGGCTGTCTCTCCTGTTGACGATAGCGGTCGCTATGGCGGGGTGCTACTGGCGCAGATCATGCAAGACCCAGCTGGCGTTCCATGGCACGCCTTTCTACGCGGTGGTTGTCTCTTTAAGGTGATCATGGTGTTTCAAAATAGCGAGACCGATACGGCCGTGGGTAACGTAGGGGCAGCGGCGCCAGAGTCCTTGGTCGCCCTCAAGTCTCGGGGGAGCAGACAGCAAGCTGGCGTACGTTGTCATCCTCCCCAAGACGCTACCTTGCCTGCAGATGACACTCTCGATCACGCATCGGCATCTTTGCGGCAGCTAAAGGAACGCTGGAAGTACTTAGCGGCAGAGAATGGGTACGAGTGCGTCTTCCACACCGCAGTATGTCCTCCACGTACGGCAGCACATGCGGCGGCGTCCATGGAGAGCAGCGGGCGTGATCGCGACGGCTGCGCAGGAGACGTTCAGCTGGAGTGCGTTAACGTCGATTCCGGCCGCCGAGGCTTGCTTGAAGGGCCACTCTCTGGATCGAATCGGCTCTACCAAATCCTGTGCAATACGCTGTGGCCGGCTGATGTTCGTCGTGCAGCTGCCGCGACGTCGGGTGCACCGAACGACGGTCACATTGAGCAGGAAAACAGCACTATACCGCAGGCACCAAAGCTACTGAAACCGAACTCTGGGAACGCGTTTGTCGTGGTGAGCGACGATGAAGATGCGATGTGGCGTCTCTTCCAGCAGCAGGGGGACGTGTGCGCACATATGCCGGGGCGTCGTTTCCCTTTCCTCACTGTCGCCATTAGCTTACCTGCTGACTCTGCCGCCGCAAGTGAGGCACCTGGAGCAGCCGAGGGTAAGCACATCGCCGTCACGGCACGGCGCACCCGCCTCGTTCTTGTAAATCGGTACTACGCGGCAGTGGTGCAGCCGCGGCTAGTGCAGACCGCCTTCTTCGACACTCGCATGCAGGAGCTGCTGGGCAGATACTGGGAACAGCACATAGCAACTGAGAGCGGCAGCGATGATCTCTGCCCCGATGCGCCTGCCGTGGTTTTGTGGCCGCCAGGCTCATCGACTTCATGCGCTTCCTGTGCTGAAAACGAGACTCAGGGTGCGGTATCCATTTGTGCCGATACCAACGGCGAAGACGTGCGGGCTTTGTATCCGTCGTTGGAAGTCGTTCTCGACTCTCTCGCACGTTTTGGCTGCCGCGAGGTCGTGGTCGTGGTGAACGAGCGCGGAGGCGGAGCCGTTCCTAGCGGGTTCACAGAGTACGAGGCGCTGCTGTGTAGGGCGCGTAACGTCGAAGTGGTGCAACCTGACCCAGCGCGCTTAAAGACAGCAAAGGTTGGCACAATCGAGAGGGACGTTGATGATCTTCCAGTGCCTGTGCTTCGAGACGAGGACGACACAAGGGCCGCACGCGGGTCGGACCGGCTGCAGGAGCTGCTGCATTGTGTGCAGTGGACTCAGACGCATCTCATGAAATGCGCCGCTTCCCCGACAGCGTGCCCGGCGAACCGCAGCAGTAACTCCTGTCTTTTACTGGCCTTCGGGAGGACCCCGTTCGAGGAAGAGGCCTGGGTTCGAGACGTTCTGGCGGATTTAAGCGTGGCACACTCTAGCACACACAGCAAGAGCGCAGCTGTATGTACTGAAGAGTACTTGCGTCTCGCTGCCCCCACCGTTGCAGCGGCTCTTAGGGCCGGGCACAGTGACGGCAGTGCGGACTTCGGAGCACACTCATCCGGGGCATCTGTTGAGGTCGACGTCTCCACCCCATACTTCAATGTGCGTGTTGACGTGTACATACAGGGTGGTCTGTACACATACTACGCGGCGCAACGGGCGCAACGCTCAGGGACGCGGACGATGCCGCCCGGGTGGGAAGACGCACATGATGCCTATGTGGTCGTCACATCCCTGCGCGCTCTCCAAGAAGAACACGCGATCAACGTGTCTTCTGTGCACACGACGGTTGTCGATACCAGTAACACCGAGGTTTTCAGTAGATCGCAAGGCACCCTGGGCATAGTTATCAGCACCCTTGCTCGGCGGCAGAAAGAGACATGGCTTGCGGAGCAGATCGACGCCTACGTCTCGCACCAAAATAGCCAGGAGACGTTCGACGCAGCTGCTGACTCACCGCTTGTCCTGCTGTACATTACAGATGTACTGCCAGCGGATGCAACGCGTGTGAAGCTGGTGGAGCAGCTTGTGTTGGCGTTGGCACGCTCCACCGTAGCTCCTGCCGCAACCTCCCTTGGAGAGAAGGGCAGCGACGGTGTCCACGACACTGTTGACTACGTTCCCATCGAGTTGGTGTTTGCGAGTGAGTCTGTGGGTGTGCCGACTGGCGCAACTACCACAGGCCGCTACCACGATCTCGTCGTGGACGGCACCGCTCGTGTGCGCGAAGCGTTTGAGCAGCATCTATGGCCGCATCGGCAGTCACTGTCACACCACTACAGTCGCGTCAGCAACATCTGTCCCACCACCCATACTCGAGAGGAAGTCGCAAGCCCTCGGGACTCCGTGGAGGTTGGCTCCGCCACCATCGCTAACTCTTTTTCCAACGAAGTAACGCGTGCGTCGCCTCCTCCGGTGGATACTGCAGCGACAGCAGCGACAGCACCCACAGAAACGGTGACTCTTGATACCTCATGGGTTGCACCGGTCATCGGCTGCGCGCTGCCAAGCGGCTACCTTATCGACCCCGAGACACTGCGGAGCGTGCCGGTGAGGATCCTGCAAGATGCCCCATCTAACACAGCAAAGATCGAAGGCAGACAAAGCTGTGGTAAGGCATCAACCGAGCATGCCCAACCCATGGCACAACCCCGCAATGATGCGGAGCTCATGCAGTGGATGGAGAAGATGAAGCGCTACGGTCACCGTCTCGGCGAGTCACTGCGCAAAGAACAGGCGGAAGTACTTGCTCTCTCACTTGAGAAGACACTGTAGCGTGCACATTGGTACACACACCCTTTCCCTTCTTTCAAGCACACAGAGGCGCACACACACATACGCATACAGAGATGTGAGGGTTTACGGTGGCATACGAGGCATACCTTGCTCTTGAGGCACCTCCCTCCCCCCTCACGGATGACCTCTTTAACCGA
Organism: Leishmania tarentolae; assembly: GCA_033953505.1. Taxonomy (NCBI): domain Eukaryota; phylum Euglenozoa; class Kinetoplastea; order Trypanosomatida; family Trypanosomatidae; genus Leishmania; species Leishmania tarentolae. The sequence continues at coordinate 418,575 of CP119848.1, forward strand.
CCACGCGAGCGCGGAAGAGACCGGCATGCACGCGAAGAAAGATCTTCTCTCCACTTCTTCACGCTCATCTCTTGGACGCGCCCTCCCCTCCCCCTCTCTCCCATTCCAAATGCCTCCTTCTACGCTTCGCCTTATAATGCGGGGCAAGAAATCACGCGACGACCTGGCTGACACGCTCATATGCACCGAGTCCCTCTCGTGTGAGTTTGTGACTCTCTCTCTCTCTGTGTGTGTGTGTGCTGCGGCTGGTGCAGCGGTTGTCGTGGACGTTGGTATCACGCTCAAGGCAAGCACCGAACCATTCACTCATCTCACACGTGCGTGCACCCCCACGTCAGTAGAGACGGAAGGCGGCCGTAGCATTGCGGAGATGAAGGGCAGGCGAAGCTCAAATGGGGGTGCCTCTCTGCAGAAGCGTCTCGACGGCAGCGTAAGCAGTAAGGACGACCGGGACCACCGAGGCGCACGCCCTTTTGCTCCTCAAGGACGCAGCGGCGGCACCTCGTCTCGCTCATGGTCACGCAAACGCAAGGCAACGCGTCCCAGCGTTTCTGCCGAGGGTCGCATGGCGCAACCCATCAAGCACATCGTCCCTCTTGACCTCTCCTTCGGTAACTTCGAGTTTCAAGAAATGAAAAGCCTCGGCAAACGCGGTGGTGGTGTGCGTGAGCTGTCCTCGCTGCTGCGTCAGGCGCGACGCAAGGCCGCTACGCATGTGGACATGCTTCACACGCGTCAAGGTGCCGAGATGCGCAGCGAGGATCTGCTCTCCGCAGCGATCCAGCGGTCAGCTGGCATGAAGGTGAAGGATGATCCGCACCGCATCGCTAAGGCTCTCGCGAAGCGCCGAAGCAAGAAGCGGCAGTCGGCAAAGCGCTGGGCAAAGCGCATTCAGCACCTGGAAGACTCAGTGGAGAATGCTGTGAAGGACCGATCCATTCAAAAGCATACGATGAAGGCGCGCAAGCAAGCCAAGGTCCGTGCGCAGGAGAAGAAGCGCGAAGGTACCGGTGGTAGCAACGCCAAGAAGACGGGAACAAAGAAGCAGAAGAGCTTCGGCGGGAAGGATCGGCGCAAGGGGGCTAGCGGCCGGGGGCCGAAGACACGCTGACCGAGCTGCATATCTCAATTGAAGCAGCGCTGGAAGACAGAAGGTAACCCTGTGTGGAGGGGGGGCGGGGGCAGTGCCCGACGTAGCGAACCAACGTAAACAGCGCGCAGAGACGCCCCCACGCCCACGCCTTCTGTATTCTTGTGACATACTCGATTAACTAAGCCCTCGCGTAATCCTGTGTACTCTACGAGGCGGTTCCCAGCGGATGAGAAAGTTGAGACACCATAGCATAGGTATGTCTTTGTCCCTCGCTGTACCACAGTGGAAAGGAAGGGAGAGGAGGGCGAGGCGTGGTGTGGCAGTTCTTCAGTCTTGAGTAGCGGAGGTGGTAGAGAAGACGAAGAGGGCACGAGGGAAGAGGGAAGACGACGAGTGTGGCTCTGTCGCTCGTGTCTACCACTTTTCTCTCCACACACACACACACACGCACCACGACCTCCGCTTCTCTTTACGCCATCCTCACATATGGAATGAGCGAGGCGTGTGACTTCACCTTTCCTTCGTCTCTCACAAGTCCTTGCGCGCCCCCGCATGAAAACACGGCCAAAGCGACGGTGCTCCCCCGCACACGGAGAATGTGGCGAGAAGCTGCCACTGCTTCCTCTGACTCTTCTCTATCAGTTTTCCCTCTCCCTCACCCTCTCCGCTCCCTTTATGACTGGTATTTACGTTGCATGGATGTGCGCAACGCCTTAACACGCGCATGCCCGGCCTCCCGTGCTCGGTACTCCGTAGAAAACGCTTCGTTCACAACGCCCTCTGTGAGCACCTAAACAGCCTCCTACGGTTTCTCGCTTGTCGCCCTAAACCAACAGACGTACACGCGTACACGCAAATACACCTTGCTGTACCCGCCAGCGCCGCCACCCCCCCTCCTCACCCACGCACACACAATGTTCCATCGGATGCACAACCGCGTCGGCGCCACGGCGCTCGTGTCGGCCATGCGCATGCAGCAGAACCGGATGAGTAGCCACCCTATTCCATGTCTTCCCGCGCCAAGGGTGCATCGAAGCCTGCCGTGTGGGGCGTGCACCACACCAGCAGCAAGAGCTGCCTCCTTCGCCCTCCAGAGCGTGCTCCGCGGCTACACCACCACAACCCGGGCACAGCAGATGCGCGTGCAGGGCCGCGACGACATCCAAAGTCAGAACAGCCCGATGAATTGGTCGGGCAGCAGCGGTGGCAGCCAAGCTGACAGTCTCACACCGTTTGTGCGTCAGCACCTTGCCCGTGTGTACACTCTCCTCGGTTGTGCATGTCTGACGGCTGGCCTCGGAAGCTTCCTGATGGTGGCCACGCCGATGGGACGTGCCATCCCGTACTGGCTGCCAATGGTAGGTGGATTCGTACCTCTGCTTTGGCTGTCCTTTGCCCCACCTTCGAACCCGTCGCTGAAGCTGGGCCTCTTCTTTTCCTTTGCACTCTTGGAGGGCATGGCGATCGCACCACTAGTGCTCATGACGAGCATGAAGGGCGTGCTCACCACGTCGATTCTGCTGACCGCCGCGGTCTTTGGTGGCTTCAGTGCGGCAGCGTACCTGGCACCACGTGCCTCCATGGTAGCGTGGCAAGGACCCTTGTTTGGCGCACTGATCGGCATGGTCGCAATCTCCCTGCTGAACGTCTTTTACCCAACCGCCTTCGCGCATTCGCTTATTCTCTACGGCGGACTTGCCATCTTTTCGCTCATGGTGGCAGTGGACACACAGGCCATGATTGAGCGTGCTCGTTGCGGAGCTGGCGACCACGTACAGGACGCGATGCAGATGTTCTTGAACGTGGTGAACATCTTTGTGCGCATTGCGCAGATCATGGGCAGCATGGACCGGTAAGCTCCCTTTTACGCACAAGTAAAGAAAAAGAACGCGCCAATGCAGAAAGTTAGCGTGCCTGTGCAGCACAGCAAGGAACCGCAACAGCTGAGGAACTCACTATAGCAGCCAAGTGGGCACATGCACACGCCCACTTCTGTGTGCTCGTGATATGTGTGCCGGAACTGTGAACACGAGCCGCACGTGTAGGGATGATGTGTACTATGCGCCGGGGCGCCCACAGCTGATGTTGACTCCCAAACGCATGCAGAGAGGCAAGACGCGTGTATCGTACGACACGGCCTAGTTGCTTAAGGATCTAAGTCTTTTTTCTTTCCTCAGTTGGTTGTTGAGCTGAGCCCTGAGCGCATCACTTCCCTTCACCTGTCCTATTGCCCATCCCACCACATCACTTCCTTCTACCTATCCTGCGTGTCTACCCGCAGTCACCACCACCACCACCACCCCCTCCCCTCCCCACCGGTCATCGGACACTCTCTCTCTCTTCTACCGCACTCCATTTTTTGTGCGAAGTCGGGTGAGTGTCGGTGAATTTGGTGGTGGTGGTGTGTGTGTGTGTGTGTGTGTACGTATCCCCACCCCCTCCCATAGCACCTCAGCTGTACGTACAAGGGTGTGCACGCACGCATGCATACACGCGCCAACACAACATGAGAGAGAGAGACCACGCGGTGCGCGCTTCGCTCCGTTTCCCTTTTGGACCCCCTTACTCCACCTCCACCACCCCCAGCCCCTCCTCTCTCGTGCTGCAGCCCGGGGATGTGGGAAAGGCGGTGCACGAGGCATTGTCCTCTACAAGAACGATCCTCATCGAGCATCTGCTCCAAGCTACACACACTCATCCCACACCGCCATCCCTTTATCTGTCTCAACTGTGTGCGTGTGCGTCTCCCATTCATGCCGAATATGCGCGTTCACCGCGCCCCCTCTCTCTCCCTACACACACACACACACAACGCACGCATAGGTACACGTCCGTTTCCCTTTGCTGCTGCTGTTTTCTCGTAGCAGCGCCTGTAGTCCGAAGGAAGAATTGGCGCGGCAGTGCTGCTTCACTTGGATGCCGCCAGGGGGATGATGGTGGTTCCCAGTAGTCGTGGTGGCAGAAGTTGTGATGGCGGTGGTGGTAGCGGAGGCAGTGATGATAAGCGCCCTCTTATGGCACTCGTGGTCTAGATGAATGCAGAGAAAGGAGGAAGCTAATATACGTGGGCAAACCCCCATGTGAAGCCCTTTAGACAGTGTGCAACCGATGCGTGTGCATGCGTATATATATATATATATATATATGTGCGTGTGTGTGTGAGGAGGAAGGAGTATGGGAGAAGCAGCGGGCGTATACGCGCGGTGCACAGAAAGGGAGTCTGCAAGCACGCGTGGAGAGGGCGTGCATGGGCGTACAGGTTGAACTGCTGCGGAGAGAAGGCGCCTCTGTGAACCCGGCAGAGTCTCCACCACAGCTCCCCCCTCCCCCTTCCCTTCCTCTCCCAAGGACTGCAGCGACACAGACACGAGCTGACACATAAAACATCTCTGTATTCTAACTCTCACTATGTGCATGTCCTCTGGTCCCTTTCCTGTGCATGTGCCATCCGCACGTGCTTTGCTCACTCCCCCTCCCCCTACACACACGCACACATCAGAGGCAGTATCCCTCTAACGTGCTACTCTCCCTGTGTTTGCTCGAGAGACACCTCAGCTCAGACGCCGTGGCGTCACACCATCGACCCTGAAACAAGCACGTCTATGCACGCACGCTGAGAAACGAATGGAGTGGGCCGATGACGTCGTCCACCGGCCGCGGCGCGCCAATGCAGGGAATCGCCTGCAGGAACTGCTGGCGAACGGCTTGGATGAAGACGAAGAGAAGATGCTGCAGGCGCTGAGCGACGCCTCCTCCGACTCCAGCTTCACCCTCAGCACTGACGAGGAGACGGTGGATGAAATCGAGAGCGACTTCGACGCCGAGGAAATCGGCGGCACGCTTGAGGGGGAGGCGGTAGAGACGGAGGCCTCAGTGCGCCGTGCCGAGCGGGAGGAGCGGAGGCAGGAGCAGCAGAAGAAATTACAGCGCTCGCAGAACTTCTCCAAGATGGCGGCGCGTGATCGAGCGCAGCGGCTGCACAGCACGAAGACGCAGGTTAAGCGACAGCGCGGCACCGACGACGCCGACCGAGGTCCTCGGCAGCGGCAGCTGCGCAGGGAAGGAGCCGTCTCTGAGTACGATGACGAAGACGGGGAGGACGACGACGAGGACCGGAGCAACGATGTCATCGACCTGCGTCAACGGGTGCGGCATCGGCCAGCCCCCACAATAACGTGCAGCCAGCGGCTCGCAGAGGCGCACGCGCGTGCCGCGGCCTTACGAGCAGCGCAGGCGGCCTCAGAGACTCCTGGGGATGGTAACGCTCAAGGCGCGAACAGTGGCGGTAGCGCCGGCGTCATGCACACGCATCGAGGACTTCACGTGTTAAAGGCACGGCAACGGGCCGAGCGTTCGAAGCACTACCGCGTCAGCACAGCGTCACACTCTGCGTGGGAAAGGAAGGTGTCTTTCCCTACACCAGTAGAACACACTGTGTCGGAGCCAATACCAATGTTTGTGTCTCCACGCATCGCACTCTACGAAGGCGTCCAGCAACGAGTGGCGTACAGTAGCGGGGCGTCCGTGCTCCAGCGGTTCCACGTTCCTACCGTCGTGTCCTTCTCAGTGGCACTTCCCCCAGTACTGCAGTCCTGAAAAAGATGTCCACCGATGGACTTGGAGTCCCTAGGTACCTACCACCGATCTTCATCTCGTTTGCTGAGTTCGATGTGAGGGTGCATGTGTGTGTGTGTGTGTGTGTGTGCGTGTGTGTGTGTGCGTGTTGGTGTGTACTTCTCTTGTTGACACGCACTGCTGGTACGTGCGAAGAGGAATCAGGGGCGATAGAAAAGAAGTTCGGGTTTTTTAATAGGCACAGGCAGCTCGCGGGTGCTGTGGCGAAGAGCGTCCGTTGGCAGCACCGTGAACGTTGTCCACTTCTCTGATTGTAGAGCTGTACCTCCTCCTTCCCCTACTCCCCCGTGCATGCAGCAGCATGGCTCACACTAGCTCTCTCTCTCTCTCTCTTGTGTTTTCAGAACTCTAGCCTCTCCTCTTCTCTGGCCTCCCCCTCTTCCGTGCTCTTGACGCACCACATGCGCCTGCTAATGCGCCTTCCCTCTCAATGATTTCCCTGTGACCCACCCACCCACACACCCCTCCTCCCCCTTTAGCAACCGTTCCCGTGCAGCTTCTCACGCGTTGAACTCATCCATTTCTCTCTCTTCGCCATTGAACTCATCCTCCTCTCTCATCGCGCCGCTTCTTTCTTCGCTTGCGACGCCCTTCATACACCGCGGACCCCCCAGATCCACACCAGCACAAGGCCACCATGGAGGATACCGTCGAGGCCATCATCAACCAGCAGCGCGAGACAGAGCGAGCCGTCTTGGGCGGCCAGAAGGTACACATCCGCGTGCAGCAGCGCAAGGGAAAGAAGTTCGTTACGACCGTGCAGGGGCTCAACCAGAAACTCAACTTTCGCCGCATCAACCGCGAGTTCCAGCGCCGCTGGGGTTGCAACGGGACTGTCATCACCACTCCTGACGCCGGAACCGTTATCCAGCTGCAGGGCAACTGGAGCGAAAACATTAAGCAGTTCCTCTTAGACGAGCATATGGCGACAGAAAACAATCTCGAGATTCACTCTCTGTAACAAGGGGCACGGAGGGAGCAACAAACTCACGCGAGCAAGGGTAGGTGCGACGTTCTCGTGTCTATCGCGCTCATGTGTGCGTGTGTGTGTGTGTGTGTGTGTTCCTTGCAGAAGCGTATGTGCAAATGGTTCGTTATGGGAGGCAGCTGGGGGCGGAAGGAGAAGAGGCGCTGCGTGGTCGTTTCGGAGGGCGTATCAGAAGAGGCTGTTCCCCCTCGGCAAACACACATACACAAGAACCACGAGGCAACCAGGATGTCTACCCTTCGATACAGAGCCCTTTGCGAGCACGTGTGTCAGTGTCGAATTCCTTTTTTCCTCCCTCCGTGTGCTCCCATGTCCCTCTCCCGTCTGTGTTTGGGCTCGCATTGCTTATTTTGTACGTTGTGTGTGTGTGTGTGTGTGTTCGATGATGATGGCTTTGGTGGGTGCTCACGTATGGAACCCCAAAGCCAATGAGGGAAAAAGTGGGGCGATAAAGAACAGGTGTACGTGCCGACAGTTCTAATTAACGTAAACGGGGGAAGCAACGAAGTATAGCCTTCTGGTGCGCACTGCCGTATCCGCCGACACGCAAAGTACATGCAGTGATCAGCCTCTCTCTTCCTCTATGGTTTGCCGTGTAAGCTGGTGTAGTTGTGTATCACCGTTTGTACGTGCGTGCGTGCATCCATCTGGGTACAACGAGGGGAGTAGAGATCAGGAGAAAGCAGGCGGAGGGAGAAGTCAGTGGAGCCTCTGATCTTTGTCCTGTCTTCAGTGTGTAAAAGCAGCAAGGCATCAAACAGCAAAAAAGGGGGGAGCACCTCAACTGGTGCGGCCCACACACACACACACATACTCTCTCTGAGTCTCCCGCGCTCTACCCACTCCACACTCCCCTACGACCTTAGAGACGGCGGTGATGACGGCACAGCCCAAACGCATGTCGAAGGAGCGCGCAGAAACAAGAATGAAGTGGCACTCGACGGAAGAATGCAGTGAACCCCAGAAAGTGGAGCAACGAGGATATCAGCTTGACACAAGTAAGTGAACGCTTCCGCCACTTTCATGCAGCTTCGTATTTAATATGTATCTCCACACCTCTCGTCTCCCTTCTTTTCCCCTCCGCAATGCTTCTCGCCCTTGCACTCGCTCTTTTGTTTACTTTCCTGTATCCACCCTCCCCCTCCCCAAACATCATCCCCTGTGCCTATCATACACACACACACACACCGTCTTCGCTCACTCCCCGCCAGTCTCTTCGCCCTCCTCCCTCTACCCTCTCCAACTCCTCAGCACGTATTCGCTGCCCCACCTCCCCACTTCACACTCGCGCCCCCCTCCCTTTCTCCGTGTCTGTGCACCTGTCCCTGCGAAACGTCACTCGGCCACGGCCACCATCTGCAGTAGCAACGAACGAGGCGATACACACACACACACCTAAGGTGCGGCGTGCTCGAGAAGGGGGTTCACTGTCAAGTAGTCTCGGGAAGCTGCAGCAAGAATCACTAAAGGCAAGAGAACGAACAACAGCACACGGTCACACACACGCATACTCAAGGAAGGGCAAGCGACACCCTCTCTCTTCCCTTGCGCGCGAGTGCTTGTCAGTCTGCAGTGCCAATCACCTCTCGATTCTCCCACCACCACCACCACCGTGCCCCCTCCTCTTACCCAACAGCCTACGCCCCATCCTCACTAACGCATGCACGCACGTGCCTGCATATCCCCTCCGTCTCTCTCTCTCTCTCTGTTGTGTGTGTGTGTGTGTGTGTGTGTGTGTGTGTGTTTTTGGGGGGTCTTGTGGAAACGCCACGAGGGTAACGGTGCCCAATACACGCATTGAAGCGGTGCACTGGCAACGGAGCATTGGAGAGGTGAGTCCTATACTCTGCGTTGCACCGACGATAGCACTGTAGGCATACGTGATCTGTAGCCACGCAGATACACAGGCCCGTTGCGGGTCTCTCTCGCTCTGACAATCCTGACAGTGGTGCGCAGTGCTGCGGTCTTCGTATACAACCCCTTTGGTTTTGCTGTCAGCGTGTGTGTGTGCGCGCGCGCTTGGATAACATAGTTTCCTTACCTGACGGCGATAGCCGCTTCGTGTGTGTCACACACTCTCCGAGTGGGTGCTCGTTTCAAGGCAGCGAACAAGAAGGCGATTGTGCAATTGGCATCCCCACCCCACACCCCACACCCCACACCCCACCCACACACGAGCATTCAATCAACTCCCGCTCGCACATTCCCCGCCATCGTCTCAAGCCGCGTCTTGCTGAGAGAGCAGGGGTGCGCCTGATTGAAAGCGCAACGCGCACGCAGCGATTCCGTCTTTACGTGAACGTGTACGGCAGCCAGAGAGACCGGGAAAATTGGACGAGGTGAGTCACAGTTGGCGACTCCCGGCAACACCGTGCGGCGACGGCATAGGTCATGTGAGCTGTTATCACCCTCCAAAAGAGTACTCGAGATCAGCGCATTTAGAGGCGAGCAAAGCTGCAGTACGCGAAGCAGACCAGCTAAGAAGAAGCGAGGACCGGTAGCAAACACCATGCCCATCCACCCCGAGTACATTCCCTTGCCGAAGAGCAAGGAGATGTTTGCGATTGCGTCCTGGCGTGAATCTCCAGGGATGAACGCGGCGCCAGTCACTCACCTTGGTGTGTCCGGCAGCCCGAATCTTGCTTCAGTGGACCCCCTGCGGAACGGCAAGGGCATGGCTGGGATGTATGCAGCGACAACCACCGCCACTACCACGAGCACAGCAGCTACAACTGGTGGCTCATTCCTCACCCCTGCTGCGTCGCCGGGGGAGGACAGCAAGGATGCTGCCAAGAACAAGGCACCGCTGACGGCAGCAGCAGGCAAGAAGAAGAAGCGCAAGCCCTTGTCGGGGGCAGCTACGAACGCGTCCAGTACAGCAGGATCTGGCGCTCGCCCAGACGACGTGGAAGACTTCTTCGTGCACATTCTTCTCCCCTCCTGCGTCTCAGTGCAAACACTGGAGTTCGAGCTGCAGGCGCAGACAACGCCACTCAAAAGCATCGAGGTGGGTCTGCCCAAAGTCTTGTTTCCACGAAAGCCCGCTGGCAGTGACGCGAGCCTCCCCACAACCACAACGTTGGCACCGACAACTGAAGCCGCCAAAATCGCTTCTTCACCTTCGTGTGCGCCGGGGGTGAATCCTACGAGCAACGAGCTTGGCCTCCCACTCATGTGCCTGCCTCCCGCGGACCTCCCAGATTCAGCGCCGAGTGAAAGCTCGTGTGGCGCCCCGCTGTCCGTGTCAGCAGCAGCAGCGGCACATGTTAACGGTAACGGCACCGCTGCAGCGGCAGCGGGGTCGGTTGGATCCCATGGAAGTGGGTACCAAGTGTCCCTGCTGTTTGCGGAAAAGGCCGAAGCGGAGAAAACGGTGACGTTTGTGCAGCGCCGGTGGCCCACTGCCGCCGTGTCGCTCGCATCCCGCAGCCGCAACGTTCTAAATGCCACCCTCGTGCTGAAGGGCATGCCAAATCAGGCCAAGACGGAGACGGTGCTCACCGAGTTGCAGAAGCTGCCACACACGCCTTCGTATGTGCGGCTGCTCCGCAGCGATCGTGGCGTCTTCAAAGGGGTTGTCTTCGTCAAGTACACGAACTGCGAGCTTGCGGAAGAATGCAAGCTGCGACTGGAAAAATTTGTTCTCGGCACCCGTCCCTTGAAGGTGGAGTTCAAGAAGAAAAGCACGGTGATGGCAAACATGGACGCCGCCATTACCGAGAGCAAGCGCTCGCTACAGGAACTAGTGCGTGATCTTCGCGTGAGCACCGAGCACGAAGGCTTCCATCTTTCCCGCACCGACGTGGCGAAGGAGTCTCTGAAGGTGCTGAAGCAGCTCTGCCAGTCGTACGGACTTCTGTTTGACATAAACGATCAACAGGTGACGGTGCGGCGGGTACTGGGATCAAACGGCACCGGCAGCGAGAAGCCGTCGCCGGCGCTGCGGCCTCAGTCGACGGCCCCTGCCTGGTCTCCAGCGACGCCGGCCCCGCTGCGGCCAATGGACTTCAAAGGCATCAGCCATTGGAAGGATATCCGAAGCCAGGCGTCCACTCTCGGCATAATGCGGCCGCTTGGTCCCGAGGACGGCAAGCCAGCCTTCTCGGCTGGCCGCGGTCGACCGCTCTGAAGCAAGGCCAACAATCAAGGAGGGGTTGATGAGGGATGCGGTCGCTCATGAGCGAGCAAAAGAAAATGAGAATGGACACAGAGAGTGACTGACGGCGTCGGTGATAGTACGAGCCTAGATCACCACAAAGTCAGCAGTCCTTGGCCTCACTCCCTCGCGCCTTTCTCGGTGCGTGGGTATCTCGGAGTTCCTCTGCCAGTGAATGTGTCTACGTGTGTCTGCCTCGTTGCTCGTGTTCGGAACCCCGCACCCGAGACGTGTGTTGCTGTATGTGTATGATGCGCGGGAGCGTGGGGATGTAGGTGGGTGTGGGGACGGGTGGATCCCATCGAAGGTACGCGTCAGTGGCACAGGCGGGGATATGCACACTCACACACACACAGCGTCAAACGCCCATACATCGGCCACACTGGCACTCCTCACTGTGTTCATCACCCATAAGTCCTGGATTTCCCCTCCGCCGATCCGTCGTGGGTGTCTCCGGTGTGTACGTGTGCGGGTGTGCGTGCGTTGAGGTGGTGGTTTGTGTGGCTTCTCCACACACGCACACACCAGGACACACGCAGGCACATGCACGCACACGCCGGAGACATCAACGACGAACCGGCGGAGATACCAACGACGGGCCACCCCCTCTCGTGTCGTACTCCTCTCTTTTCCTTTGTCGTGTCGTCCTCTTTTTGTACTTTGTGTTCCTCCGTAATAAAAAGGCATCATCCCTACGCCACGACAGGGCACGACACACACACACACACACGCGCGCGCGGCCGTGGCACACGTCGGCTGTGGCTCACCGTATAAGACGAGCCAAGGAAGACAGAAAAGGCAGCAATGTGTTTCACCTCGTTCTATGGTTTGCTCCCTCCACCCGTGATGTGCATCGGACCTCCCTCCCTCCCTGCCTCATCCGCTGCCCTGGATTGTGCCTCTCTTGCCCTCACGTGTCAGCCTCGCCCCTCCCTCTCCCCTACTCTTCCCCAAAACCTTCTTTCTTTTGCTCTCTTCCACGAACAGCGCACATACGGCGGAGGCAGAGAAATCGAGAGAGACCAAAGAAGGAAGGAAAGCTTTGTGTGCGCATGGGTGTGTGTGTGTGTGTGTGTGTGTGTTTCCCCCGCCTCTCTTTTTCCTCACTTGTGTGACCTCAACTCGCCCACTCTGCCCCCCCCCACACACACACATACCCACCCACCCATGCGCACACGACCAGCACCTTCTGGAGGTTCACAATCGAGAGGCCCCACAGTAAGGATAAAGGGAAAAGACAAGAAAAAAAGAAATGGGGTTGACCCAGAGGAGCACGGGGGGAGGGAGGGGGGGGGGGCATGGCGAAGCCACAGGTGCAAGTGTACACCTGCACACACGTGAGCGGTGTTCATATGGGCAGTTGTGTTTCGTCGTCACACCAAGGACCTCTGTCCTCGTCAGTGATCTCGTGATCTCTCTATCTCTTTCTCTGTTCCTCTGATGCCACCCTGACCTGTGCCACCTCTCCTCCCCTCCCCTCTCCCCGTCTTTCTGTTGCAACAAATGCACACGCATACATATATGCCTATACCTTGGTGTGCTCCACCGGCGTCCCGGTTCTCTGTGCTTTGCTGCACTTCTCTTCCCGCCCACACCATGATGTCTCTCCCTTTCTGTTCATTCAGAACCACCGACGGCAGCACACCTGCCGACGCTGAAGTGGGCAAGCGGACACCTGGCAACATCTTGTATTTTTATGTTGTTGTGAGGCCCACTCTCTTCTCCTCTGGCCTCTTGCGTTTTCTCTCATGGTTGCCGTGTGTGGTGTGGAGGCGTGCAGCGTGTTGGAGCAGACCAATTTGTTTTCGTGGAATGGTACGCCGTTTACCCCGAAGACGTCTGTTCAACGCAGGGGTGGAGGAGCAGCGAAGGGAGAGAACAGTCGTAGCAGCATCGATCACAGAGCCCCTTAGTCTTTCAGCATAATCGTGGTTTGGTCACTTGCGTCACCATAATCAGAGGAACCCACGCACACGCACTCTCTTAGCATGCCCCGAGGCCGCAGTCAGGGACGTGGGCGCGGCGGGCGTGGTAGAGGAGCGGCAGCAGTGCCGAAAGATGCCCCAGGCGACGAGATAGCGTCATCCTCTTTGCAGTCTCTCAATGCGGAGGCAGCCGTGACGATGCCCTCAGCGATGCACGGTCGTGGTGGGCGCGACAGGGGACGAGGTCGAGGTCGACTAGGACGGGGCAGCACTCCCAATGGTGTACGGGGCGGACATAGCCGAGGAGCGGAGTCCCTCGAGACCGTCAGTGCCACCTCAGAGGCTTGGAAGTCAGTGAACGCTGCTAGTCCTTCGCCTTCGCCAGCAGCACCCGTCGTCATTGTCGTGCCGCAGGGTCGGATGATTACTCGCTCTCTCCTACGCGGCACTGCCTCACTGCTTCTCGACAACGACAGCAATGCCGCCGGTAGCCCACTCGCGCTGCCGCTCAATGACCGGCGCCGCCGCCGGACGGAATCTGCCACAGTGAACACATCGTCTTTCTCACCCAACTCGCCTGCGTCAGGGAATCGCACGCTCGGTGGCGATGCGCCCGCCTCCAACCCTATCTCCCCCGCCTCCTCGTCTATCTCCGCAAGGGCGGGTGGCACGGCAGCCACGGCGGACAACAGTGACGAACGCCTCTCCCCACTCTCTCAGCGCGTCGTCATTGGAGGCCTCCTGCGGTGTGTTTGCAGTGCCTTCCTCGTGTCACCCAGCGAGACGTTGCTGGAGTGCTGTCGGTGCCTCAACTGGTGCCACTCTGCCTGCGTCGGAGTCGATTACGAAGAGGTGCGCCTGCGCCAACGGCAGCGAGACTTTCTCTGCCCATTCTGTATCGAGTCGACTACGCCGGCATCTGCGCCGACGAGTGCATCGGGCACCGCGTCCGGCTCCCTGCCCACCGAGTCACGCGGTTTTGCGTCGCCGCCGCCGCAGGGGTTGCAGAAGCCAGCCTCCATCACGACGTCCTTGGGCGAGTCCATCAAAGTCCTCTTCAGCCCAGCCGCGGGCTGTGCAGCTGCCCACGTGCCGGTCACATTGCCCCACCGCGATGACTCGACGGCAGCAGCACCGGTGGTCACAGCCGTGAATGGCATATCAGCCGCTCACACGAGCGGTAGTTGGGGCACAGGATACGCTCCCGTAGCGGCTGCGTCGGCGCTGCCAGAGACACCCCCAACCTCCACCAGCAGCTCTTTCTCGTTTAGCTACCCCTCGGCGAGTCGGCGACAGTCTCCGGCTCCACGCCAATTGCCACTAAAGCTGCGCGAGGTACCAGATCGATCCCCGCCTGCGCCACTCGCTGATGAGCTGCGGCGCCTCACCCGCATCGTCGAGAGCACAGCTGAACAGCTGGGCTACAATATGCTACACCTCCCCGCGCACACACTCACGGAACAGCAGGTGTCTGAGTGCCTAGGGTGCTGCGCGGACGCCATCCAAGACGCCACCTTCTCGGCCGACTACCCGGCCTACTGCCTGAAAGAGGTGCAAAATCGCCGTCACCCGTACGTACAAGGCATCGCTCTTCAATCGCGTTCCGACGGTCGCATCTGCTCTCTCATCCTGTCCACTGGCCGAGACCTCTATGGCAACCTCAAGCCCACTATCACGCAGCTCAAAAGCTCACTGCAGCGCGGACTCCTCCAGCCGTCTGCACTGACACCATTCATGACCGAGTGCATGGCCATTGTGGATGTAGCCGACTTCGTGCACATCACACTAAGCGCCACACACGCCCAGCATCAGCGCAAGGGTCTCGCGCGGCTTCTGATGGCGATGGAGCTGCTCAAGTGGAGTCTGCGGGGCCGCCACCGCGCGTTCCTCAACATGGCCATCGAAAAGCGCCTCGTAGACGGCGGCAGCCGGATCGAGTTTGCGTCGCCAGCCGCGTCGAAGCGGCTTTATGAGTCCTTCGGCTTTGTCGAGGTATACCCACGCTATGACCCGGTGACCAGAAAGGAGCGCTGGACCGCGAAGGAGGCGGACATGGGGCGTGTGATGGCCAATTTGAACTTTTTCGATCATGTGCGTGCCGTCGTGGAGACTTTACCCGCCAAGCACAACATCAGCGGAAGTCCCAGAAGTGAGAACGTGGGTCACGGAGGCGTGAAGAGCATGGAGGACAGCGCTGAAGGAAGGAGGTTGATTGCGAACGAAAATGGAGGCACCCGCTCTCTACCGGGGTGGCGCGCTGACGAAAGGCGCAAGCGCGGTAGCAGCCCTGCCTCCTACGGTGGAGAGGACAGCCACTCGGAGCCACAGAATGGCGGTTCAAACTGCACCGAAAATTACGCAGGAAAATGAAGCGTCGGTCTGCACTCTGGTGTCAAAGCATGTCAAGGCTTGGGTTGGCATTGTAGGTAGTGAGGAAGGGCAGAAGGGGAAAGGGAGCGGTGGTATAGAAATGGACCGACTGCCTCGACCACAACGTTTCAGTACTTTTACGACAAGCACGTAAAAGATCAAATGTCTGAGCGCAGAACTTTTTTCTCGAGGAGGGGAGGGGGGAGCAAGCCATCATGTGCAGCCGTGCCATCGCCTCCCCTCTCCCTCCTACTTCGACCCCTTGCCTCCAAAGTCTTCTCCCATTCCCTATCTGCACTGTCGAGAGTAAGCCAACAAGCATAGCAAGCAGGATGCGCACAGAGGGGCTTTCACGGCTTCCTGAAGAATGTGGACGCACAAGCCGGGAAAGAGGGCAGAGGTGTGTGTGTGTGTGTGTGTGTGTGCACGTCCAAGTCTGCTACACCTCTCTTGCTCCCCCCCCCGTTGCTTTCAGGCACCGTCTTGTGCTTCCCTCGTTCTCTGTTTTACTGGTTTCCCTCGTCCCCCTTCCTCCACCTTTGTTCCTGTGTGTGAATTGCACATCCGATGTGTGTGGGGTGGGGGGGTCGGGGGTATGACAGGGCTCCGCTTGCCTCCTGACACTGCTCGATACTCTTATCAGCGCTGCTGCTCTTCGCCCGCATTGCTTTTCTCCCTGCTTCCCCTTGCGCACGTGATCGGTTCTCCCGGGCGCGTCTCCACCTGCAGCAAAGGGCGGAGGTGATGCAACGTGCGCACACTGGCACACACACGCAGACAACTGAGTGAACGTTCTCCCCTCTCCTTTTTTCCTGTCTCTCCCCAGCCCTCCCTTTCATAAAGGCGCACGGAAGGGCAGAGGCCTCCGGCTGGGAGTGCGCGGAGCAGTGAGTGTGGCATCAATGCATGACACGCATACAAAGAAAAGGCAACGTCAGATGAGACGAAAATGTGGGCGACACTTGCACGCTATAAGGCCAAGTCACTGGCGCAGATGTTTCGAAAATTGAAGCTGGCCGGTGCGCACCCCGATGTGCTGTGGGGCATCGATGCGCAAAAGGCGCAGCACAACGGTGAGGAGATGATTCGCCTGGAGACCCTCATGCACGAGCGGGCAAACCAGGCGCTGGGATCCCCCTCCTCCACCAGCGGCCGTGGTCGCGACAACACACCGCAGTCCTTTCTCTTCTGGCTGCAGCCCCACCACGGATCCGCCGCGGCCCGTAGGGGATCCGGTGGCCAAGCGCCCTCGGCGGCAGCAGCGGGGCTGAAAGCAGTCGAGTGCACTATCACGCCCTACTCCGACAGCCGCATTGTGAAGCAGCAACTGACCACACTATTTGTGGACGCTGGCATCTACGAAGACTTCGAGCTCAGCAGTGACGGCGTGGAAATGAACCTCCAGTCTGTACTCCGCTACGCCGATGAGAAACAAAACGAACATCTCATTCAGTCTGGCTCTCTCTACATCCGCGGTGACAAGTCAGTGGAAAATCTACGCCGCTTCAGCGTTCTGCTGGTGGTGGAGGAAGACGGGGTGAGCTACCTCGTATCGCTGCCGGAGACCCAGTCCGTACAACCAACCGGGGCAGGTCAATACACCAGTACGGTCGGCGGTGGTGGTGGCGGAAGCACGGCGCCGTACGTGCCTTCCAAGACGATTATTGGACCCAACGGAGAAGTGGAGCCGGATGTGCAGGAATTCATGACGGAGCGTGGCCTGCGCCCCTTCGACCTGCGCATGGCCGGTAGCCACTCCTCCGTCGAGCGCTTCGTCGTCGCCTTCGAGAGGATCGAGCGCATGTACGAGGTGCACCGCGGTCGCGCGTTCCGTCCGTCCGTGTGTATCGTCCTCAGCCTCAAGTCCCTGGACAACTTCGTTGCACCAGATGGATCAATTGTACTGTCGGTGCAGCGCATGCCCTCTTGGGAGGAGTTCTTGCTCAGCCTGCCACAGCGCGTCTGGCAGGAGTGCGTGCAGAAGCATCAGGAGTGGCGCGTTGGATGTGCTCCAAAGCTGCAAGAGCGCAAGCGTCAGCTCACACGCGTAGCGGACATGTTCCATGTGCACCGGGTAACGATGGAGTCCCCCATTGCCGGCCGCACACAGTGGCAGGACGACCTCATCTCCCGATTTATGAAGGAGGAAACAACCATACGCCGCGCTGTCGCCAAGTACAACCTCAAATCTGACTTGCTGAAGAAGAGAGGCGAGATACGCATCGTAGAACACCTCTACAGTGCCCTGCCGGGTTCAGCAATGCCGGTGACTACCACTGCCGGGGCGCGAAAGGAGATTGGCTTCCGCATCGGCGGCGACGGTCGAGTGACATTCAACCACTCCATCATGAGCACAGGGCAGATACTCCGCGTGCTCAAGGACAACCTCAAACGCATGGAGACGTTCCAGCGCCAGCACGACAACGCGATCATGGTGCTCGAGCATGTCAGTCGCCATATACCGGTGGACTTCAGCGTCGACACAGAGTGGAAGTACCGGGCGGAAGGAAACCTCGTGCTCCACCTGGAGCGCTTCGCGCGCACGATCAAGCAAAACGAAGCTCCGCTTGGTGCCTTTTTGCGCGCCATCATGGATGGCAGGATTGGGACGTCGAATTCAGGCAAGACGGTGGTGTTGGCCAACATGCCGGTGAAGAAGCGCATGGTATGGATTGTGTCAGACCGCTTTGACACGCTGCCTAGCGGAGTTGTGTTTGTCCCGTTCGACGTGGACTTTGACTCCATCAAGCGCCTTCTGCTCACCCGTCAGTGAGCACAACCTGTATAGATGAGGAGGGGAGCGGAAAAAAGCGGGGGGGCGTGGTTGCGTCAATGAGAATGCCGAGGGGTGTAACAGTAGCAGATGACCTCTGAAGTTATGTGCCGCACGGTCAGTGGGCGTCACGCTGTACAATGCCGCAGCTGCCATTGCCGTCGACTAGCTGAGTCACGCGAAGGAGCGTGTACGTGCATGCGTTCCGAGAAGAGAAAAGATGACCTGTAGATGGAAAGTGAGGCATCGCATGTGCGTGTGTATGTGTGCATTGGACACACGGTGGGGATCATCTATCCCTCACCCCTCTCTCGCCCTGTGCCAGAGTCGTCTTTCGCGGTACTCACAGGAATCCTAAACCCAAACATCAGTAGTAGTGCCGAGAGGAAGTCCCCCTCCCCCTTGCTTCCTCGTGGTGGTGGCGGCCGGAAGGTGTCTCATCTCTCTGCTGACACAAACATATGCGCATGGCTTCGTGATGTGCACCTCCTCTTGTAACCTTTAAGCTCTTTCCTTTTCGTATTGATCGCACGCATGCAGACTCCCTCCCCATCTACTCCGTCTTTTCCCTGTCCTCTACACGTTTGACACGATTGAAGTGTGTGTGTGTGTGTGTGTGGTCTTGTCTCTCTTCCTCACGCCCCCTCTTTACTCGAAGAGGGACGCACCCACACAACGCACGAGGCAATCAACACCAGGTTTGTTCGCTGCTCGCTACGATTTTCACAGTTTCCCTTCGCATAGACACATGCATACACACGCATGCACTTTTGGCGCCGTCACGGGTGCCGTAGTCGTCTCTCTCTCTCTCTCAATGCGTCTGAGCCTGCCGTGTGTGCGGACCGTTGTGCGACAGAAAAGCTGCTCTTTCACGCGCTCATGAGGCATACGAGCAGCGCAAGGGAAAGCGAAAGTGACGCCTTCGCCCCTCTTCGTTTATCTTCCTTGTGAATCACACACGCATACGTGTCTCCTTCATCGCCTCCCCCTCCTCTCTTCACGCCTTCCTCCACCGACGCGCGTACGGCACGGAGAGGGCACGTTTCTCTCACCACAGCACTGCAATAAAGAAGGAAGAGCATAAGCGCCCCACGTACACAATGCAAGCAAGTGAGAACGAGGAAGGGCGTCCGCATGTGTGCGTGGGTGTAGGCAGACACACTCATGCACGTCCATACGTGATCTCCGTTGCGGGAGTCTCTCTCTCTTTGCACAGACGAAAGACGTGGCGAGAGCTGCACCATCTGCAACCTCTCCGCCTACCTTCTCCCACCCACACACCAACACGCCCTGCACTCTTCCGCACAGGGCGCCTCGATGCTCTTTTCTCATTCACTTTTCTCTCCACTGCACCTCCTCTCTCCCATCCTCCCTTCTGCGTCACTGCTGGGCCACCTCTTCTCCATTGGCACTGGGCGTCCCAATAGAAACGCTTTTCGCACCCGCCAGATCCTTTCTCCGTCTCGCTCCTCTCACTCTCGCTCTTTCCCACGTCCACCTTTCAAGCACTCACTACACTATATTTTTGATCTGTTCATTAACGACGTCGCCACCGCATACGCACACCAGGATGCCCGCCTGCTTTCCTTACTACACTGGCGCGATGTGCTTCACGCTCATCCACTTCGTTGCCTGGGCCTTCGCCTTCGTCGCCACGCCAACCGCGCAGTTCCAGGCACCCGACCACGGCTGCTTCACCATGTGGGGCTACCGCAAGTTCTGCGGCGACGTGCCGTACGACCTCACCGGGGACGCCGCCTTCGGCTGCGCGCGTCGCACCTCCACGATGCGTTGCGGTGCCGCCTTCGGCGTCATAGCGACCGCATTCGGCTTCGCCGGTCTCGTATCCGCAATCCTGCTGAACACGCAAATTCAGATCCCCGCCATCATCCCCTTCGTGCTCGCCGCCGTCTGCATCCCGTGCACCATGATCTCCTGGGCCTGCGTCGCCAGCGTCTACCACCTGACCATGTGCGGCAACCGCTTCGGCAGCGCCTACCCCTACACCGCCGGCTTCGCGCTGATGGTCGCGTCCTGGGGCCTGGAGATCATCGCCGTGTCCATACTCGCCTGCACGAACTGGACGCGCCCGCCAAAGGAGGAGGAGGAGGACGCCATGGCAGCCAAGCATTAGGGAAGTCCACAGAAGGTGCATTAATCTAAAAGCACAGCAAGGGTGGAGTCCTATAGACTACATTAGCGTACAGGTGCAGAAGTACGGGTGGTACGCGCGCTCTCTCCCTTCCCTTTTTTCCCTTTTTCCTCATTTTTTCCTGTTCTTTTTCGCTGATCTCCTAACGTGTGGGAATGTGTGCGTATTGGCTTCCCCTTATCGTCTTTTTTCTCTGTATTTTTCATTCATCTTCCAGCAGGTCTTTACTTCTTCCTCTCCCCTCCCTCTCTCCTCTCTCCGCCCCGCAGCCGCGCGCTCCCACCCTCAGCCTCTTCTCTTCCTCCGCCGCCGTTTTCACCACGCGCGACAAGTTTGGTCAACAGTGAAGCCCCTCTCTCCTTCACCTCCCTTTCACGTTCTAATTTTCTTGCTCATCCATTTTGCTGCTCGCCGCAACCGTTGACGTGCACCCGCACCGGAGAGGTTCTCATTCGCTCTCCTTGTATCCTTGTGTTTCTCACGGGCTTCCGGAAATGCCCTCCGAGGTATGTGCAAGTCCACACGCTAAGATACACGGTGCAGGGGGAGGAGCTGCGCAAGGCGCTCACACGGTTTCACGGAGGGACAATAAGTATATATGGAAAAGACGGAAGAGATCTCACGAAGGGAAGGCTCGAACAGCGGAAATGGAAGGTGCGGGAGGATGGAACGGCGATGTGCCGAGTCATGGAGGGGAGGGGGCAGCAGTGGTCTCCTTAATGGTGAACAAGAGAGGGAGAGGGGCGCTACACAGAAGCGGAGAGCAGAAACGGCATGGAAAAGCAAACTGGGGGAGCGATACAAAGCGTTTCTTGATGTGCTTGCGCATGGGTTGCTGTTTGTGGGGGGAGGGAGGGGTGATCGACTACACAGACAGACACATACACACATACAAGCTCCGTGTACAAAGGAAAGGTTCAAGTAGGAAAAGGGGGGAGTTAACAGAGAAGTGCTACATGTGGTCATGTGATCAGTATTTCCAGATATCGTCGTCCCATGCCCGCGATTCTCTTTACTTACCCCCCCCCCTCCCCCCTCCTTCTCGCACCCCCTCAACATGAACGGCAATGGGTTCCGTTCTCAGCCTCTCTCTCTCTCTCTTGTGAACGGTGCTTGCTCCACGCAGAGGTGCCCCTGCACATACCCGCACAGGCCCTTGGTGCGTGATCACCCCTAAACGTTTCGCTTGCCCCCCCCTCCGTCTCCCTCTGCGTCCGTCATTCTTCACCGCCACCTTCTCGTATGGCTTATTTCATTTTCATTCTCCATAGCGAAAATGAAAGGAGAGGGCAAGAGAAGGAGAGCGGCGGGGGGAGGGGGGAAGGAACAGCAAAGCATGGGGTCAAATCCCTACTCCTCTCTCTGATGTCATCGCGCGAGTCAGCGTCATGAGTGTTTCTTAGCATACCGACAACAACATTTTCAAGTCGCACCTGGTCACACTTATCCTTTCTCTCTCTCTCCTCTTCTTTGTTCTTCTTGTCCTCGTTGGCACAGACACAGACAGAGACACACACAGCACATATCTGTGTATGTCCGTATGTGTGTGTGTGTCTGTGTCTCGCTATCGATGCCTCCACTCCTCCCTCCCCTTTCCATCACGTTCGCCTTTGATAGGCTTTCGGAGGAGGCGACTGCCGCGTATGTCTGTGAGAGTGAGAGAGCGTAAGTTGTGGGTTAGCTGCGCTTGAAACAAGATGTCTGTGAATTCTGTGCGCTTTATGTGTGTATGTGTGTGTGTGTATGTGTGTGTGTGTGTGTGTGTGTGTGCATGTGTGTGTGTGCTTGCCTACGTTGTTTCCATACTCTTTGTCCCCCGTTGCTCGCGCCTAACGTGGACAAGGTTGTGATGGCTCTCCGATTGTGTTCATTGTCTGTGATCTGAGGCTGGCGGTTTCTCTTCTGAAGCGCGCCCCTTCTAAACTCTCCTATTCCGCCTGTTTGTGCGCTCACCAACGACAACCGCCTCCACCCGATCCATCACAGCCCTGTCCACCGTCGTACGTTGCGGCTAGACGTGTTCACCCGTTCGTTGAGCACTGCACTCGTGAATGCTCGGCGGAGATGTGGACCAGGGAAAGGGAATACGTATGTCTGTGTTTGAGCGTTTGTGCACAGCGCCAGGAAATTAAAGATTGACCACCGAGCAGAGCAATACGTGAAACCATGCACCACGCCGGGGCACAACCCCGTTTGTGTGCCTGTGCGCCTTCTGCTCCTGATCCCACCACCACCACCGCCCCTCACGCACACATGCACACATATCCAGATCCGCTCCTCTGTATGTGCATCCGGGATAGGAATGAGCTGGCGTCGTACAGTGGCTGCGGATTAGAGTGACGACAGCAGTGACGTCTCTTCCGCCTTGGGGCCTTCTCACCCACTCTTGCTACATGAGCACGAATGAACTCTCCTTCCCCTATCCATCTCTTTTTCTCGGCCTTCATTATACGTGTCAGACCCCTGCACCTCTTCCTTTCCGTGCCTATCCAGGAACTCTCTCTCTCTCTCGTTGGGTGTTATCTTCCTTTTTTTCCTGACAATCGTGGTGGTTTGCTCACACCTCTTCTCCCCCATATTCATCTCTTGCTTATCATCGTGTCGGTATATGCGCATACGCCTGTTTCTCTGTAGTCCTCAAAAGCGTCACCGCGCTGCCACCTTTCCTTTTTCTGTTTCCTCTTCTGGTCCACTGCCTCTTTACATCGTCTCTCCCTCCCACTCCCCCCTCCCCTCCCCCCTCATCTCCTCGTTCTGTACGCTCGCGTGTATGTGTGCTTGAATCGCATAATCTACTCTCTCCCCCTCCCTTCCAGCGCTCTTGGATATCCTCCACTCTTGACATCACCTTAACTTGGTATTCGTTTCCAGCCTATTCCCGTCTCTTTGTGCCACCGCTAACGTCACCCATACACTCCACGTGCACACACACGCACACACACACACGTATACACTCAAGGGGTACTTCCCAGCCACCGCACATTGCCATGGGTACCCTTCGTTCATTTATCAGTATCATCATCGCCGCCTTTCTTCAGCTTATTGTGTTTTGCTTTGTCGTTGTCGCCACGCCCACCGCGCAATTCGACGTGAAGAGCGGCGCAGGGTGTTACACCTTCTTCGGACACACAAAGGAGTGCAGCTCAGCAGGTCTTACCGCGACAGGAAAAGATGCCTTTGGCTGCACACAGCGCCGCAACACCATGAGTAGTGGCGCCGTCTTCGCCGTCATCTCTATCCTCACAACACTTTTGGCTTTGGTGTTTATTGCGCTGATGCTGCTGCGCGTCCCATGCGCCGTGTTTCTTTCTCTCCTCTTCAGCTGCCTATCGGTTTTCACTATCTTGGTCAGCTGGGCTTGCGTGGCCAGCGTGTACAGTATTAGTATGTGCAGCGGTCCCTTCTATCGCATGGTGAACTACGGCCCTGCCTTTGGGCTTATGGTGAGCGCATGGTGCCTTCAGGTTGTCAATGTCATTGTGCTCTTCATGCTGTTCTTTTGCTGAAAGGGAAAAAAGGGAGGGATGGGCACAATCCTCAAAGCACCAAGTCACACGCCAGCGTCTCCGAAGGCAGCCCTCCCCCTCCCCCCTATACGCATAGACGCACCGAAGGTGGGTGAAATGGGATGCGCTCTCCTTTTCCGGTGCCGTTGGGATAGTGTGCGTGTGCGTGTGCGTGTATCCGCCTGAAATCCCTGCGTCCCTGGCGTCCTCGTCCTCCTCCTCCTCCTCCCTCTACATAATACGATATCTATATACATCTCATCAGCATTGCTGTTGTTCTCTTTCCTGTATTTTTATGTGTATATGTGTGTGAGGACCATCTCTGTGTCTGGTACTGCCCGTTTCTCCCCTACACCCCTGCCTCCCTTATGGAAGGGAAGGGGGTACACACACACACGCACACCTCAATGCATGGGGTAGCGCATTGCTTCAGCTCCCCACACTGTCTGAGGAGGTCAAGCGATGTATCGAAACTGATGCCGGGGCTCAGATTGTGGATAGCGTTGTGTCTGAGATACCTGCAGCAGTGAGCACATCTGTACCATCCATGCGATAGGCAGAGCCTCAGCGTAACTCGGACATGTCGCTCACCTGACCCTCACTGCCCATTGGTGGGGGAGCTACTGTGAGGTAACATGCAGAGTACGTTGTAGTTGGGGTCTGAAGCGTAGGCGGTGCGCAGGTAGTCGAGTCGACGCACAGCTGTACCGGCGTGTCAAGCGACTGCTTCGCACCACGTGGTGAGTCGCTGGTAGGGCTATGTCGAGAGGCATCTCACTCATCTTGTAGGGAAAAGAATGGATACCTTCAGTAAGAACAACTCTTTCTCTTTCACCAAACATGGTTTTTCCCCCTCGTGTATTGTGAGAGGAGGAGTGGGGAGGGAAGGCGGCATGCCCATTCCCTCAGGCGACCTCTAGTCGCGACGTTTGGGCATATGCAGATGTGTGCGTGGTGGTTCTCTCTCTCTCTCCCCCCCCCTTCCACTCTCTTCTAATCGTGGGGAGATGTCAACTGGCTGTACTATATGGTTTCTGGGCTTATGCGAGTTCCACCCCGGCCAGCCCTCCCCCTTCATCACGTCCTCCACCGGGTGCGGCATGATGGGGCAAGAAAGAGTGGACGCCGCACTTTCGTAGAATTCATCAAAATGATGATGAGCAATGCTGCACAAATGGAAAACAGAAGTCAGTCTCTCCTACCTAGTGATGACCAGCACGTTGATGACATCGCCCACATTCGGTGCGAAAAACGGAATTGAGCTCCCTACCCAGCATCCGCCTGCGCCCTCATCTTTCCCGATCTCTGTCGATTCGAGCCCCTGTGTGAGGGCCCGAACAGAATCGAGCAAGAGAAAGAAAAGGTTGGATTTCACCGATTCCCCTTCCACATCGCTGGTGTGCGTGTATACAACGTGGCGGGCTCGTGGTGGAGGTAGTCATTTCCTTCTCATAGCCCCCAAAGAAAGAAGAGGTGCGGAGCAGTGGGAGGTTTGTGTGGGGGTGGGTGTAGTGGAGCACACACCCATCCACCCACCTACGCGCACACAGACCTGCTTCACATCCTAGTACGTAGAAATGCGCTCAACCGCCTGCCGTTGGCGCGCGCTCCCCTGTATCAAGGACATGTACCGCTTTGAGCGTGTCATTCCTCTCTCCACTCCTCCCCCTCCTCCTCTTCCTTTCACCACGTCGCAGCAACTTATTGCCTGCCCACGACCCCCACAGCTTCAACATTCTACACCAATTGCACTGTTTTCTCTCTCGTATCTCCTTTTTCATTTTTACTATTATTACGAGTACCAAAGCTACCTCATCCTCTTCTCCACGCTTGCCTCTATCTCCCGCTCGGACACCACCACCCACCCACCACCCACCACCACCATCTCTCTCTCTCTCTCCGTCCTCTGCGACACCACGCTGGAAAAATGGGCTGTTGTTCTCGGTTTATAGGCTCCCTCATCTTCACCATCATCCAGCTTTGCGTGCTGCTGTCCGTCATCATCTCCACGCCCATCTCTCAGATTGACTCCAAGG
Organism: Leishmania tarentolae; assembly: GCA_033953505.1. NCBI lineage: Eukaryota > Euglenozoa > Kinetoplastea > Trypanosomatida > Trypanosomatidae > Leishmania > Leishmania tarentolae. The sequence continues at coordinate 444,209 of CP119848.1, forward strand.
CTTCCAAGTTATGCTACACTTTCTGGGGTATGAAGTCGGACTGCTCCAAGACGACTTATTCCTTGAAGGGCAAACTTGCTTTCGGTAACTGTGCCCAGCGTCGCGACAGCATGAATGGTGGCGCCGCCTTTGCCATTATCTCGATTTTCACGACGTTGGTGGCACTCCTATTTGGCCTTCTGATGGTGATCCGGAATCCCTGCGCGGTTTTCTTCCCATTGCTTTTCACCTGCATATCTGTGTTCACCATCTTGATCAGCTGGGCCTGCGTGGCCGGCGCACTCAATATCAAAATGTGCGGCATAAAGTGGAGTTTATTTGCCTTAGAATACGGCGCCGGCTTTGGCCTGATGGTGGTGGCGTTCTGCCTTCAGATTATCAATGTGCTGCTGTTGATGTTCATTTTCCGTTGCTGCTGACCCAGTTGAGCACCATGTGAGGCAGCCCCCACACCATTCGCGGGCACGGGTGGGTAAGAGAGGACGCGGAAGGCAACAGCCACTCTTCATTCCCGTGGAGGAGACCGAGAGCCATAGCCGGAGAACAAGGGCGCTCGACTCCTCCATCCACGCCAAACCAATACATCAATGTGTGGTGCAGCGGCACCGTTTCGTCCCCACCACCTCTCTTTCACTCACCAAATACGTGGACAGTACAGCCCTCACTCCCTCGCCACTCACCCACCACGTCGCCGTCGCTCACTTCAGGATTGCATTACCTATGTAATCCTTCCTCTCTCTCTCTCTGTATGAGCATGTACCTCTTCTCTTCTCCCTCAATGCACGGATCACAGGGAAGACACCGCTCGGTGCGTGGCATCGCAGGGCGCAAGCTCCCCCACGCTGTCTGGGGAGGCCGAGCAGCCCCACTTCTATCCAATGCCACATGTCCAGCCGCTTCTCGTGGCGACAGGCCATACACCTAGGGCGTGAAGGGGCGGGGACCCGAGCGATGTGCCGCCACCGCTGTCTGCGGTGAGGGCCTGGATGGCGTCGTGTCGAATGGACCCGCAACGGTGAGCGCGCCTGTCCCCATCCACATCATAGGCAGAATGCCGGTGTAGCTCTGGCGTGTCCCATACCTGACCCTGACTGCCTGCTGGTGGTGGTGATGGGGCCTGTGTGTCGCCACGGGTGGGGTGCGCCAGGTGGGGGACCGGCATAATGGGGGGGGGGGCGGCGGCTGTGAGTCAACCTGCGGGGCTGAGGCGAGTAGATTGTGAGGTGGGGGATCTTCTAGGGATTACTGCGTCGGTGCGTGGGTGTGTGATGCGTGGCCACGGCTTCGTGTAGCGAGGCGGTGGGGCCTGTGCCAGCTCCGTGCCGATCTGGGACTGGGTCATCTTCTGTGGCAGAAGGAAACAAAGTGGAAAACGCACGAACTTATTATGTTCTGGAATCTTCCTTTTCCTGCGCCTCCTCCACCGACCCACACCCATTCATTTTGCTTTTATTTGTTTTCCGCATTTACGCTCGCTCTCTCTCTCACACGGGGTTGTTATTTTTTTTATTCCTCAAAGAGATCGCGTTGGGCAAACGCGCATGTCTATGTGTATGTACGTAGATACCTGCAACAAAAGAAGTCTCTCTTTCTCTGCAGGACTCAACGCGTGCAGGCCCCTCCTCCCCCTGCATTCTCCCTGATTTTCACCATCCTTTGGACGGGAAAATCATGGGCACGGACAACACTGGGGCGATACACATTATGTTTGCGTGTTGTGTATGTGTGTGTAGGGGGAGAGGGAGCGACCGAAAGACGAAGCAAGGAGAAATAGAACACCTCGGGGATTATGGCGAAGGCGTGCCTGGAGCCATGTATTTTGCCTTCTCACAGGCTCACGCACCCGCTCGCTCCCTCTTCATGCCCCTTTGTTGCTGTTCACTCCCCGCTCGGAAGCCCCGCACGCGAGTACTTCCTCCTCCTTCTCCTCCTCCCCCCCCCCGATCCCCATCCAGAGGGGAAATTTGCCGTTATTATTTTTCCCCTTTCTTTAAATGTAGGTTGGCCTTTATTTACGCATTTACGCACTCTCCCTGCTGGGCAAGCAGCGACATGACGTCTGGGAGACGGCCAACTATTTTCTCCTTCGCCATTCTCTACTGCAAGAAATATGTCTTTGGTCATCTTACGAGTGATACCTCTTGCTAACCCTGTCTAAATGAGAAGGTCGCCTCCGGTGACCCCACATCCTTTTTCTTTTCCTTTTCCCCTGATTTTTATTGTTTTTTTGTTTTCGCAGCGAGTTCCACCTCCCCATTCGTGTACCTACAGACGTAGACATATTATATATACATATATATATATATACGCATTGACACTCTTCTATGAAGCGACGCACTCCGTCGTCACCTCGTGTATGGCCCTTCAGCGGAAGCGGCACCATCGCGCCCACCACCCAGAAGTCTCGTCGACGGGAAGCGAATACGCTGACTCGTGGAAAGCTTCTGTGTAGCTCTTCTCTCTCTCCCCCTCTCTCTTCCATCATCCCTCCCCCCCTCCTCCTCCTCTAGCCCAAGGTGGTTTGAACTAAACACACGCACACCTACACGCATAGGACTCCAATGCTTTTTGGACCATCGCCTCCCCTCTGCCACAGAAGATGACCCGGCCACTGCTTGACACGGAGCTGGCACAGGCCCCACCTCCTCGTTACACGAAGCCGTAGCCATGCATCACACACCCACGCACCGACGCAGTCATCCCTAGCAAAGCTTCCACCTCACAATCTACTCGCCCCAGCCCCGCAGGTTGACTCACAGCCGCCTCCCCCCCCCTATTATGCCGGTCCCCCACCTGGCGCACCCCACCCGTGGCGACACACAGGCCCCATCACCACCACCAGCAGGCAGTCAGGGTCAGGTATGGGACACGCCAGAGCTACACCGGCATTCTGCCTATCATGTGGATGGGGACAGGCGCGCTCACCGTTGCGGGTCCATTCGACACGACGCCATCCAGGCCCTCACCGCAGACAGCGGTGGCGGCACATCGCTCGGGTCCCCGCCCCTTCACACCCTAGGTGTATGGCCCTGTCGCCACGAGAAGCGGCTGGACATGTGGCATTGGATAGAAGTGGGGCTGCTCGGCCTCCCCAGACAGCGTGGGGGAGCTGCACCCTGCGATGCCAAGCACCGAGCGGTGTGTCCCACGTCGACAAGGGCATCGGAGAACAGCTGTCGATGAAGGATCTTAGCTCCTATGATACGCACGGAAGCCTGCGAAGGTGTTCTCGTGCCTTGTGTGTGTGTATGTGTGTGTGTGTGTAAAGTGATGAGGAAGGCATGGCAGGTGTCGACTCATTTTTTTTGTCGTCTCTCCCACTGACAAAAGCCTGTATGTGGGGAGGTGGAGGAGCAAATGGAAGTCGAGACCCCATGTCGGGCGAAGGTCAGGACAGACAGACACGGTTTTCTTTCTGCTTCCATATCCTTTTTTTTTTGCGGGGGGACGTACGTGTCCATTTTCTTCGAAACCTGACGATGGCCATCGAAAAGGGAAAACAACTTGCAGAGAGCGAGAGAGAGAGGCACAGCACGCAAGTGTGTCATGAGCCCCCGTCTACATTCTTTTTTCACACAAGCGTAGGCGCCTTGTGTGAAAAGGGCAGTTCAACGGGAAGAGACACCAATATGGCGGGCAAGTGAACCCATCGAAAGGGAAGGAGTGCCCGTTGCTGTATTGACGCCGAGTGAATGTGGGATCGAAAGGCGTTCGTGAGCGGGGAGTGTGCAAGGACAAATTTAGTGGGCGATGGTTTAACTTTCAGACCTCCGTGCGGTTCTTACCCCCCCCTCCCCTTTCGCTGGAAGGAACCCATTCACAGCTCGTGTGAGTGTGTTGCTGTGCGCGTTCATGATTGATCTGTAAAAAAGAAGTTCATGAATTCGTCTCCGTGGCGTCTCAAGTAACGTCGCCCGACCACCACCACCACACACACAGACACACATGCACGTGGACGCGGACGCAAGCTTATCGTATTTGTCCTTTTCCCGGTTTATTGCCGCGTGTAGTGAGACAACAAATCTCGGCCACACACCTTTCATTCACCAAGGCACCAGTCCACCCGCTTATCACTCGAAGTCTCCGGTCAAACAATTAGTGTGTTCCCTGTAGCTCCGGCACCCCTCTCACCACCTCGACCTTTTCTCGTCTCCCGTGGTGCGGCAATGGCTACCAGGAGATGAGTCGATGCACAGCCAAGGAGACCCATCTCATCCTCAGTAGATTAGCGGATGCTTCTCCACGTATCGCTACGACCTCTGCACTCCATGAAAGCGCAATGGGCCCCTCTTCCCACTCGTCTATCCATCTCCCTCATACACACCGTCGCCTTCGCCTTGTCCTGCCTCCCAACGAATCCCACGCTCTACCGTGTCATCAACACCCTTGTGCCATCTCACTCCCTCCCCCTTCCTTACATTCCAACAACACGCCGTGAACTCACAACTTATCCACGGCCACAGCTCTTCACGGTCATCACCCTCTTTTCTCTCCTGCTACTCACCTATTCATCTACCGACCTCTCCCCCGACAAGTGATTCACCTTGCGCGCACCACACCTTCCACTTTCCAGACGCTACACCTACAGCCACCGCATACGCACACCAGGATGCCCGCCTGCTTTCCTTACTACACTGGCGCGATGTGCTTCACGCTCATCCACTTCGTTGCCTGGGCCTTCGCCTTCGTCGCCACGCCAACCGCGCAGTTCCAGGCACCCGACCACGGCTGCTTCACCATGTGGGGCTACCGCGAGTTCTGCGGCGACGTGCCGTACGACCTCACCGGGGACGCCGCCTTCGGCTGCGCGCGTCGCACCTCCACGATGCGTTGCGGTGCCGCCTTCGGCGTCATAGCGACCGCATTCGGCTTCGCCGGTCTCATATCCGCAATCCTGCTGAACACGCAAATTCAGATCCCCGCCATCATCCCCTTCGTGCTCGCCGCCGTCTGCATCCCGTGCACCATGATCTCCTGGGCCTGCGTCGCCAGCGTCTACCACCTGACCATGTGCGGCAACCGCTTCGGCAGCGCCTACCCCTACACCGCCGGCTTCGCGCTGATGGTCGCGTCCTGGGGCCTGGAGATCATCGCCGTGTCCATACTCGCCTGCACGAACTGGACGCGCCCGCCAAAGGAGGAGGAGGAGGACGCCATGGCAGCCAAGCACTAGTGTGTCTGAGCGCGTCGGCGCCGCACCGGCCCCACTCATCTGCTGCCGCTGTTGAGATACAAGATCACCTCTCTTTTTTTAAAGGCACTTAGTAGCATAGGGTGGTTGGTTTGACCGAAGAGACTTTGTAAGCCGGGCAGCTTTGCTTAATGATCGAGGTGCTGTAGGGCTGGGACTGGTGACGGGCGGCATATAGGCTGTGAGATGGTGTAACGTTCAGCGCCCGCTGCTCCACTCCCCCCCCCCTCCCAGGAACGCCTTTCTCATCGAGTATGTGTACACGTGTGCTGTACTGCGTGCTGTGCGCCCCACCCCTCGCTCCCCTTCTTTGTTGCCCTTCCTGTTTCAAGCTGGTGCTGATGGTTCAGTTACCATGAGAAAAAAAGGGGGGCACACCGTCTCACATTCCAAGAGAAGGAAGGCTGATGCTGCATGCTGCGTCACACAGGCACGCGCAGATACTCCTGGAATGCAGACAGCTGGTGTCCCTGCCGCTGTTCTATTCATGGATGAAAAAGCGAAAGGGTGTACACGCAGCAAGACGACCACGATCCACGGCAGCGCCACCAACAAAAAAAAAAACGGCTCACCTCTTTCTCCTACTCCTTTCTTTGTGTTAGCACCACCGGCCTATTTTTTGTCCTAACTGTCCATCGAGTGCTCTTTGTTTTCTTCGGTTTTCATCCTCACTATCCCCTCTCTCCCTGTCCCTTGCCTCCTGTGGTGGCTCTGTTGTGTACCCCTTTCCCTCCCCCTCCCCTCTGTTGATATATAATTTCTACGTTGTAGTTTCTGCCTCTTTTCGGAGCAAACGCTGTTTTTTCTCTCGACACAGTACCGCGATGCCCCCCCCCCGCAGTGAAAAGTAGTGCATACACTGTGCCTCCGGAGGAGCAATAAAAAGGAAACAGGAAGAATGTGGATTACGCAGAGGAAAAAAGGGACGGGTCATCTCATCGCGCCAATTCCCTCCCTCCCCCCCCTTTCCTCCCCCCCCGCCTTCCTTCCTCCTTCGACTAGCCAACCGACCCTCCGCCATTCATCCCACCCCATCACGCGCCGTATCTCCATTCTAACACCGTATAGAAAGGAGCAGGCAAGGGGAGAAAGAGAAGTGCTTCGCCTATCTCTAGGTGTGCCCCCTCCCTTTTGTGCTCTATGGTGTGCAGGCGTGTACTCGGATGTCTCACTCCCTTCCTATTTGTTTTCCTTTTCCCTCTGTTGTTGTTGTTGTTTCACTATAAAACATCATCTGCGTTCACTGAACGAACACAAATGAAAATACAAATACAAATCTACAGCGCGTGCAAGCATACAGGGGTGACTTGTGGGCGGCCCCCTCTCCACCCCCACGTACACATCCGCAGACAGGCGTACACTGGCACACACGCACGCGCGTTATGTGTGTACGGTTCCCTCTCCCTATCTCTTTCTCTCACTGCCAAATTGCGCCCTCGTCCACTCCTCAGGATCATCACTACCCCGACTTCCTCTGTTCACAGGATACTGGTGAGAGAGAGTAGAATAAGGCAATGGTGAGCAGAACATGGGCATGTATGAGGGAAGACACTGGTACATGAACTGCCCTCTCGGCATCGGTGCATGGAATCGGGTTATGCCAGTGCGCATGTGTGCAGCACGACCCCACACCCACACATGCGCAGTCCTTTCATTTTTTTTGCGCATGAGTGTCTCTCCTCGTTCGCGTTACTGCTGCATTCGTGATGTATGTCCGCATATGGAGCTCTTCTACTTCGTTGGCCTCTCACCTTGCGCTCTCTCTCTTTACTTTTCACTCTCGACACCGTTTGGTTTCTCATAGTGCAGGAGACGCTTTTTTTGCCGACTTCCCATCCAGGGACGTGGACGCGGCTGTCACTGCATGTATCTTTCCTTGGCCTGTGAAAGTCCAACGCAGTACTTCCCGCGGGAGAGCTGCACACGACATGCTTATGCATGTGACACTCTCTACGTCACAGATCACATTCTCAGTATTGGTTTCCCGCTTCAGTTGCAGAAACCCACGGCAGCTTCTCCCACCGCAATGCCAATGCCACCTGAAGCATCTCTCGTTGCTCCCTCCCCGCACCTGCTGGAAGAAGTACTGTTCCCCTGGTGTTGAGTGTTACCTCCCCCACTCTTGAATCAGCACATGGTGGCGTCCCTGCCTCAGCAGGGAGCCGCCAATCCAGTTACAGTTGATGATCATCCACTCACGTTCTAGGACACGTATACGGCGTCGCAAGTGGTACCGCTGGGCACACCCCCGCTGACAAGCCTGTATCGCACACACCTCATCGTGGAATTCGGCCCTTTTTGATTTTTCGTCCCCCCCACACACACACACTGCCATCGTGTGTGTCTCACCACTCGTTCGGTATCCTACAGGAAAAGGTTGCCTTCACGGTGACTCCCCCAGCGCGCCTCTGGACGCCCCCCCCTCCCTCCCTCCCTCCGGGGTATCCTTCTTCCCTATCGTGCGCCAGTGAAGAGTTTGCTTTCGGAATTCAACCTCAAGGTAGCACTACAGCGCCCACGTACCCGACAGCACCGTCTGCGCACTCGGTCGCCCCTGTGCCCACCAATGCCGTCGATCCCCCTTCCATACACTATAGCTCCATCCGCGAAAGTGAAGTGGGGAAGTCGATTCACTTCTGCCTGTTCCCGCAGTGCCATCGTTAGCTTGAAATCCACCTCAAACTTTTGATGACCCACCCGGTGGCCCACGCGAGCACTGGTGCTCTTCTACTGCCACCGTTGACGAGTCTATTTCCACATCGATCCGTGCTGCATGCAGCGGCAGTACGATCGTGGGTACTGTATCTCGCACATAATCACCCCGAAGTTTGTGGCGCCGTGCAGCCCCTGATAGTGGGAAGTCCGTTGCTGGACGAGCCGCCTGAGTTTTCTGGGTTAGCGCCCCGTACTGCGCCAAGTGCGATGTGTGGCTGCACTCAAGCGAGGACCCCGTACCCAGGAACGCCTCCAGATACAAGAAGTGCAGGGCTCAGGCCAGCCGCATCATCAGGGGGGAAAGGGAGAGAGCATGGCTGACGTCACAAGCACGTTGGGACTATGGGCTGGGGGGCCTTCTGCCCTTTGCGTGTGGGTGTGTGTTTGGTGGCTTCTCGTGTTTTTCTGCGAGTGTTTTTTTTTTCTCGTTATCGACGCTGGGCGGCGTGGCGTGCGTCGTAGGCTGCTTTTGTCGTCGTCGTTACATTGCCAAGCACCACCAGGCACGGCAATGACTTTGGGGGTCGTGCGTGTCTCTGTATCTGCTGTGTGTGTGTCATCATGCCTACTTTGAAGACAGGTTCGTGGTTGCGGCGGTATGGGGAGACGCACGCCTTTTTTTTTTTTTTTGCAGCGCCCCCTGTCTCTGCGCACAATCTACGGTTCAGTCGAGTAGATAAAGGGTATAACAGCAAAGCAGGACGGCTGCTGTCAAGCCTGGGCCACAAGTATGCCGGCAAAAACTAAGATACATGCGCTGGCGGCGTAGAGGCGTGCCAACCATCGATTTCTCTGTTGAGTACCGCCACAAGCGTGCACTGCCGAACACAAACCACCACGCGACTGTTTCGAGAGGCGCGTCTTTCACGCTGCCTTCTCCCTCTCTTGTTGTTCTCGCTCACGTTTGTCCCCCTCCCCGTCACTCCCGTCAAGCAGTGACCATCTGCCTCTCTTCACCACTGTGCTGAGCGCAGCGAAGGAAAAAAAAAAGAAGGTTGGAGGCGTTTGGGTGTCCTGCGGTAATCTGTCGCCGCCCACGCACACGCACACACACCGTTTCTCGCTCTGTTCAGTCCTCTCTGCGGTGGCAAATGAATTCTTTCTACAGCGATCAAGTGCGTCGGGCAGAAGCACACACGCTGCGTGCACAGTTCAGTGCCTTCGTGGACCATCACGAGCAGAAGCTCTTCGAAGCGCAGCAACGGCTGCGTAACCCGACCGATGCCACGCACTGGAGTCGTCACCGAGATGTTGTTACGGTACAGCTGGTAGACACGCCATACCACACTTCTTTCGGCGCACATCATCAGCCGCGGCAGCGGCGAGCGTATCAGCAGTCATCGATTGCAGACTTGCTCGGCAGCACAATGGCAAGCACCGATCCACTTCTCTTCCGCCTTCTCGTCTCTCTTGCGAGCTTGAATGCGGAGATGCAGGCTCTGAGCGACGAGGCGTGTCGCTGCTACGCTCCCCCGCTGGCGCTGGTCGGTGATGGAAACGAGAACTGCTACAAGAGCCTGTCGACCAACAGGGAGAAAGGACTTGGCAGTGACGGCAGCGGCGGCAAATCCCCGTCGTCTCGGCAGCAAGAGCAAGAAGACATTCTTGAAGAAGAGAAGCTGCTGCACTCCACGTGGACACTTCTGCCTCTGTTGCAGGACATCTGGCTGTGGCGGCAACGCGTGCAGGACGTCGTGGCGCATGTGCTCTTCCAGATGGCGAGCATCTATCATGGTACTCATTCCAAAGGGAACGGAGGCGAGTCGCCCCCACTTCTCCATGTGCGACTGACATCTTTGTGGGGAAACCTGAGCGACCTGCTCGGGGCTGTCATCCTCCTTGAGGAGATCCTTCACCAGAACGCCAGTATTCGAGACGGTGTAGAAGTAATGCAGTGCGTTCTCGCCCAGCAGCAGCTGGATGCCAAGCGAGATGACGCTTTTAGTGTGGACGACAATGGGGAACTGATGAGCCTGCTTCTGCAGAAGCTTCAGGCAGACATCTTAGATAGTAGCCTACTCTCCTCCGTTGCCGCGCAGCGCTTCGACCAGCTCTTCGAAGCCTCACTGGCCGCCTGTGAGAAGAGCGAGTCGATACTGGCAGCTTCTGCTTCCAGCACGCAGCGCAATGCCACAACCGCGCGGACTGAAGCGGCGCCCCGCCCGCCGCCTTTTCCAGAGCACACTTCCCTGTGCGAAGAGTTTATCGCTGTTTTGAGTGGCCTGTGCAACGACTTTGAGGCCACTCTCTCGTCACCTCGGGTAGTGGAGCACAAGTCAAGCCTTGCCGGTCTCTGCGGCCTATGCTACTTGATGAAGGGGCTGTTCTTGGGCCCCTTACCAGCACACGGGGGTCCCGCGACAGGTCCCACCCCAGTCGCGTCGACAACGGTAAGCAAGCTCGTCAAAGCGACTCTAGGGCATGTCAGCAAGCGGATCGTTGCATGGCAGTCCGTTGTCCCCCTGTTGCAGCTGCAGGGTCTATATGTGCTGTGCCCACTGCTGTGGTGGCGGCGCACCTTTCCGGCCGAACTTGCCGCTGCTGCTGGCACCCTGAAGGACGGTGCCGGCGCGCTGGTCCGCAGAAGCGTTGTGGAGACGTGCCAGACCTGCGGCTCGCAGTTCCTCTCCAGCATCTCGCAGTGGACACAGCAGGTGGATCGCTGGGCTGTGGTCGAGATGCAGTCCTCCCTTCCCATTGACGCACCTCTGTGCCGTTTGTTCATCCAGAGGATGGTGCTTCTTATTCAGCAAGGAGTAGTTCTGGCGCGCAGTATTCAGGACGGCGTGTCACAGCTGCTTTTGTTTCATCACCACGCGGAGGCGGCGCTGACAGTGTCGATGGTGCACGGTGTCCTGCAAGGCGTTCTGCTCTTGCAACGCATAGCGGATGCCTACCACAGCAAGATGGGCATCCTTGCCACTGCTCAGGCGGTGCTCGTGCAGTCGATCGTGTATGTCCTCGAGAAGCACCTCTACAAATTGTTCACACGCACCTGCGGCTCCAGACCAGGCACCGCTGCAGTTCCGACAGCGGTCGCGCAGGAGCAGCTCCTTGCTCTACAAGGTTCCTTGCAGCTTCTTCACAAACCTTTTACAGCGGACACCTTGGCGCTCCATGTGCTGCTGCTGGATGTGGCTCTCAATCGAGAAGAGCTGCAGCAAAGCAAAACCTCACCGTCGATCACCGAGCAGGAGCGGAACGACGCCTTTATCGCGCTGGAACAGCTGAAGGCGATCCTCACCTACCAGCAGACGCTGCCGTGCGTCACGAGCGCCTCTTTCCTCTTCTTCCACCGGGAAACCCTGTACCCGCTCTTCCTCAAGTACTACTACGAGCACACGTTGGCGGCCTTTTCCCTGCCGCAGCTTGTGTCTGCCTTGGGCGATTGTCGCCTGCTCATCATGTCTGCCCGGCATGTGAAGAGCCCATCAGAGACGCTACTGAGAGACTACGTGGAATTTGTGCGAGACTGTATCCATGAGGAGCTGGTGCATCCCCTGTGCACCGAGATTGAGAACCAGCTACGGCTGCGCACGCACGACGCAGTACTAGGTCATCCATACCGCGTACTGCGACCGTCTGCCGAGGCTGCCGGTCGTGATCTGACCCGTTATACACTGCTGCAGCCGTTTCGCTTCTTCGATGAATGGATGCACGTGGCGGTGCAGATCGAGCACTACCTCAGCACGCAGTTCTACAACCTGAACGCCCTCATGCCTAACGACTGGAAAACGTACGAGGAGATGCGCAGTCTCGCCCTGCGCACGTATCACCTGCGCATCGCAGACAGCCACCTGCCGACCTGCATCCTGGACCAGGGACTGGACGTGCTTGTCATCACGGAGAATATCCACCAGTTTGTCGCGTACTACACGTACAACCTGAATGAGCAGGTCTTCATCCAGCGCCCCACCTTGACGCCGTCGAAACACCTGCATACCCTCAGCATACGCCATATCGCCAACTCGATCCGCACACACGGCACCGGAGTGATGAACACCGCTGTGAACTACGTGTACAAGTATCTCCTAAAGAAGATGGCCATCCTTTCGCACTTCCTGCAGGACGACTACGTCCGCTCGCACTTGCTGAAGGACGCGCGGGTGGTGCGGCAGCGGAAGAAGGAGCAGCAGCCCTGCAAATACCCTGTGGAGCAGGCAGACCAGCTGATCCGAGAGATGGACCGCCTGGGCGTCGCGCACGACGGCGTGTCGTTCTTGGAGAAGGCTCGACAGCTGATTAGTGAAATGGGAAACGCTCTGGGATTCATGCGCATGATGCGCAGCGGTGGGCTGCGTGCGGTAGCAGAGGGGGCGCGTTTCGTACCGCTTTCCACTACGGCGGCGGCAAGAGTGCCGTTGAGCTCCTGCATGGTGCACGGGCCCCACACCTCACGGCCTCCACGAAAGTCCGACGAAAACACGGATGACGAAGAGGGAAAGGAAGAGAGCACACAAGACGGGTCCGAGAACGGAGACAGCGATACGGCTCAGAAGCACCAACCGAATCTACGGCGTAGCACCGTCGACGCTGTTACCAACCTTGACCGGGTAGTGCACAGCATGCTCGAGCAGCTCTCCGACGGCTCCCAGTACTACCCGCTTCTCCTAGACGCCATTGGGCGCCGGCTGCGTCGCGCATCAGCGGAGCGATATGCCCACTTGCAGTTGCTGTACCTCCTCGTCCCCGCCCTGGCAAATCTGCAGGTGACCTACACAATCCAGGAGAAGGAAAAACTGCTCAAGAAACACAAGGAAGAAGGCGTCTTCTCAGACGACGGTTTCGCGGTAGGGACAACGTTCTTGCTTACCCTCTTTCGCGCGTACGTGGTGTTTGATGACCTGCACTGGTTCGAGAACAAGAAAGCCTACTTCCGCAGGAAGCTCGAGGGGCTGCAGGCGGCGCTCCTCACCGCCACGGCTAGCGCCTCACCAGAGTTCGACAACCTCCATCTCACTTCCTCGACCCTACACACGTATCTAAAGGAGTACACGGGGCTGGAGAACGCCTTCACCTCCAGCCGGCGCTTTTTCGACATCGCTTCCTCGTCTTCCTCCTCTGCATTCGGAGCCGCTGCACGTCCGACTGCATATGATGCCACCCGTCGACGATGCGCGCAGGGGGCAGCGAATGAAAAAGAGCAAGGAGGCAGCGAGTAACAAAAAAGTCGGGACGACTGCAGTGGTCACACGCGGGAGGAGTCGGAGGGCTCTTATGTGTGTCGCCTCTTCTGCTGGGCTTCTGTTTACGTTAGCTGCTGTATTCGTGTGCTTTTACCGCCATCCCACCTCCTCTTCTCCCCCCTCCCTCTGTCTGCGGTTCCCTCCCACGCACCGTCCTGGGTGCGGCGTGGTGGAGGGGGGGGATGGAGGGAATCGACAAGGGTAGAAGGCGTGGTGAGCTCTCTGTCGCGTTACTTTGCACCTCAGTGTGTGTGTGAGAGAGATTATATGCATGGTGAGACAAAGAAAAACAGCAGGAGACATTCGTGTAGTGTTGAACACGTGATGGGTCGTTGTGAGCCCGTCAGCCAATCCCCACCCACCCCACCCCCCCCCACGCTTCCTCCACTCCTCTCCCTCCCCATCCTTCACTGATATGTGTCCGCTGCCGCGGCGTTGATGTGGGGTTTGTCCCCTCCCTACCCCCACCACCCCCTCACACCCCCGTTCTACTCCCGTCCTTTCGCTCTTTGTCACGATGACCTCTCCTGTATTTAGCATACACACGCACGTGCGCAAAACTCAGCTTCTACACCAATCACAACGCCTCCTCGCTCTCCCCCTCCCTCACCCACACACACCTCACTGTTCTGTGCGAGCATTATCCACGCAGTGCTGCGTTCGGCAGGGCAGAGGGCAACGCGGAGAAGAGGGAGAGAGCGACGGAGGGGACACAGCAACAGCGGAGAGGCAATTGTGCCTCGCGGCGTAGCGGACGCACGGATTGTGTTGTGTTGTGTTGTGTTGTGTTGTGTTGTGTGTGTGTGTGTGTGTGTGTGTGTGCGAGAGATGAGAAGGCTGTTTCCACGAATAATACTGAAAGAAAGAGCACTCATCACCCAACACGTGTCTGTACGCTTCCATGCTGCAACGAAACCACTTATGGCGCGTCATGACACCTCGCCAGGCGCTGCGCATCCTGTCCCTGTCCCCCACAGCTGACCTTACACCAGCATCCATCAAGAAGGCGTACATCCAGAAAACGCTGCAGTGCCACCCCGACCTACACCCAAACAATCCGAATGCAAACGAAAACTTCCGCAACCTCTCCGACGCCTTTCGTGTGGCGCTCAAGGCACTGGAGGCACAGCGGGGCAGCGGGTCTGCAGTTGGGCGGCGTAGCAGCACCAGCGGTGCTGTAGATCTTTACGACCCACAGGAAGCGCTGGAGTCGCTGCGGCAGGCAATGATCGCCTACCACAGACATCAGCAGTCGAGCGAGACGCCATCGACGCTCTCGTCGTCCTCCCCACGGTACGAGAAGCCGGAGACCCACGCCACTGGTGCGTTCTTCACGCCGACGCTGGAGGACGTGTCATCTGTTTGTCAGCGTGAGGCTGTCGCGATGCGCCGTGTGCACACTTTCTGTGCGGAGCTTCCTGCGGTGTTGTGCGGCAGCCACAGTGCGGCTCTCTTCGAGGCTGTCGCTTTCTTTCACACACGCTATGTGGAGTCCATGTCGGCGTGCGTCATGCGGTTCGCACAGAATCTGCCCATCATTGTGCGCCGTGTTGTGAAGCAGCGTCGCAAGTACGTGGACAACGGGTACTTGGCGGTGGCGCAAGGCATCGGCACTGGGTCTCGGCCGCGTGGGCAGCGCATCGAAGACATGGTGATGAAGCCCCTGGTTTTAGTGGGCGCACTCATCTTTGACCTACCTGAAGGAGCGTCAAATGAGCAGCGGCAGTGCCTCGGTGAAGATGCAGCGGCGAGCGGCAGCAGCAGCAGCACCTGCGGTGCATCTTGCCCTGCCGACGTTCGCGTCTCAGACGAGCTGAAGTGTATCATATGTCCTGCGGACAGCATCGCTGATATCACAGCAAAGCTCGGCAAGTGGGAAGCGGCCAGCTTTGACCGGCTGAAGCTGGAGCTGGCTATTGTGGACGTCAACCGACTGATGTCAGCTATGCTGGGGCTACATGACGAGGACAACAGCGGCCGTTCGGAGGCGCCCCTCTCCGTGGAGCCGCACCTGAACGAGAGCAGTGCCACCACGGCGATGGTGTTGCGCACACTCCAGAAGCTTGCCGGCGATCTGTGTTGTCACTTCGACGCTGCTGTTGACAGCGATGCCATAACGGAGGCGATAGTGGAGGCGATGCGCCTCCAGGACAGGTGCGACACACCAGCCAGCGTGCAGGACGATATAGCGGCGCAGTCGCTGGAGGCGCCGGTATTGGTTGCGCAGTGCCGGCACCTAGCGGAACTGGCGTGTCCAGCCATTCGTGGCAATATCGTCATCACCTGGAAAGCAGGCGCGACGGAGGAACTGGTGAAGGAGGACTCCGAACTGGCAGACGCCACACCGACACCGATGTTGTTGGATACCACTCAAACAGGCAGCACTAGGAAGGAGGAGGGTGGCAAATACACACCACCCTTTATCGTGGGGCGTCACTTGACGTGCTCCACCGCTGAGACGCTCTTCTTCTCCGTATCTGTAACGCTGACAAGAGATCTACGTCTCTTCCTACTACGTCTGCGTGGCGCACTGAAGAGGGTTGTGCAGTCCACCAATCAGTCCAAGAGTGCGCTGTTTCAGTTGCTGCCTCTGCGCGAAAGCATCGTGAAAGAGGAGTTCACTCGTATAGCTTCCGGTGATGACTCTGACACGTCACCCTTCCGCTACCGTGGCCCCATTAACTGCTTCCCACGCATCTGCAACATGGACACCCACCGCGAGCACGAGCTGTGGAAGCACCTCTACGTGCACCGCGAGTACCTTGCCAAGCATGCGCCTGCAATAAACCCCCTCAACGTGTTTTACGAGTGCTTTCCTTACGACCCAGACGCACCGACGCACCGCCCGAGCTCTCTCGATGCGGACGGCAACGTGCTGGCGGGATGGGTGAGCGGTGGCCCTGACGGCTGCGACAGCGTCGTCATCACAGCAACGCAACTCGACAACCCAGTGCATTTCACCGAGTGGCTAGAAGAGGTGGTGGAGCAGTCGTCACTGAACCGCGAAGCAGAGGAAATCCTGGCCAAGGCTGGCATCCGCTACGTCAGGCGCGACCCTGTATTACCGCTAGCTAATTATCTCTCGTTTGTCAAGACGTTCGCGCAGTCCACCGCGGTGCGTTCCGTGCTGGAGCGCAAGAGCACTGCACGACACAATGGCACCGCCACGCCGGACGACATTGGCCTCACCATAATTGTATCACCCTCGCGGTGCGACGTCCGAGACGGTGGTCGCCTTTTCATTCCATGGTACGTCGACCCTGCAATTCTGCTGGCTCTGCTCGACGACGCGAAGGCCCCCCAGCGACTCGTGTAAACAGGACCCGGCACCCACCGTGCGCAGCAGCAGCAGCAGGTAAGACGAACAAACCCAACCCTCTGAGAGAGTCCTCCACAGAACAGCATCCTAAGAGCCACACAAAAGCAAACGCACCCATAGCAACAAGCGAAACAAACCGCGCGCACGCCCACGGCCGCGCCGACCACCCCCATGCCCCAAGCCCAAACCCCCCACAACCCCCACCCCCACGACCCAACACCCAAACACATCTACCCCAAAGCCGAAGGGGGCGGCAGCACGACCCCGCCACGGGCCCCTGCCCTTTTCTTTTGGGGAGTGCGGTGGGCGCGCACCCGGCAACGCGCCCTCCCTGCCAGACCACCCTGCCCCGGCAGCAGACCCCTACCCACGGGAGCCAAGACCCGCCCCCGAGCGGCAAGCGGCCAGAACCCCCCCCCCCCGAACACAAGAAGCCACGCCCCATACCCCCCTACGCGGACGAGGAAAAAGAGACGCAGGCCCCCCAGAGGCAAACCGGGAGCCCTCGGGGACGCATTTCCGCAAACCCCACTTAGCACTCGAAACGCGAACCCGCAGCCGCGGGTCACTGCTTCAGATCAGCCGGATGGGGAAGCCTAGAACCACCAAAAAAGAATCAGTAGCTGACCCTTCCGCAATTTGACGAAATGCACCGCTACTGCGAAAACGAAAACAATGAAACACCCCAGATATTGGTGTGTACACTTTTGAAAGCTACACCGTCACCCCCCAACCCAACGAGGCCCACCCATGCAAGCCCCAAACATTGAAATCCACCCATGCCACACAATCACAAAACCCCTCACATGAAAAAAAGGAAGACGCAGAACGCGGACGCTTTAGCGCCCCGGGGTCACTGAGGAATTCGGTGCGGAACATAAACGAACGAAGCACACCCAACCCAGACACAAAAAAATTATCCAAAGCATTGTTTACAAGAAATCCGGGGTCTTTTTCCATCATCAAGTCAAATACGTTTCTTTTTTGTTGTTCAACGTGCTTTTACCTTGCCCATGCAACATGAAGTGTCCACCCCCTCCCCCCTTTGACGAGGCAGAACGCCGACCCCTCACAGACAAGAATCGAGACGCCCCCACAATGCGGTGACGGGGCGACCCCCAAGTGTTGAAAACCAAAAATACTGAGGCTATTACACTCCTTCTCCGAGAAATTCGTCTCCGATGGAAGACATAATGACACCATCCCCGCCACGAGCATCTTCTCCAGGACAGGTCTTTTTGGCCTGGAGAGACCCAAAGCGTTCCACTGGGCTCCGCAACTATTCGGGCCAGGATTCCTTTCGAAATCCCTGATAAAGGGCAATGGGAGGCGATGAACACAAGACGTTCCACTTTCGCACGTGCAGGATGGTAATCCAACACAGAATTTCCTCCCAGAGGACGGATAAAACTTCGCACCCTCGCTCTAGTGGCCGAGAACCTGTCCCCCGCCATCGACCCCGCTGCACGAGGAGGGCGCGGGCGCTTGGCTTCCCACTGGTCGCGGTACTGGGCCCTGGCTCCACCTTGGGGTTTCCAATGTTCGGAGGGAAACACATTTATGTTAACAGAAAGAAGCGAAGCGCTGGCGCCATGTGGTAAGTGGGGGACGGGGCTCTGCGAGAGACTATGTTTCCAGCTCTTTCCGCAAAAAATATCCATACACAATTCTAGCATGGGATTTTCAATAATAAACAACCGCGTGTGGCATATATCGTGGATTTGGCTAAACAACAGCCATGCAAAAAAGATAATGGAAAGTATGAAGGTTACAGTTACATTACTATTGCTATGTTTTTCCTTGCCAAGTATTAGGGGAAAGCATTTTCCAGCGCAACAGCGAAGAAATATGAACATTTTTAAACGAAACAAGCGCCATTATGCGCTTCAATCGTTTTATCCCCCCCCCTGATTGAAGTCAGAATGACATCATCCCCCCCCCCCGCATTAGATCCAGGGATCCCGAGTCTCTCCACATTTCGGAATGGCAAAGCCAAGAACATATCCAACAGTACAGATGATATCCCCGGGCGCGCATTTCCTAGAAGAAGGATGCCGTGGATTGCCGCTTAACGTCGCATGTGAAGGGTAAACGCGGATTGAAAAAAAGAGAAACACGCCCCATCCCCCCCATCAGCTTAAAAAAGTGGAAAGAGGATTGCGATGGGTGAGCATCATTTCTTTACAGCATATCAAATGGGAAGCCTTTGAAAAATGTTCACGCACACAATGTTTTGGGAGAGATACCTGGCGCCACCATGGAAATTAGGCAGCAACCCATTCAAAAGCTAATCCAAACATCTTTTCCATCAAACAGGACAATAACACAGATAATGTGGACTTTTTCTTCCGGTTTCCGAAACAGAAAAATATCCCCAGTTTGATATGAAACACTGGTTTAAAAAACAATAGGGGGATGAACTCCAGAAAATACCATCTTTTGGTGTTTGCGCTTGAGTCCGGAACTTCCCCTACGCACGATGGGGCCCCCAATGACGAAAAAAGACGGCCGCGAATCACCAAAGCCCCACAGCGCGACACGCACCATCCCAAATCCTTTTTTACCTCACATTCTGCCCAAATTCCCTTTCCCTGACATGGGGCATGGGGAATAATCAATGGGTCACCAGAAAGTGGGGCAACTGTCCCCTTTGACGTTCTTAACCTAAATATTGTGTACCATATCCCTTTGCGATGCGAAAATACATCTGAGGCCATTTCCTTCTGATACCGACGAAACCAGAATAAAAAAAAAGGGCTCACTTCAAACGTGTGGCAGAATACCAAACCCCCAGAACTGATGCTTTTCAAAAGTTTGGAAGCACAGAAAACGACTACAGTGGCTTCAAGTTTCTGGTTTGCGCTGCGGTTGTTAAACAGAATTTGCACAGACTCTCTCAAGCAAACCTGTCCTATCAATTTCACTCTTGTGCAGGAAATAGCCTGACATTACGATAAAGTCAGTCCTTCAAGAGCCGCTGGCAGTGCATATTTTCATTCTGTTATACTGTCCTCATAAAAGGGCTCTTTGAAGCTGTATCTTCTCTATCTTTTTAAAAAAAATAGTGACTCGCGCATGATAGTCATATTCGTCTGAATATTTGTTTCCTGACACTTTCGCGGGGAGGGCGGCATTAAGCTGCTCATAATTCATTTTCATCTTCACTTTAAAATCTTCCCTTGGTGAATTTTTCTGTCGAACTTGAACTGCTTATTAAAGCACTGGCTACACCCATCGATCGAACGATAATACAATGGGTTTTCTCTAAAGGGTGCCCCGGTTTCCTGCTTTCTTAAACAGGCCCGGGGTGGTTTTCCCCCTGGGATTCAACCGCGGGCTTCACAAATAAGGGTGTTTTTATCTTTGTTCGTTCACTTTTCAACTTGGCCCCATTGTTCCTTTACCATAGATGAAGCAACTTCTTTCTTTATAAAAAAGAAAAAACCTTAGATGATCTCTCCAATTTTAAATGCATGCTGTATCTCTGGTGATTTTCGAGTTCCCTTCGGCTTTTTTGCTGTTTTACTATTCATCCAAATATCATAAAACACGGCCTTGGTTTTTCCTACTGTGAAAGAAACCCCGCCCCCTTCGAAGTCCAGCAGCCCCACTTCTATCCAATGCCACATGTCCAGCCGCTTCTCGTGGCGACAGGGCCATACACCTAGGGTGTGAAGGGGCGGGGACCCGAGCGATGTGCCGCCACCGCTGTCTGCGGTGAGGGCCTGGATGGCGTCGTGTCGAATGGACCCGCAACGGTGAGCGCGCCTGTCCCCATCCACATGATAGGCAGAATGCCGGTGTAGCTCTGGCGTGTCCCATACCTGACCCTGACTGCCTGCTGGTGGTGGTGATGGGGCCTGTGTGTCGCCACGGGTGGGGTGCGCCAGGTGGGGGACCGGCATAATGGGGGGGGGGGAGGCGGCTGTGAGTCAACCTGCGGGGCTGGGGCGAGTAGATTGTGAGGTGGGGGCTCTGCTAGGGATGACTGCGTCGGTGCGTGGGTGTGTGATGCGTGGCCACGGCTTCGTGTAGCGAGGCGGTGGGGCCTGTGGCAGCTCCGTGCCGATCTGGGACTGGGCCATCTTCTGTGGCGCCCGTGGATCAGGTAGGGGAGTGGGGCGGAGTTTGTGCGATACTTGGGCTGTTTCTTGGGTGCTGGGTGGTGTTTTAGCTTGGGGGAGCGGGGCCGTGCTATTGGTGAGGTTTTTATGTTAGGGTGGGTGGGTGGTTTTACTTGCTTGGGCAGTTTTCATTGGGGTTGAGGCTCGATGCGTTTGTTCCAACGCGTTGCGCTTTTATTGGTTGTGTGCTGGGTGTTTGGCTCTCAGTAATTCACTGTCTGGTACGGGTGTCAAACGCCCCTCCACCACAGCTTTGGGGCAAATGCAGCCGCACGAATGTTGGTGCAAACCGTCCATGGTGAATTTCTTTCTGTTGTTTTCTGGAGTATCTATTGGACGGATGTTGGTTTATTAGAGTAAGATGGGGGGTGTCCGTCGTAAAAACAAGTACCAGGGTACTGGGTAAAAACTTATGTCGACAGGAAGGTTTGTCGCTAAGGTGGGGCTCTTGGGTGAGGTTTCTGAGCGTACGCGGAAACGAGGAGCTGGCTCATCTAGTGTTGACAGGTCACGGATGGCTAACCGCTTACGGTAGCCTTCGCAGTGATGACGGCAGAGAAGAGGAATTGGTGGACAGGACTGTTTGTGTTAGCGGAGGGTTTGAAAACATGTTGACTCCAACATTCTCTTGCGAGCCGGAGGTTGTAGCACGACTTCTGTAGAGTTTGGTGTTGAGTCATTTCTTTCTTGACCAGGTGTTAGGAATTTGTGTTCATTGAGCTGCTGTGAAGTGAGGTAACTTTGGAGTGAACCCAGTTGATTGCGTTTGTTCTTGATAATCTGTGTTTAAGGGGGCGATTGGTGCTCTCTGGGCACCACTTAAGACGCTTCAAATTATTGAGCGGCCAGTCAAACGGGAAAAATAGCTTCCACAACTATCATCATTAAGGCAGGTACCTTACGAGAAGAACCTGTGGACGCAATGATGAAGATCCCTCTTCATAATACTTGCGGCATCCCCAAAGAGAAGGTACATGAACGATGGTTTGACCCATCCCTGCTGCAAGTAGCGAGTGTGCTGGTATGCCCAATCCCTTTTCCCAACTGACTTTTTTCTACTTCATACCCAATCATAGCAATTGAGGTACAAGCAGAGAGTGATGCCTCCGCGAAAGGTAGATGCGCAAGTGAGCGTGGCGGAAAAGATTGTCGAGCGACAGTCTGTTTTCGATGTGGTATTGGAAAAGATCGACGTGAAGCAGTACAATCCTGCGTACCCTTTCCAGCTTAGGGTTGTTCTCTGTGGGAGGAAGAAACGCTCCTCTTTTGATGACGCTTGGGAGAGTCTGGCTGCAGAGGTAAAGCTACAGTGCGACAAAGCGAATCCTTTCTGTGACGCCTCTGAGAGCAGTCAGCTTGGGTCGTTGATCATGGACTACGGCGAGTATTTTATACAAATTGTGGAGGGCCCAGAAAGCTATGTTTTCCGCTTTGCAGAGGAGATGAAGTCAATGCCAGTGGTAGACACAAACAGCGTACGCATATTGTTTCTCGACGACGATATCCCCAAATCTATTTGCGCCGGAATCACCATCATAGACAAAGTGCCACCTTCATCTTTGGCGGCTGGGTCAGCGGAGAAGAGTTCTGATGAAGTTGCACAAGGGGTTATGCATGACTTGTCATCCATTCTAGAACTTGCTTCTCAGGGTAGCAACCAGATCGGAAGGATGAAGAGCATTTTTGCTGAGAATGCCAAGGTAAACTACCCAAAGATGTTCCCGAAAGTGGAAATGCTTGAGTTGTACATTAACAGCGACAACTTTTTCACTCTCGACGAGTTTGTGAACAATTTTTGCAAACCTGTGCATCTGATCCGCGATGAGGAAATCAATCACCCCGCGGAAGACCCGCTGAAGCACTGATGTAAAAATACTGCACCTGTGCGCTTTCATGCTCTTGATGTAAGGAGAAAAGGTGAAACTGAGATAGCTGTCTTGACTTTTTACTGAGTCATGGAAAGCACCATTGTGACGATAAAATGAACCTGGGTGGTTTTTGCAAACATAAAAAAAGATGAATGTGCCACACTTGGGAGCATATGCAACTTTTACTTGGTAGACAAAGAGTGCAAAGATGGTAGCTAAGTCCCACGTGCGAAGCTATAATTCGTCATGAGTGCATTGAAGTTTCCTCAGCCTCTACTGACATCTGTCTTTCTCCCCGTGCTTATGATCAGTCACCGATACTTTCCCCAAATCGGAAAGTAGACGACTTTTTGTGCGTCCCAAACGTCTAGTCACAATGCCTCCGAGAAAGTCAGCAACGAAGGTGAAGTTTCATGGTGCTGAGAATGTTGATGTCGACCTCCAGAACTGTTTATTGCGCATCGATAAGGGCAGTGATGTGTATGGAATGTTGGTCATTGAGTTGGATAATGGTCGCTCTCCCAAAGCGTGCGAGGTAGTTGCTCAAAACATTCCTGCCTCGAATTCAACAGACAAGAGTCGCGGAAAGCAGGGAGTTTACAAGAACTGCCGTTTTTCGCGTCTGACCAGAGAAGGAATTCAAACTGGCGAAGTTGTTCCGACTTCCAAACCTATTCCGGCAGCTGAACTGGAGGGCGAGATAGGTCGCGTGCCGCACTGCTACGGTGCAGTATCGCTGTGTCGCAGCTCGACCTCTTTTGACGGATCACAGTTTTTCATCTGTCTCACCAGCGATTCTGTAGAGCTGGATCACTTAAACAAGAAGCATGTTTGCTTTGGACGTGTCGTTGAGGGACATGATATCTTGGCAGCTTTGCAGAGTGATTTGGCTGAATATTCTGGCGACATGGGCCTAATCCATAAGGACTGTCCCTATGTGATGGCCGATCTCAGCTACGCATCAATGTAAACTAGTTTCATGACATGAACTTGCTTTGGGGAAATCGAATGAAACAACGACAAAAAATGTTGCTTTTCTGTAGGGAGCGGCCTTTTTCATTTTGTATGCTACAGCGCGCTTGAATGGGCTTTGAAATAGGGTGCTTTTATGTGCTCCTAAAGTTGGTGGCGAACGATGTGGTTTACTACGACTTCTGTTATGGGTTACCTTCTTCTTCTACTCCCTTCGCTGATGTCGATATCTTGTTACAGGTTTCATTACTGAGGTCTTCATGTGTGTCAGAAAGTTCTTTTTTGATGACGTCTAAAACGCGATCGGCACATGTGAGCGAGGCGGCATCTTCTGCGCTCACGTTGGCGGCTATTACTCACATATGTTCAAGGAGGCTGGGAAACTATACCAATTCCGATGAGAGAGTTGCAGCTGAGTACGAAAAATACCATCTCCTTGAACGGCAGGGGGTTATCATCGGGCTGCGTCTGATGGAGCGGCTTCTATATCGAGAACCGGTGTTTGGTAGAACCTCTACCGACATTGCTCGCTATGTTGGATATACAATGTGGAAGGCAATCTTTGGAAAGAAGGTTGACTCAATCAAGGCGATCGATAGTACGTATCACTTATCGGACAACAACTTCCGATGGCTCCAGGGGTTTCCTCAGCTCAAAACGTCGGACTGCGTCCAGACCCTGGAAAGTTCAGAAGACGACGGCTCAACGGATCGCTACACCGAGGAGCCAGTTGGCTCTGTGTCTCACAGAGATGTACTCTTGTATACTGTGGGTATTATTAAGGGTGCCACACATCGTCTGCTGGGTGAAAGTAGCTTTTCTGTGACGGGAACGCATACGAAAGAGGGCGAAACCTTTTTCAGTCTGGATTTCAGGTAAGGAGTGACGTGCATTTTTGTGCTTTGATGTGTGGTGTACTGGGAATGTGAAAAAGTCAAAAAAAAACCGATGTATTGCAGCTACTTCGAGCGGACTGTCCGCAGCCATTAGACAAAGAGGATGAGCTGTGGAAAACAATTGCCGTGTGAGCAGTCATAATCTTTGATCGACTTCTCGCCCTTACTCTAAACCTCATTTCTCTTCCTTCACCTTGAGCTTCACTTTAGCTCGAAATAGTTCGATTGAGTCTCCCAGTACAACTCACTATGTTTCGCGGGGCGAATATGAGCCGCGCGGCTCCAGCAAGCGCTGCAACATGGATGCAGCGTCGCGCGGCATCACTGCAGTCGGAGAAGCCGTGTGCTAGCCTTGCCGACAAGATCGTGCGCGGACCTCCAAAGTCGGTGTACTACACGCACCCTAGATATGTGATGTCCCGCGATAAGATGCTTCACACGATATGGGTGGACATTGGCATTTTTCAAACGTGCGCATATGCACTGTTTCCCTTTTTTTCTGCTGCCTACTTCTTCAAGGCGTGAGCAGATTGCATGGGTGGAGACCGCGACTCTGTAAGGCGGCGGGATGCGAGTGGGTCAAATGAATTGTCAAAAGAAAAAGTAGTTTGTCGTCATTCATCTCATCTACCCTTACTATTTTTTTTTCTTTCCCTCGAGCATTCTAGTGCACTTGTAGCTTCTCTGTAGGAAACGAAACTAAAAGTTTCATTATTCTCTTGAAAGAGCTCAGGCGTACGGTTTGCGAGCCATGCTTGGTCACCTAACGTGCTATCGCATTTCAGTGCGCATCCAGGCAGGCAGGGCTTGACCGCTATTCCACACCGTTGGAGTACTTCTGCGGAATGTCCCATGTCACTTCACAATACTTCCATCTTTTTCCAACATACCATCTTTATTCCTCTGCTTTTCATCGAAAAAAAATCCATTCGTGCTCGAAGCTTGTGAATTTTTGATGCGACGCCGCACTGCCTGCTACTTCCATGCAGCAGGAGTTGCTCTGCGCACGCACCGCAAAGGTGCTCTGTTTCTACTTCCGTCAGTATTAGACTCCAAGACATTTGTCAATCTGGCAAACTGCCAGGGAGCAAAACTGGAGCTTCAGCTTTACGAGGAGATCACGAGAGCTTCACCTCATCTACATTCTCGTGCCTTTCTCGATGAGGCGAAGGAACAGGCAAGAAAACTGTGCTCGCCGCTCACTACACTGAAAAGGGAGGAGGTTGAATCTACTATTGCGCAGAAGTATAAACTCACCGATGATCGTCTTGTCACCTGCTTAGTTCCTTACCAGCTCGGGGCCAACATCCTCCTCTCACGTCTACCTCCCAAGGTCAGGGAGGAATCTCTCCGGGAATTGAAGTCTGAGGAAGCAGCTAGGCAGAATGGGTCTCCCGCTGCACCGAACAAGTGGATCCAATGGTATGAAGCTGACGTTTATGTCTCTACCGGAAGGAGGTACTTGGAACGCATCAGCACCCGTCGACAGCGTCGCATTCCTGTCTTCGCTGTTATGGGGCACGTAAATCACGGTAAGACTGCCTTACTCGATGCCTTGCAGGGGTCACGCATCGGTTTTGAAGAGCCGCACCACATCACGCAGTCCATTCGGGCGTTCACGATACCAAGGCCAGGCGTCAACACCGATCTTTTCACCTTTATCGACACTCCAGGGCACTCCATTTTTGTCGAAACCCGGTTTCACGTGCACCTGGTAGCCGACGTCATCGTTTTGATCATCTCGGTTGTGGAGGGAATCGAAAGTCAAACTCACGAGACGATCAAGGTCGCCCTCAACGTGGACAAGCCAGTGATCGTGGTGTTGAACAAACTTGATCTTTTATCTGACGCTCTCACTGCCGAGAAGGCAGTGCGGCGCATTCTAGCAGAGCTGTACTCCATCGGGCTGGACGTGCACCTGTTGCAAAGGGAGAAAGATGTTGAGGCGTTGGCGACCAAGGCATCTACGACTTCTTGTAGCAACTGCAGCAGAAGCCTCACAGATTTACGTCCGCAAGCTGAATACTTTGCACCGATGAAGATGATCGATCCGGAGTATAAGGGAAGCAAGCGACACCCACAAGTGCAGCTGCTCCGCAAAAGTTACGGTGTGTGTATCTCCGCGGCAACCGGAGCTCATATTCCCCTCCTGTGGCGCGTTCTGCAGCTTTGTCGAGATTGCGCGCCTCCAACATGTCTCAGCAATTCCGCTGGCTACACTGAACACAACGCTGCTGTTCAAGCCGTTGTGTTGGAGTCTTCTAAACATCTGTTTGACGAAGAGGGCTTTCGACTGAACCGCAAGCGCCAACAGATCCAGCGGAGCATTGATCTAAAGCAGGAGAAACGCTCAAGGGCGTTTGAGAAACGAAGTCCTCGGTCGCGCCTCAACTCTGCATACAACAGCGTCAAAACGCAGTCTACACGCCAGAATCGAACCAGTTCGTCGTCTCTGGTGATCACGGCCATCGTTCAGGAAGGCGTCCTCACTGAGGGAATGCACTTTGTCGCCGACCAGGCGGAGGGTCAGGTACATGCATTGGTCGACTACTGGGGCAATCGTGTTGAGAAGGCGTACCCCGGCATGGCTGTCACGCTTATCGACAAGAGCAGTATGAGCGGGTGCCCCGGAGCCGGAATCCATGTGTTGTCCATGACGGACCTCGCTTCACGCGTGCGCGTACAAGCGTATCGCCAACGGCTACAGTGGTACGTAGAGATTTTCACGACAAAGTTGCACTACCTCCGCCCACGAGGGATGGATGTGTCTTTTGCTCATCTGGGTGACTACGGTCAACTCGGTATCACTGACTCGCTTGAATGCCAACTCCTCTACGGACCGCCGCAAAAGCCCTTCGAGCAGCAGAGGCAATCGGAGGCGCTACCCCAAGGGACGTCGGCGAGCGATGAGTCCATTGGTGCGTACCTAGCGGAGAGGAATCGAGAGTCCGAATCAAACGCGCTCCAGGTTTCGTCGGTGGGGTCTGTTGCGCTTCCGGATGGCGCAACGAAGCGCTTGACGCAAGCGATCATGACTAAAGACGATGAAGAGGTGCTTAAGGCTACATGGCAGGCTGCGCAGCTGCAGCGACACCTCACGTCCCAACAGGAATATGAGGAGCATGTTGCACAATGTGTGCAGGTAGGTGTCTTAATCAAGGTAGATTCATGGCACACCGCTCGCATGCTACACCGCGAAATCTCCAGGCTCGGCACACGTAAGGTTTATTTTCAAGTGGTCTGCGCGCGTTTCGGCCCTCTGCAGGTGAGCGACATCATTTACATCATGCAGGCTGTGAAGATCATTGTGTGCTTCCGTACGCCTCTTTCCGCGTCTAGCGACCTGGACAACTACATCGAGAGCGCGAACATGTGGGTGCTTCAGACTGATCACTTCTCCGACGTGGTTCTCTTCATGAAGTGGTGCGCGGTGGCGACGCACAAGGAGAAGGTGCTCGATGAAAATGACGGAGGTCTCGACTACAGCCACCAGTTGGGCACTCGTCCTCGAATTGTTGTGGACTCGAAACGTCGGGAGACGGACAGTGGGGCTCCGAAGGGATCTCAGTCGAAGAGGCAGAGGCTTCTCTTGTACGATGACGACAACAGCGATGATGAGTTTTCGAGCACGTAGTCTCGGTTCCTCTGGTCGTCTCTGAAAATGCTATGTGTGCTGCCCGCATTGCTGACGGGGTGTGGGATGTTCTTCCTTTTTTTCGTATGCGTTGCCACCGACAGGTGAGCGCTTATTGCACGCAGTTGCTTCTCACAGAACGTGACGGACATGGATCCGAACTCGAGCACCCGACACAACCACCGTCAACAGTAAAAAAACATGATTTCGGCATGCACGTAATACTTATGCCCTCTTTTGTTTTCCCATTAGTCACAGGCCCACCAGCAATGGCTGCTCAAGCCTCATTGACTCCTAGGGGGTGGAAGACGAGGGTCGACTGCATTCGCTCCCCCAGCTGCATGCACTTCGTGGGACTTTGGTGTCCTTCTTCAGGACCATAACCGCTACTCATCTGCCTCTCTCCCTTTTCCTCACTCTTCTTCTGTTCTCCCCCCTTCTTGCAGCTGCTGACAGGGAGCCTTCATAACTTCATGTGTAGGTTTCTCGTTGCATATCATGGACGTCACGCATGATCACCCACGCGCGGGATCGGCAGCTGTGGCTGCGCATGCTGCCTTTGGTAGCTTATCACAGGCCCGTAAACTTGCGATGGATCGGGAGAAACCAATGCTCGCACTCAAGGCGTACAGCACGTGGATGCGAAGGAAGAGGCTAGACACATCGGCGCGGGCCGCTGCACTCCTGGATTTTACTCTCTACTGCAACGTGTTTGCCTTACAGACCTGGGAAACAGAGGATGCCTGCCCTGCTGCCCCACTTGCTCTCGCTCGTGACTACTTCCAGCTTGTCATGGACGAGTTCAGTGCGCTCTACAACGTTGTGCTGCCCGACCTCGTTGCACCACAGACCGACAGCGACTGTGCCTCAATGCTCGTCTGGGATGCGAAGATGGATTCGGTTCCTGCCGGACTGTGGGCGGCGCTCTTGCTCACTATAAGCAATCAGGCATGCGTAGAGATGCGTGCTGGTGGAGAGGGTGTCATGAAGGCGGAGCGGCTTCTGCTCCTTAGCAGAGAGCTGGAGGAACAGATGAGCGACGTTCCGAGTCTTGGGTGGACGTGGGGGATTGTCCGAGACCTCAATGCAGCTGTCGGCGCGGTTGTGCACTGCGACTTTTCTCAAGGAGAGGAAGCTGCCCGAAGCGCCCTCGCGCTCCTGCAAGCACACATTGAAGGCGCATCCGTTGATGCATCCTCCAGTGAATCAGTTGGTGAGACTGGATACGCCTCCCCCACATCCCTACTGATGGCTGTGACTCACTACACTTTAGGCGTCGCCACAGAGAACACTTCGTGCGAGTCGTCTCTGTTAAGCTACGATCGCGCAATCGAACTAGCTTGTGATATCGACACGGACTCATCTCTCGAGGCCTTGATGGGGCGAACCAGAAGCCGACTCGCAGTGTATGTAGAGGAGCAGAAGGCTAAGGCGGCGCTCCTGGCGGAAGAGACGACAGGATCAGCGAACGCCGAGAAGAAAGGGCGAGCGGTCTATCGACATAAAACCGGTAAGGCGACGTCCTCTCGCCGCGTACCGCAGAGGGCTAGAAGTTCTCGACTTTCGCAACTGGAACAGGGTCCGCCCCCCATCGTGACCCCATCAGTCCCAGACGTTCTCCGAAGCTATCTTGAGAGGGAGGGGCTAACCACTGCATTGGTACGTGTTGGCTCTATGAAAGGCCTCTATGAGGTATTGGCCAGGTCACTTCCCGGATACGAGGAACTCGAGGCGCTTCCGCAGTCCCTCTTCGCCGGAACGCGCTTCGAGGCTGGCGCTCACGAGTCTATCTTCGCCGTCCTCGTCTGCACCGACACACCTTTGCAATGGACGTTGCGACTGCTGGACGCAGCGGGGAACCCTGCTGCCATCCGCCACTCTGTGTGGGTACCACGCCCGGTACTAGCTTCGCTAGTCAGGGAGATGGCTGCGCAACGTCCGCCTGCACCGCGGAGTACCGCGGCCCTCCAAACTCGAAAAGAAATTGCCGACGGTAACGGGAAGCTTCGCCAGCAAGTCATTCAAATGTTTGCACCACCGGTGCCAGCTGCAACTGTGAAGCAGAAGGCTCATGAATGGGTAGACGCTGCTGTGGATTTGCTTGGGCAGCGTTTGAGCCTCCTCCTGAAAACGGAGCGTGCGTTTGAAGAGCAGTGGATCGCGACGGAGCGCATTCAATCCGCTTTATACACCTACGCCGTTCCGAAAGACATCCTGCGTGTAAAGAAGGAGCTTATCAAGCAAAAGCATCTGAAGGAGCGGCGGCAGGACCGGAGTGCGCGCATCATTGTGCACTTTTTTCGACACATCGTCAAGCAGCGAGCCATCGGTGCGAAGCAGATAGCTTTGGCTCAGCGTCGTTTTGAGGAAAGGGTGGCGGCCGCGGTCACCTTGCAAAAGTACATACGTCGCTGGTGTGCCTATCAGGAAATGGGACGACGCTTTGCAGCGCGCAAGGAGTATGTTGAGAAAGTTATCCTGTTACAGAGTCTCGTACGAAGGAGAGCGGCGACGCGTGCCTACGCGGAGTTGCGTGAGTCGAAGCGCAAGGAGCAACTCATTCACGCACAGTTCATCTTCTATTCATGCGCTGCTATTCAAATTCAGCGAATGTATCGCGGGCATCGTGCTCGATTGCGTTGCTATCATCTTCGCGGACAGCTGCACGCAGCCACGCTGCATCACATGCGCGACTCGCGGAACTACTACGCCACCGTTATTCAGAAGCGCGTTCGTGGAATGCTAGCGCGATTGCGGTATGGGCGAGCCGTGCATGTAAGCCGCTGCTACGGGCGAAATACCTACAAGACACAACTGTGGGAACGAAGCTGCGTGGTAATTCAGCGCGCATACCGTTCATACCGCTTGCGCCGCAGGCTCGTCGGCCATGGAGCTGCTCTACAGATTTGCGGTGACCCACAGGTAAGCGGACCCAGCACTGCATCGTCGAGAAGGGTTGCGGGTGTCCGCAGCGATGGTGCCGTGACGGAGGACAAGAAGCAGGTGGCCGCAGCGAACAGCATTCAGCAGATGTATCGTTTCTGTGCCGCAAAGCGTCGACTGGAGGCTCTCAAGTATGCACGGGTGAAGGAACTGGAGGTGAGGGCGGCGCAGCAACAATGTGGCGTACGATCAACCTTTTCGCTGAAAGACTGCGTCTTTTGAAGCGCCATTACCGACACAAGCCTGCCATTTCTCGTCAAATTCCACTGTTTCCACATACTCACCTGTCTTCATGCGCCCTGACACGTTCTCCATGGACATGCATGTGTGCGTCTGTGTGCGTGGCGGTGCTTGCTCATGTATTATAATCGGCATCCTAGTCGTTTTCGTGTTACCCTTTCACGTTTTTTCTCTTTTTTTGTCTTTATATGCTTGCTGGAACTTTGACTCCCATGTTGGTATGTTCTTCGTTTGCTTCATTTGTGTGCTGCTTGGGTAGTGTGGGCATGCTTCCGTTTCGGCACCCCATCGACGGCAAAGAAAGAAACCACCACGGACATGCACGGACGGGAGCGTGTGTGAAGGGGACAGGGCTGAGGAACCATTGGCGGCAGCATTCATATGGAGAGGCCCCACCCCCTCTCCTACGTATGCTGCGCTCACTTATGTGCTGTTCTTCGTATACGCTTTCACACTCCAGTTACCTTGTGGGCTGCTGTAGACCCTTTGCTATCGCTTGGTGTGCTGTGATGCGTCCGTCCGGATCTTCTCTCCCTCTCGCTACCGCTTCATCCTTTTTCGCTTCCCGTAGTCGCGGGTCCTTGATGACGTGGGACACACCGCTCGGTGCTTGGCATCGCAGGGCACAGCTCCCCCACGCTCTCTGGGGAGGCCGAGCAGCCCCACTTCTATCCAATGCCACATGTCCAGCCGCTTCTCGTGGCGACAGGGCCATACACCTAGGGTGTGAAGGGGCGGGGACCCGAGCGATGTGCCGCCACCGCTGTCTGCGGTGAGGGCCTGGATGGCGTCGTGTCGAATGGACCCGCAACGGTGAGCGCGCCTGTCCCCATCCACATGATAGGCAGAATGCCGGTGTAGCTCTGGCGTGTCCCATACCTGACCCTGACTGCCTGCTGGTGGTGGTGATGGGGCCTGTGTGTCGCCACGGGTGGGGTGCGCCAGGTGGGGGACCGGCATAATAGGGGGGGGGGGAGGCGGCTGTGAGTCAACCTGCGGGGCTGGGGCGAGTAGATTGTGAGGTGGGGGCTCTGCTAGGGATGACTGCGTCGGTGCGTGGGTGTGTGATGCGTGGCCACGGCTTCGTGTAGCGAGGCGGTGGGGCCTGTGGCAGCTCCGTGCCGATCTGGGACTGGGCCATCTTCTGTGGCAAAAGGGAGTTGATGAAAGCTGAAGTTCACTTGTAATTCCCTCATTCTCGTCTTCGTCTTCTACTGCTTGGTGCTGCGTGTCTGAATCTCGGCCGGTGAAGCAGCGAGTCGAAGTGCTCGCGGAGCTACCCCACAAAGGAAACTCATTTTTCTTTGAAGTACACCAATTTGATTAATTTTTACTACACATCCTCCTCTGGCCATTCCTAGACAAGGTAGGCGACCTTTCTTTCACGCTCACGCGCGCACAGCGACTGATACAGGGATACCAGTTACATACTATGCTTGTGCGGCACTTACCTTTGGATCGTCGCTTTCGTCGCCTTGTGTTCCTCGTTTCGCCTCGTTGGTTTCCTTGTGTGTGAACAGAGGTGCTTGTGTGCATCGTTAGTGGTAACTACTTAGCTGCTTTATTGCTCGTTGTGGTTTGCTTATCGTCTGGTCTTCGCTCATCCTTTTCTTTCGTGGTGGTTGCAGCTTCCCTTTCGAGTAAACACTGCGCTGCTTCTTCCTTCGACTCCTCTTAGTGCGCGATGGGGTCCTCGAGCTCAACGTTGGAGACGGCGAAGCTTGTCGGGACGCTTCTCTCCGAGGATGCAGCCCCTGCTGAATCACTGACCCAGCTTCTGGACATGACCATGACAGAGGTGGAAAGAAGCCGGGTCTTTACAGTGGAGAAAGTTCGTCAGCTGCGCCACCTCTACACACGTAACTTCGCAGCGTTGCTGTACCGCTGCATTGGCGCCATCTCGGCGGTGGCAGTGAAGCGGCACGAGATTAATACCAGCACCAATTCCCCTAGCGCACTTCTCACGGCAGAGGTGATGACGCAGTACCACTCCGCACTGTACATCCTGCTCTGCGTCTTGCCAATAGCACTTGAAAGCGGGACAACAGCGCTCGAGGAGGCAGTAGATGCGTGCCCAAAGAGCAATAATCCAGGGGTTCCTGCAGGCGCAGATGATGCCACACCTGCGCAAGCGGACATGATCCGCTCACGGACGGCAGCGACAACGCACTTCCAGCAGTTCTTCTTTGTCGAAGGGAAGACATGTGACGATGCAAATCCGGAGGACCGATTTCCGCTGCTGCCAGGGCAGAATGCTCATCTCTCTTCGACACAACCGTGCACCGAGCCACTTCCACTGGGGTCGTTTATGGTATGGTCATTGGTCGAGTGCTGCTTTGTACGTGGCCTGACGTTGCCGGAGTATCCAGTGTTGCCAACGGAGGCCAACATCAGCATCACGCATGTAGAGGTAGACACAGGGCTGATATGGTGCCCAGGGCTTGCTTCCGAAGATCCTATCCAGGCTCTTGCCATCAACACGAGCATGCCAAGTTTTACCTGGGCGACCCCACAACTACCTCGACGGCGGAAAGCGCTCCTCGAAGTTCTCTTTGTGGCACTGTCCTCGCCGGTCTACCACGAAGCCGGTTTCCGTGACACCATTTTCCTAGAGCCGCTTCTATCAACCTTGACGGTGCCGTTGATGCCCACACTCTCTATCTCAATGCTCAACACGATTCTTCAGTTCGTCCCATATGGATATCTTCCCTACACGAGCCACCTCGGTGTCGACGAAAAGGAATTGGTCGTGATGAGTGCCCGACTACTCAATGCAACCTTGTGCTACATGGGTGTCCCGTTGGATCCTGTACTTCCGTCTGAGAGGCGGCACTCCGCGGCAGATGGCGGCGCCCCATCACTGGATCAGAGAGTTTCACAGGCGTGTGATATGCGCGTCAGTGGGCAGGTGAACTCTCCGGAGGCAGCAAGGCCAGAGGAAAGCACTTTTAGCCACCCGAGCGGTCACCACTCTATCTGCAATTCAGGGGAGTCTCCACAAACTGCCATGCGCCACACCGGCGCTCTCGGTGATGACCTCATATCGAACACATTGCACTCGCCGTCCAGCAGCATCGCGCCTTCCACGCCGCTGCTGTCGCCTGTAGGACCGCCGCGCTTTGTGCACAGTGTGCGCAAGACGCTCCGGGACATCACCCTTACCGAGGCAAAGACACTTGTGCAACGCATGCAGGTGATTCTTGGTGTCAACGTGTACTCTAGTCAGACCTACCTGCCCGTCTCGCAAGACAGGTTTACCTCCTTGGATGACTTCATGGTGCTCTTTTGGAAGATACTGGACTTGTCACCAGCGTGCCTTGCACAGCTCGGTACAAGCTCCCACGCCTTGGACTACGTCATCCCCATTCTCGATTACGCCCTTGCGGTGCGTCGCAGCCCGCTGTACACATACCAGTTCCAGCTGATTCTATTCGTGCTGACTCGACTCTCTGAGGTGCGGGGGTTCGTGCTGCAGTGCAACCAAGTGTGCAGTTCAACCCTACCCTTTCGCTTTCCCAAGATGTCTCCAACGCGTACGTACAATGACCTTATCGTGCTTGCCTTGTGCCTTGTCATGGAGATGAAAGACCTGCAAACACTCGTTCCGCTTTTCCCTTCGTGCACCGTGGTGCTGGCGAACATGGCGCCGTTTATTACCTCTCTCGGACGAGAGCCGTCTATCAAACTGGTTTCTGTCTTTGCCCAAGCTACGTACCGCTGTTTGCACAACACCTTACCCAGCTCGTCTGGCAACCGCACAACGGGAGGTGCTGCAGGCGGCTCCTTTGCTGCGGTGGGGACGTCGAACAACATCGTGCACCAATCTCAAATGGTGAATTTGTGCGAGGCCATTGCAAGTTTGCTGCAGTATCAAGCCAATGGTTCCCTGCACGTGATTGCTGCCCTTGTGGACCACCGCGCAGTCGTGCGAGAGGCCAAGGATGCCTACGTGGTGCAGCGCAGCAAGGAACTCGCGGCGGGAATTCCTATGCCTTTTCTCATCAACACGCTCGACGCCGCGGTAGCGGTGGCGCTTCCGGTCCTCGAGAGCACGGATGCGCTGCGGAAGATCACCAAGTACTACGTGAGCACAACCTCTGAGGCGACTGTGAACAATGGAACAACCGCTGCTGAAACTACGAGAGCGTGTGCACTTCAGGTAGGCATGGGTGAGCTAGGTGCTGGTCTGGCGGCCAGCGACGAGGCTGTTGATCGACTGCGGTCACTGACGTTGGTGGGCGTGCTCCCCACTCCGCACAGCATCGTTGTTCGAAAATTTCAATCCACCAAGAGCGTCGAGCAGTGGACGGCGGCGACGTTCTGGACAAGCGCGTACATTCACTCGCATACTGGGCTGCTGGGAGACCGACATTCGGTTAAGCTGGTGCAGTTTGTGTGAACGGAGCGTATGTGCGCGTCGCACCCAGCGAAACAGAAACAAACAAAGAATGACATGAGTGGTAGAATTAGGTGGCCTTGTGTCCGTGCATGTGCGTGCTCTACAGTTTGAGAAAGTGTGCATGGGAATGCTGTAATGATGCCGAGGGTGAGCGCTGCTGTTGCTGCGACACTAACGTTCTCTGGGCGTCTGCCTGTAATATGTGTGTCTTTGTGTGTGCGTGTGTGTGTGTGTGTGTGTGTGCTGTGTTGGGCTGCTCTCAAGGGTGTGATCCTCAGGAGGAGGTGGGGTAGCATATGAGGAGGACAGCCGACATCCTAAAGACAAAAGTTACACACACACACACGCACACACAAAGGAAGGAGGCGAGGCAGAAGGATGACCCCGTCACGAATTTACATACTACAAACAAACGCATATGTGCATGCCTGCGTGTGAAAGGTGTGTGTGTGTGTGCGTGTTTGCCCTCCAATGCGTGGCGGACGCAGAGGTATTGTCGTGTGCGTAACTCGCTTCTACTGTGGTGGCATATCCTGCTCTATGCGTTTATTTTCTCTCATTGTATTTCTCACTGCGACGATGTATGTGTACGTGCGCGTGCCTGCTTTCCAAGGACACCGACACTAAGACTCCCAAGCACTGGAAATCCAGCTAACCCTACCACTCAACTGCGGCCTCCCTCCTCTCTCCTGGTTCACTTACTCTTATCTCCATCGCTTTTGTCCGTGTCAGCGGGGTTTGTAGCGCATACCTCTGCCTTACCTTTGAATCACCTTTCATACTCCTCGAATATCAAGCTTATCCACTTTTCACTATGAATAAGAGTACCTGCACAGCGATACAAGTGCCAAAGCACATGGAGTGTCAAGTGTGCTACGACACCTGGACAAACCCAGTTCAACTGCTGAAATGTGGGCATATTTTCTGCGGACACTGTGCACCGCCAACGACGACGCGCTGTGCCATTTGCCACACCACCGTTTCAGGTTTCGCGATGCCGAGCGAGGGGATCATGGAGGCATCCATGACTGTTCTAGTGCTGTGCACGAGTTGCGGGTGGCGGGGTAACCGAAAGGCGTCTCTGTCGCACCAGTGCAATCCTAGCCTGACGCACAGCTCGTACGTGACACAGCCACAGATGAACGACCGCGAGTGGGTCGAGTTTGCCCTGCACAGGCACAACGGTGCTGTGGTGAATAGTGCCACACACCCTGTGCATCACGAAGCGCTTCCTTCTTCCGAAGCCATCACATCGGACAAGGTAGAGGGAATTCCTCTTTGAACATGTACGCTGCCATCGACTCTCGCAGTGCGCCACGAAACTGCTGGCCAGGTAGGCCCCTCTCCGTCTTCTCCCTTTCCCATTCTTTCGACTACGCAGTCAAGATGCATGACACGTCTCGTGGCCATTGTGGTCTCTTCGTTGCACACTAAGTAGATCGCAGGGGGTGCGGATAACGCACGCATCGGCAGAGGGAGAGTCACAGCGGTCGACGCGCCATGCAGAGCGGAGGGATCCATTACTTCACTCTTTTTTTTTTCGTCTCTTTGCTTCCCCTGATGACGTGGGACACACCGCTCGGTGCGTGGCATCGCAGGGCGCAAGCTCCCCCACGCTGTCTGGGGAGGCCGAGCAGCCCCACTTCTATCCAATGCCACATGTCCAGCCGCTTCTCGTGGCGACAGGGCCATACACCTAGGGTGTGAAGGGGCGGGGACCCGAGCGATGTGCCGCCACCGCTGTCTGCGGTGAGGGCCTGGATGGCGTCGTGTCGAATGGACCCACAACGGTGAGCGCGCCTGTCCCCATCCACATGATAGGCAGAATGCCGGTGTAGCTCTGGCGTGTCCCATACCTGACCCTGACTGCCTGCTGGTGGTGGTGATGGGGCCTGTGTGTCGCCACGGGTGGGGTGCGCCAGGTGGGGGACCGGCATAATGGGGGGGGGGAGGCGGCTGTGAGTCAACCTGCGGGGCTGGGGCGAGTAGATTGTGAGGTGGAAGCTTTGCTAGGGATGACTGCGTCGGTGCGTGGGTGTGTGATGCGTGGCCACGGCTTCGTGTAGCGAGGAGGTGGGGCCTGTGCCAGCTCCGTGCCGATCTGGGACTGGGCCATCTTCTGTGGCAGAGGGGAGGCGTTGAGACGACAGAAGACTGTTGCGTTTACCTTGTATTACCTTCGTCAGGTTTATCGTCGAGTGCGACGTGTGTGTGTGCGGACGGTGTCTGCATGCGCACATGAATCTTGTTCTCGTCGTGTAGTTGCTGATTTTGCTGCTTGTCCTTCAATAGTTTTCTTGTGGCTCTCAATGGGAGTGCTCGACCATCAGCAGGAAGCGAGCTGAAAGGAAGATGTGCGAGGTGTGTGAGGTGGTGTCTGTGTTCGTCAGGAGAGTTGGACGATGGCTACTTCCGCAGTCCTCAGAAAGTGCCGGTGTCCGCGAATGGAGGAGGACTGGGATGACGCCGCCTGCGTTTGGCCTCCACACACTGGCCTCCTCGTCCTCCAAGGTAATGGAGAGGGGAGAACAGACGAAGGAGTGTCTCAATTGTGCCAGGGGAAGATGAGTGAGCACGAGAGTTCTTTGTGTCCGCTGTCCGTCTCCGCCGTCCTTGGTTCCTCTCCTGCCTCTATCGCTGCATCCGCTTGCCCTTCCCCGCCAACTTGGATTCACCGCATCCGCAGTGGCCTCCCCCAAACGAAAAGAGTGTGTGTCTTACACGAGCGTGATGATCGCAAGAAGACACGCACACACACACACACACATACACACAGGTACAGACAAGAATTGTGTGTCCCCCTTTTTTCCTTTTGCTGCAGGCCACCCTTCTGCGGCAGCGGCGTCCGCGAGTTCGTGGCTTCATCTCTTCATATGTGGCATCTGGCCTTTTACGTTTATCGTTTGGAAGAGCAGCAACGGACCCAACACTTCGGGAACGCTGTGCTATCGAAGGGGCGCAGCTGAGGACATTCAGAGCGCATTTTCCGGACGCCCGCTGCTCTTGTGTGCTCGTGTCACTTCCGGAGTGAGAAGAATCTGCGATGACATCTCCGGAGAAGCTTCCCGCGCTCTCAGCGGCGGGCTCCTCGTCGACTGAAGGGACTTGTTTGCTTCAATCACCGCAGGAAGCATCGCTCTCGTTTTCCACTTCGGCGATTTCCGGTGACGCCTCGGTGAAGCCTCCGTGCGCTTCTTCGATGCCACGGTCTTCAACGGCCAGGGAGGAGAGGACAGCAGTATCGCAATCGCAGCAAAAAACAGGTGCAGGGGCATCACTTTCTGTGGGTCGGAAGGTAGTGTACTTTGTGGATCACTCTGTTACTGCCATAGCTTATGCGGAGGGACATTTGATGCGTCCATCTCGTGTGCGCGCGCTGCACGCGCTGGTTCATTCCTTGGGCCTCGACAGTGCAGAATGCATGACTGTTTGCCATGCTCGTCCGGCGACGGCGGAGGAGATGGGTGCGTTCCACCGCAGCGCGTACTTGGAGTGTCTGCGGCAGGCACCGGTCATTTGCGGGAATCCGCTGGACGAGATGTCCCTGGCTTTTCAGAAGGAATTTGACGTCCCCTTCGCGTCTCAGAACGGCGACTGTCCTCTCTTCCCTGAGGTATGGGCGCTGGTGTCTAGCCAAGCCGGCGCCTCGCTTGCCTGTGCAGAGGCCCTTGTACGCGGCGATGCCACGGTGGCGATGAACTGGGCAGGTGGCATGCATCACGCCGCTGCTGCCCACGCAAGCGGGTTCTGCTTTGTGAATGATATTGTGTTGTGCATCCGCCGGTTGCTGCGGCACTATCATCGCGTCCTCTACATTGACCTGGACGTGCACCACGGGGACGGCGTGGAGGGAGCCTTTTATGGCAATCATCGTGTGATGACGCTCTCGTTGCACCAGTTTGGCAACGGCTTTTTCCCCGGCACCGGCGACTATCCTACGCGTGAGACGGCCGACAGCTTTGCCATCAACGTCCCGCTGCCTACACGCACGGGAGACGCCGCGTACCTTTTGTCGTTTCGTACTGCACTGTCCATCGTGGTTCAATGCTTTGATCCGGAGGCGATGGTGGTGCAATGCGGTGCAGACACCATAACAGGCGACCTTATCGGGAGGCTTTGCGTGACTACGTTGGCGCACACGCAGTGTGTGGCAGATGTACTATCGCTAGAGCGACCGACGGTACTGCTTGGTGGAGGCGGTTATCACGTTTTT
Organism: Leishmania tarentolae; assembly: GCA_033953505.1. Taxonomy (NCBI): domain Eukaryota; phylum Euglenozoa; class Kinetoplastea; order Trypanosomatida; family Trypanosomatidae; genus Leishmania; species Leishmania tarentolae. Next base: position 483,909 of record CP119848.1, read on the forward strand.
CATACAGCGCGCTGTTGGGCGATCCACACTGCCACCGCGCTGGGTCGCACAGCTGCACAGTTGCCCTTGTACATCCCGCGCACGGACCCCTACTACACGGATTACCGGCGCGAGTGCACACCGAAGCGTCCGACACTCCATGTTTTTTTGGACCCTGACGTCGATGATCCGCTGCCCCTGGGGGACAGCTTGGCTTTCTGGCGTCAGCTCTGTTTCAGCATCCAGTGGCAGATGCGTACTGCCCGCTTTGTGCGTCAGCGGTTTTCTCGTACAGTACAGCTTTGTCGGCAGCGGCGGGAAGCGCTGCTGAGGCAGTTTGCTACGCAAGAGGCAGGGAAAGAATCTGGTATCGGTGCCAGCAGTCTTAAACGCTCGCGCTCCGAAAGTGTGCAGGACCGCGATGCCAAGGAGGGTGACTGAGGTTCGAGCAGTCTCGGCGTGATAGTTGCGAATAAGGAGTGCTCTTAGGCCTTCCCTCATCACTGCGTTTCCTTTTGACTTGCTCCCTACATTGTGTGTGGGCGCGTGAAGAGGGGGAGGAAACCAGCCTAGAGCAGCACTGACGCACAATTACTTACGTGCGCACACGTACTCAAGGTTGCCTACGTACAAGTGCAACGCAATGAGAACACCAACCACAGCGACGAGACAACAGATCAAAAACTGTACAGGAGAGGACGACGGTGGAGAGGTGAGTGGGAGGTGAAGAAAAAGGATGCGATGTTTAGACCGCATCTCCGTTTCCATGCTGCACGCCCCGAATTTTTGTAAGTTTGGGTGCAAGCCACCAGCTCTCCCTCCGCACACACTACACAGAGAGAGAGAGAGGCTCGATTTGTCTTGTGTGCTGCCTCTCCCTTTTTCTTGCCTCTCCCCTTCCGGCGGGGGCTCTTCATGGGGTGTGTCTTCATGCGTCGCTCGCTAACTCCGCTGTAGCACCTGAGCCAGCGCTGCGCGGCTCTCTTTTTCTTATTTGCCAACATACTCTCTCTTCTACTGCCCCCTTCCTTTTCTTCTTCCTCTTGCCATTCCTCACGCACGACTACACGGGTTTGGCGGGCGCGGCACCAAGCGCACGCGCTTCCCTTCGAGCGTAACGCGTGCACCCCTACACATTTCGACGATTACACCCACCCGCATCTGCTATAAGGTACTTCCCTGTCTCCTCGCCGCCGCTGGCCTCTGTCTCACTTGCACTCGTGTGCGTCTCGGAGACTAGCAGGACAGAAGCGGCAGACGAAAGCCGAAGAACGCAGGACGGCTCGACCTTTGGGGCTTCACTGTGCGTGCGGCATTCCGCATCATTCGACTTCCTACCGACGTCTTCTCCCCCCTTTTTTGTTTTTTTTTTTCCATTCTTCTCTGTTGTGCCATTCTCGTTCTCACTTGTGTGCCGTTTTTCTGTTCTGCTCTTTGGAGTCTCTCGTTGTGGCTTCTGCTGCTGCTGCTGCTGCAACTCGCCCTCTTCCCTGCCCTATTTGCTGGCGTTTCCTGCCTCCTTTCCTCCCCCCAGACGTATCTTCGATTACTTTTTCAGCTTTGTTCTATATCCTTTACCGATCTGTCGTGTGTTTGGCGTATATATTTTTTGTTACACTCCGTGGCGTGTATCCCTTCTCGTGATCCTTCTCACGTGCCTCGGTATTCACTTTCTCTCTGTCTTTCAGTGGCTGCACATTTTGGTTGGTTGGGATTCGAACGCCTCGTTGTCCTAGCTTGCACGCACGTTTCTCGACTCTCTCTCTTCCATCTCCCGGACAGGTTCGGATCACACACCCTTCGCGTAATCGGCCACTGCTAGCTTACTGCTGGTTTTAGGTTTGCATGCGTGTTATTGACTGAATCGACTACATTTGTTGTCTCTCTCTCTCTCCTTCTCTGTGTGTGTGGAGGGTTCTAGACACCATTCTCCTCACCCGCAGTATATATATATATTTTTTTACTGGTTTCTGCTAACCTTTTGTGGCATGGAGAGTCGCTTGGGCAGTGCAAACAAGCGGTTGCTGCAGTTTGGCAAAACGCATCTTGGAACTGTGGGCGGGGCGCCGGTGCGGGTTTCTGACGACTTCTGTCGTCAGCACATTGCCTCTTTCGTTTTTTTTTTTTTTCTTCCCTTGACAACGGAAGAGGGTATTCTCGACACGTAAAGGCTTGCATTGCCTTTGCGCCTCCCTCCCGGGGCACTTGTGAGGCTGCTGCCATCCACAGTCATTTTTTCTCCCTCTTCTAGAGAGCTGTACGGGGAGGGGACCGTTGTGGAACTTACAGTGTTTGTCAGAGTGTTTGCAGGCGGGGCGGGGCGGGGCGGGGGAAGGGAGTGGCTTGCGTAGAAGTTTGGGAGTCGCACACAGCCGCGTTGGCGTATCTCATTGCCGAGCTCGTTTCTTTTTTGAATTTCGTATTCTTTCAGGTCTCGCACCCCGCGCGTTGTTCCTGTACTGGCTTTGCTCTCGGTACCCTATCACCCTCTTATACCTCCGTATAGTCCGAGTCGCCCTCTTTCATCCGCGTTGGCTCATTTTCCCTATTTTCGTTCGCGTACGCATTTCCACTCGTGTGTGTGTGTGTGTGTGTGTGTGTGTGTTGACTTGTTCCTATTGGGACTCGGACACCGATCCTCACCCCAAACATCTTTCACTCGCCGCGTTGTATTGACGTGCGCGGCTCTCGCTACCTCTTGGCTTCTGTCATTGTATTCGTATTGAAGGGGGGCCTACCTTCCCTCAGATAACTAACATAGAAGCAACCCGCAACGATGGCCAATTTCTGCATTGGCGATGATTTTAGTGAGGAGCTCACCTGCGCGGTGTGTCTTGATTCGTGGAAGGATCCGATAGAGCTGTCGCCGTGTGGGCACATCTTCTGCAAGGCGTGTGCGACGAGCTTAAAGGAGTGCCCCGTGTGCCGCAAACCGATCGAATCCACGAAAACGCCGAACCGCACGCTCGTGAACATGGCTTTGCAGATCCAGGTGAGGTGCAGGCAGTGCCAGTGGAAGGGTACGCGTGAGCAAGGGATGAGCCACGTCTGCGGGAAGGTGATGGAGAGCTCGCCGAGCGGGCCATCGTGCCCGCCTTGGGTTGCAACATCGCAGCCACAGCAGCACCCTACTGCGGCCTGGTTCCCCTCTCCATACGTGCAGCCGTCGTCATACGCTGGCCACGCGCCATCACCGGGGGCGACACAACAGCAAACGCAGGACTATCCGGATCTGTGGGAGAGCGGTGCACCGACGCAGCTTCCGCAGCCGTCGGTTGCACAGTCGACGAGCGGCGGCAACGCTTACTCAGGTGCTGCCCCACTTCCCAGCGGCGGCAACACAGGCTATCAAGGAAGCTACCCCACCACAAACAACTATTCGAACCCGTCCGGGGCGGGCTACTCCGGCCACAATCCGCAGCCGCAACCGTCATGCTCACCGCAGAGGCGGTACCGGGTGATTGAGCCGACCGGCTCTCGCCCGTGGGCGTTGTACGGACTCGACCAGGCCGAGTACGACCAGATCGTTTCTCTCTTTGTTTTCTTCGACGATGACGACAGTGGCACACTGGATTTCACTGAGGTGGCCCGTCTGGCACGTTGGCTGAACTTTGCGAACACCCCGAAGGACGTGAAGCGGATCTTCGACGATATGAACTTTGACCGCAGCGGAAAGCTCTCCCTAGGCGAGTTCTTGACGTGGCTTCGGTACAACAAGCCAAACCCGAACTCCCTCTACGGCCTCACGCAGGCGCAGTACAATACGATCATGATGCAGTTCCACACATACGACACGAATCAGGACGGGTGCCTAGAAATGAACGAGTTTTCTCGACTGGTTCAACATATTGGCGACGTGCGCGACGCTGCCACAGCGCAGCATCTGTTCCAGATGATCGACCGGGACCGCGACGGTGCCATCAGCCTGCACGAGTTTCTCCTTTTCCGGGCGGGGAAAGGCTGACCGCCTCGAGGGAGAACCAGCGCTACCCGAAGTGGACGGAAGGACCGAAGAGGGGTTGTAGGAGAGGCGGTTGAGCCTGATCTCGTGAGTCGGAAAAGCGGAGGCTGGGGGTGGTGGCGCAGAGGATCCGCGAACTCGTAAAGGCGGAGTTGTTGTGTCCGTTTCATATATGGCCGTGGAACAGGGACAGACGGGCAAGGCACGATGTGACGATCGGGAGCATGGCGGACTCCCTCGTGGTGGCCACAGGGGGATGCTATGCGTGTCCGTGCGGAAAAGGGCGGAGCACGGACCACAGTGACACATCCGTTGGAGGCCGTGACGTTGCGAGTAATTCATGGGCGTGGAACGGTGTCGTGCTGTTACCGAACACATGCGCCGGTGGACGCTGCGAGTTGCTGTTGTACTCCTTCCTATCATGATTGTGGTGACACTGCTTCTCCTTTTTCATCTCGCTGCTGCTTCTCGGTCTTCTCTACCACTCTTGCCACGTGGCGGATCTCTTCCACGCCCCACTTCAGTTATCATGGCCACACACCAACTCCTCGAAGGCGTGAGTGTGCGTATGTGTTTTGAGGGCGTGCCTCCTTGTTGCTTAGGTGTACAATGTGGCCATGATTGAACAGGGCGGGGGGGGGCTATGCGTCGTTGCGGGCGGAGGCGATGCACAGGGTCGAGGCGGGCTCCGGCAGCGTGGCATGCACACCACACGTATTGACGCGTGCACAACGACATGGACCTTGTTGCGTACAAAACATGGTGTGTGCGCAGGTAAGGCTGTTGGGGATGCGTTTGGAATGCGAAAGGAAATGAGGCCCGTGAGGAGACGTTTTGGCGCAAGGGACGTGAAGGAGGCGGTTGCAAGGGGAGCTAATGGGAGGCCGAACAGGGTACTACTCCCCGTACGAGAGTTTGGCATATGCTTGTGCTAGACCATGCCCTTCTCAATTGTTGTTGTTGCTGTTGACGCGGGCGATGCATCGCCTTCTGTCTCCCTTCCCCCTCTTCCCCACTTACTTCCTATGCCGACTTCGGTGTCGACTGTGCACGTGTGTTGGGGGTTTCCCAGGCCTGCTACCGTGACCCGTAGCTGTTTCATGCTCGGGTCGTGGTTGCTTCTTTGCCACGACTACCCTCACCACCGAGAAAAAGGGCCTTGGCCTGCTTCGTCATGATAGTTGTGACGGTCTGCATGAAGGACAGACGCACACACAAAAGTGAAAAAGCGAATGAACATCTATGAGAGGGCAACAGTTTCGAATAGCGGCGTGCAGTGCACGTGTGCGCGCGCGCCTGTGTGCTACAGTCGGCGTTCTCGAAAATGTGTCTCCCAGGCACGTGTGCGGGGTGAGGCCTGCGTGCGATGGCTCCACTCGGGAGTGAGCAAGCAAAAAAGGAGGAACGATGCGGCGTTGACATGATCGCAATGGCCATCCTCCTCCTATTGGTGGTGTCTCGGCTTCTGCAGCGGAGATGGAGGCAGGGCACTGCCCCTGTCCCTGTTGTCCATGTTTTCCTCTTGAAAGCTTCGCACCGCTCCCCACTTTTAATTTCTTGTCTCTACGTTGCTTCCCTTGACCTGCTTCTATATTTTTGTGTTCGTCCTGACATCACACTTCTTCATTCTAATGGCACCTGGACGTCGTCGTATTCACAACGCTTCTTGCGCCAATGGGTACGCGATCGGGGTGGGGGACCCTCTCGCAACATGCATGCATAACCCATACATGATTGCTTCTGCCCAATGACATGGGAGCTCTTGTGTATGCGGGATGTCCCTTGTATTCGAACTCCACTGCATTCTTCGTCGATTTACACATCCACACACGCAAAATAACACGCTGATGTACACCTCTTTTCTGTTGCCCTGATTTACTTCTGTCAGTCGTCCCCTGCCCCCTACCCCTCTCCATCCGCGACCTCTTCAGCGGAGTGGAACTCAGCAATACCACACGCAGACACCCCTCCCCCCCAAAATAACACTCTTGCGCTTGCTTTGTAGTTCTCCTACGTGTTGTACTTTGCTCAAATAATGGAAAACCTCTGTGTCGGTGAGGACTTCTGTGAGGAGCTCACCTGCGCGGTGTGTCTTGATTCGTGGAAGGATCCGATAGAGCTGTCGCCGTGTGGGCACATCTTCTGCAAGGCGTGTGCGACGAGCTTAAAGGAGTGCCCCGTGTGCCGCAAACCGATCGAATCCACGAAAACGCCGAACCGCACGCTCGTGAACATGGCTTTGCAGATCCAGGTGAGGTGCAGGCAGTGCCAGTGGAAGGGTACGCGTGAGCAAGGGATGAGCCACGTCTGCGGGAAGGTGATGGAGAGCTCGCCGAGCGGGCCATCGTGCCCGCCTTGGGTTGCAACATCGCAGCCACAGCAGCACCCCACTGCGGCCTGGTTCCCCTCTCCATACGTGCAGCCGTCGTCATACGCCGGCCACGCGCCATCACCGGGGGCGACACAACAGCAAACGCAGGACTATCCGGATCTGTGGGAGAGCGGTGCACCGACGCAGCTTCCGCAGCCGTCGGTTGCACAGTCGACGAGCGGCGGCAACGCTTACTCAGGTGCTGCCCCACTTCCCAGCGGCGGCAACACAGGCTATCAAGGAAGCTACCCCACCACAAACAACTATTCGAACCCGTCCGGGGCGGGCTACTCCGGCCACAATCCGCAGCCGCAACCGTCATGCTCACCGCAGAGGCGGTACCGGGTGATTGAGCCGACCGGCTCTCGCCCGTGGGCGTTGTACGGACTCGACCAGGCCGAGTACGACCAGATCGTTTCTCTCTTTGTTTTCTTCGACGATGACGACAGTGGCACACTGGATTTCACTGAGGTGGCCCGTCTGGCACGTTGGCTGAACTTTGCGAACACCCCGAAGGACGTGAAGCGGATCTTCGACGATATGAACTTTGACCGCAGCGGAAAGCTCTCCCTAGGCGAGTTCTTGACGTGGCTTCGGTACAACAAGCCAAACCCGAACTCCCTCTACGGCCTCACGCAGGCGCAGTACAATACGATCATGATGCAGTTCCACACATACGACACGAATCAGGACGGGTGCCTAGAAATGAACCAGTTTTCTCGACTGGTTCAACATATTGGCGACGTGCGCGACGCTGCCACAGCGCAGCATCTGTTCCAGATGATCGACCGGGACCGCGACGGTGCCATCAGCCTGCACGAGTTTCTCCTTTTCCGAAGTGGAAAACACTGAGGCAGAGGCAGCGCCATGTGAAACTAGGACAGTGACAGGAGCGCTGATTCTGGAAAGGTGGGATGACACAACGGTCCCATGCGTCTCCTACACCGTTCCCTTTTCTACGTCACACTGTAAGCTGGTCAGGAGTTACTATCGAAACAGTCAATATTGTGGCGGATAACATTTTTTCGTGATCCCTGGCGATGCCCATACCCCCTGATGACGTGGGACACACCGCACGGTGCGTGGCATCGCAGGGCGCAAGCTCCCCCACGCTGTCTGGGGAGGCCGAGCAGCCCCACTTCTATCCAATGCCACATGTCCAGCCGCTTCTCGTGGCGACAGGGCCATACACCTAGGGTGTGAAGGGGCGGGGACCCGAGCGATGTGCCGCCACCGCTGTCTGCGGTGAGGGCCTGGATGGCGTCGTGTCGAATGGACCCGCAACGGTGAGCGCGCCTGTCCCCATCCACATGATAGGCAGAATGCCGGTGTAGCTCTGGCGTGTCCCATACCTGACCCTGACTGCCTGCTGGTGGTGGTGATGGGGCCTGTGTGTCGCCACGGGTGGGGTGCGCCAGGTGGGGGACCGGCATAATGGGGGGGGGGAGGCGGCTGTGAGTCAACCTGCGGGGCTGGGGCGAGTAGATTGTGAGGTGGGGGCTCTGCTAGGGATGACTGCGTCGGTGTGTGGGTGTGTGATGCGTGGCCACGGCTTCGTGTAGCGAGGCGGTGGGGCCTGTGGCAGCTCCGTGCCGATCTGGGACTGGGCCATCTTCTGTGGCAGAGGGGAGGCGTTGAGACGACAGAAACGATTTGATCCATCTGCCTTACATAGTTGTTTGCTTTTCTGCCCGCCGCTCGAAGTGCCCGGCTCGCAGTGGTATTCTGGATGACTTGTATTCTCTCCCTACTCGTTGTCGGCGTTTTGTTTCTCTACAGCCACCTCTTCTGCTCACGTGACACTCTGTAATGCATGTGTATAAAACAACGGTGTGTTGGTGTGGGCATTGCGCGGTGCTGTCACGCTTTTGTTACCCCTGGAGAGGGGAGCAGTGACGTGTGACGTTCCGGGAATCTGCAACGCTGTGCACCCTTCTCCCTTTCATATTGTATAGGAAGAGGGAAGAGGCGCGTTTCCACCCAGTCTCAGAAGGCACGCAATGGGAAAATCAGCGCGAAAGGAAAGGAGTGCGACACTGGCTCCGCCGTCGGATGCAGGTGGCACTGAGAACATCAGTCCACCTCTGGCTCGCCTTGAACGGGGATGTATGTGCGTGTGCGCACATGCGTGTTTCTCGATATAGGTTACAGACGGCTATACACTGACAATCGCGTGGACACACCCGCTTCCAGGAGCCGAACAACATAATGAAATGCCCCTGGCCGCTGCGGTCCGACGCCTGGGCCCCTGCTCTCCGCTGCTCGCAGTCCTGTCTGCTGAGTTCTTCCGCCTTCACTTGTGCTTGCTTCTTTTTTTTTGCCGGCCACCTTCTCCTGCGCGACCTATGCACGTGCACGAAAACCGAATACTTCTGCAAGAGCGCACTGCGCAACTGCAGCTCCCTGCTGTTTTGTACAGAGAAAAATTCACTAGCCTCCGCAAACTCGAGGACGGAGGCACGTCATCGACATCACACACTCGTTGTATTTACAGCATCGCTGCTGTTGCATCACTCGTCGAGGAGACAAACTCAAAGTCCGTGTCGAAACAGCACAAATGTCAGAGGTGACAGCGTTCTCTGCCTACCAGACACGCTCGACGCTGCTGGTGGAGAGGGAGAGGGCACTGGACGCGCGCCGCACCGCGGTTGCGGAGCTGCGGCAGATGGTCGCCACGTTGACAGCCGAAAACTGCGCTCGAGAGGAGCAGCTGGTAGCCGAGCGCTCCCGCTTCCACGACCGCAAGTCCGCTCAAGACGCAAAAGTTTCTACAAAGGAGGCGGATGCCCGCGCCCAGCAGAATCGCCTCAGCGCATTAGAGGAGGAGGAGCGGCAGCTCAGCAGCTCCGTCGCAGAGCGTGTGGAGGAGATTCGTACAGCCACCACCGAGGTGGAGCGTCGCCGTGATCTCGAAAAGACGTTGCGCGACGCGCGGGAGGCACTTAACAAGACGAAGTTCGCTTTGGAGGAGAACGACGCCAAGGTGATGCGCCTGGAGACGCGCCTTGCGCGACAGGAACTGACCACAGATAAGCGTCATGCCCAGCTGGCAGGGAGTGTGCCACAGTACTGGTTTCCTCGGGTGCCGGAGGCTGATAAGTCCACATCGCTAGAGGACACGGCTGGGGAGAGTGTGTACCTCGTGGATGAGCTCGCGTGAGTTGATAGATGCATAGAAGTTTCGAGCACTACTACCTTCCCCCCTTTCCCCTCCCCCTGGTAGGCGCGGTATTCGCATCGCACCGTACTTCTTCCCATTTTTTTTTTTAGATGCATCACTTCTTGTCGTCTCCGTTGCACGTGCCTCCAGCTGTCTTCCCCCCGCCCCGCTTCTTTGCATCGTCTCATTGGCCTTCGCTCTTTTCTTTTTGAGTGTAGCATCTCTGTGCGTGTGTGTGTGTGTGTGTGTGTGTGCAGGATATGCTTCTGTGGGGCCCTTCGCAGCAGGGCAGACACCTGATACGGAGCCCACCGTTGGCAACGCGCAGTCGTCGTCTCCTTTCCCGTGTTCGTCTCTTTCTTTCCGCGGGTGCATTCCTGACAGGCCCCATACGCGTGTTTTAGACATCCAACGCTGATGATTCACTGAGCGACGACGACACTAAACAGCACCGTCTCTCCCCCGCACGGTGATACACTGTCGGAGCCTTTCGCTGCTCACGTGCGGATCCGTGGTGGTAACACGTGTGCGCATTAGTTACTCATTCGCCGCATCTCGGAGAGACTCTCTCTCTCTCTCACGTATGTGTCTGTACTGCTGACGTGTAGATGTACGCCATTGTGTGAACCGGGATGCCGGTATAGGCGGAAGGAGAGCTGAGATGTGGGCCGTCCTACGTAGGACTTACTCTCTTCCGAACCATTCGATGGAGGGATTCCCTCTCCCCTCTCTCCCCAGAACTGTGTACATCGTCTCTCGCCTCCTCCCCTCCCCCTTGCTGGGTTGTTTTTCTCCACCCCCATCACATCGTCGTCACCTCTACCCTTTGTCTCTTGCACGTGGGTGCGCACACTTGATGATTCCATATGCCCACGGATGCGGTTCACCAGACACATACGCGCGCACACACACACACAATTTCAGCCCTCCATCCCTCGCCTTCTGATATTCTTTTGGTGCCTTTTTCTATCATCTTCTTGTGTCCTCGTCGCCCCACGGCGCTCGTGCATATCTGCTCGCCTGCGTGGCTCAGTCTGTGTGCGCGTGCGTGCGTGGAAAGGGACGTGCGTCTGCGGTGTTGTGTGTTGCGTCGAGCGTTCACACAAAGAGTGGCGCATTTGTGCGTGTGCGTGTGCGTTTTGTGTTTCCTCTTCGCTGGCGGCGTCTACTTCGCTTCGCGCTCTTTGGTTGTGGCTGTGAACTCCCTGTGTGCAGATCCATTACACCACCCTACCCTACCCACATACGAAACGGTGCCACAACCAAGACACCGACGACGTGCAGCCCAGCTTCCTCTCCTTCCCCTCTCCTTCCCCTCTCCTTCCCCTCTCCTCTCCCTCTCCGTAACTGCTCTTCTCTTTTGCTTTCTTTTTAAAAATTGTTATTCGCTTCCTTGAGGGTGAGGTCAGACTCTCGTGCATCGTTGCGTTACGTCTTGCCGATCGCTCACTGTTGTTCCCTCTCTTTGAGTCCCCCCCTTCCCCCCTTCCCCTCTTGTCCCTCTTGTCCCTCGCCCCACACGGTGTGCCGCCACGCTTGTCTGTCTGCATCATCTCTGATTTTGCTCTTTTTCCCGTTCTCTCTTCCCCCGCTGCTGAGAACGCCGAACTACTCACGGACTCACACACACACACACACACACGCGCGCGCTCTCCTTGTTGCCGCTCGCTGGCACGCTTCTACGTGGCGCTCCCGTTCTTCTTGGCTGCTTGTATCCCCCCCTCCCCCTCTTGTACTTGCCATCGCTTTGTTCCGTTCTTCCCTGTACCTTCTCGCTTATTTACGCTTATAACCCCCCCTCCCCATCCTTCTAATTGGTCGCTTCTCCTTTCCCTTTCTGATCGCGTTATCTCGTTCTCGCGTGCCTGCGTTCTGCGTTGCTCGATCCTCTTGTGCATCCCGCCCACCCTCGCCTCCCTGCGCGTTCTTTCTCCCACACTCCCCATACGTACACACGCGCCTACTCTCTGTTCTGCGGAAGGGACCTTTCCTGTGAACGAACGGTCTTCAAGCCTCTGCACATTTCTGTTGACGTCGTTGTGTGCTCTCCCACTCTCTCTTCTACCTCGGCACTGTGGTGTACACACCACCGCCTCTCCTTCAGCTCCTGTCACCTTGCCATTTATCTTGTATTGTCTGTTCTCCCAACGCTTCCAAACCATGCCGCGGCGTCACAGCCTTACAGCTACCGTGGCCGTTGCAGCTGTTGTGCTGTGGCCCCTCACAGTGGTGTGCTGGCTTGGCTGGGCCACTGCCAGTGCGGCGGCGTGGCCCGGGAAATTCGAACCACCGCAGAAAGACCTGAGCGTGGCGCCGGCGCCGTACGACACTGAGGTGCAGGACCTCTTGGCACCTGCCCTCGCTATGGGTCTGGGCCCCATGGGTGGCAGCGTCTACGTGAGCACGAACCCATCGAACTCTAATGCTTCGGCATTGCTCGTCTGTGCACGAGCAGATGCGGAGTCGATGCCTGCGCCCGTCACAGTGACGACAATTGACGCGCTTTTCCACTCGATGACTGGCGTCTCGGGGCAGCTGGATGTGAACAATGGCTGCTACATGGAACACACTGAGGATAGTGTACCTCAGTGTGTCGCCGCACTGACTTCCACTGCGGAAGACTGTGGCGGTATCGCAGAGGATGCCGTGGCTCCGCACCTGCGTGATGATGCACGGGCAACTGACCGAGACTCTACCTCCTCCGCTTTGCCTGGTGTTATGCCGTCCAGTGCCGCGATGCTCGCCGCCTACGTCCGTGATTGGGGACAGCAGCGACTCAGGTTGGAGCGTTCTCTGCGACGCACCCGCGAGGTGACGGCCGCTTTTGCCCGCGTGCACGCACTTGTACAAAACGCTGCAGCAGTGCCATTTAGTGATGAGGAGACACGGCTGCTGCGCGCGCGAGCAACAGCGCGGGTGGCAGAAATAGTCTCTGCCGCGTACGACCGAGTAATGGATAAGTACTACATCTTCAACATGTGGGTAGGGCCATCACTCGGAATCGTGCCGGAAGGCAGCAGCAGTGACGGTGGAGGGGGGCCACATGACGCCGTTGGCCCCGACGTTGCGAAGTGCGACGTTGATAAATATATGCGCCTGCTGCTATTGGGGAACGAGTCCTTGTCGGCAGTGCTGATGGAGATAATGCGCACAATACTGACAACAGCAGATTTGATGCGTACTAAGGTGTTGCAACCAGCCGCGCGGGGCCTGGAGTGTGTGCAGGTACTGACAGCGTTGGCCGTGATGGTGCTGGAGGATGAGCCCGTGCGCACGGTTGCAGAAATGCTGGTCACGGGCACCTTGAAAAACACGTCTGTATGGTCCCTGGATGAGTTCGCAATGCTAGCGCCCGACTCCAATGACGACCTGCGGAAGCTGCAGATCTGGAGCCTCGCCCACGCGTTCGCCACCATCGCTGACCCGGCGGTAACGCACGAGCTTGTGGGCGGCGCCGAGATTGCCGCGTGCATGCGCCGTGCAGGACTCGTTGTGCCCGACAGCATCTATGGCACCGTGCCTCCGTCCATCTACTGGTGTCTTTACAACACTTCAATGGGTGAGATGACGCAAGACACTGTGCGTGAGCGCTCCCTTGCCATCCGTGAAAGCAGTGCCGCCGCTTCGAATGGGCAGTGCCTGTGGGGACTAAGTCTGTGGGATGGACTGTGCGACGGCGCTGCATTTGACCACACGCGATGCCACGACTGTCCTCCCGGTTCCGTCGGCGATGGCGAGGGCCACTGCGTGTGCGGTGATGCCCGCACGATGTATGTGACGCTGACGGGCGGCTGTGTGACAAAGGGGCCCGCCCACGACACTCCCGGTGTTCGCGTGCTACACTCAGGCGGCAGCATTGTCCCGCTCTCCGGCGATAACGCAGCTGTCGCGCTCCTCTCGGTGCAGCTGCCCCAAGCGCCAGCCCTCTTTGACCCCAGCGCATATCTGCGCGTGGACGTCATGTGTGATGACAGTGGCCGTGGTGGTGGCGGGACGCGGCTTGTGGCAACGCCTTCAGGTGATCGGAAGGCTCCGTGCGCTTCTGTCGTGGAGTATGAGCGGTGGCAGGAGCGCACCGGTGTGTTGCACACCTTTGGCAGCGGCACTCACCGCTTCGTTACGTACGCCGAGAGCTTGACAATCTCGGCGACCGGCACTGCCGCCTTCTACGGCGAGACGTGCCGTGTGGCGGTCACCGTGGGCAGCACGCTGCATCGCGCCTCGCACTCCGTGACGGCCGGTACGTGGACCTTTGTGCCGAGGGCGTCGCCGTTGTATCTGACGGCGCACAGCCATGCAAGTGACTCAACGTCGCCAGAGGCTAATGGCGCAGGTCTGCTTCCGCGGTGTGTGGACGCGATAGCAGCGTTTTCTGGGCCTGCTGCGTCGAGCGCAGTGCACGCGGGTGTGTGCCGCGTGTCTGGTGAGCAGCTGGGCGTGTTTGTGGCCCCTGGGAGCTACAGTCTCTTTGGGTTATCCACGCAACAGGTGGCCGGAGCCCGTGTGCGACGCAGTGCGGGTGCCGCTGAAGACGCCGCCTTCACCTCGACGGTGCAGTCCTTGGCAGAGCGCACCGGTATGGAGGTGAGTCTGGAGGGAAGGGACGCCTCTGCTCCGGTCGTGTTGTGGTCTGCCACACAGCAGCCGCGCTTCACACCACTGGCCGTTAACGCCTGGTACCCTGGCTGGTACGCGAACATCAGCCTCCACACACTGCGACGTGCCCGCTCGCTACGGGTGAGACTCCTGGATACGTCGGAAACCTTCGCGTTTTCTCCCGTGGATGAGGTGGTGCCGCTCCACTACGAAGGCGACGAGGGCAGTGGCGGCAGCGACAGCTCCGGCGGCGGTGACGGCGACGATTCCGCCTTCATCATCGAAGAGCAGTACGGGCTCGGGTATGTGGTCGCCATCGTCTTTGCTTCGGTGACTCTCACTGCCCTGCTGGTGCTGCTCGGAGCACTGGTCTACTTGCTGCGAAGGAGCGATGCGTGGCCGAAGCAGCTCTTGGTATGACGCACTGACGCCACCGGTGACATGTAGCGGCTTTCGCATCTTGCTTTGCATCCGCAGCACTCCTTCCCTTTCATTCTTCCTCTCCCTCTCTGACGGTGTGCGTGTCCAGTGCTGCGTGGGACGCTTACAGATGCGCACGCCCGCGTGTGTGTACGCTTGAGTGTGCCTATGCTCGCGTACACACGTGTCAGGGGGCTCTCTTTTCTTGAGAATCAATTATATCTTTTCGTGTTTCAGGGATGCGCGCGGCAAACGAAGACGCAACACGTTTCTTAGTGCACCGCACACGCCAGGACGCCAAAGTCAAGCCGAACCCCGCTCCACCGCGCTTCGTCTTCTGCCATCTGTGCTGCCCCTGCTTCTACCCCACGACAGCAGGAAAACACCGAACAACGGCAGGGGGCGTGGATGAGGTGGAGAAGGGAAGGGGAGGGGAGGAGAAGCTTGCACAGAGATGAAGCGAGAAGTAGCTACTGTTGCCCTTGAATGCACACGCGAGGTGGCACATACGTGTGCGCACATAGAAACATGCCTTATCCTCCCTCTCCCCTCTCGCTATGTACGCTCGTATGCGTGAACACGGTGAATGTGGATGCCCTCCCCCCCACTTGCTCGCCTCTCTATCTTTCTCTTTCACACACCCACACGCAGGCATGCAGAGAAGGTGATGTGTACACACACCCACTTACCCGCACAGAGACAGACACACATCGGGAGGCGGCGCAGGTCTTAGAACGAAGACAGCAGAGCAAGCTCCACCGAAGCAAAAAAAAAAACACACACGGCAAAGACGAACCGCACTCAGTCCCTGCTCACGCTTGGACGCGGTGTGCAGAGGGGGAGGGGCGAGCGGATCGATCAACACGCCCACCGACACGGATCACACCCGTACACGGACGCGAGGGGACACAGACAAACGGGCACGGCAACGTAACGTAAATGGGCAGTATTCACAAACTCACCGACGACGTCATAAATCGCATCGCAGCCGGTGAGGTGGTGCAGCGACCCAGCGCGGCCCTAAAGGAGTTGCTGGAGAACGCGATCGATGCGAGGTGCAGCCGTGTGCAGGTGTTTGCAGTGGACGGTGGACTCGAGGTGCTGCAGGTGTGCGACGACGGGAGTGGCATTCATAAGGCAGACCTGCCGCTGCTGTGCGAGCGTTATGCAACGAGCAAGTTGCAGACTTTCGAGGATTTAAATCGGGTCACCTCCTTCGGCTTCCGCGGCGAGGCTCTCGCGTCTATATCGTACGTATCACGAGTGACAGTGACAACACGTCGCCGCCAAGCGTGCGACGAGAGCGGCGATGGCGCGTCCGCTGCAGGTTGTCGCTCATCATCCACTGCGGGCGAAGCGGTCGCGTGGCGCTGCCAGTACCTAAATGGAGCACTCCTCAGCGACCCGCAGCCGTGCGCCGGCAATCCTGGCACCACGATCCGTGTAGAGAAACTGTTCTATAACTCTCTTGTGCGGCGACGATCTCTTCGTGCCTCGGAAGAATGGGGGCGCATCGTGGATGTTGTTTCACGGTACGCTCTCGCCTTCCCCGCGATCGGGTTCGCCTGTTCCCGCGACAGGGCCTACAGCAGTGCTTCTGGCGGCTTCGGGTCTTCGACGGGATCTCTGAGCGGGCTGGGAGGCGGCGGTAGCGGCGGCAACTCAGCTAGCTCTCTCGCCAATCCTGGTGGCTCCGCTGTAGGCGGCCTCTGCTTCCCTCCTCGGTCCAGCACACGGCAGAACATACGGCTTTCTCACGGTACCCAGCTTGCCTCACACCTGCGCCTCGTGTACGCGTACAACGTGGCGACAGCGACGACGCTGTTATGTGATCCAGAACCAGATACAGACCCTGAGCCCCTTACATCGGGGTCAGAGCTGAAGGACGACGTGCCCAGCGCAGGTGACGAGCCGGGGCAGCTGTCGGCGTCCTCATCTACGCCCTCGTCCGACAAAGAGTTGCCGTCGGCGTTATCCGCGGCGCCCAGACACGACACTGCGCAGGAAGTGCGCCTGTTTGCGCAGATGGAGCAGCGTGCGCGGCGCGTGCGGGCGACCAGCGGCCCAGCCGGCGAGGGCCTCTTCACTCTCGTTGGCTACACAAGTGATCCCACGCTGGCCCAGCGAAAGCCGTACTTGTGCGTCTTCATTAATCAGCGTCTTGTCGAAAGCCCCGCGATACGCAAGGCAATTGATGCTGTCTACAGCGGTGTCCTCACGGGTGGCCAGCGCCCCTTCACGGTACTTCTCCTCTCGGTCCCTACGGACCGGGTGGACGTGAACGTTCACCCAACAAAGAAGGAGGTGTGCCTCTTAGATGAGGAGCTGATCGTGTCACGGGTAGCTGAGGTGTGCCGCGGGGCTGTGCTCGAAGCAGCAGCGGCTCGGCAGATGGACATGCTGAAGATGCGCCACACCGCTGCCCTAGTACTGAAGCAGCAGTTGCCGAACGCCGATGGCGTCGGTGCCGAAGGCAGCAGCGCGACAGCGGAGTTGAGTGGGAGCAGTAGCCAGCACATACTGGAGAAGCTTCGAGACCAGCATCGGCGGGGTGTCCCGCTCTCCTCACCCCTCACGTCGACGTCCCTTACATCTAAAACAACCGCGACGCTGGCGGGCGCAGGGGTTGGCGGGGGAGGACCGAACGTCGTGGTGGCGCCGTGCACGGTGGTCCGTGTTGAGCCACAGAAGGGGGCACTCGACAAGTACTTCTCCCAGCGACTCGCCACAGCTGCTCCGCCGGCAACGGCTGCCGTGCAGGCACCTACATCCTCTCCGTCCCCCTCGTCGTTGCGGCGAATCACGCAAGAGACACTGTCGCAGGGATCAGTACCCAACCAGCTTTCCGCAGACACGAAAGGCCCACTGAACGATGCAGGGAAGCAGCCGGAATCCATGAGCGCGCTCGCAAAGAAAGGCGACGCTACCAACGGCCAGTTGCAGACAACTGCTGCTTACGAAGCACCGTCGTGGGGGGCGGTGATGGCCTCCCTGCATGGGCAACGCACGCCTGTCACCACCGCCACTACCACCACTGTCGCTTCTCACGAGGAAGAGAGCCATGACTCCCCTTTCGCGTCGCCTTCGCGGACGGAGGCCTGCAGTGGCGAGGGGAACGACATGGCAACACGCGCAGAGCACACCTCCCGCGACACGGGCGACAAAGGGGGCGAGGACTATGCAAGCCTTGCTGTTCCAGATGTGCTGCAGGCTATGAGGGAGCGCACCACCGGCGGAGACAACGTCCGCGCGGACTCTGCGAAGATGTGCGCCTCGCTACTCAATGGGGAAAGCGCAGGCGACTGTGACAACGACGAAGACGAGGATGATGACATGCGCGAATTCAAGCGTCATCGGCGAGAGGTGCATGAGCGAGCGAAGCTGCTGCAACAGGCCACCGGAGGTGCTGACGTTGCTGCAGCGGCGGACAACGCTGCAGTCGAGCGGGAGACCAGCTCCGCGGCGATTTTGTCTCTGAGTAATCACGTGCGGCCGCCGTTGGCAACACCGGTGGAGAAAGCGGGGCCAGTCGTGACGCACCTTAGTGCAGTGGTTCAAGCTTCGGATATGTTGCGGCGTGAAGCCTCTGCCGTGGACGCTTCGCACTTTGCGGACACGGTCGTCCCTTGGGAAGGTAGAAAGATGGACGAGGAAAGGATCCAGGCCGCCGCCTCCACAAACGGTGCCCCTGCTGGTGTGATGGGGTCACTGGTGGATGTCGCCGAGGTTCCTGCGCCGGCGGTGCTGTCAAGTGTGTCCATGATTGTGGACCACATCCTCGCGGACGCCAGCCCGACGGCGGACAACCTCGTCGATCAGCTCTCTTTTGTCGGCGCTGTGGACTCGCATGCCTTTCTGGCGCAGGCAGGGACTACGCTGGTGTGGTGCGACACCATGACGCTGGCGCGACACGCCGTTTTCCAGCGTATCTTTCTTCGCTGGTGGCAGCCTGCGCTGCCTGCACCGTCCGTCCTCGTTTTCACCACACCGATTCGGCTGTCGGATCTTCTGCTGCTCGCGTTGGCGTACGACGGGCCGCATCTACAGCCACCCTCAGAAACGTTGTTGGCGGTTGTAGGTGAATATGTGAAGAAGCAGGAGCAGCACGCCGTTTCGGCTGGTAGTGTTTCAGCTCAGCAGGCCACGAGTGCTCTGACGATGGATGCAGCTCGGCAGATGGGCAATGCAACTGCGCGGGCGTGGCGGGAGCTACTGTTTACTGCTGACGTCGGGAACAAAAACCTGAGCTCCAATGACCTGCACACCAAAAGCGACGCTGAGGAAAGCTTTGCTGCCTCGGCGTCGGCGCTACCACAGCCCAAGGGTGCCACGGCGCGCTACGTGCGGCGGCTGGTGCGCCGTCTATGTCACTGGCGGGAGTTACTGAAGGAGTACTTCTACATTGACATCAGCGTCGACGGGCTGCTCGTTGGGCTGCCCTACGGACTGAACCGGCACTGGCCACCAAGGATGCGGGGTGTGCCTGTGCTGATGTGGCTGTTGGCGGAGGCGGTGCCGTACCCCGGCGCTGAAGCACCGTCATTTTCTGCAGTGAACGGTGCCGCTGACCAGACGGGCTGGCCAGGTGCTCGGTGGAAGTGCAACGAAGGCCGAAGCTCAGAGAAGGCTACCACAGGTGTTGCTACGCCCACGTCACCGGCAACCTCCCTGACGCTGCCGCAAACAGAGGCGACGCCTACCACGACGCTGCAGCCGACCGCTATGGAGGCAGAGGCGGATGGGGTTGCGCAGGAGGTAGCGTGTTTCACGGCAGTGGCGCGCCACATTGCAGAGACGCTGTACGGGCTTCCGCCACCCCCTCCTAGGGCACTGTCTACTTCAGCCGAAACTTTTAACACTGCTACTGCTGACGTGGCCGCAGGGGCCGCCGACAAGGCGTCTGTGGAGCTTTGGCAAGAGGAACTTGTACAGCACGGGCTGTTCCCATGCTTGAAGAACCCCCAGCTCTTTCGTCTACCGGATTTGTGCATGCGGGATGGCACGATCCAGTCGTTGGTTTCCGTGGAGTCTCTCTACAAGGTGTTTGAGCGCTGCTGAGCTTTCGAAGGGGGGGGGGAGGCACAGGAAGGGGAGGGGGATGGGGCGTAGTGAGAGGTCGGCAAAAGTGCCGATATGGAGTACTGTGAGGCGACACACAGGAGAGCGATGACAGTGAACGCGGGGTCTTGGTGGCGGTGTCTATCGCTCTCCCTTTCGTGGATTCATGTTCCGCGGACAGGCTTTTTTTCGTGCGCTGTGTGCCGTCCCTCAGCAGTGTACACACACGTATGTGCTTGTGCGCCCTGTCGTCCTTCCCTTCTTCTTCTCTTGACCCCCAATAGAGGTGCATAGCTTCACTTCATCTCGCAAACATATACACATCGACTTACATGTTCCTCTCTGGCGTCGTGTGCGCGTGCGTCTCTCCTTACCCGCTTGCTAAAACTCAGCTTCGACGGCTTAGACCCACGTATACACCACGCGTACGCACGCGCACCCTCACGCATACGTGCATGCGGTGGGGCTCCTACAGATATTCAACCGTCGTAAGGTCAGCGCTCCGCCGCTGTATGCTCTGGTCCACCGGGCCCCCGTCCACTTTGCGCGGTAACTCAATCACCGACAGTAGCAGGGCACTGCCAGGCACCGCCATCAAGTTTGCTTCTTGTGCGTGTGCCTGTCTTACAACACGTGCTTATGCGTGCTAGCGCATGTGCGTACTTTGTGTGTGGTGTGATGACGATGGGTAGCGGGGCGTCTCTCCCCTTCCTTTGCCTCTCTGCCTCATTTACTTCCGCCCACCACGCAAGTGCGCGCGTGGGTGTTCGTACGTGTAGCGCAACGATCATCGACTCCCTGCGAGGTCTTCACTCCACCCAGCCATCTTTCACCACCACCGTCACATTTCTCCTCCTACTATTTCCGTGTCCTCCCCGACTCTCTTCTTGTGGTCTTCCACTTGCTACCTTCCATCACAGTTTCAGTGCAAGTGTGTTGTTTCTCGTTTTTTCGCTTGTATTTTCCGTGGCAGTGCAGGTTGCCGCCCTCTCGAGCTCGTTGATCTGCCCTTCCTCCACCCCAACGCCTTTTATCCCTCCCCCCTTCAGGCTCGGTGGTGTGTGTGAACGCGCAACCATCTCCTTTCTTCCTCCCCAGCCCCCCCACCCACAACGTCCACACAGGGGCGGCAGACAAACAAGGGGGAGGTGGCCACCCTCACACGCACGCACGCACGCACGCACACACATACCCTCTATGCCGCTCTGTGCACCAGCACAGCACCCATACATTGTTTTCTTCGCACCTACCATTTTCGTTTGCACGTTCAGAGTCTGGTGCGCTGGCCCGCCACTGTCCCCGGTACTGGCGAGAGGCACTTTACCTCATCGTTGCGTGCTTTCTCAGTCTCACCGGCGGTCCCCACTTTCCTTCATACTCGTTAGTGCTTTCTGCCATCTCCTGCTTGGCGTGTTGCTGTGCAGACGCGACATAGAGAGACTGCACACGCTTGCGAGCGGGTCGGTGCTTACCTGAACAATCTCCTCCCCCTGCACAAACCTTCTGCACACCCCTCTCGCACACCTCCCGCACACCCATGTAAACACGCGTGAGGGAGAGGGAAAGAGCGACGCATTCTTTCTTTTGAACCCTTGTCTTTTCACTTTTGTTGATGCCAAGCAGCTGTATTTTTCAACTCTCTCTGCGCATGCGCCATTGCAGCCCCCCCTCCCCCCTCTCTCTACCCCCTCCCTTTCCCCATCGCAGCACCCCTTTGTGCTTGGCAGCGCTGCCTCCTTCGCATCTGTTTGCTTGCTTCTCATTGTTTGACTTATATTTGGTTAGTGGGACGTTGTCTCCATCACAAGGTGCTGTGCCGCCTGCTTGCGTGCGTCTGTCTCGGGAAGGCGTCTCCGTACACATCGGTTGAGGTGACGACTAGCAGCGGCTCGCAGTAGTCAGAGAGAGAGCGAGCGAGAGGGACTCATAGAGGACTCAAGAGCGAGCTCTTCGCTTTGCAGTTCTGTGTAGATGAAGAAATCCACCGCAGGGCTGCAACCTGCGCCAGTGGACGCGCAGCAGACGAACGAAGTTGTGAGTCGTCGCGGGGTCGCCATTAGCAGCAACAGAGGCGTTGTTGCCGACAGGGCCGCGCCGGTGCCGATAGCCACGAAGGCCAACACTAACACTGTCGTCGGTGCATCCCCGCCGATGCCATCGCGCCGTTCTGGTGGCACGGCAGACGGCAGAAACGGCTCACCCTCGCCGAAGCGACCAGACTTGTCCACCTTTCTTACACCGCGTACATTGAATGCGCCCGCCCCAAAGACGACAACCGCCTCGACACCGTTCCCGCCACAGCAGAAATGGCTTCACGATGCTGCACAGAGCCATCGACCGACCCCCTCCGCCTCGTGCACCCCATCTCGGGAGACTCCGTCCCGAAGGCGTACGCAGAACATTTCAGCGCTCTCGAGGGGCACGCCACCGCGCACCACCACGGTCGCTCCCGTTACCACCCCGAGTCCCTTTGGCTCGCCGCGCTACGAAGATCCACACGACCCTCGTCAAGGGAGGCACCTCACCGCTGTAGATTTTTCACCGATGCGGCACTTCATATCGAAGCCCGTGCCGGCGGCCACTCAGTATTCTAGTGCGCCCCCCCTGAAAGCAGTTGCCGGTGGCAGGCAAGCGGCCTCAGAGGCGGCAGATGCGGCTGCTCGATCGACCTTGTTCGCAGGAACGCAGGAGTCGCCAACTTTAGCGTCTGCGGCTTCGTGGGACAGGGCGAAGAAGGCGGCCTCCGCGAAACCAAGTGCCAAAGCAACTCCTGGGAAACGTAGCGGTGCTCCACCGACGTTGATACCAACCAAAGCGTCTCAGGTACGCTTGGTGTCGACGCGAGAGCTCAGTGCGGGGCGAAAGGCCTGCGCGGCGGAGACGGCGGAGGCGATGCTGAATGCACAACGTGTGTCCGCTTCCACCGGTGTGCGCTCGCCGTTCCTACAGTTTCAAGTCACTGAGGCGACACTGCCACTAGCCCTCTGCACGGAAAGTAGGAAAAGCAGCGTGTGGTCATCTGACCACACGAATCGATCTGCCGTTCTGGGGGACTCCAGCGCGACGCTCGCCCCTTCGGTAACCTCACGACGACCCACATGGTTGGAAAATGCGGACGAGGAGGACAGCCCAGTTCCTGCAATGGAAAGTCTCGCCTACGCCCCCGCAAGTGGCTCATCAACGGCGCAACGCTCCAAAGCGTCGGTGAAGTCGACACCGAGGACAACAACAACGTCAACTACAACGGCGACAGTGCCAGAGCCTGCGACCGCCAAATTCTCCAATAGAAAGCCAAATGTGAAGCCCACGCTAGCTAATACCTCTGCACCCACCGGCGGCGGCTGCGGCGGCAACATCCAAGAGAGAAGCCCCGGCGCCAAGCCCGAAAGGCGCTCACTCACCCCGGGTTCTGTTTCGCAAGTGAAGAAATCGCGCGACGTGTCACGGAGTACCGCCAACGCTACACCTTCACCGTCCCCCAGCTCTCCCCCTCAAACGCCACACCAACGGACCACAGTAGCGGCGGGCGCGTCGCCGCACACCCCCAAAATGTCCTCCGGTGCGGGCAAGACGGCCCGCTCTACACCCACACGTACGCCAGTTTCTTCCAGCTATCACCCCGACCCGCTGCGGGGTGGACTTCTCCCAAGTGCGTCACCTACGACTGGAGTGCCTGCAACTCCAGCCGCCGCCGCCGCTACTGCTGCACCTGTTGCCCCATCCTCACCCCTTCACGCGAGTGGTGCAGAGAGTCAACGTGCGGGCACTATGCTGAGCCAGACACTGTCCGTCGTTCGACCGATGGCCCCGGTCGTGCATGTGCGCATACGTCCGGTGCTACCGTCCATCGGGGAGAGTAGTAACAGTCGGCACGTCTTCTTCCTTAATCACGAGAACGTCATGGTGACACGCACTCGTCCGGGCATCGCCGCCTCCACCGCCTCTTTATCTGTGCCTCCCTCATCCCTGTTCGAGATCACGTCGACTCGACGCACTGGCACAAATGGGCACACCGACTCTGCGCTGCAGTTGTCCAACCTGGACATGCGCACGATAGGGTCCTCTGCTAGCTCCAGACGTGCCATTTCCGCTCGCAGTAGCGGTGCAGCTGCAGCGGGTTGCAGGAGGGGAGACAGCGAACCTGCCCCATTAGCGGATGTGCCGCATGCTGCAGCGATGACGGCGGCTTCCGCCGCGTGTCCCTACGGGGGTGACTTTGCACTGCTGCGCTCACCTAGGCCCTCTGATACCCTGATGGCCTCGAGGGCCTCCACCGCAGCTGCCGGTGGTGCTGCCGTGCCCCGTGACTCTGACGGAGGTATCGTTGACAGCGCTTTCTCCAACATCAGCCCTTCGTTGGAGAGTCTGCATCCCCTCTCGTTCCCGTCCCAGATACTGGTGTTGCATCACAACCGCACAATTAGCTGGACGAGCCAGGGCAGCGAGGAGCATTCTCCCAGCAGCCGATTGTCATGCGGGTCGCCGTCTACGTCCATATCACCACAGCAACTCGGCATGGGCTCTGCAAGCGGTGGTACTGAAGCGTTTATGACCTCAAGCGCTTTTTCCAGCGCTCAACGCACGCGTCCGTGGCTGACAACGTTCAAGTCGTTCACAGAAGAGGAGACGCTGTCAATGCCTACAACGACACTGGAGATGAGGGCGGGGAGTAGCTCGACTGGAGTGTGTACTAGCAGAGCCAGTGGACGCGATAGCAGCAGCAGTGCTGCGCGCGGCAGGAAAGGCATCTCAGCACCGCCGCGCCGCGCCAAGGGCGCCGGAATCGAACGGAAGCCGCGCTACGGCGGCAATTTATTATCAACGGCGCCTCTTGCCACCACGAAAGCCACCGCGCGCAGGAACTCCGCTGCCACTACAACTGGTAGTGTGAGCCCCCGCACAGCCACTCCTGCCTCCGCTCCGTGCCCTAACAGCACGCGGCGTCGCGCGTCACGCTCAATTCTTGGTGCATCGGTGAGTGTATCTACCATGTCGATACCAGCCATGCCCAGGGGCAGCGGGGTCGCCATAGGTGCGACAAAGTTCCCAGAAGAGGATGCCGACGCGGGGTCGGATGGGACATGGCAGCACGAAGGGAAGATGCAACGGCAGCAGACGCCTTTTGGTAGCAACAGCGTATCTGCGGCTGGCGCTGCCACGGGCTCAGAGCGGCATTACAGCTTCGAGTTTGTGCACGACGAGGAGGCGACACAGGCGGACGTTTTCGAAGAGAGCGTGCTGCGCTTTGCCGACGAGGCGCTGCTTGCCCAAAATGTCGCCATAATCTGTTATGGCCCTACTGGCAGCGGCAAGACGTACAGCATGATGGGGAGCCAAACCCAGCCGCCCGCCGCTGCCCCGGCATCATCCGGCTCAACATCCCTCCGAACAGGGAGCGGAAAAGGGCACCGCAGCGGAGGTCTCGGCACCACTAGCACCCACTCACCTCCCCGGTTTGACTCGCGCGGACATATACCACACGGCCACGCAAATACCGGCGAGTCGCGGCGACGGAGCATCGACGAGGCCACAGGTGGGGCAGATGGGGGAGGCGTGGGACGGGACACACATGCGGTAGAGGAGGATGGCGAGGACAACGGCACAGGCTGGGCAAAACTCGGCTCAAGTTGGCAGTACAGCTACCCCGAGCACACATCTAAAGGGAATAGCAGCTCAGCTGCTACTGCAGCGCGGCGCAATCACCAACGTGACCCTCATAGTGGCGGCGGTGGGGAGCCGCTCTTGGCATCCTCAACGATGGCGCTTGAATCTGCTGTGACCGCCAGTAGCATGGCAGAGATGGGTATCCTCCCGCGGCTGGTTCACACGCTGTTGGAGCGGCGTGGAGAGGCCATTACGATTCGACGAGACCCCGGCAGGGAAATGGCGGGCCGCAGCGCAAATGGCCTGCAGTCGACTTCGCGGCAGAAGACAGCGGTGAAGGGTGCCGGCGGTCTCTCGCTGATTCTGCGAGATCTTACCTTCTATGGCATCGAACTATACATGGACGAACTCTGCGACTTGCTGGACCCCGGCAAGCGACCGATTCAAGCCGTCAGCGACACAGGTGGCTTGGCAATGCTGTGCCAGCGCATCAACGAGGCCCGTGACTACCGCATCAGAGGCAGTCGTGGTGGATCGAGCCACAACGCCACGCAGACTGCCCGCACCGGCGGCGGGATGGCGATCACATCTCTGGCCGACCTGCGTCGCGCATATCGCCTTGCCCACGGTAACCGTGTCACGGCGCGTCATGCAAGGAACGACACGAGCTCCCGCTCACACGCAATTTTTCTCCTTCAGCTCGACTTTGACCTGATCGAGTCGACCAACATCCCCCAGGGCGCCGCTCGTAGCGGGGCTGCTGCAGCGGGTGACAGGGGTACGGCAATACCGCAATCCCCGTCGGAACGGGTGCAGCGCGTGCACTCGTATGTTGCCATGGTGGACCTGGCCGGCTGCGAGCGGGTGAAGCAGACCAAGGTTGAAGGGGCCGCGTTACGTGAGGCACAATACATCAACAAGTCGCTCTCAGCCCTCTCGTCGGTGGTGCTCTCGCTGCACCATCACAATGCTCATGTGCCGTACCGCGACTCGAAATTGACGCGACTACTTCGACCTTGTCTCGAGGGTGGCCGTGTTCTCACTCTTGTCCATGTCGCACCGTGCTCCAGTACGGATGCGCTCAGCACCCTCAAGTTTGCGGATCAGATCCGCCACATTCACATCCCCACACACGCTCTTACCCCGACGTCATCGAAGCACCGAGAGCTGCTGGACGTGTTTGCTGACCTCATTGACCCGATGCAGGGGCAGTGGGAGGCACAAGTGCGGCAAGCACAGATGCAGCTAGACCGTCTTTGCGCTGATGTACGGCTGTTGTACTTTTCACGCGCCGTCGGTGCCATCCCGCACCGCGCAGCTTCGAGAGGTTCGGTGGTCAGCGATGTTGTCAGCGAGCTCTCAGCGGTGTCCGAGGACAACGACAGCATCTCCTTCTCCTCGGGAGACGTGAGCCAAGAGGAGGAGCCCCAACCGCTTACGGAGGACGCCACTGAGGCGGATAGGCGACGCTTTGCCCTGCGCACAATACTGCACCGATTCATGGGGCCCATTCACTCACATCAGCGCACAAGCATGCGAAACGCTGTCCGGTCGATTCGGCGGTACGCGGAACACAAGGTCCTTGCCCACCGTCGCCAGGTGCAGCAGCAAGTTGATGAGCTGCAGGCAACGTTGCAGAAGCTTACGGTGGCGAACGCAAAGCTGGCGAAGGAGAACAGCACTCCGCTCCCACGAGATCCGCAGGCGCTAGAGCTGAGTCGCTGCATCCGCGAGAGCACCGAGGAGCTTGGGGAGTACGCAAAAGAGCAGGCAGCTCTCATCTCTCTCACCACCGCTCTACGGCAGCGCCTTGCCGCTCAGGACGACCTGGAGGCGGCTGTGGATGAGCAACTACACAAGGTGCAGCACCGCACTGCACAGGCAATGCGGACCCTCTCTGCCGCCGTCGCCGCGCACCCACCTGGGGTCCCACCTGCTGAGTCAGGAACGACGTTACCCAAGGAGCCTACACTGCCCACTGACTCCTCGGCCACAGCCGCGCTGGCGATGAACACCAAGGATGATCCGGAGCTGCGCGACATCGCACACCAGCAGCTCTCACTCGCCAAGGAGCTCGCTGCTTTGCGGCTTGAAAAGGCGTGCTTTGAGATTGGGACGGGACTGTGGGAGGGTCTGTGGGCTCGCGCTATGCGTAAAGAAATCATCACAGCTATGGAGGTGGAGGTCTTTGAGATGGAGCGCATTCTACTGGATCGGCGAGCGCTGTCAATGATGATGATGACAGGAGACGCCGAGATGGGCGGTGAGGAAAGCGTGGCTGCATTACTGGTGCCACCGCTCTTGACGGCATACCCGGGAAACAGCCTTGGATCCGTTGAGCAAGACGAACGTGACATCGGTGTCACGACAGCTGAGCACGAAGTCGCCACATCACTGATGCATTCGGCATCAGAACTGTCGTCGTCTCGCGTGCAACATCTACCGTCAGTGACCGCACATTCATCAGTAAGGGGCCACATGGACAGCCACGTGCACGGCGGAGCCGATCCGGGCGACGGGAGTAATGGCGGCGCTACTCCGAAAGGGAGCGCTAACAAGTGCGACGGGGGCGTCGTGGTGCCGTTCAGTTCTTCACTGCCTCATCGCTCGCGTCGCGAACGTGCGGTGGATCCGGTTGCCACAGCCGCAAGTGACAAGTCTTTAAGCTCTGCAACGGGGTCATTCAGTGCCATGGCGTCGAGTAATGAGGGCCTTCGCTTGCGTAGTGCGCTAGCTGGTGCTGCTGGCTCCCTACCGTCGCTGCCTCCACGCAGGGGGCTTGAGGGGCCTGTGCCCAACCCACTGATGGTGCTAATGACAGATGGGCAGCAGAAGCAGTCCCCAAATCACATGACCTCTGCCTCATCTCCGCTGTTGTCGCGCAAGAACAGCAGTGGCGCATGTATGATGGAGGCGCTCATGCCACTTTCACTTGCTGGCTCGTACGAGGAGGAGCAATCGATGCAGGAGGCCTGTCTGCAGTTGATGCTACGGGAGGGCATTCCGTGTGAGGTGTGCTGCTTGGGCGAATCGGCCAGTCAAACACTTCAGCACTACATCCTGCCCAGCAGCGCCGACGCACCCCTAGCAGAGGCGGTGGAGCATGAAGAGCCAACGTCAAACTCGTCCGCCGCGCCTGCCCGATACCGCGTCCTGGCGACAGCGTCCTCCGGCGCAACGGAAAGAGGCGAGGACACTAACGCACTAGCATCGGCACACAGGCACGCTAGTGCGGGTACTCGGACCGGGTCGTCATCGGTGCAGTCTTGCGAGCGTCGCGACGCGCCCACGGCTCCGTTTTGCACCACTCGTCACGGCCGCCTGCGACTCGTGCGCATGCCTCGCCGCTCAAACTGCTATGTTCTTGAATTTGTCTACACCCATCAAGCACTCCCGTTGGCGCCTAGACTACAAGCCGCGATGCTGGGAAAGCCGCAGGACACCTTCACATCCGCACCCAGCAGGACGCATCTGGAGCAAATGGTAGACTCTCTGCCGACTGTGCAAGGCGTTGCAGGTCGGGGTGGTGGCGGTGGCAGCAGCGGCGGCACTGCTACTCGGCCACAAGGCGCACTGCGCGAGCACCGCCTCTTTTCGATTCCACTGTTCGAGCCCACTCTTCACCTCCACGTGAACGTGTTGGAGGAAGGCATACCGAACATGACGACGCCGGTGGCGGCGACGGTGGCTCTGCCGGACGGTGGCGATACTCCCGAAGTTGCCAACTCCACTTTCGAAGACACCAGTGATCACTCTAGACCCGGCAGGTGCGCATCCCCTTCATCGTCTTCCCCTGCTTTGTGCGTTGCTCGGCGGCCGGAGAGTGGGCCGCAGCTCGTAATAGAGGTACGCGGCGTGCCTCAGACGGCCTCGACTGGCCGGCTGGTGTTCACTACAGACTCGAAAAAACAAACGAAGTCCAGTGAGCAGCATCAACAGAAGCCCCACTTGCTGCACAAGACGACCGCCAAGGCAGGCTCGACTGCGGGGCTTGGTCTCCGCAGCGGAAAATCTCAGCACTCCCTTGGCCGCAGCCCTTCTCACGCTTCTACACCATCTCTGAAAGGGACGACGTCGTCTGGATCTCCGGCTTCCATGGGGGTCGGGACGGCAGTCTGGCGTGGTCTCGTGCTGGCAAAGCGGCTCAGCGGCGGTGGAGAGCTGATGCTGCCCTCCTCATGCATTTTGGCAAATATAGGCTGCTGCTCACTGGTGCTGCGCTTTCCTGCTCCCTTTTTCGCCTCCACAGCGTCGCGGGTGGAGAGTGTGGAAGCGGTGGTCGGGGCTCTCTGCAGCATCCTGCGCCCCTCACTGACGGCGCCGGAGGTGCGGGCGTCGTTGTCTGTGTCTCCATCCAAGCGAGTTTCTAGTGCGCGGCGGCGCCTCTCCAGCTCTCCTCTGTCCACCTCCGCAGGTGGCGCGGAGAGGGGCGCTAGTAACGGTGGCGGGCGACAGCGCAGTAGCGTCTCGCGTTCGCCATTGCCGTGTGCACGCATGCCGCCGGAGCTGGAGGTGGTAAACTACCCGCACGTCCCGTACAACATATTCCTCCCCGCTTCCAGGGCCTCTCAGACATCCCCAACTAGGGCAGCGAGCTTGGGAGACGGTGTGGAGAGCGTCGGAGATGGTCTCCACACCCCTGGACGCCCATCTGTGCTGCCTCGCCATGCTGTTGCGCCTGCCTTGAACTCATCGATAATCAGCAACGACTCGCTCGATGGTCTGGGGACGATGGGTAGTGGTGTTCTGGGGCACACGCTGCAGAGCAGCTGTAGCCATGGGCATCGATGCCACTCTGCTACCGTCATGCCACAGCACACCACCACGTTGAACGGTGTGCTGAAGCCTTTCAGAGGCAATCCACGATCGGTCTCCTCAGCAGCGGCGATGATGGACCAGCAGAGCGGCGCTACACTGCAGGTGCAGTTTTACTGGATACGAACCCCCCTTAACATCGAACCACCCCGTCTGGACGCGGGCCGAAAAAACAGTGCAGGCACAGGTCCCAGCAGCGACAACGACGGTAACAGCAATGATAAGGCAGCGAAGCCGCGCGAGGCCCGCGTAGCGCAACGCACCACTGTCAGCAGTCATTTTTACGGCGACAGCGAACTTACCACAACCTCCACGGACACCGCTGCCGAGGCACCAGAGGCTGGGATAGGCCGCCTCGTGCGACTGCAGGTGCAGGCCGCGCTTTCCATCCTGGCTCAGCTATCCTACGTCTTCGTTGATGGTCGCCCTCTCACTCATGACGCAGATGACGGTGAAGGCACTGTCGCCTCGTCCCTGGGCTCGCTCACGGAGAGCTTCAGTGCGCACGACCTGCGGCGTTCATGGATGCTGGATAGAGGTGACCGTTCACGGATCCGGTCAGAGGCGGACGCCTCAGATTACCGTGATGCCATCGCCGTCGCTGCCCTTCTTAGGCAGCTGGACACGTACCGCAATCGAATCCGTCGCCTCTTCCGCCAGCAACTGTACGACGCCGAGGATATCATTGGCGATGACATGGCGCCACCCGCGCCTCCGTCGTGGCTCACTGGCGAGCTTGGGCGCGGTGCCTACCTTCGTGAGGTGCAGAGTGAGGTGAAGCGCACAGTTGGGCTTCCGGCATCGACCGTCATGGGCTGCGCCGGGGGTGGTGCTGTACCGCCGGTCACGAGGCCACACGGCCAGGACCCAAAGTGTGATGAACGCGGTATGCATGCAGCTCTGTTGGAGCTCGAGGAGGGTGACGTAGCGCCTGACACGCAAATTACAGTTGCCGAGGCGCGAGAGGCTTGCGCGATGAGGGTGCCGTGGACTGTGTGGCAGTGGGCCTATCGCTGGTTTCGGTTAAATCGGCTGTTACGAGGGGACTCGGTGAGCTGCCGGAGCAACGACGATGCTCACGGTACGAGCCACCCTTTTGTTGGCCAGGCAGAGGCAGCTGCCGTATGGCTGCCTCTCGTGGCTCACAGTGGCGGCGGTGCAGTGTCACCGACTGTGGCTTCGTCGTCTCTCCTTGCATCCTGCTCTGTGGTTGCCTTACCGACCTGCGCCACAGCCTCCTCGAGCTCCGACGAGGGGTTTGTGATGGAGGGCGACTGGCTCACAGAGGCGAAGCTCGCGGCGCGTTCAAAGCGGATGTGGCTGCCGGCAGTGCTCGCTACAACAGTGCCATCTTACTTGGAGAACTGCGTCTCTTCAAGTCTGTAGGTGGGGGCGGCGGCATTGAGACTTCTCGGGGATGAGAGCAGAGGGGCTGTCAACTGCTGTGCACCGCACATGTGTGTGTGTGTGTGCGTGTGCCGGTGATGATCTGTTCTATGTGCGTGTGCGTGTGTGTGTGTGTGCCAATTCCCAATCCTCTTTTTATGTTTTGGAGAGGGCGGAAGGGTGGGGGTGGGGGTGGGGGCTATACTGCACAACGGAGCAGAGCGACACGCAACCTTGGATTGCGTGCCCGTGTGCTTTTTGCTGTCCGCCGCCTTCCCTCTCGTATGTGTATGTGTATGTGCGTGTGTGTATACCTGCGCGCTTTTGTGTGCTACATCTTTGACGACGACATTGGATTCCTCCACCACGCGGTCATCTCTCTGTGCTGTGGGAGACGCCACGACACTGCTTCTTCCGCCCTTTGGAGCGAGCACAGACGCTGCGCAACAGAGGTGTCGGGGTGAAGGAGAACGGGTATCCTCCTTCTACTCACCCCGCCGCACATTCTCCGCTGTCTCCCCCTGAACACGCCATTGCGTTCACATGGTCGCCTTCCTGCCTTTCTCTGGCCTCTGGCATCGTGCACCACTTGCCGACGCACGCCCACACCGGTGCCAACACCGTTAAACAAGCGAAGCGATTGCACGATATGCACACGGCGAACTCGCGGTTTTGCTCTTCCTCTGCCTTTCTGTAATCTTCTCGCCCCAGATTCCTTCTCCGGCTCCGCAAGTGCGGTGTAGCCGTGTCCCTATGCCCACCAGCAATGATGGAGGCCGGTCCGTTGTCGCGGTGCGGCAGCTCCGCTTTCGCGGCACTCGAGACACCGACAACAGCGACAGCGAGGACGAAGAAGATGAGATGGCTTCGAGATGGCGCGGTGGCGTGAGTGCAGCTGCGACGGCAGGGACTCGTCCTACGGGTACGCCGCAGCCGATGTCGTTGCCGACTGCTGCCGCCACTACCCCCGCATCCCTGCCTTCACGAGCGGGCTCCTCGAGTTCTTTGGAGCTGTTCACATCGTCCTCATCGAGGTCCTCGTCGCCTGATCTCCCTGAGCTGCCACCAGACATCAGGAAGTCAATGACAGCCACCGCCACCGCGCTAAAGGACAGGCGGGGTGAGAGGTGGAGTGGCAGCAGTGGCAACCACGGCCGGGTCAGCGGCGCCCATCAACTGAGCCCTTCTATAGAGAATCGCGGGGGCGGCGACGGCAACACTGCGCAGACCAGACAGCAGCTGTGGGGTGCTGGCTCAACTGTGAGGGCGTTGGTGACCTCATCGACGACGCATTCGGCAATGGAAGAGGAACAACAGACCGTGCCCGGCAACACGATTGCTGGTGATTTTTCTGTGGTGGTAGAGGGGACCCCTACGCCATCCCCCACTGCCTCCGGATCACTGGCGCTTCGCACGGGTACGGTGCAACCGCGATCGGCTGCGACAGACGACTTCAAAGGGAAAGAGGCATCACCACCTCCGGCCATCGAATGCGCTGCCTTTCCCACTTCTCCTGCCTCTTTGTCGGCTGGCTCTGCGGCCGGGATGCCGCGTCCTGCGGCATTGGTCACCACCACGGCCTTGCGGAGTTGCCCAGCCTCGTCATCGGCTCCTGCTCCGGCCCCACCAATCACAGTTCGCACGAGACCGACCCCGACTGAGTTTACCTCCACTGTCGGCGCCGCCGCTTCTCCAGATTATAGGGGGGATCCCAGCGCAGCTGTGGAGTCTTCCCGGACGGGTGCCGGCTCCGTGGCCTCACTAGCGGGAGCCCCCAAGGCTCCTCTGGCGGCGCTGCGCTCATCGTCCTTTTTGGATGACCATCCTGCTGTATTGGCGCCCATGCAGATTGCCGGCCCAACCATCACGGGAGACTCTTCCGGTGTCGCGGCCACCGCCACACTGGGTCGTTCCATAGGTGCACTTACCGTGCCGCTCACGACCGTGGCGGGTGTGGACACGCCGCCACCTTCCTCGTCTCCACTGCAGCCTATACCATCTACCACGCGGCCGCTTAGTACTGCCGCTGCACGGGCCGCGACTCCAGCGGCAATTTCCCATGCTTTGCCATGCGTTCTTGCTGCAATGCCCGACAGCGGAAGGAGCGGTTTGGCTGATGACAGCCCTGTACTGTCCGGCCCGGGCAGTATCGTTTACAATCGTGTGAACGCGCAAGGTCGCGGTTCTGTGCCATCCAGCGTACTCGAGGCCTCATCGCGACCAAAGCGGCGCGCTCTGCCAGGCGAGCACAAGACATTCTCCTCATGTCCCGCTGCGGTAGCACAGTCAGCGGCCGTCTCAGCAGCGTCCCCTCCTCTACCTGGGTCCACCGTCTCAACGCAGGCGGTCCGTGCGACGGAGTCCGGTTCAGCAGCGACGCGTGCGAGACCACTAGCCACGTCGCAGCCGTTTGTGAACCTGCTTTCTCGACCGCACCGGCAGGCACCCCGGTTGCCGGGAGCAACGCACACGCGCGGTGGCCTCTCACTGATTGAGGACAATGATGAGCGGCAACAATGCAATTCTTCACTCGCGAGTGCTTCCTCAATGGAGCAAACTAGAGCAGAGACAGGGCGACCAGATCCGGTGAGTGTGCGGGGCTGTGGCTCCTCGTCGTCGCGCACCGCGTCGCCACCTTCGCCACCCACGCAACGCGCCGCCTCCTCCGCGAGCGACGCGCCGTCGTCTCCTCTGTGGCGGTCTGCCGCTGCAACTGCAGCTCAGCGGAAGCGGGAGGCGGCTTTGGTGATTTACGATGATCGCGTGCCCCCTGCACAGCGGCGAGCGAAGCGCCAGGCGTGGCCTGCGACAAGCCAAACATCTGCGACTGCTCTCACAACTCCTATGTTGGCGTGTGTGCTGCGCGGACTACGATTTGCCTCCTCGCAGGATGGTAAACGAGAAGACGTACTGACGTGCCGTCCCATTTTGCGCATTGGTGGTGGTCGTGGTGCTGCAGTGCGCAAGAATCCCGTCGGTGGGCTTTGTGACAGGCTCCCGCTCGATGGCAGAGCTGCCGACGATGAGGATTCTGAGGGTGTAGACGGAAGCGGCAACGTTACTCGTGGTAGCCTTGATAACGCCGCTGCATTACACAGCTTCTCTGGTACACCGACTGAGCAACACAAATATCGTGGGGGGAACTCAGGCGAGGACCGATCAGCGAAATCGGCGTTCCATTCTGCGAGCAACTACACTGTGCAGCGACTCTTGACTGACGCTCAGCCGCAACAGAAGGCGGGAGCCGACTCCTACATATTCGGAAAAGACAACGGCGCACCTGTGCCGTGTGTGGTGGGGTGCCTCGGAAGGCAGGGTGCGGCGACAGCGAGTAGCGTTAAAGCCGTTCACTGGGACATCAGTAGCGGGGGCCCATCATCTGCAGCGCTTCTACCTCCTGAGGCATCGAGAAAAGCTGCATTGTCGCTTCTCGCCCAGGAGTCAGCGCATGTCGACTTGCTCAACTACCGCCGTCCTCGAAGAAAACAGTAGCAGAGTCAACTATGACATTGACAGCTGTGCTGCCTGCGCTAACGCTGCGATGACCCCTTCCAAGGTAGCGGTCCATGCACATCCGACTTTACGCGCACGTCGTTGCCTGTGCCTTGTCTACCTACAGATGCGTGCTTTAGCGCTCTACATACGAGCATACGGTCTACTGCAACGGAGAGTTCATGATGCCGCCCCTCTGCGCGGCGTCTTTCGGTTGCTCTCGTTCTGTGTGTTCCCTCCCCTTCTTGCGCTTTCACCTCGAATCTTTGCCATCTAAATCATGACAGGTCTCGCGTTCTGGCCGTGACCAGACTCTTGCACGACACTGAGACGTGCACGCAAGCGCAACTGCCTCCCCACCCTTCCTACCCCTCAAAAAGGAATCCCAGCGTGGCAGCAGCACGACGACGGGGCCGGAGCAGGAAGAGTAGAGGTGCGGAGTGGGAGAGAAGGTCGTACGGGGTTGTCGACCTTCACATGGCCCCTTTCAACCCCTTCTACGCCTTTTCGCGTACTCTGCCTTCACCGCCTTCAGCATTGCCTCACGTCTTCCACTGCACCGTGTCCCATTTTGCTTCCAAGCTCACGCGTCGCCTCCCACGTCATTCACTCGAGAAAACGCGTGCGTGACGTGCGTGTGCGTCTCAGCCGGTGCTTTTCTCTTTGCCTGTCTGCCTCTGTGTGTGTGTGTGTGTGTGTGTGTAGGGGGGAGTGAGGGGCACCCCCGCTCTCGCCCGTTCGCTTCCCATGCGTGCATGTGTGAAGCAGGGGACCTACCAGTACACACGAGCTGCATTACAGCCACGCAGCTGCTTATGCACACATCCGCCAACCTTACCCTCTTGTCCCCCCTCTACAGCCACACAGCACGTATTCTTGGAAACTATGAACCAAGTGAGATGGCGTCGACCTTCTCCAGCGCTGCGGGAGCCTCATCCAACGACGGGAGGCTTGGTGGGCAGGCACCGCGACGCTAGCGGCAGCAGGAAGAGGCGGCTCAGCAACTATGGCGTGTCTTGTACTGCTGCGCTATGTATCTTTCTCTCGATCATTACTGTAGCGGGCTACGTCGGCTACATCGTATCGCAGAGTCCCAAGGATCTCGATGAACAGTGGGATGATGTGCGCTCCTATGCGACGTGGTGGTGGTCGACAATGCGCGGCGCAACGCCACCGTGCACCTATGCAGGCGTACGACACTACAGCTGGGGCGGCGCCGTAGATATTGCGGACAGGTGTGAGTGCTGGCTTCGTCGTTGCCCTCCAGCAGCAGTCGCGCCGTCTTCGCGTCACCAGCCTCCTGACAGCAGGCGGCCGCCGCAGCTTCCTGTTTCAGTGTCGACGTGGTTTTCGTCACCGCCGACGGTGAATGGACTCTGGGAAAAGTGTCTCGCGGCGAAGACGCCGTTGACACGTCATACCTTTGTTAACCCCATCCGCATCTACGAGGCACCGTATGGTGTCGCGGTCGAGGGCATCTTCTCGAACATCCGAACCCCAATGTGCGTGCAATCGGGTCGCGTGTATGCGGTGCTGCCGCCGAACGTGTCTGCCATCACGCCCACCTACAGCTTGGGAGGCTACGAGAACTTCTTCACGAACTTGACGGACGCTGTGCTGAAGCGTGCTGTGAAGTACCACCCGCTTACCACGGTGCCAGCGGCTGGTGTACTCCTGGCGGTTTCCGGGCAGGTCGGAAACCGCTACACCTTGATGCACGACGGTCTGCGTGGGTGGGGCTCTCTCATGGAGGATGGCTTTGGCCTGGGCTTTGACTCGGAGGAGGACGCGAAGGCGTGGCAGGAAGTGCAGAAGCAGGCTCTGATCCTTTCTCACCCGCTCATGGACACTCCACCGGAGACGGCGCACTCGTCGGAGGTGACGCGACAGCTGGCCAATGCCTTCTCGGAGCCGACAGAGCTGCCCTTCTTTTCCATTGCGCCTCTCAGCCGCGCTCGCGCTGGGGAGATTCAACGGGAACCGATGTATTGCTTCTGCGGTGGCTTCGTCGTGCCGTCGGTGGGGGTGCAGGACAAGGACAATCTCAGCCGGTCGGGGTACACCTACATGCGCCGCGTCGTCAATCGGCACTTCGGTGGTGCACCCCTGGAGGATGACAAAGCATGGTCTGCTAAGGAGGTGGAGAGGACGCGGGTGGGCAGCTTCTTCTACACCGCCGCGGTGCGGGCTGCGTGGCCGCCACAGGACACCGCGCGGATGATGGTGCACCAGGGTGATCGCAACTGGCGTCGCCGTCCCCGCTTGCTGTGGATTGGACACGAGCACCCGCGCATCTTTGATGAGAAAGCGATTATCTCCGTCGCAAGGGAGATCGGCTTTGCGGTGTATGTGGACACACAATACACTGCACACACCAGTGCGGCGGGCCAATTTTACCTCGCACGTTACGCAGACGTGGTGGTTGGCTTTCACGGAGTGGCGCTCATCAACGCCGTCTGGTTGGATGGCACAACTCGCTTGTCATGCCGCACTTTGGTCGAGCTCCTCCCATACGCGCAGGTAAAACAGATCGAGCGCGTGTACGGGGAGCCGGTGGTGGCGTCTGGAAGCGCGTACGTGTCGGTGCTCCCGGTGGACGCGGAATTTGTAGATCCGAACTATGACACAGACGCTAAGCGAGAGAAAGCCAAGCGCGAGCTCATGGGCGAGGACAACGTAATGGGTGACGTTGCTAAGCACCCTGCCTTCACAAAGCACCGCGCCATCTACGACCTGGTGCAGGTGGAGGCGCAGCTTCGGGAGCTGTATGCCAAACTGCAGAAGTGCCTGTAGACACGCACGGATCTGTCTCCGAAGACTCTGCGAGCAGTCCCCAACCGGAGTGCTTTTGCCCCCCCCCCCTCCCCCTAATTCTTGAGCTGCTGTGTGGTACACCGGTGGTGTCGAACTTCTTCGCGCTGCCGATGCGCGGCTTCATCGCCACGGTCACGCAGGCGTCGCTCCTTGCGCGTCTCAACTTACACTGAATTTCTTATATTTTCTCAACGCATTCGTTCTATAGTGGGCCGCCTCAGCCCCACACCATCCAGGGCCTGACGGCCGGCGTCAGCAGCGGCACATCGCACCGACTCTCGTTCTCCTTCTGCCAGAGGCGCCTGACTCTGCCATCACCAGAGGCGGTTCCACATTGGCGGGAAGAGAAGTGGGGCTACTGGAATCTCTGACGCCACGCACTGAAAGGTGCGCGCTTCCCCACGCCGTCATACGGGACTTCGTTTTGAAATACTAGCGAAGGGTGTGCAAGGCAAGCGATGCGCATACTTGGTCAGAGCGTGAGGAGGGCAGCGAAGGTTTTTCGGATGGGAAGGTTCGGAGGAAGTCGGACACTTGGCAAGCTCCTCGTACACCGACCCCCCTGGCCCTCTCTCAAATAGAGATCTATGTGCACTTCATGTGAACAACATTGTCATTGATATCATCAGTAAGTCAACATGTGGGAGAAAGGCCAAGGGCGTCACGGAAGCGGCGGTCATGCTGTGTAAAGATGGCGCATATCCTTGATGCCGATGCGTAGTGCATGCGGTTGTCGTAGGACGACTCGGCGAGGGTAAATCCATGCTGTGTTTGGGGGAAGAGGGATGTGGTGGTGGTGGTGGCGAGGATGGCCGTTATTCATCCTATCCCCCAACAGACAGGCACAGCACTACTCACGGAGGAGAGAGGCGACTACATGCCCCACCCTTCTCTGCACACGTGGGGGAGGCATACCCAAGAGCGCGACACGGCCACCACAGATACTGAGAGGTAACCGGAACACACGAGGCGGTCCACCTCCGTTGCCTCCGTCGATTTTCTCCGAGTGTGCACTCTGCGCGTCCTCTGTTGTTTGGCGAGTGCAGACTTGCCACGTGACGGTAGAGCTATGCTGGAGAAAGGTAGGCCAGATACCGTGTCCTCGCAGCGCGCCGTTCTCTTTTCCTGGTGGCACTCGAATTCCCTTCCTCATGCCTCTCCCATCGTCACCCGCACGTACGCGTCACATCCTGGCCTACACGCACTGACACCACTGCTCATGGTGTCCTCCACCCTTTTCCCTCTCCTTCTTTGTGCTGCTCCGCTCGCACTCCTCCTCACTCCCCACTCCCCCCCATGCTGATGAGGATGCCGGCTCCCTCGTCGCGGTATCAGGGCCTCATACAACCCCGCTCTTTGTGGAGATGACAAGCAGTCACCCTGCCTCCTGCCCTCGCATATGGATTGCGGGCTCTTGACGTTGGCGGACAGGTGTGCGTGGGTGCTGCGCCGAAGGGACTTGTGACTATGACGACCCTTTTACTGTCCCACAACGAGCCGAGTCAACGAGTCGACAACGCCTGACACCCCTACTCGTCTCCATGGGCGTGCGAATGGAGGCGAGGCGGCACATACGAATTAGTCGCATGGATGCGACGCATGCGGCATCCCCCAAATTCCGACCGGGTGGGCGGATGCGGCGGCGGATGCCGAAAGTGTGATGGGGACACACCACGAGTTGCGCCATCGAGTCTTCGCACTTCGGTGTGAAGAGTCACCGCACTACATTGTGGAATGCCACTGCGCGAGGTGACCGAGGACGGGGCATTGAATGCGTGCAGGGGGGCGGGGTGCGGTGTCTCGGCGGGCTCTGACCTGCAGTTGGGCAGCCCCTCCCCTCAGCTCATTCGGCATGCGTCTGTATGCCGCGTCTTGCGCGGTCCCCGCACGACGGGCGCCACCGCTTCCGCTCTCGAGTGCAGGACCCTGGACATGGACAGCCTTGAATGGAGGTTTGCAGTGCACCCAGGCCCCGTGTGGCGCCGGCCGAGCTTGGATGTGTGCGAAAGAATGGAAAAGGAAGGAGGAGAGCTCGATAGAGGCTCGTGTGTCCCCACTGTGGATGGCAGAGCAGCTGGCTCTTGCCAGCCACGACTGTGCCGTGGCGCAGCAGAGGGAGGCGGGAGAGCGGTGGCTGCGTATTGTGTCTATTCGCAGATGTGTCAGCAGGGAAACGACGCGCTCGGAAAACAACAGAGGAAATCGCTGTCACTCAGCCTCCCTCCTCCTGCTCGACTCGGTGCGTGGGTGCGCAGGCTTCCTCTGCGCACCTGTGCCTCCCAGTGCGTCGGTGCTGTTACCGTACTTTTCGGGTCTGTGCGAGAAGGCGTCATACCACGCATCATCATTGCCCTGATTGTGGCAAGCTTTAGCATCCTTCTCTGCCGTCTTTGTGCGTCGCGGAGGTACCCCAGAGAGAATACCGAGGCACCCAAGGGGGTGGGTGGGAAATCGAGGGTAGCACCGAATGCAGTCTTGTCGCCGATGTTTCATTCTCCGAAAATACGGGCACACACACACACACGTTTCTCACCTCCCTCTTTGCCACTTGGCACCGCTGCGCTCCGGAACGCGAGCCCACCACAGCAGCCGCGCTTTTTATTGTAGTTTTATTCGCCCCTTTTGCAAGCGGCTGGGGAGTGAGCGACGCACAGTTCTGTGAACGATGAGGAGGCTGAAAGCCGGTGTGGTAGATGTGCCCGGTTGCGCCGGTGTTCTTGGTGGCTCCGCGGTAGTTTTCCACACGCCAAATCTTCTGCCCCTCTTCTTGCGTAATAGCACCGTGTCGGCCGCTCGCACGCCTTGTCGGGGCTTCTCGACTTGTTCATTTTTGCTATCTTCCGCTTCCAGCGACACTCCTCATGGCGGCAGTGCTGAGAGAAGCGTCAAGAACGGCTTCTTGAGTAGTCTGCGAAAGCTCTACCTCGACTTTCAGCTCTATCGTGACCGCCAGCTTGACACTATGGCGACTGAAGAGGCGCAAGCGGCCCTCAAGCACTTCTACAGGGACTGCGACGGCGTCTCTTTCTCCACCGCTTCTTCATCAGCTAAGTCTAAAACGTATGGCGGGCGGACTGGTGACATCCCAGCGCACGGGCGCCGCTCACCGCTTATCTCGCGCAACCCCACATTGTGCCCGCGCAGCGTCCTGTTCGTTCCAGGCTCGAAGCCGCGTGCTTTGGCCAAAATTCCTACGCTTCCAGCGGATTGCTTCATTCTCGATCTCGAGGATAGCGTCGCCCCGGCGTCGAAGCGGCGGGCGCGCGAGAACGTTCAGGCTTTCGTCGAAGACCTGCAGAAAGAGCAGCGCGCACAGCGGGCCGCCCAGGCTACCAACGCCACCGGGGGTGGTAAGGCTGCCGCTGAGGCAGACGTTGCTTATCCTCGCCTGATTGTCCGCATCAACTCACCCGACTATGACCCGGCGACCGCGATGCTGGACTTGCAGCTGGTAGGCCTGCTGGGCCCTGCCATTGAAGGCGTTGCGTTACCGAAGACCACGATTCGCACGCACCAGCTCATCAAAGACTACGTGTACCCGTATCATCAGCTGTGGGCCTTCTTTGAATCGCCACTCTCCGTTATGGAGGCACCTCTTATCTGCAAACAGCAGGTGTATCAGTATGCCGTCATGGGGTACAACGACCTGAGTGCCGAGCTGCATCTGCCCATGGCCACACCCCCGACTCTGCCGGGCGCCACCGACAAGGACCCTGCTAGTGAGGCCGTCAAGGAGTCTATGCACATTGCCGCGCGGCTGCCGCTGTGGCAAAGCACTGTGCAGGTGCTGCTGGCGGCCCGTGCACATCACATGTTTGTCATTGATGCTGTGTTCAACGACCCCACGGACAAGGTCGGCTTCCGTCGCAGCCTCCAGGAGTGTCGTCTTCTGGGCCTGGATGGCAAGACACTCATCCATCCGGCACAGATTGAGCCCACCAACGCGGCATACACACCCGCCGAGGCGGAGGTGGCGTGGGCGCAGCGCGTCATTGAGGCTGTGGAGCGCTCTGGTGGTGAGGTGACTACGGTAGACGGCACCATGGCAGAGGACTTGCACCAGAGACAGGCAAGACACGTTCTTGCGTTGCATCGAAGCGCTGAGCTGGAGAAGACACTCCAGAAGGCCGTGGCGCCGCAAGGTACCTCTGACATCGGCGCCTCTAAGGAAGCCGCAGACGTCACCACAGTGACTGGGGCGGTTGGAGGCGATTACGGTGAGACCAGCCGCCAGCCGCGTCGCACCCCCTCACGTCATCGTCATGTGGACTGATGATGACGGCATGCGGCATTGGAAGTGCTGATAAAGTACACAGAGAAGCTTGCTCCTCGCACTCTTCGTGCGTGTGTGTGTGTGTGTATTGTGTGTGTGTGTGTGTATTGTGTGTGTGTGTGTATTGTGTGTGTGTGTGTGTATTGTGTGCGTTGGTTTACTTGCACGCGTTTTCGCGCACTTCAAACACCGAAGGGAGAGGAGCTCATTGAGGGCCACGCGCGCAGAGCGAGGAGTGCCAGGCTCCATTGGCTAACCCCCACCCGCGGGGTTTTTGCCGCGCGTCGATGCGCCTCAGACGTACCCGTCTCTCTTCCTTTCGTCAGTTACGACTGTGAAAGGAGACAACACACGGAGATGCGGACCGCGGCAGAGCCGCTGTCAGCGGGCTGTGCGGGATGAGGACGCGCTTTTCTCTCTTCCTTCGCGTCCTCATTTGCCGTCCCTTGCCGCTTTCGAAGGCCCCTCTCTGTCCCCACTACGCCACGCTGTTGTGTGGCGCCCGCCCTCGTCCTCCCCTGCTCCCTCCCGAACTTGCATACGCAGATGTGTTTCCGCATACACTTATGTGGATCTCCTGCTGTGAGCTTCCGCGGCTGCGCATGCTAATTCTTTTCCTATCACTCCCGATGTACCCTTCCTGTTTCCTTCATCGTGTCTCCGAGTGCGGCACCTTCACAGCATCTCCAGACAGATGCGAAACATTGCGTGGAACAGCTTCTCGCACACGTTCTTCCTCAACGTGGTTGATCCATGCACCCCTTCACACAACCAGATACACACGTGCATAGCTCTCTACCTCCAATCATCTTCTCTCTTCCCGAGTTGCCTTAGCGGCGGGACACTCTCGTGTAGATGCCTGGAGGAGGCGGGATAGTGACGGCCATTGGCAATGGCAGTGGAGTTGTGGCGACATGTGGGCAGTGCGGCACGGCGTTTCACAAGACGAGCGCGCGTTTTTGCAGCCGATGTGGCGCGCGGCGTAACGCTTCAGCCGCTGCGGCAGTGACGGCAGCTACCGCTGAGAAAAAGTCGAAGTCCAAAGAGGAGGCTGTGTCAATGCCGCCTTTGACCCCCGCCCAGATGGGGTCAGTCTCGGGGCCACCGGCTGATGACGTGAAGGGAACGCTGCGGCCGTTTGATGTAGAGAAACTCAGCGAGAAGAAGCGCAAGAGCAGCGGCGGCGGTGCCGCTCCACCGCCCTTGACAGAGGTATTGCCGTCCGCGCTAGAGTTTCGCGACCCGAGCGAGGCCACCTCCATCAACACACCCAAGCGGCGA
The DNA here is from genome assembly GCA_033953505.1 of Leishmania tarentolae. Lineage (NCBI taxonomy): Eukaryota > Euglenozoa > Kinetoplastea > Trypanosomatida > Trypanosomatidae > Leishmania > Leishmania tarentolae. The sequence goes on from CP119848.1 coordinate 527,119, forward strand.
GCGAGCTGCAAGACAGCAGCCAAAGAAGTGCTGTCCTCTGCTGTGGCTCCTTCTCTGACCCTGCCCAATCAAGAACTGCGGGGGCGCGAGACATGCGCGTCTTCCAAGCACGCCAGTGGCGGCTCAGTCACCGAGCCACATCAGGCATCGATGGACGACCCGGACCACCTTAAGCATTTGCTCACATCGTCCTCACGGAAGGAGGCAACGGACGCCTCGATGGCAACAACTCCCGCCGCCTCGCCGGAGGATGCGCTGGCGCCAACGAGCAACGACGATGACGCCAAAGAGGCTATCAGGTCTCTGCGGCCATCAGCAGAGGAGGAGGCGCAGTACACGGCCTGGGCGACACTGTCACCTGAGGACCTCACCCCGGAGATGTTGCAGACCAGAAATGCTAGCGAGCTGCGACAGTGGCGCAAGGGCAACCTCATCGGCCGCGGCACCTACGGGTCTGTTTATCTCGGACTCCTTCCTGACGGCAGCTTCCACGCCGTCAAGTGTGTGGAGCTGGGCAACAAAAAAGCTGCAACAGATCACCTCGGCGCCCTCGAGCTTGTCTCACTCTCGCGTGAGATCAATATGATGCATCGCTTGCGGCACCGAAACCTCTGCACATTCAAAGGGGCCTACTTTGATTCCGAGAGCGCCTCCGTCTGCATGTTCATGGAGTACATCGGTGGAGGCTCCCTCTCCTCCATTGTCAAGAAGTTTAAGCCGCTACCACCCTCGGTGGTGCGCAGCTGGACGCAGCAGCTGCTCTCAGGGCTATACTACCTGCACAGCCAGCACATCATTCACCGCGACATCAAGGGCGACAATGTCTTGGTCGACACCACAGCCGATCCTGCCACCAACTCGCAAATCAAACTTGTCGACTTCGGCGCGGCTCGTCGGCTGACGGACGCCATGTCGCAGAGCAGCACCGTGATCGGCACACCGTACTGGATGGCGCCTGAGGTGGTGGACGCGTCCGGAGACGGGAGCGGGTATAGCTACAAGGCAGACGTGTGGTCGGTGGGGTGCACTGTGGCGGAGATGCTGACGGGGCGGCCGCCGTGGCCGTGCAAGACGAGTGCACCAGCCGCTATCATGATGATCGCCTCTGCCACTGGGATGCCGACGGAGATTCCGGAAGAGGAGGCAACGCTGGGATGCTTAGACTTCATGCGTCAGTGCTTCATCCGCGACCCGGAGAGGCGACCAACGGTACAGCAATTGCTGCAGCACCCATGGATACAAGTAAAAATGGATTAGCGCGTGTGTATGGGAGGGGGGAGAGTGAGAGAATAGATACACAAAGTGTGGGTAAAAGCACAACGCCGTGTGCGGCGATATCCACGATCCCTCTCACTAGCTCATCAGCGTCGCTGCCGCTCTGTCTCTCTTCCCTTCCTCTTGCACACCCGCACGCGCGATGTGTTTCTCTTGCTTTGGTGTCTCGGCTTGGACGACTCCCCCCCCTTCCCCCCGTTTAACGGAGAAGTAGGATGCCCAGGAAACCTGCTGAGTCTCTGTGTTGTATACAAATATACGGGGCTGCCTGGCTGTATTCTTGTTCCGTTTTGCTGTGGCTGTGTGCCGCTGCTCCACGGAAGCGGCGACGTTCTCCTCAGAAATGGGGGAGGGGGAGGGGGAGGGGAGGGGCGGCGGCGGCGGCGGGACCGTGCGGAAATGATGAAGAGTAAATCGCACACCTACTCGAGCAGTGATCGAACGTTTTGCGACTCCCTCTCCCTCTTTCGTCCTCCATTCGGTGTTGGGCCGCATCTCTGTGTGTCTGTAGAGGGGCAGCGTTTCTGCGTTGTATCCCGTGCGGATTCTCTCTCTCTCTCTCACACACACACACACACATGTTCTGCATGTTAGCTCTTGTGTATTTTTATATTTATTCGTGTGCTGCACATGCTGATGTGCGTGTGCGTCGCTGTGTGCGTCTCGTGTGGCGTTGTCCACCCCAGTCCTCCGTGTGCCGTGTTTGGCGCACTCCTTCATTCTCTGTTCTGTACGAAAGCAGCCTAGAGCGACCAGGGGTGCATCCGTAGACGCACCACCAACCACCTCCACTCCAAGAAGGAAAGCGAACACACAGCCACGGTGAAAGAAGTCACCAATCGTAGGTCCTCAGTTCCACGAGGATCCGGTAAGCATGCATGCTGGTGTGTGTGTGGAAGAGCGCGCACCGCTCCCTCCTGTGTTCTCTTTCCTTCACCGCTACCACCGCCATGCCCAGAGAAGAGACGACACTGGCAGCGTGCGCTGCAGCGCCCTTGTCACTCTCCCCCTTCACCTTCACCCGATTCTTACTCCCCCCCCCCATGACGGAGCTTCCTGCCACTGCACCTCATTGTCCCCTTGTTCACGGTAACACATATACCACATATTCATGCACGCGTGCACGCATCTCGGGTATTGATGCTGCCACGTACTCTTCGATACTCTCTTTGGCGCGCACTTGTGTTTGTGTGCGTGTGTACACCTCTGCCCTTTGTACGCCTCTTCTTTGTCTCATGGCAACCCTCTCCCCTCTTCCTTCGCACTTGTCCGCGTCCCTCCCTTCAGCCAGCAGCTCGGTAGCCAGTAAACGCACCTCGTGCACGCCAACATCGACAACGTGCAGACCATCACTACCCGCGATCATCAAGTGCTAGTGAGTAGCACAGACACACATACAGGCATGAACGACTTGGGTGGCACCCCTTTCTTCGCCCCCATTTTTTTCTGTTACTTTCCATGTACTCCCCGCGCTTCTTGAGCGAATCCCTTATACTCTGCCTTGCTGTGCATGTGTGCCGAGTGTGCAGCGTGCCCACGTGCTCGCGTTTTTTTTTCCCCCCGATACTTCCGTGCGGTGGTACTATCGAGCTACCCTATAGTGCGAGAACAGAGGTGCGCAGAGAAGGGGACAGGGGGACGATACCCTGTCTGGCGACCCCTTTCCCTCCCCTCCAGTTGCCCTTTCATGTGACTTGATCTTTCCCTACGCGCGCGTGTGTGTGTGTGTGCATTGGGCTGCGTCTCTTCAACAGCCACCTCAGCGCTGGCGCACCTGTAGCGTTATTTTTCTCTGTCATTCCATTTCTTCACTTTGCTGCTGTTGAGGCAAGGGTGCTCGCTGAAGTAGGAGCTCCCGTAGGTGTGTGTGCTGCCCCCCCCCCCCCCCCCTTCTGCGTGCTTGTGAGTGCGCATTCGCTTGTGTATATGCCTGCCCATTGCCAGTGTGCGCGCCTCCCTTGCTCATCTCGTTGTGTGTCTCTAGCGTGGATCTTAAGAGCTGCTGGCGCGGTCGAGGAGAGCCTTCTCGGGTGTCTCTCTGTGTGAAGAGAGGTGCAAGTGGGAGGCGGAGGGGAGCGAGATGCGGAGACAGGACCACGCACCCTTACCGAAGGAATCAGCTGACCATCCCGGGCCGAGGTAAAGGCTTTGTGGATGTGGGGGGGGATATCGGTGCTATGCCGCCCCTGCGCAACTCCGCTACTCCCTTTCCACTTCCTCACACACGTGACGCCTTGTAGCGCTTCTCACCGACATACTCCACACACATCCGCACTCGGCGGTTGAGGAAGCATGCTGCCTTCACCAAATAGGCCAATCTCATCGGCCGCCGGGATGCCGATCGACATGGTCTCGCCTGGCCATCTCAGCTGTAGTGAGACATCTCCCCTCCCCCCCAAATCCAACTCGGGAGTATCCATGTGTCACTTGGCCCAACCAGCAACACGCAACAAGTCGACCATCTCTTTCGAGATGACCCCGGTGCCGAACTCTGCCACGTGCGTGGCTGTGTCGCCACTCTCCGTCAACGACCCTTCACAGGACGGTGGAAGTACCTTTGGCTACGGCAGCAGCAGCCACGGTAACGATAGTGCGAGCGACCGCAGCGATGCCAGCGGGGGTGCGGGTTGCGTTAACGGTGGCCTTTCGCTTGGTTCTCCACCGACGTCTCTATGCGAGTTCCTGGGCACCTTCGCGCAGACCGTCCGTCTGCAGTCGTGGAGAACTTGGCTGCTGGCTGCCGTGTTCCATCTCTTCCACCTGCTGCTTATTTTTTCCTTCTGGAGCAGCGCCACTCTTTACCGCTCGACCGCCTTCTCCGAGGCGATGGCGAAGTCGGTGCTCGAGGTGCCGAGTGTCAGGCAACACAGAGGAGGCATCGAGGAGTGCAGCAGCAACAGCAGAACAAGACTGAGCGCTGCCAAGGAGAAGGGTGCGAGTGGCGCGGAGGCGGCCGCGCTGCTGCGCTTCAGCAACTCGGAGGAGCCTGTCTTTGTCGTGAGTCTGTGGGCCATTCATGACACCTCCTTTTTCCTTGAGGAGGTTCATACCGTGACACCCACAATTATAGAGAGCCGCTTCGTCACCGGGAGGCGCAAGAGGCACTGCGGCGGCACCACCAAAAGAGTTCTGTGCCGTGGCAGCGACGCCCGCAACTGTAGCGGCGCAGACTACGGCAGTCGAAAGGATGCGACAAACACCTTGCGCCAGAGTAAGTCTGAAAGCGACCCGCACGCATGCACTGTGCCGTATGCGCCCGGTGACGAGGGTGACGCACGGAAGTCGTTTGTATCTCCAACGGCACTCTTTATGCGACGTGAGGACGCTGACGCCGCTGCCATTAATCAGAGAAATCTGTTGCATCCGACAGCGTCACGTCACGCGTGTGGAAACGACGAGGGCCGCCGCAGCGCTGCCGTGACGAGTGATGGCCCTGAGACGCCGCGCTTGCTCACAGGGTCTCCTCCTGTTGCACCGGAGCACAAGAGTACCAGTCACGGACAAGTCGCGCTGTGGCAGATGATGACCGCGTGGCCGGCATCTCCGGTGTATACGTCTCCGCTGGCCTTGGCTCTGCTTTACTACTTCTATGGCATTGGCTGTGTCATCGTGCTGCTGACTGTGACGGATGGCAGGCTCACCGGGCACTTCTCTGTGCTTCGGCTCTGCATCGCCCTTCTAGAGGTGCTGTGGTATCTTCACCATGGCGCGCACGCTTTTCTCATTTACTGCTGGCTACTCGTGCTGTCGCACTGGCCGCATCGCGCGATGTGCTCCCCTGACGACGCGGCCTTTCTCCAGAAGGGTACGCCGTACGCGGTGGTGAGCAAGAAGACAGGACAGGTGTCCATGCTCTGGTTTTACAGAGCTGCCTTGCCCGTCAACGGGGGTGCCGAGGACGGCAGTGGTCATGGAGGCACTGGCAAGCTGCTTGTGGATGAGATCAATATTCAGTGCTATCTCTATGATCAATTGTGGTATCTCAAGCCGCTCGCCGAAGGCATCGAGGTCTTCTACGTCTGCCTCCTGTTTCTGTGCCTCATGAAGGATCTTCACCGAGTGCTGGAAGCCATCATTGGTGTGCGCGAGCTTATGGAGCCCGAGGGGTGTGCGCGCTGCCCTCTATGTGGTGAGCTAATGGTAATGTGTGAGCAGCGCAGCTTCCTTCGTGCTAACTCTCTCTATAAATCGTCTCGCGGACACACACCATGGCCTGGGATGCGGATGATGTGGTGGTGTTGGCTACGCAGCGCTGTGCGAGGCAGCAGCAGTGGCCATCGCGTACCAAGAATACGTCTGCGAAACCCTCTCTGGCGCTGGTTCTTGCCGGCATGGCTCGGTGGAGGTCCGTTGACAACGCCGCCGGTGGTCTCCATGACCGCTGGAACACCCGCAGGTGGTGGCGACGCTTCTCACACAGCGTCTATATGCGAGGAGACCACCTACGCACTCGCCGAAATACTCGAGGATGTCGAGTTCTACGAGCAGTCAGCTAGGCGTCGCAGCGCCGCGGCGCCGCAGGATACTACCGCAGAGGCGACCGCGCATCTCATGCGGTGGCTGACGTCTGTGCCACGCGCGGTGCGGTCACGGATGGTGCGAGTGCGGGACGGCGAGCTCATTCTCAGTAAAGCCTGCAGTGGCGGCTTCTCGGCTGAGCAGGACGAGAACATCAAGGCGACGGCAGGTGTGCCGGCGCTCGAGTCATCGGCATCGTTGGCGTCAGAAGGGTTTATGAGCGCCGTGCTGGAGAAGGAGGTCCCTGCCGCCACTCCTGCAACGCCCAGCATGGGTGGCGCTGCAGCACTGGCACACAGTGGCCCGGCTTCGTTCGCCAAGACAGGGCTTCTACACTCTTCGTCGACTCACTTGATCGCGTCTTCCGTCCCCGCAAGTCCTCGTCGTCGACAGGTCAGCATTCACGAGGGAAGCCGCCGCTGCTCCCAAGGTCGCTTGCAAGGGTTACTGAACAGCAGCCAACAACCAAGGACATCGCCGCAGCGACCACAGCGTCGGACTCGATTCAAGGAGGAGGTGCTGTACTGGAACTATGCCACGCGGCACGTGCATCACCGGTGCCCAAGGCTCTACTTGAATGCACAAGAAGCGATGGACGATGAAGACGCCGACAGAGAAGGCAGCAGCGTATCGGATGAGTGCAGCAGCGAAGCCTCGTCAGCGGTGTCTCCCACAGCAGTTGCACAGACGTCTGGGTCACTTACTCAGTCGGCAACTACGGTATCGTCGGGCGCACACGCCAGCAGCACGCTTGTGGCGGCCGGCTGTGCGAGCTTCCAGCAAGGCGTGTTGCGCCGCTCCCTTTCTCCACGCCCTGGGCTGGGTAGCGTGTACACTGGCACAGACCGCTTCCACACGCCCCAGTTTTCCGCTGAGCCGGACAAGCCATCACCCTTGCAGGAGAAGGAGTCTCAGCAACAGCCGCAGCAGCGCACAAGCAGTCATCACACCTCCGCGGCAGGTGACTCGACACATCAACGTAACTACCGCATCATCGGCCCGGACGTCCCGGAAGCGCCGGCGATGCGGTTTGCGCAGGGTCCACCACCCCAATCGGCTGCTGCTCACATTGTTCAGCGCGGCCTATACGATCCCAACAAGGCCGGCGAGGACGAGTTCAGGCCCGGCAACGCCTTTCAGTCGTACGATCGTGCAGGTTGTATGTCGAGGGTCACCCACAGTTGGCTGAATCCGCTTCTCACGTTTGGGCTACTGGAGCCGACACTCCTGCGACAGGAGTGCTTCTTACCCTCGCTGCCGGAGGAGTTGCTGTCACTGGACAACATCGCGATGCCGGCGTGGCGTTTGTGGGTACATCGGAAGCTGTGGTTCGCCGACTGCGTGACGAAGCCAGGGGAGCTGCTCATTCCTAGCAACGAAGCTATGGATCGCACCGAGGGGGGGGCCCTGTCGCTTGCTCACATGCACGAAGAGGACCCCAACGAGACTGGCGAGGAGACGGAGAGTTCGGATGGCAGGCGGACCGCTGTCATGCTCGGCCATACGTCGTTGAAGCAGGTAGCGAGGTTTCTCCCGAAGCGGCCGCGCCGGTGCTGGCAGGAGAGTCTCCTGTGGGCCCTCTCCGCGCCGGTACGGTGGGTCTTCGTGGCACTTTTCTATCACGTGTACATTGGTCACTCGCGCACTGTGCACCGCACACGGAGGCGTCTCGTTCGAGAACTGCGGAAGGACCGCACGTCCACAGCTGCCGAGAACCTGTACTATTCCAACGGCCATCAGACCGTGGAATCGAGCGAGGCGATGGAAGGGGGGACGTGTGTGCCGACCGAAATAGAGTCCTCGAGCTGTAGCAGCGCTGCTGCGCCGTCAGTCAGCTCCACCCTGCCGATTCATATGCGGCAGCAGCTCGCCCTGAGTGATGTGAGCCTGTACTACCTCTTTCTCGAACACCGCTGCGGACGCGGCTTTCTACTCGTTGCGGCACCGCTGCTGCTGCTAAGCGAGCTGCTGACCGTTGTGGTGGTGCCTGTGTTTGGACTGCTCGCGGAATACCTGCAGCACGTCGACTCCGACATCGCGCTGCACCGTCGCGAGGCCACGAGCGACCAACGTAATGTCACAGAGGCTCTTCTCTGCACCGCCTTGCTGGGAGCGCTGCTGCTACTGCAGGGGGTGGTGCATAGCTCCTATGTGAGCCAGACGCAACAGGCTGCAATGGAGGCGCGCACGTGCGTCTGTGCGATGGTGCTGGAGAAGACACTGTCGCTCCCCCTCGCACAGCGCACCTTCACAGAGACAGAAGTGGTGTCTCTGGCGACGGAGGATGCAGCGCGTGTCGCGACATGTTTGGGGTCCCTGCATCAGAGCTGGTCCTGCCCACTGCGAGTGACACTACTGCTGCTGCTGCTCGCTCACTATGTAGGATGGGTGGCCGCAGCAGTAGCCGGTGTCGGGTCACTCCTCGCAGTGCCGCTCTTGTGCCACCATTCGCACGAGGTGCGGCAAAGACGGCACCAGGCGCGGGATGCAACAGCGCCACGCATCGCTCTGCTGCAGCGCGCTCTGAGGCACATTCGCGAAGTTAAGGCTATGTTGCTGGAAGGGCGTATGGCTCACTGGCTGCTGAAGGCGCGTGCCACAGAGGCTTTCGGTGCTGAGGCGGTGGCGATGACGGAGGGCACCGCCAGCGTATTGGCCGGAGGCATGGGGTGCTTGCTGATGGTGGCCGCTCTCAGCGCCGAGTGCGCTGTCTCCGGCAAGGAACTGCGAGACATGGACGTGTTGGTACCCGCGCTTGTCATCTTCATGCTGCTGACTGTGCCGCTGCTGGGGACGCCGGTGCTTTTCAGCGTGGTGGCACGCGGCTTTCTCTCGATGAAGCGAATCGAGGCGTACCTGCGGCAGAGGCCCGACCTCTTTACCGGAACGTGGGTGGATCTGGCCAGCTTCACGGCAATGCAGCAGCAGCTGCGCGCGGAGAACCCTGGCAGCACGTTGCTTAACTATTGCCGTGGCAGCGTGGTGTGTCGCAGCTCGTCTTTCACGTGGCAGCATGACCTGACCGAGGAGTCGCCGTCGACACTCTTGCGCGACATCAACGTCTGCATCGGGCCTGGCCAATTGGTCGTCGTGCAGGGCTCTATGGGGGCCGGCAAGAGCACCCTGCTTCTTTCCATCCTCGGCGAGGTGAACTTGTTTGTGTTGTCAGGGTGCTCGACGAGCGGCAGCTTAGCGGGATACAAATCTGACAATCCGTTAACCGTCCTACCTGCCACTGAGGCAGAGGGGCTGACGGCGGTGTACACCGGCGGCGCCCCTGCCGCAGTGAGAGATGACAACCGGCGCCATCCTGCCTCCGCTGGTGCGGCGGCCCGTTCCATGTGCTTCCCTACACCGCTGAGCAACAGTACCTCGCTCGCTGACGCCGCTGCACTTACCCTCTTTGTGGCATCGTCGATGGACTCTACCGAGGCAAGACGACGCGTCGGCGCGGAGAAGAGTGCACGAGTCGGCCCCACTTCGGCAACTTCTGCGACTGCGGCCAAGAGTTTCGCGGCACCAGATGATGCGCCTCCGAGTGGCCATGCTCGAAGTACGGCCTCAAAGTGGTCTGCCAGTGGCCTCGCCGGCGATCGCTCGAGTGTGTGCTCGTTTACCACTGCGAGCACCTCACAACTCAACTGCACCGACAATGAAGGGGGCGACACCAGCACTCATGGCTTTCTCGTCTTTGGCTCCTGTGCCTACTGTGCCGAGGTACCTTGGCTACAGAACGACACTATCCGCGCCAACATCGTGGCCGGCGGTGGCCCGGTGGTGGAGCGTTGGTACTACACAGTGCTGGATGCGTGCGCGCTGAGCACGGAGGTGACAGCGCTGCCGCATGGCGACTCAACAGTGGTCGGCGAGAGAGGGGAGCTTCTGTCGCTCAGCATGCGCTGCCGTATCGCCATAGCGCGGGCTGTGTACTCCAAGTCGCACGTGTACCTCATGGACAGCGTCCTCTCACCACTGGAGCCGTCCATCCAGGAGCACATCATCCGAGAGGTGTTCCACAGGCTGCTGCGCAAGAAGACGGTCATCTTGGCCACCAACGTCGGACTTCGATCGCTGCGGCCGCATCGCGTTTTCAGCGTGGTGAATGGCGAGGTGCGCGAGGACACCAACTTGTACAAGGCTGTTTCTTCCCTGCATGCCTTGAGTGACGAGGATGATGAGGAGGCATTGATGCAGAGACAGGAAAGTAACTGCGGTGGCACTGCGGCCGTCGGTGATCACGATGGTATGTCAAAGCACGACAGCAGGGCGAGCCAGGATATGACACTGCAGCTTCCAACACTCTACGCTGAGGAGTTTGAGGAGCCGCGGGAGGCAGCCGAGGCTGAGACGTCGATGAAGGCATTCGTCGACGACCCTGCTGTCGCTGCTACCACGTTGCTGTTTGACGGCGACGCGGACTTTGGCTCACGCGATTCACTCCTGCACCGCGAGCTTGCCGATCACCTAGATGCCGGCGTCCCTGCTGGTACCCTACGCCCCCGTTGTTCCGGTTATCTGGGCCCAAGCTTACCGCGGCGCGTTGACACCGGCCGCAGCGGAGCCCCTTTGGACTCGGCGATGCTGCCCAAGGAGATCCCGCTACCGGAGACCCCGATGACCAACGCGACGAGCGGGCAGCCGTTGATGTACTTTGAGGCGCCAGGCGCAGCACTGTCTAACCATGCTGCCGATTCTGGGACGCTGCTTCATGGGGCTAACGTCGACGATGCTGACTCCGCCATCGACTGTAGCGAGCAAGGCAGCAGCGCCGGCACCGGCAATGACAGCAAGAGCACTTTCTCCGAGCGGTGCATACGCAGCCGCTCTGCCCAGTTACTGGAGCGTGAGCGTCTTCTTCGACACCGCCACCGCCTCTCCCTCTTCATTTTTGCGCGCTTCATGGGTGGTCAGGCAGCGTGGCTGCTGTTGACAGCACTTCTTCAGCAGGGCATCTCTTTGTGCGCAGATATTTGGACTGCAGCGTGGCTGGCGGTGATGGCGGCGGACGCAGCGCGCTCTGAAGCCTCTGAGGCGAAGGCGGCCATAGCAGGTGGGTCGTTGTCGTCTCGAGTGGCAGGGCAGCTGCACGCGTGGATCGCCGTCAGCGACCTTACTTTTATTGGTGTGCTGTCCGCGTTATGTCTCTTGGCGACGCTTTTCACTCTGCTTCGCGCCCGCGCGGTGTATGTTGGCGTGTACGGGACGATGTACTTCATCTACAACCAGGTTGTGTGTCGTGTGCTACACTCACCGGCCTCTTACTTCGACAGCCACATCATCGCGCTCTTGACGCGTGTGCTGCGCGACGACGGCGATGTTGCCGAATACCGCGTGTTCTCCACGGCAGAAACACTGCTGAGCTGCAGTGCGCATGTGGTGCTGGTGGCGCTATGGAACACATTCGTGAACCCTGTTTTTATGCTGCTGCTGCCTATGGCTGTGTCTATTTTTTACCAAATCTTGCAGCGCCATGCGGTGGTGCTGCGAGAGGTGCGTCGGCTGGAGCTTGACTCGGTGAACGACATGGCCAATATCCTACGTGAGGTGTATCAGGGCGCTCCCACGGTGCGCTGCATGGCTCTGCAGGACCGACTGCGTGAGGAATTCTGCCGTGCACTGGATACGATAAACACCGCCTCCATGGTGGCCTACCTTGTGGATTGCTGGGTGGAGCTCCGAGTGCACGTACTTGTCACCCTCGCCACGTGCACTGCAGCCACGGTCAGCGTCATCTTTACCTTCTCCTACTCGCGACCAAGCTTCACGGCGGTGGCTGTGATCGCTTGCCTGCGGGCCGGTCCAGTGCTGACGATGATGTGTCGCAGTCTCGGCACCTTCACTGCGAAGGAGTGGATCTCGGTACAGCGACTCATGAGCCTGTGGGGCGTGCCCCAGGAGCCGCTCACCATCGTCGGCGAGGCGGACCTTTATACCTACATCCACGTCCGTTGGAATGCGACAGGGCCATTGGTGCTGGAGGGCGTCGATGACGCCTTATTGAAGGCCGTGAAGTCGCGGAAGACGTCACCCATCACGGGGCAGGCGGTTCGTTGCCGGCAGGGCGACTCCCGCCAAGAGGCCAAGGCGGAGCCGCGTCGTTTGTGCCACAAGCAGCAGAATCAGCAGCGACAGCGGTCGCAGCAGCTGGGGCCTGCCAGCGGTGAGGGAGACTTCACTGAGTTGCGTGACCCCGCACCGCTGCCCGCATTCACTGTTGAGTCTTTGCCGTCGTCCCTATTGTCCATGGGGCTGGAGTCCCCGAGTGCACCAGTCGAGTTTTGCACTACCACAGGTCCCTTGCTCGAGCTCAGAGACGTGTCGGCGCGCTATCGCCCCACGTTACCCTACGTTCTACGCCACGTAAACCTCGCCGTCTTTCCTGGCGAGCGCCTTGGTGTGATAGGACATGCTGGGCAAGGCAAGAGATCCATTTTTAACGTGCTGCTGCGCCTGGTCGACGTGATCGAAGGCGACGGCGTCTTCGTGGACGGCGAGGACGCTGCGCGAATACCATACCCCATTCTGCGCAGCTGGTTCGGCCTTCTGCCACAGGGGCCCCTTCTCGTGCAGGGGTCGTGGCGCAGCAACCTTCTCCTCGGCTACCATTTTGCTAATTACATGCTGATGGACAGCTTCAACGGCGGCGCTGACCGCCTTTTTCCACCGACCACCACACTCGCCCGCCAGCCTCTGCAGGCAAGCGTACCTCACGTATCAACGACGCCCCCCACAAAGCTAAAGGTGGATGCTGGGGAGCGTGAACCTCTGCTGCAACGGGGCGCGACTGCTCGTACTCGCGGCGGCACTGGCACGGCTGCTGGACCAGAAGATAGGATGGTGCCTGTCTCTGCGGTGGAGAACAGCTACGGGAGCACCGACAATGTTCAGGCGTCTATGCAAGCCGGCCACGGCGAACGTGCTATTCTGCAATTTACGGACACCAGAGATGACTTTGCTCTCACCAGAGACCGATGCCACCCCTCCGAAGATGGCGGTTGTCGTGGCCGTGGCCGTGGTGAGGTCTCCATGGTCGGCACGGCAGCGGGACGGCACCGTGACAGCTTCACAACCCTCCAACATCGCTTCAGACGCAGAAATAGCAGTGGCTACGAGGGGCACATTTTCCCAGGGGGTGCCAGTGGAGGCGGCGGACGTCACCGCCGCCGCTGTGGCAGCCGTGACATGAACACTAGCGAGGACCATCCACACCACCTTTATGGACATGCGGTAGAGGGGCCGTTGCAGCCTGTGGATGACGCTGCTCTGTGGGAGGCGCTGCGGGTCGTTGGACTTGATGCTGCAGTGGTGTGCAGCGGCGGCCTCGATGCCCCTCTCGTTGGCGGCAACCCGAATGAGACAGGCCTGACGGATTCGCAGTGCCGCCTCCTCTGCCTCGCGCGCGTGGTGCTGAGGAGGCCACCGATTGTCCTCCTGGAGGACGCCGTTCACTCCGGCGCGGAGGCGCAGACGGACCTCATCATTCAGCGCGTCTTGGCGAATGAGCTTAGGGAGTCGACGGTGCTGGTCATTGCCCACCGCATGTCCACGCTGCTGAACCTCTGCACGCGTGCCGTGGCGGTGCAGGCAGGAACGTTGACGCCTATCGCTAACCTGAGAATGTCATCGGCGTCATCGGCCACGCCGGATTCTCCAGGAGCGAGCGACTAAGTTTTGCACGGGGCTGCCACCTCCCCAGCTGGAACTGCGGTGCTGCATCCAGTGGTGCTAAAGCAGCTCTCCCACCACCTAGAGTAACCGCGAGCCTGCAATCGGCGTCGGCTGCTAATGCCTTGCATGGCGGTGGGACTGACCGAGAAGGCGCTTCCCATTCCATACCCGCGCGTGCACCCGCCGACCTAACCGAGCAGGAGCGCATGCTCACCCTCGCTCATGTAAAGTTTGCTGCACTTGGACCTCTGTCAGGTGTGCACGGCATTCATGAGAAACGGCGACGCAAGCGAGTATGCACCAAATCGAAGTGGAAGGCATGGGGGCGCATGAGCAGGCCACGTGCACGCACATGACGTGATCGAATACCACGAGCAGCCGATTTCGATGAAGAGAGACAGAGATCGGTGAGGTGAGGTGGGGTGGGTGGGAAGAATTGAGGTAAGCGCACCGATGTAGCTGCTGCCGCTGTTGCGTCTGTTTTCGAACACATACGATCAGCAATCGTCCCCCATCACTGCCACACTTCTTGGCTAAGTGCGTGTGGCGTGAGGGCAATGACTTCCTTGGCATCTACCGCGCCGCCCCCCCCCCCCCACTACGCCTGTACTCGCAGCGACGCCTCCTTCACTGACCCAGCGTGCACTTTTTGGGTCTGTCTCGTGCGTGCCAGTGTGTGCACGTGTTGAGCGGTGATGGTGGTGGCGCACATTGACTGGGAGGAGACCCCCTCAAGTCACCGTAGCCAACCCCTCCTCCTCCTCCTCCTCCCTCATCGCACACACCTTGTACACATAAGGGACTGTGTGCTAACCCACGCTTACACACCGCTGCGTGGCGCTTGTGCAGGAACTGCTTCCCCTGCTCATCGCATTCTTTGCTCGCAACGTACATGCGCAACGCCTGCAGCTCACGGCGGGCGCCCTTCTCACTGTCTCGCACACTTCCTGCTTCTCTGCTTCGCTCTTTCTCCTTTCCTTTAGTCACCCACCCCTTATACGAGAGAAGGGATGCGCTTGCCGTGGCGCCGTTGCACAGAACCGAACAAGCAGGCACTCAGCACTCCGATAGACTCACACAGGCACACGGCCGTTTTCCCTCAACACATCACTGCGTGAGTGGTGTGCTTCTTGAAGCTATCTCCTTTCGTATTGACCCCTGCGTGTGCGTGTGTGTGCGTGTGTGTGCGTGCTAACCGTGCACACCGCGCCGTGACAGACGTTGTCGTGGTGGCAAGGGAGTGTGGCGGTGCCTGTCCTGGCTTCGCCCGCCTTATAGGCCGCCTTACCATTTTCTGGCACGAGCGTTCGCGTGCAGCGGTGAGAAACCGTGGCAAACTAGTGCTTGAGCGGGCGATGTGGCTGCCGAGAGTGCGCGTGGCGGCGGTGGCGAGTGCTTTATTGCCGCAGAGCAGCACTGCTGATGGTCTTCTCGCTGCTCCTAGACGATCAGCGGCGAGAGAGGTACGCCAAAGACGGCGTGTGAATGAGGGCGTCGTGGGTCCGAGCACGGACACAGGACCTCTCCGAACAGACTGGAGAAAGGAGCGGTGGCCGGCATGGACACGAAGGCAGCTAATAATGCAAACGGATGACATCGGCACGATGAGGACATGCGGTTGCGTGAGAGAGGTGGACGCCGCTGCTACAGCAACATCTCTGGCGAACGGTGGTATGTGCACTCGCTCTCCACTCGCACATTTGCGGGCGCCGTGCGCTGCACTGGAGACGCCTTGCCGCTGCTGTGCATCACTAACAGGAGTGAGGCGCGCACCGCCTAGTCCGTCGCACAACTCGCCCCAGTCGCATGACTCTCATCGCAGGCGGCTTCTCTCAGACTCCCCACCGTCATCCACCTCGCGGTACAAGAAGAGAGCCCGGCAACACAGACAAGGAACTCCAGCTACCGTTGTAAGGTACCCGAGGCCGCTTCGAGCGAACGGTGGTGACACGGTACGGTTGCAGGCCCCAGAGGACGGTCACCGCGATGCCAGTCCTCCCTCCAAGCCAGAGGAGGTGTCGGTCGCAGACGACGTAGACGGTGCTTCTGCCGCTGACGGTGGCATGGGCGGATCCGCTGAGGATGGCAGCGCCTCTCCGGCAGCGGCAGCTCATGAAACAAGGGCAGGGTGGGGGCTGGAAGACGTGAACTCCCGGACGGGAAGGACGAAGCTGGAGGAACTGTACGAACGAAATCTTGATCGCATCCGTGCGATTCTTGAGCAGCCGCTGCCTGCTATGCCCCCCGACGGCAGCATCGACCCCGATTTTTTCGTGGGCTTTGCCTCTTACAGCTATCAACTGCGAGACCAGTACCGCGCAACCCTTGCGCGTGAGCTGCAGGTGCCGGTGACGGCGGTGCGGCTGTCCGTTGCGTGGAGCGGCCGCTTTGACGTGCGACGTTTTGGGCGGGTGCAGAAGGTGTGTGGCGTGTGCCTTGATCGACAGGTGCTGCTGGCAGCGACGCACCACGACAGAGAGAGGAATCCGCGCACTGGGCTAGACTGCAAAGGAGGCGATTCTACTTCCAAGACACGCATCACGGAGGACGATGAGTCATCATCGTCGTCTGCTTCGGCGCTTCCATTACCCGAGACGCTCCAGAAGCGCATCCATGCGCTTGTGGCTGCCATCAATGGTCGTAGGCGTGACGATCTCATGCAGATGTCGTTCTTCCAAGCCTCGCCACCGATCCCGGAGGTGTCTTTTGCGCTTACCCGACAAGAACACAGACTCTTGTTCCACCTGCACACGTGGATACGGCGCCACGTCTTGCAGAGTGCAGCGGTTGTCGTTGTGTACGGTGTTCCCCCTCCGCCGCCAAGTACTACCCCGACCGATGCGCGGGAAACTTCACATACTCCTCGCCGCTCGACCGACTCGCCCGAGCGAAACGGAGCGACACGCGATACGTCGGATGCCGGACGCGACGACACAACGCCGCAGGATCCGTACGCGCAGTGGCAGCGCCTCTGCAGAACATGCACGACATCGCAGAGACGCGAGGTGCAGGACAAGTGGCTGCGGCTGCTTCATCGACGCAAAGTGGTGCCATTGATGATATCGCTGACCGCCCTGGCCACCGAAGTTGCCGCGGCGGTGGTACGTGGCGAGGTGCCTCACATGGAATTCCAACACGTAAGCCAGGGTACGGTGGAGGTGAAGCAGGCCGGTGTGGGTGCAGTGCAGAACGGGGGTGAGCACTCGACTGCGTTTGTGACGTCCTCGCCAGATGCGGCACCCTCGCTGGTGCCACTGAGTGCAAGTCTGAAGGACGTACTGACGTGCATCGAAGCGGTGTCAGCGTCGTCACCACCGTTTACGACAGACCATGATGGGGCATCAGCGGAGGACAAGGATGCTCATGCTATGCTTCTTCGTCGCGCCCAAGATGTGATTGCTCCACAACTCGGTGCTGACACCGCCGAAGCTGCCACACCGCTCTTCCGGCCTACTTCCACTTCTCAGAAAGCGGAGACGATGCGGTGGGTGCGGCTTGTGTACCAGGCCCTTCTATTGCGAGAGACGCAGAATAGCGCCGACTGCAGCAGCCGCATGGATGCCGAGCAGTCAAGCATGCGAGTCGCTAATCATGCGCCGCTGCCTGCACTTTTCGCTCAAGGGGTCTACGCCGGTGGCCAAGAAGAAGTCGCCTACTTGCAGCGAAACCGCGCCGCGATGGACGCGCTGCTGCTGCGTCCGCACGAAATTTCCTTCAAGAGGAAGTTCCTCAGTCGCATGCGCAATGGGCATCGCCGGCTGCGCATGGAGGACGAGAGCGCCGCGCCCTACTCCATGAACGGGTGAGAGCCCGAGAGGGAAACGAAAGGGGCTGGACGTGCACGTACGTGCCTGTGGGCTCCTTTTCCCCTGTCTTCTCTCGCGGTCCGCCACCTCGCCACACCGCACTTTCGCTCGCACCCTACTTTTTAAAATTTCTGTTGCCCCGCTCTATTCGCTGCACACCGCCCTCTACCGAACACCTGACGCTCCATCGCCTTCCCCGCCTCTCTCCTCCCATAGTTTCCTCACCTCGTGGTTCAGTGGAGCGCGCGCCCACCGTTGGGCAAGCGCCAGAGGGGGTAGCCAGGGGTTTTCGAGGGGGACGTGCAGCTGCGCTGGAGTGCGTGCCATCGCGTAACTAACGCACGAACAAACGACAACAGGCGAATTTTTACAGGTTCTCGAAAGCACAACAAAACGTTCGACTCGAGACGTCGAGGCAAGCCCGCATACGATGACGACTACAGTCGATAAAAGTATGGACGTGTGGCCTTACGCACCGGTCTTCTCTGCCCCTCCTCCTCCTCACCTATCAGAGATCGACGGGACTTGCAACTCTCTTTTTCTCTCTACGCATGTCTGCATGGGCGGTGTGGGGGGGGGTCGCTTGGCATGCGCAGACGCGGTTGCACTGGCAAGTCACCTCACGCTAATCTCTCTCTCCTGTGCGGGCAGAAATCGCTTTACAGTCACACGCAAGACGCAGAGGCGAGTTTCATTCCAGTGCCAATCCTCTCTCTGCTTACGCCTTCACTGCCACCGCACTTTCTTGCCTCTCTCTCTCTCAACTTTCTCTGCTTGCTGTCGCTGTTGCCGGTGAGGGCAATGCGGATTTGTGCCCTCTCATTGATTCAACGTCACACACGCATACACACACACACACACACACACACACACACACCCCTCCCCCCACGGCTGCTTCAAGGTGGACTGAAGAATTTCCATGATTTTGAATCAAGCAGGGTCACCGCACTTGTTTGCCCCGCCCACCCCCTGCCCCTCTCGCAGCGTCTCGCTTTCCTGTACGCTTGTCGGCCTCACACGATCTGCACCTTTCCTCTGCTCTCCTCAGTTCTTGTGGGGGCTTTGTAGCGACGTCGCTCGCCAACGTCGTCAGCCACATCACTGCTCGCGCCATCACCACGTTACACCGTCACTAGCCGTAATCAAGTCTACGCATCTCTGGTCACACATACTCTATGCGTACCGTGGGCTGTGTATCTAGCGATGGAGCGCACTGGGCTCGCTGACAGTACCTACAAGGGTGGCGGACGATCTGGGGACCCCCTACTGATGAACGAGTCGTCCTCGCTGCGGCGCACGGCCAAGGCCCGAGCCCACGCAGCGCAGTATCTCATGAATGATATTGACAACACGTGTATGCTGCTGTTGCCCGATGACCCGGAGAAGCGCATCTCACTGCATCGGCAGCTGCGTGGACGTTACAACCCCACCCAGATCCCCCTTTCCTCTCTCTCGTGCGCGGCCTACCTTAGTGCTGGCAATGTCGCACAGTTGGCGGCGCTGTTCCGGCAGTACAACGTATTTACCAGCGAGGTGGTTAACACGTTCGACATGGACGACAGCAGCGGCAGCCGCAGCGGCAGCGGCAAAAGCAACTCAGAGGGGAAGGGGAAAATGGCGGTGACAGAGGCAGCGCCAGCGACAACGGCAAAGGCGCCCAATAGTCGTCTCCACTCTGCTGTGCGCCACCGTGGATCGACTCCAAAGCCGCCCTCCCAGGTCTCCTCCACCAAAACAGCTGCTCCTCGTTCTCCAGTGGTGCTAGATCCTTTGCATGGTAAGACTGGCATGGGAGTGCTGCGAAGTATTGCGCAGCAGTGTCCGCCGCCGGCATTGCATTCTATACGCGCCTCGAGTTTCGCCTCGCCTTGCGCTGCTGGGGACAGAGCCACTGCCACTGGGACGGCTGTAGCAACTCCCTTCTCCGAGTTGCCCACTATGAGACGAGCGAGGGAACCGCTAGCGGGGGCAACGATGGAGACAGTGGTGGCAGACCGACGCGAGCTAGCGGAACCATTCACTAGCGAAAGAAACGACGCTGCCTTGACTACGGCCTGGCTTGTAGAGTTGCTGTTGGAGATGGTGATTGAGAATTTTGCCCGCTCGGCAAACATCGGTGTCGGAGGCGGTGGGGCTGCACCTGCAGCAACAGGGACGGCATCAGGGCAGCCGCCGATGCCCTCCGCAGGTTCACTGTCTCAACCGCAGCCCGCTACAGACAGCCAACACCCCTACAACACTGCCAACGGCACTCACGTGTCACAGATGTGCTTCAGCTCCCCGACGATTTTCTGCCAGACTCGCCACCGCGACGCACGCGTGGATCAGCTGCGCCACTTCAAGGAAGAGTTGTCCGCCTGGGCAATGAGTCTTGACCAAAAATGCGATGAACGCGAGCACCAGGCGGTTTGGTATCAGTGCGCTGCACAGGATGAGGTCCTGCAACGCTACCAAGCGTGTGTACTGCAGAATCAGGCCCTACGGCAGGTGGGAGCCTCGTTGACTGGAGTACCTGGTGGCACTGCTGGAGCTATGTCATCGTGTCCCAAGACGCTGAGCTTCGTGAACTTCGAATCTTCAGGAACACTAGTGCACAACAAGGCCGACAGTAATGCGCCCCTACGCCGCAACGGTGGTGCTGGCGGACGTAGCAGCGTTAGCTGGGGGCTTCCACATGTGATAGACATTGCTTCGCCTGATGTGGCGACAACTTCTAAAACACGAGGGACTCGATGCTCATCACCGGTGGCCTCCGCTGCAAAGCCGACCACGCCCTCTGGGGACGCTCAGTTGAACACACTTCCTGAAGCGCTGCCGCAGCGGCAGCCAGATATCGGCGCTAACTCGGACACTACCGATCCCGACGAGCTACTTTCGACGCACAGCAGCGACAAGGGCGACACTCTCGCACAAACCTCTACTCCGGTGCAGAGGCTCCACTCCCCCAACTCCTCTTTACCTGGCTCAGCGGCGCCTTTGCCATCCGACACAACCGGATGCGATGCGGGTGTGGCGCATCCTTCCACGAACGTATCTGCTACCGGGGTGGGTGGCACTGTGGCGGAACGAAACTTGCTGGCAGCGAAGTCGTGGCTCACAGCCCCTGCTTTGAAGGACCTACTGCAGCAGCCAGCACAACTGTACATGTATCTATGGTCGTCGTGCACAGGAGCAAGGCCGGCGGAGGAGGCGGAGGAGGCGGAGGAAAAGCATCAGCATCACGAGGGCGTGCGCATGGTGCGTGGCGGAGATAAGCTTCCCAGACGCAGCAGCGTGGTCCACACAGAGAGGCCATTGGGAGCTCGTCGAAGCCGCGCTGCTACAGTGCAGCACCTTGTGTGCTGGAGCGACGTCGCAAGCAACCTGGTAATGGGACTGGAGACGACGTGGCTGTCCGAGCGGCATGAGACATCCTACGCGCGGGTGCCGACCGCACTACTGGAGGATCTGTCGGAGACGGCCGCGCCCAAGAGGGGCGGACCGGGCGGCCACATCGGCGCCGGAGGCGATGTGCAAACTGTGCCGCACTCATTCACCGGTACCCAAGAGGACGGAAGTAATGACGACAGCGACTCACTCGACGATGGTGCGGGGGTGGGCGGCGGCGCTGGCAGCGGTGCCGGTGCTGGGGGGAATGGTCAAGCGTGCCGGCGCCGGCTGCGCAAGAGTGGTCTCGGCAGTGATGCTGCTGCACTGCAGCAGAGTGCGGTGCTGTTCAACAACCTGGACAAGGCTGCCGAGATCACCCTTGGCACACTTCATAGTGAGGCGGCAGATCACATTCTCGTCTCCCCAACGGGACGGTACGCCGTCACAAGCAGCAAGGACGGCTTCCTCAAGGTGTGGGATACCACCAGCGGTCAGTTCGTGTCCACAATTCTGAACGTTGGACAGTCTTGGGTGCTCACACTCACGTTCCTGCACGGCGGCGAGTGTCTCTTGGTGGCAACAAGCTCAGCGGAGATCACCGTCGTGAACTTTCCAGCTGGTGGGGTCCTGCTGAAGCTGCGTGGCTGTACTTCACGGGCGACAGCGGTGCCGCAAGTCAAGCAGCCGTCGACCTTTTTCACAAAGCGCTATGGGCTGAGGCCTGGCGAGTGTGGGCAGCACAAACCCACGCGCAGCGACGGTGGCGGCTTGCTCGGCGCAGCGGCGGCCGCCCAGCTGATGGAGTGCGCGGAGGGCGAGAGCGCGCTGATTGTGGCGCGGCCCATCGTGGGCTATGTCACGCCCACCGCCGCCTTCTATGACGCCGAGATGGGATTCTTCTTCTTTGGCACCATGAGTGGCATGATCGGCTGCGTGGACCTGACAGCGGTCTTGTCACGCACAGCCCTGCACGCTGCGGCTGCTGGCGCTGGGTGGTCGTACCCGCTGCAAGTGTACGACTCCGTCTTCGCCCATCCGGAGGCACTACTGTCGGAAAAGGGCACCGCGCCAGCGACTACGTCGGAGCTGCTCTTGCCGTCTCCTGATTCCACCGTGACGCACTCTCATTTACCTTCCATTGGTCACCGCAAGGCGCAAACAATGCCGCCGTCCTCGTCGGCGCCCGCGGGGATGAGCGCTTCCACCAGCGGTGGCGGTGTGCCGGTGAACCGACTCTTCTACTGTGGCGTAGGCCACTGCATCATCTCCTCTGACTCCGACGGCGGCATTGTGCGCACTTCCTTCACGACAGCTGCCGACACCCTTGACTGCGCCCTTGGCACTCCGGCGGTGGTAATGACAACTGCGAAGCCAATACGCTTCATGGTGAGTTGCTCCAGTGGCCGCCGCTTTGTTACGGTACACAGTGACCGCCGCGCCTTCTTGTGGGCTGTCGGCCGCACCTTGACCGAGTGCGTCCACCAGTACCCACAGGAGGCGTACGACATCATTGATGTCTGCTTCATGCAACCGCATCAGCAGGTGGCACTGCTCATGGCAGACCACAGCATCCGTATCTACGATGAAAGGGGGTCGCGTCCCTTGACCTCCATCCTACCCCCGCGCGGGTTGAGCAGCCGAGTCGAGGACATGGCCTCCATGACCCTTAAGTGCTCTGCCAACGACGTTGATGGCTGCTTGGCATACTTGCCGTCGACGCAGCGGCTGGTCTGTGGGCTGCGCGGTCCCGTTCTGTATGAACGGGTAACACGTGCACCCGCACGGAGCGGCACCTCCCCCAGGATTGTCAAGGATCTCGAGATACCAGTGTCGACGGATGTGCCAGAAGAGGAGAAATCGAACCCAACTGAAGCGGCTCCTGCGTCGTTGCCAGCGGGGATGCGGGTGGACGAGTTGCAGTCGCCCCCTTCTTCGCTGTCCCCGCTTCAAATGCACAAGTCGGTTTTGCCCTTCTCTACGGCAACTTCCACATCGCCTGCAGCAACGCAGGCGACAACTCTCTCGTTGCGGCGTTCACGCATCGCGTCCGCCTCCGCGCCAATGGGCACTTCTGCCTACGATGAGGTGCGTGACTTAGTGGGCGACACCGTCAGCACTGAGGCTGAAAAAGCGAAGGCTGCTGCTGCTGCGGTGATGGAGGAGGAGTTGCGGTGTCAACACCGGCTGCATGCTGCTCTGCACAAGTGCCGTGAGCGGCTGAGCCCCCATCAGACCCACTCTTCGGCAGTTATTGGGCTTCTGCTCGACCCCGGGCGAGGAGAGCTGCACAGCTTCAGCACCGACACGTGGTGCGTGTGGCATTACGAGACAGGCAAACGCCTCCGTGCCCCCCTGCATGTGCCTCGCGCGGCAGAGAAGGAGCTGGCGGTCCACAGTCGGCGTGCGCTTCTAACCTGCTGCGGCTGGAGCACTGAAAGGCGCACGCGTGTGCTCGTTGGCACACGCGACAGCCGAGTGCTGACGCTGGATGCGCACCTCGGCTCTGTTATGAGTACAACGGACCCATTCACAGAGAGTTCCAAAGGCCCGACGGCAGGCGCGAGCAGCCCGATGCTGCTCGCGGACAAGGATGTGAGCGCGATCGCTAGCGCCGGCAGCCGCACACTGTTGTGCAGCGGTAACGTATGCGAGGTGCGCCGATACGAGGTCGCGAGTGTACCAAAGCCCAGTGGTGAAGAGAACTTCATTTCTATGCGAGTGGAGCTTTCCTCTTCAACGGCAGCCGCGGCGCCGTCGCCAACGCATGGTGGTGGGGCCGTCGCCACGGTAGCCCACACAACGGCAATAACGAAAGACATGAAGGGTACTACAAGCGCCACCCGTGGCAGCTGTAGTGATACCACGATCACTGCGTGCTGTGTGGTGCGCGAGTCTCATCTGTGCCTTGGCACAGCGGACACACAGCTTTTCTTCTATCGCATGGTCGACCGCAGCAGCCCCGTGCACATCGAGGTGCTGTGCGACGCGCACGGGGTGCCGGATGTCGGCCACGTTGTGAGTTTGAACTACCTCTACGACGTGGCGCAGGACATACTTCTCGCTGTCGTCGATACTGGGATCCTCTTCCTGTACTCCTACACGCTGCAGCGCACACTAGGGCGACACACCTTTCCAATTTTAGGGACGCGATCATATTTCACGGCATCGCCAAACTTCACGTCACGGGGATGCACAGGTGGGCCTCCACAGCAGGAGCACTACATCACCAGTGTTGCTCTCACACGTGAGGTGGTAGGTGCGCCGCAGTTGTCGCTGCTGATGATGGCCTGTGGTGACTCGGCGGGGTACGTGCATGTCGTGCCTCTCGCCCACTTGCTCGCCGAGGTTGTGGGCTCTACCTCGTGTGGCAGAGGTGCCAGTAGCGGAGGGCGCGCAGCCAAGAATCACGAACTGCGCGTGTCGGCATTCTTTCGTGCCTCGCGCGGGGGTGTGTCATCACTGGAGCTACTAGCCATCAACTCTTCGAAGCCGACGGTTTCGGTGCCAAGCCAGGTGACGAGGGAACTACTCGCCACCGAGCGCACCACGGCTGCCACATCGACGGCAGTGTTACCTACTGCTCCGTTCTCCGAGCCACATCTGCTCGTGTTTGCTGCGGGCTTTGATGGCAACGTTCGGGTCTTCAGTCTTTGTCCCAGCACACCACAGCAGCAAGATCTGACAGTGCCCCCCTTTGCCCTCAGCACCTCCACCAGCACGTGTTTGGGGGCGATGATGCCGCTGCAGTTGCCTCAATGCATTGCCACCGGCGTCAACTACACGAAAGCGTCGCACAGCAGGGGAGCTGTGCCTGGCCTTGCAGGAGACAACTTCTCTTTTCAAACCGTTGGCGACGGCAGGACCTCGCTGCTGAACAACACCGTAGGAGTCGTGCTCTACGAGGTTACCACAGTTGGACTCTGTGGCGTGGACACGTGGGAGTTGTTCAACCCAAGCACGTTCAGCGATATCGAGCAGGCCGCGGCGATCACTCAAGCCGGCAAGGACGGCTACACTGGTGTCGTGCTGCCATCCATAGTCGACGACGTAGACGATAGCAAGAGTGCCGCGGAGGGGTACGGAGTGGCAGCGGGCGCTGCCAGCGCTCCCGGAGAACGCACCACTACCGCTGCTGTGGCGTCTGAGACAGCCGCTAAGGAAAGCGGAGCGATGTTGCTCTATGACATTCTACGCAGATCAAAGAAACAGAAGCCGGGTAGCCCTACCACCACCGCCGGCACCAATGCACAGCAGCCGTTGCATCAGCCGCGGTTAGCTGCAGCAACCACTGTCACCGCCGAGGACGAGGCAGCTCTTCGCCAGTGCGGCAGCGCGTCCAGGTCTCGCTTGTCGCCGTCCCTTCCCTCGATGCGCGTTGATGCATCCGCGGCAAGGGCAGCAGTCTCCAACACACGGGCTGTGGCAGCATGGTCAAAGAAGAGAGATGCCGGCACCAACGGTGGACCCGCAAGTTATCCCGGGTGTTGCACGAGCGTTGCACCGCCTCCGCAGCCTCGGCCTCCACCACCACCCATGCACTTCACGCCGCACACAATCAGTGAGTTGGTGCGCGATGCGTTGCCGAGTTCATGGAGTCGCTCCTCCGCTATGACAAATACTGCCGCGACATCATCCCTTCCTCTTGATTTGCCAATGTATGACGTCGCAGGCTGCGTGGGCGACGACCAGAGCCATGGTGTTCTCTCGCCGATCCCGCACCCTCAGGCGACGCGGAACCCACTTGTACGCTTGTACCCTAGGCCCCTTCTACGGCAGATGGGCCTGCTACACCCTCTCGATACCGCCCCAGATGTCGACCCAGAGACTGGGCTGGTGGTGCTCATCCCTGTGCACGAGGCCTTCAAACTGTGGGAGACGCGGGTTCTGGGAACGGAGACCACGAACACTGCAACCGCGGCGCCGAACCTGTTGTCAACCTCGCTGATCGCCAGTGGCACGCCGGTACAGCCCGAACTGGCGATGGCCGAGGTGAGTGCACCACTGTCAGTTTCGGATACGAGCGGCACTGATGCGACCATAAACGCCCCGAGGTGTGCACACACGTTGTCACCCTCGCACTCTTTGGAAGCGAGGGGGCTGCGGTGCCCTGATCGCACAACGGAAATCGGATGTCCTGCGCCGCCTTCGCTCCCCCTGGATCAGACCAGAAGCGCAGGAGAGGAGGTGGACGCGCTACGGGGCTGCCGTAACACCAGAGCCATAGAGACGGAGCCCGAAACATCGGTGTTCCTAACAGAGGGAGGGGCAGACTGGACGCGTCAGCGGTTGCACACTGCAACCCCTGTCAGCTTTCTGTGCGCTTCCGTGCGTGACTTGGGCACGACGACGGTGGCGCGAGAGCCAAGCTTTGCCTCTCACCGTACGATGATAGACGAGAAGACTTCTGCGTCAGGTGCGGACGGGTCACAACGCGTCACCATCTGCGCTTCTTTCACCACAGAGTGGAAGACTGTGCCCGACACGTTACGCGATACTGGGAACGCGTCGTCGAAACGGTCAGCCTCGTGTGCGAGCCCGAGCAGTGCCCGCGCGTGGTCGAGCCGCTCACGTCATCCGCTCCCCCCGCCTGCACCAACCACCCCCGCGCAGTGCTTGGCAACGCAGAAAATCACATACCTGCGTGACGCTTTGACAGGTGTCGATGCAGAGGTGCTCCGCATGAGGGAGGATCAGATGATGCTGGGACACATGGCTGCCCGACTGGATCGCCTGCGCCAGGTGCCCCCACCGGCACATGGAAGCACTACGTCCCCCACAGAGTGCACAGTGATTCACAGTTTCGCTGCTGAGAACATGGGAACACATACCAGCCCTGTCAGCGCTGCGTCCTCTTCTATGCCACATACAGCCGCTGTGCGCACAAGAGAACTGAAACTGGACGGTGGAAGCGCGCCGCACCGCGAATGGATGGCCAGCGGCAAAGGAGCGCCGGGAAGGGTGGTGTTGCCACACCAGCGAAGACCTACGGTGATGATGCCGTCTTTGCGATCAGAGTGGCGATCGAGACACGGAGGCCAGTCGAACCTCCCAGCAGCGTATGCGTCAGTGCTGCATGCAAGCGCGTCCACCACGTTCGGGCTCGAACTCTTAGCTCTGTCATTGCCGAGTGAGCCACAGTGGCCATCCACTCGCGGGCAGCACCGTACTGGCCGAGGCGCCAACGCATCGCTATCAGCTAGGGCAGCTACGGCACATTCAAGCAGGGAAGGAAGGGCGACCATGCCAGCATTAGCAGCCACTGCCCCGCTATCGAAGATAGTGCCTCATGTAGCGACAGGGCTCCCCATGATTGCCGTGCAGCAGGAGGTGCAGCCAATCCGGGTGTGCTTACCATCAACGCTTCGCGCCGACGAAGGAGAGCGCATGTGGCTGCGGCGCTTCGAGGCTGCCTTCAACAGCATCGATAAGTGAAGCCTGTGCCTGATAACCGCCATCTACACCGCAGGTGCCCTCAAGACCGCATGTTTCTAGTCCAAGCAACTTCTCATTGCTCCTGTTCAGCCTCTCGTGCTGTGTGTCTTCTTCTCTGGCCAGCGTGGACACCACATCGATGTACTCCGCCCTGCTCTCCATCGCTCCTGCCCCTCTTTTTTCCTCTTTCGCCCCTCGCATGCTCTGGGCGCGACGCGGAAGCCTCTCTCCATCTGTTCGCTAGCGTGCGGCACGTCTCGCGTCTTCTCAGTGATGCCCCGAGAGAGTGAGCTAGAGAGCTGGTGAACACTCATCTGAATCTGTTTTCTTGCACGCGTATCTGATCATTTTCTTTGCACTTGTTCCGCTCTATTTTTCCCCGGACGCCTGATCGAGCGTCGACGACCGCTTTGGTTTTGAGTGCTTCCCACCTGTATCTTTTGCTCGTGCACCTGACATATCTTCCTTTGCCCTTTCTATCTTTTTCCACACACACACACACACACAAAAATATATATATATATACACACATATATATGCGCACAAGTGCAATGTAAACCCATGCTTTGACCGCCTCGGCTCCGACTTGCGAACGCGTTGGTGCCTGATGCCGTCGGGTGTGCGTATCTGATGTACATAGTAGGCTATGTGCTCTTGTGCCTATGCTTTTGTGTGCACGCTCTCACCCATGTAAGTTATCGGACCAATCGAGTCCACCACTTTCGCCATCACTACCACAGCAATAAGAAACAAAACAAATCGATTGAAGCCAAAGGAACCAACGGTTCATCTGTCTCAGTCGAGGCCCCTCCATGCTCGCCTCCCTGCCTTCCGCTGGCTCATCCGCCCCATGTGATCCCCTGCCTCTCAGCTTTCTAGTCCTGCTGTGAAGCTTCTGTAGTGTGGCGGGTACACGCCATTACACCACCGCACTTCCCTTCTCCACTGTGAGGCATATGTACAGACCCGTTGGCGCTTGCACTCCCATTCTTTCTCTCTGTTTCTTTTCTTTCTGTTGCCGTCGTGGCCATCATTGCCGATGCCCGCACACGCGTACACAAAGCCACGACGTGCGCGCTTGTCCACATCTTCGTTTTGCCAAAGCCCGACGACTTCAGCATGTCGCGTACCGTGCAGCTGGTGTGCCAGTAACTCATCGTTTGCGACACGGAAGCTCGTCTGCTAGACACTAGGGGAAGAGCAGACACTTTGGGACACCCAACGTGCTGTGGCACGCTCTCCAGTCTCCCTGTGCGCATGCTGCTGCTTCTTTGCTCTTATGCCTGTCTCTTGCTGATTGCCGTGCGCGCCCGAGTTGTTGCCGCCTCCTCTCCCTCTCGTTCCTACAGTGGCACCTTTTTAGAGGTGACGATGCTCACCTGCTGATCGTGTTCAGTACTCTCACAGAGAGAGAGAGTGAGGGAGGGAGGGAGAGCCCACATGTAATCTTTGCGTTGCCGATGTGGTTTCGCACTGAAGCATGATCATTGGGTATCGCTTTCCTTTCTTATGTGTGCGTGTGGTGCTGAACCCCCCCCCCCCCCCGCGCCGCTCTTTCCTGCTCCTACTTCAGCAACGATGCGCTTGACTTGGATATGGCTGCGCTTCTGCTTTCCTCGAATGAGTTCCCCTTCCGTGGACACAAGGAGACGCTCCCGTCCTCCCATTTTGGAGTCGTCTTCAGGATGTGCATGGCTATCTTAGGAAGAGTGCTGCAGGTTCCAAGAAGAAAACAGCAACGTCAATAAGGCTGGCAGACATTTGGGGAGGAGGCCGAGTGTGAATACTCCACGTCCGGCTCGCCTTGTTGCCTCCGTAGTGTACGAAATCCTCAACACACACACACACACACACACAAACGTACGACCGGTGCCAGACAAGGGCAGTCGCTGTGCCACCTGGCTTCGATACCCACACTCGCTCACAAGCTCATCAAGCACCCCGAGTATGTGTGAAGCCCTCCTGCCACCCTGAAAGGTGCAGCGGACCGGGTGGGTCCTCGGCTAGGATATGGGCATACCACGTTTGTGCTCCCCCTTTTTTTCCCACAACAACGAAGTGGCATATTCTCTCCCTTCCCCATTCCTCTCGCTGCTTTCCTTCTTTGCTATCTGAACATCCACGCGCGCCAAGTAGGGCAGGCGGTAGCAGCACACGCTCCTGGTGGCACACACACACACACAGTCGCCTCTTTCATCATTTGTTATTCCTCTTTCTCGTCGCCTTCCCGGTCTCCCATCCCGCTTTCTGCTGGAGCTATCGCGCGTGGTGTGTACCACGTGCATCGCCACTGACACTTTCGCTTGCCGATTTCTGCTGTCTCGGCTTCACAGCGCACACAGCCCCCCTCCCCCCTTCCCTCCCCCCTCGTGCTCCTGCCGTCTTCTCTGGCTCGCCCTACATCGCAGACGGTATCCTCTTGCCTGCGGCCAAGTAACGACACACGCGCAGGGAGAAGGTGCGAAGGTGGCACTACCTTGGATCAGTGCAGCGGGAACCAACTCCCCCAGTGTGACAATGTCATACCTTCTGCACTCGTCGTCGTACACAGCTGCCATGGCGGCGGCCGAGCGCGACAGCCCCGCTAGGGACCCTGTGGATGGCCCTGTCAACGTTGTCGTGCGCAAAGTTCGCTCTCTTCTTCACGGAGAGCCGTCTCAGGTGGCACATACGACGAGCACCATGGGCGACGGCAGCAGTGGTAGTTCCAAGCGCACCGAGAGACGCCGCAGTGCCTCTTCTGCGAGCCGCCACGAGGTGCCACCGTCGTCAACACAGGACCACGCAAGAGCAGCGCGTGCGCCCGAGATGCCAGGCCTCATCGAGCATCGCGGCGGCTTTGCCGGCTCTGCAGGTGATGCATCTCCCCGGCCCGCCCCTACACCCGTCGCACCCCCCGCCACTAACCAAGCTCATGCCCACTCCCCCCAATCCGCTCGGCCCGTGGATGCTGCTACGGATGCCAGCCTGTATACACGCGCTGTGGATTACACCGACCTAGAGGAGATACTGCGGTGCCCTCTACCGTCGGTGCCTGACTGCCCGACGCCGTGCGCTTTTGGAAGACACTCGGTCCGTTTGAATGGCGACGAAAGCGTCACTGCGGCTTCGACTCTCTCAGCACCACCTCAGTCCTCTTCTGCACTTCAGCCACCGCTGACGTTCCGCTGCATCGCTGCCGACTCAGACACTGGCATTTCTGTGTTCAGTACCCCGGTCGAGGATTGCCCGATGCATCTCATGCGGGCATATGCGGTGCTGCCGTGCTCGCCCAGGGAAGTACTTCAATACATGGGCAACGATATTCGCCCTAGGTGGGACTCGTACTTGCGTCGTAGCGCGCTGTTGCGAGAGCTGACCCCACCTGAGCAGACTAAGGCGGTGGAGCGTCAGTACCCGCTGTCAAGTTCCATTGGCACTGCAGGAACGGCTGTTGTACAGCGCAGTCCAACCAGCCTGTCAGCACAGAGCCGAGGCGCGCTCCATCAACCGGCATCCTCCTCTCCATGCACGACAGATGGTACCGGCGGTTGCGGTGGCCGAACGGCTGCGCTTGGCCCCGCCATTGCCGCCCACTCCTCCTCAGCTGCTTTTGAATACCTCCCTGGCCAGCGCCGCGTTGCGATTCACTACCTCGAGACACGCAGCCCCGTCCCGTTCGTGCAAGACCGTGATTTCGAAATCGTCGTCGCAGAGGAGGTGCGATCGGACGACACAGCATACATGAAAGCCTTCTCTACACCGCTGGGCTACCACATGCCTCTCGGCCCGCGTCAGACGCGCTACGTCCGTGCAGTGGTGCTTCTCTCTGGCATGGTGGCTCGTCCCCTTGACGCTGCTACTGTGGAGGAGGTGCTGCCGCCTGTGCTGCTGCGACACCGTCAAGCGGCAGCTCAACAGATTAGCAAGGAGTTAGCGGGTATAGCGAAAAAGAATCCCAGCGCTTCTACCACCGTGCCTGGAGACACGGCATCCTGCGCGGCAGGTGCGGCGGCGCTGCGCCAGTACTGCGTCGTGGAGTACGTTGGCCTTGTACACCCCATGGGCTTGCTACCTGGAGTGCTGGTCAACATGATCATCTCGGCGCAGCTCAATGCGATGCGCAAGATGCAGGCCTTTATCGCGCTGCACCCGATGTCCACCCTCCGACCGAGGAGTGTCGCTCACGCGGCAATGGGCGATACGACCGATCACCCGCTGCAGGAACTGCTGGCGTCGCTGCAGTCGCCCTTGTCCTCACCGCGCAAAAGCCGCTGTGTAGAAAGGTCCCAAGAGAGCGGCGCCGTGCAGAGAGCTGCCAAAGTGAATCCGGAGCCGAGCAGTGTCCCTTCGTCGCCAGCGCTGCTCGCTGCATCTCGTGCCTCCTCATGGTGGCAACGACAGATGCACCGCCTTGCATCGAATTTGTAACTGGGCGCCTGAAGACAACGCGGCATACACACACAGACAGACGAACTGAAACGGAAAGAGGGGGAGTGGCCAACTCTATTGCTCCCTTAAATCTGGTGTCACTGCTCCTGCCTCTCTTTCTCTGAATGTGCACGGAGCTGCATGTGCACACGTGTGCGTCACGCATCCCTCTCCTCAGCGACACCTCAGCGAGAATCTCGCGTCTCAGGCGAGCATATCGTATTCAGTTTCTTGGATCTGTCTGTCGAAACTGCATCAGCGCTTTTGCCTCCCGCCAACTCAACCCTCCCCTCCCCTCGCCTCGCCTCGCCTCCCCACACACACACACACACACACACACACACACACACTTTCAAAGCTGGGTCGCGGCCACTCGCCTTCTCGCCGACCGCAAAATTCCGAAACCCATCACCCTCTGTCGCGCTCTTGGCCACTGCTTCAGGCAGGCACGCCTCTTTTTTTTCCTGTTCCCTGCATACACACACACACACGCTTGGGGGTTCCTTTGGCGTACACACAGCGCTTTTCTTCTCCCCTGCACTAGCACGTGTGCACTCATGTTGACCACGTTCTGCTGGGTGCCCAAGGGGGCCATGAAGCCCACCCCCATCCTCTCCACGGACACTGCTGAGCAAGCGCGCTTGAAGCTGCGTCATCAGCACCCCGAGTACATTGAGGAGGAGGAGCAGCAGCAGAGGGATGCCAAGAAGGTTCGGGCCTCCAGCGAGGAGGCGGAGGGAGAGGATGACGACGACGAGGATGGCCTGAACGCGAACGTCGACGACACGCTGCGTGCCTTTGCCGGTGGCGGCCCCGGTGCTCTGCTGGAGGAGGTGGAGTCGGACGACGAGGAAGAGCTGGAGGACAGGACCCTGAAGCCCACGGATCTCATCTTCACCGTGGCGTGCGCCGATGCACAGGCGCCTCGGCTAGAGATGTACGTCTACGACGAGCCGGAGGACAACATGTACGTGCACCACGACATGGAGATTGCAGCGTTCCCGCTATGCAGCTCGTGGCTGACAGACGGCACAATGTCTATGCTAGCAGTGGGGACCATGTTGCCCTTCATCGAGATTTGGGCCTTGGATGTGATGGACTCTGTTGAGCCCGCCATCATTCTTGGCGGGTGCGAGCGGTCGTCGAACAACTACTCCAAAAAGATGCTGAAGCGGAACTTGAAGGCGGACTCGCACACGGATGCGGTTCTCTCAGTGAAGTGGAACACCGTCGCACAAAACATCTTCGCCTCGGGCAGCGCCGATCACACCATCAAGCTGTGGGACCTCAACCAGGGCGGTATATGCCTTGGCACGTACAACGAGCCGGAGAAGGTGCAGTCGCTTGACTGGCACGCGACAGAGGCGAACCTACTGCTCTCCGGTGGCTTTGATGCATGCATGGTGCTTCGTGATTGCCGTCAGCCGGACCAGACGGCACAACGCTACAGGCTGCCTGGCGTCATCGAGCACGTGGAATTTGTTCCCTCCGCCTGTGCAACCGCATCATCAGCCCCTGTTGTGATGGCTTCAACGAGCGATGGCCACTGGGCTGCGTTTGACACACGCACGGCGAGCAGCAATGCTGGCAATAACTCATCCTCCCCACTTTGGCGGCTGCAGCCGCACCAGGCCGACATGACGTTTAGTTGCTCCCGACAGGTTCCAGGCCTGTTCGCAACGGGCGGAAAGGAGGGAGAGATCGCGCTGTGGGATGGGAGAGACAGCAGCGCTGCTCCAAAGATGGTCGTCTCGCGCAGCTACAAGACGGGCTCGGTGCTCTCTCTTAGTTTTCACCCCAACTCGCCACACATATTGGGTGCAGGTGGTGCGTCCGGCGCTCCGCTGGTGTACACCATCACCTCCGACATCTACGACGTCTTTCGATAGGGTAGGGAAGGGAAGAAA
This sequence comes from Leishmania tarentolae, assembly GCA_033953505.1. NCBI lineage: Eukaryota > Euglenozoa > Kinetoplastea > Trypanosomatida > Trypanosomatidae > Leishmania > Leishmania tarentolae. The sequence goes on from CP119848.1 coordinate 560,504, forward strand.
GGTGCGGGATTCCATTGTCAGTGGTGGGAGGGTGGATGCTTACGTGGCACCCAGACTGTGACCTCAGTCCTCATCACACGATCAAGTGGCTGCGGTAGGTCGGCTCCGCTCAGCCCCCCCCCCCCCTACGTACTCCACATCGTTGCACAGACATCGTCGCCTTCCTCCCCCTTTCTCTTGCCGTGCACTCGATTCTTTTTTTTTTTCCCTTCTTTTACTGCCGTATGCGGCAGCATGCACACGCGCACGTGTAAGTGCAGATTCGCAGACGTGCATGGCAACGGACGCGCCATGTGAGTGCTGCAACAGATTTGTTAATGTGGCGTGCTTGTGATTTCACACTTTTGTGTATGCCACTGCATCGCCCTTTCTGTGAGTTTGCTCAGCGTTGGCAAGTCGCTGCTCACATCAGCCACACGTTCTGGATCGCTGCTCTTGCCCTTCTGAGTTCGAGTGGTCCGTGCCTGGGGATAAGATCACTTTCACTGGGGGTGTGCATACAGGCGTGTGAGGGGGCATGGCTAGTGGTGAATGGCGAGGAAGGGAGGAGGGCACGGAAGAGAGAATAGGAATGGCGGTCTGCGGGATGGCCGTGGAGTGCTGACGTTCTTGTTGTGGAGGTAGGAATACGTTTTAACGGTTAAAGGACAAGCCAAGTAAGCGCCCAAGGGACGCACGCACGCACGCACACAGACACAGCAATAGCCGAGGTCACCGGCATACATGAAAGTGGAGCCTGTTTGGATGAGCAGGCGATTACGCAAACGTGTCCCCGTCTGCGTCCGCGTGGCTGGCGCCTGTGGGGGGAGGTGATGCGAGCAGCGTGGGGTGCCGCTCCGCCTTGCCACCACCGCCGCGCTGCTTCCTCTCCGTCTGCTCTTCATGGGCGTTCTCCCCCTGTTTGTTTCGCTGACATTCGAGTGGGGACGCAGCGCGGCACATGGAGGCACCACCGGCTCAGCTTCTGCTTCCACACACACGCATATATATATATATATATATATATATATTATGTGGGGGGATGTATGGGTCTCCTCCCACTTTGCGAGGTACCGACGGGCACCCTGGTACCTACTCTCACCCTCATTTGTTTCCCACAGCCATGGCCACTGTCCGTGACCACGTCTACCCTGTACTCCTTGTCGCTCTTTTTCCCTTTGCACTCTTCACGTTTCTTATTCTTCACACGCACACACTACCGCTCCCTCTGCCGTGATCACTGTGCCAACGTCCCTCCCCGCACCGCTGTGCAGCTCAGCTCGCTTGCTCGCTAAGTCTCACTCACTTTTTTTTCTGCCCACTTTCTCTTCCCCCCCCCTTCCGTCACCATGAAGATCTTTAAGGATGTGCTGACCGGCTCCGAGGTTGTCTGCGACAATGACCGCCCGTTCGACGTGGAGGGCGATATCATGTACGTGGTGAACGGCCGCTACATCGACGTTGGTGGCGAGGACTATGGCATCTCTGCCAACGTGGACGAGGACGCTGCGGAGGGTGCGACGGGTGAAGTCGCAGAGGGAAAGGAGCGCGTTGTGGACGTGGTGTACAACAACCGGTACACCGAGACATCGTACGACAAGGCGTTGTACATGGCGCACATCCGCGGCTACATGAAGCAGCTGCTGGAGAAGATCGAGGACGAGGCGGAAAAGAAGGTGTTCCAGACGAACGCTGCGGCGTTCGTGAAGAAGGTGCTGAAGGACATCGACGAGTACCAGTTCTTCATCCCGGAGGGCAACGACGAGGACCCGGACAACGGCATGATCGTGCTGTGCCGCTGGGACGGTGAGACGCCGAAGTTCTACTTCTGGAAGGATGGCCTGAAGGGCGAGCGCGTCTAGAGGCGTCGCTGCTGATGGTTTTGCCGCGCGTGGGAGCGCATTCGCTCGTGCCTGCCCCCCAGCGACACGACCCCTTCTCTTGCGCGCCCCCAGGAAAGCCAGGTGCACACGCGCGCCCGTCTCCCTCCCTCTGTGCATGGGCGTGCTTGCTTCATGGGCTGTGTGGCGTCTGGAGTGCTGCGTGTGCCCGCGCGTGTGTCCATCACCCCCCTCCCCCTCCTCCTGAGTTGTGCGGCCCTCTCTCGCTGTCTCCAGACGTCTGCCATCTGCCGTGCTCTTAGATAACATAACTTTTAAAAGGGGTGGAGAGAAACGATGTGCAGATCCGTGGACATGTCTGCCCAATGACGTCTCAGACTCCTTCTGTACTTTTGCTGTTTTGGAGAGGGCAAGGACGGCTCGGGGGCCGGACGTGTGTGTGTGTGTGCCGTACGAATGATAGTCGAAGTCGTGGGAGACGGCAGGTGCCCCCCCCTCCACACACCTCTACCCACACTGGTGTGTGCGCGTGCCACCACTCCCCGTCCTCCTCCTCCCTTCTTCTCTCTCGCTTACTTCTCTAAAAAAAAAAGTGTTTGATGTTTGCCTTCCTTTGACATGCCTGTTGTGCGAATATGTGCAGGCACCTATCCCTGTGTGCGCGTGTGTTGTGCGTGGGCCGTGTGCGTGTACAGACTCCTGTCACCAGACGCGATTTTCCTTTTCCCACTACACACACACACACGCACGCACACACACGCACTGTCATCATGGCGAGGGTCGAGGAGGAGTCTGAAGATAGGAAAGAAAACGCATGCACCACCACCACCAAAGCCAGACCTTTGGCTGAAGGTGGAAAAGGAGCGGACAACGAGCAGGTGCTCATAAGGCGCCCTTGCGTGTATCTTGACGCGTGTGGTGGCCCCGCGCCGATGGTAACGCCCTCCCCCCGCCTGCCCTCGATGGGGGACACGTTAAAAGGTGAAAGGGGGAAGGGGGGGGGGATGGCAGGAATAGGGCTAACTCGAGGGTACCCATCTTCCTGTGTGCCCGTGTCTCCGCCCTCCGCTTTTCGTGGTCTCTTTTCTCCCTACGTCGTGGCTCAAGGCGACGGTACGCTATGGCGCATGCCTTCGCTCTCGCACTGGTCGAGGAGAAGCACACGGATAGGCTCCCACCAAAGCAGCGATTGCGAAGGTTGCTGTGTGCGCGAGCGCGGCATCGAGTGGCGCACCACCTCAGTCTTCCTTTGTCTCATGCATTTGCCTGCTTCCCTCCTTTCTCTCTTTTTTTTCTACATTCATCATTCTGCAATACCCCATTGCACTTGCGTGATGACGCCTGTACCCCACGCACACACTACCGCTCCCTCTGCCGTGATCACTGTGCCAACGTCCCTCCCCGCACCGCTGTGCAGCTCAGCTCGCTTGCTCGCTAAGTCTCACTCACTTTTTTTTCTGCCCACTTTCTCTTCCCCCCCCCTTCCGTCACCATGAAGATCTTTAAGGATGTGCTGACCGGCTCCGAGGTTGTCTGCGACAATGACCGCCCGTTCGACGTGGAGGGCGATATCATGTACGTGGTGAACGGCCGCTACATCGACGTTGGTGGCGAGGACTATGGCATCTCTGCCAACGTGGACGAGGACGCTGCGGAGGGTGCGACGGGTGAAGTCGCAGAGGGAAAGGAGCGCGTTGTGGACGTGGTGTACAACAACCGGTACACCGAGACATCGTACGACAAGGCGTTGTACATGGCGCACATCCGCGGCTACATGAAGCAGCTGCTGGAGAAGATCGAGGACGAGGCGGAAAAGAAGGTGTTCCAGACGAACGCTGCGGCGTTCGTGAAGAAGGTGCTGAAGGACATCGACGAGTACCAGTTCTTCATCCCGGAGGGCAACGACGAGGACCCGGACAACGGCATGATCGTGCTGTGCCGCTGGGACGGTGAGACGCCGAAGTTCTACTTCTGGAAGGATGGCCTGAAGGGCGAGCGCGTCTAGAGGCGTCGCTGCTGATGGTTTTGCCGCGCGTGGGAGCGCATTCGCTCGTGCCTGCCCCCCAGCGACACGACCCCTTCTCTTGCGCGCCCCCAGGAAAGCCAGGTGCACACGCGCGCCCGTCTCCCTCCCTCTGTGCATGGGCGTGCTTGCTTCATGGGCTGTGTGGCGTCTGGAGTGCTGCGTGTGCCCGCGCGTGTGTCCATCACCCCCCTCCCCCTCCTCCTGAGTTGTGCGGCCCTCTCTCGCTGTCTCCCCCCCCCCACACACACACAGACACACAGACACACACACACACACACACGTCGACAGGCATGTTGGCACGGTGCCTTCTATTGGCTCTACGCGCACCTCAGCCAAGCGACCGCACAGTCGAGTGCGTGCGTGTATTCGGGAACTCGTGGCTTTCATATTCGTGTTTAAAGTGGGTGGGTGAACGTGAAGGAAAACAGGAGCGATGGATGCAGAGACCGTACCCGGGGAAAGACGTTCAGGTGTGTGGCGATGCATTCGCCAGGGTCGCATACACGTTGCCGCAGCGACCACAGGCATACGTGTACAAGGACCCGTGCTCCGAAGAATACGTTAAACGCAAAGCCAAACGACGGCCCGACTATGCAGCACGTGAAGAGGGAAGGAAAACGGATGGCCCCCTCCCCCCTCCCCCCAAAAAAAAAGGAACGCAATTTCCGAACGAAGCGAGGTGGCCGTCTATGACACAACCTTCACGAATTCGAGGAAGGTAGTTACTTGCGCGCATCTCTGCTTTCTTCCATGAGCTCTTGTGCTTGTCTGTGTGTGCATGTCTACGCGTGGCCAGGGACAGGTGATCGCCGCCGTACACGACATGGGCAGAGAGGCACAACGCACAAGCGTGTAACTTAACGGTACCCGACGATAAGTAGTGTGGTTAACACAATCAGTGAATCAAACACTAAGCGAATGTGGAGGGCGGGCGACGGCAGAGTTCCAGTGCCGCCTCTCTCTCTCTCCCTTTCTTTTGTCTTGTAAGGTGTAGCAGAGCACATGAGAGCGCTGAAAAATGAAGAGGCAACGGTGGCCAGTAACGCAGGCCCTCTGTAAGGCAACGCGCCAGCGTGCGTGCTCGTAGGAGAGGAGCACCCTCGGTGGAGTGCATCTTCTCCCTGCTTCCTCGTGCACTCCATCTCACGCTTTCTCGCGCGCACGCGCTCCGCTGTTCATGTGGATATGTGCGTGTGTGCCTACTGCTGACGATGTCTACGACGGTGCCCCACCAGCCGCCCCTGCCTGGCACCTAACGCATGAAACAGGAGCACGACGACGGCGACAATGATGTCCGCCGCCCCGGCGCCTTTGTTTCCTCGTTCGCCTGTCTTTTCCGTACGCGTTGGGGACTCCTGCTCACGCATGCGCGCCTACCAAACATCGCTTCGTCTCACTGCTTTCCATCTTACCTCATCCTCTTTCTGCGGTATCCGCAACAACGAGAAGTGCTGGCCGCACAGCGTCCAGGCACGTGCACACACATACACACACGCTGAGTGAGGGCATTTTAGAGAGCAGAAGGGCAGCGACGGGGGGGTGCATGTGACAGACACCTTCAGTTGTGTTGCCTCCACCGAATTCCTCACGACTGCCGCTGCCTCTTCCCTTCTCTCAGTTGCTTTCCCGTACATCATCGACAGCTTCGAGCACGCACCCCTTCACTGCCCTCATTTCTTTCCTCGATACAGACTCCACGCACTAGAGCATCTGTAAACACACGCACGCGTGTATGTATGCATATATGGACATCTCTTCCTAGACGGCTTCTCCCCCTTCCTGTCCCCTCCCCTTCTCCTCCAATGATGGAGCCACAGTCGTGTGCGCCAACCACTCTCTGTGCTGGGGCGACAGAGAACGCGGCGGCGGCATCGGCAGACGTTGCCGTAAACGCACGCCTCTGTAGGTACCTTCGCCTTCACAGCTCTTCTCAGGCACAGTCACAACACTTAACGAGTTCGGTGTTCCTCGACGCACTCGCGCGGTATCCTCTCCCAGTCGTCTCGCCTGCCACTGCGCAGGATGTGGCTGGCTCGCAGCAGCTGCGGCAGCTGCATCAATTGCGAACCCACTCGCCTTCGAGGCTCCCTTCAGATATGCCATCAGAACCGGCAACGACAGCGTCCGCCTCACCAGTGCACATTTACCGACCCACGGGATTACTGCGTGATGAAGGGCGCACGGGTTTCAGTGGTGGAGCACAGCACGCTGCAAATGATCTGACAGCTTCGATACCGCAGTTCTGGGCTCTGTTACCGGTCTCGGCAGCCGCAACGACGCCGCTTTCCACACCGCCCACAACCGCTAAGGAGGACGCGCGAGGGGCTTTGCACAGAACTGCCGTCTCGGCTTGTGGTCCCACGCCTCAGCCGACGCCGCTTCTCCCGCCACCGTGGGCGGCCTTCTCGCCCTTCCGCTTTTGCGCTGATCCATTGTTCCACGCAGCGCTGAAACGCCTTCCGAGACACTGCGACGGCACAGTCCATAAGCAGCAGCTCAGAAAGCGTAGTGTGGCGCCGAGCTCGCAGCGCAATTGTCATACGCCTGACCCCTCTTCTCTTTTTCGCCGTGCCGGGGGGATCGCATCAGTGTGGCGTTCGTCTGGGGAGGGCCCGCACGACAAGCCGAGCAGCGTCTCAGCGGCTGCCGCTGTCAACGCTTCAGTTCCTGGTGACGGCAGCGTGCTTGTTGATGCTCCCCTGGGCGCCCCGTGGACTATGATAGATGCGTGGTGCCATGGGTTCGCGGCGACAGAGCCGGATGAAGGGCAAAGCCGCAAGCGCACTCGCACTGCCAGTCCCACGTCGGCTTCGCCGACGAGTGTGGAGCCCCAAACCTTTGCGCATCGTTCTTGTAGCGAAACTCATGATGGCGGCAACACGAAGGTGAGTTCAAAGAAGAGTCCGCCACCTACCGTCAACTCGATCGCTGCGCACGGCACCCTCCACACTAACGTTTTGTCCGACTCGATGGCGTCACCTTTCTTGTGGGCCTCTCCAACAAGGTCGAACGAGACAGAGGATGCGCTACAGGGCCGCGTTGCTGAGAACGATGACCTGCTCGGCCTGCTCCTTGGAGTGGAGCAGAATGCATCGCGGTCACCCGAGTCCCCTGGTAAGCTGCTGTGCCTGCAGGCTCGACTCGCTGAAACCACAGAGGTGGCCGGCTCGGAAGTTGACATGGAGGGAAGGAGCGAGCGAATCGATTTGGCAAAGTGCGACGATGGTGCGAAAGCGTCCCGCACAAGGGTGATCTCGAGATTGGAGACGTCTGCGGTGCTTGCCGGCTCTGACGGGCTTGCTACGTCCTGCGCACAGAGGAATCGGATGATCACACCGTTGGCCTCGACGGCAGTAGCCACGGAGGCGGCGATGCCTCAGGGACCGGCTCTGGGCACCTCAGATGCTGACTTCTCCTCTGGTGTTGCTGTCACCAACACCGGCGAACGTGTACTCGCTTCCACCGTGAAAGGTCTCAGAGACACGTGCGCGCGGCTCGGACTGCTGAGCACAGGATCGAAGTCAACCCTGCAACAGCGCCTTCATCTTTACTACGCATCCACACGGACACCGCAAGAGAGCGGCGTTCGTGTGCCGCTGGTGGCGGCAACAGAGACTGTGTCGTCATCTCCGCATGCGTTGTGCAGCCCAGATGCAGCCCGAAAGGGAGGCGAGGTGCGCGCCTTTCGCTCTACTGGATCTCCTCCACGAACAGTCTTCCGTTACCGTAGTCCATCACAGACGTCAGGGTCAGTCCTGCCCGCGTCTGCGTCTGCTGCTGCTGCTGTGACAGCCCCTCAGCCCCACGCATGCGTTGCGGAGACAGTGAGTGGGGCGACAACGCGGACGGCTATGTCTGCCGCATGGGAGCATGCCGCCACTTCGGGCCAGCGTCGTCATATTGTCCCCTCCCCTACGCAGTTCCTTCAGGATCTTGCCTCTCGAACGACAAGGCCGCCTCACACGGCGCTTGCTACTCTCTTCGATGCACACTCACCCTCCTCTGTGAAAGCCGCGCGGGCGCAGCAGGAAGAACTGATGGACGAGACGGGTCATGTACGCTGGCAGTGGCTAGTGGACTTCCGTGAGCGTTCCACTGCGCATGGTGGTGGCCGCGGCAGGCGTCAGCACGACGGCATGCTGGATGTTTTCCGTAAGCAGCGTGTGCCGTGTACATCGATGATGTTGCCGGCTGGTGACTTCATGTTGTCCGTAGAACTGTCACCCGAGGAGGCCGCTGCGATGCACGTGTCGGATACTTCTGCAAGTACGGAGGCGGATGCAGGAGTGCTGAGTGCATCCTCTACGGCCGAGGGTGCTGCACCGGTTTTTAGTCACGTCTGCTCCCTCATTGTGGAGCGCAAGACGGCCGCAGACCTGGATGCAAGCGTGAAGGGTGCACGCTACACAGAGCAGCGGCGGCTGCTAGCGGCGTCGCCGTTTCGCTTAGTGGTGTGGCTGATCGAGGGTACGGACGTGGCCGGCGGGAACAGCAGCGGTTTCTTCGCTCGCGGTCAGCGCTACCGCCAAGGCGGCGGATGTACCGAAAGTGACACGCAGCCAGGCAGTCGCAGCCAATCACCCACACCCTCCTCGCCGGTGGAGAGCGCGCGCCAACGTGTCGACTCGGCGTGTGCTTCGCTGGGTCTCCACGGAAAGGGCTGGCTGGTGGTGCGCACGCGTAACACGACGGAGTCCGTGCAGTTCCTGAAGATGCTTGCGACTCAAATCGCTCGGCAGCTTGCCAGTTATCGCCTTCTTCGTCGTTGCGTGGGCGAAGACACTCCTTCGATGGCGGCTGAGACAGAGGACCGCGCTGTCTGCCCGAACTCAGCGCAGGACCCACTTGCTCGGCACCTAGCCCGCACAGGTGGCGGAGACACTCACTTCGGTAACCTCCTCCCCGACATGGGCGATACTGTGTCAAGGACGCGCATGGCAGCCGCGTTGGCGCTGCTGCGGTTGACACCCACCAACGCGTGTCTGCAGTCTACCAGTGCCCTGCAGCGGCACCTGCGCGCGAAGACGGCATTACCGCGCATGCTCATGTGCGTCCGCGGCTGCTCCGCGGCGCTCGCGTCATTGCTGTCCTCCAAGTACGGCTCACTGCTGCGGTTTTGGCGAGAGCTGCGACGGCGCGGCCGGGAGGGGTGCGACACGGACCCCGATATCCAGCGTCTCACCACAGCTCAAAAGAAGGTGTACGTCCTGCTGACCGAGTTCCTGCTCGCTAAGGACTACCTTTGAGGCGTTTAGCATAGTCCTCATGTTGGTGTAGGGGATGGGGATGTGTGCCTGCCTGGTCAGCTGACACAACCGGGGTATGAGAGTCTGCGATGTGAAGCAGATTACTTCGGCGCGGACTAAGGTGCCCGCGGCTGTCCGTGTCCTGCTGTCACATGCAGCGCGACGGATGCTCTTGTGCGAATGTATTTCGGTGCGTGCGTTTGCTGTGACACGCAACCTACTCCAACCTCTGAATGCAGCGGTGCGTCTTCATCTGCCATGTGTGGTGTGCCTCGGCACCGTGCGCGTGCACACATCCACACCCACACATGCACCCAAACACAGCATATGCAACGACACACCCCTCGTGCCCCTTCTTGAACGGAGCAGTGCACCCCATGTGGATCTCCCTCTGAACGTGATGGGGTACCCGTGTGACGACGGCTCTCCCTCACACGCTCGGACAGCACTTTTCTATCTGCGTTCTCCCTCTTCTTGGCATCTTTGGTGCCTTTCCACATGCGCATTACTCGCCATCAATCGATGTGTGTGTGCCACAGCTGTAGCGCATACGTCTGCGCCCCATGACCCACCGCTCTCCGTGCATGTGCAGCCACGCAGTCGACGGCAACAACTACAAGTCGCAGAGAAGCCTCTACCCCGACACACGCGCACACAGACAGGGGCAGAGGACGCAAGGGCGTTGCAGGAAACATCCATCACAGTATTAAAAGGGGAAGGGGACGAGAGGGAAGAGAGGCGGAGGTGAGCCCCTGCCACATCAGTCGAGACCTGCGGGACCACACCCACCCACCCACACCCACACCCACACATACACATCGATGTGCACGTCACAAGCGTGCATACGTCTTACATCTCACATTTCCTGAAGCACTCAGATCGGATCAGAAGGCCCCCGAGGGCTTCGATACGGGTGCACAGCCTGCATATACACGCGCACGCGCACCTGCCATTCACGTTCGCAGATTGCTGTGCATCCTTGACTCGCCCCGGTTACCATAGAGGGGACTTTTTTGCAGTGTCTTTCTTCTTCTACATGCACAAGCAGAAGCGCACCGTCTACACGCACCAACGCGAGACCTCCGAGTAGCCCAGCGCCACTCTTAGCTTTTTTTTTTGTATTATCCTCCCTCTCTTCTCATCTGCTTCTTGCCCACACACGCTGACACACACGCACCAGCTCACAGTTGCGCACATCCGTATCTCTCTCTCTCTCTATATATAGATACATATATAGATATATCTACCCTTTTTATGTTCTTCGTCCTCTCTACCACTCGTAAGTCGTCGCACATCGCGGATGCTTGCGTCACCGTCACTGTTGTCGACGTCGAGCTCGACGGCAAACGCGGGTAGTGTGAATGGCAATGGCAATCGTGGCGGAAGCGGCATAGATGGCCGCGCTGCTCGAGCGGCCCCGCCGTACCGCACAAACGAGTCGGAGTGGATATCCGCTCTCGCCTCTGCCATTCAGTGCACTCTCGAAGGTGGTGTTGGGAGCAGCGGCAGCGGCGGTGGTGGTAGCGTTGCGCGTAACCATGCAAACCCACAGCAAGGCGCCACTCAGAGTGCGGCGATGCGTGCTGCGCGGGACACGGCGCCTCCCTTGCAGGAGTATCAGGCTGCGTATCAGTACCATAGCGTCCATCACAGCGGTCTTGTCGGGGAATCTCCTCCGCCTCGCTTGTATCCAGCTCTCGGCGGCACTCTTGGTGGAGGCAGTTGTAGTAACGTGAAAAGTGGCAACATCAGCACTGGAAACAAAATCCTCGCCGGAGCCTCTTACGTGTCTCCTGCACTGTCGTCGATGCATCATGCGAAACCGGTCGCAGGTGGACCTTCTGCGTCACTGCCCCCTCTTGCACATGCTCCTGTCCCCGCGCCAGGGGCGTTGCAGCAGACGGCAACAACGGGCAGCTCGAGTATGCCTCCCACTGCCGCAACATTTTCACTCTCCTCGGCTTGCAACCCAGGCTGTGGTGAGTTGGCCGCACCAAGTGCCTCTAGCGGTGCCCCTGCTGTTGCTGCTGCTCTTTCATCTTCGGCGTTTCCGACCATGCCACCTCCCACTGCGTTCATCGGTGAGCTGGTCAGAGTCTCCCCCGCCGCTGCTTCAGTGCCTCCCGCTCCTTGCATGACGGCGTCCCCGCTGACGTTGCAAGACGTGAAGGCGGAGATGCGTCTTGTCGCCAAGCAGCTCCGCGAGGCGCAACACAACCGCGATGATCTCGTGCTTCTGGAAGACGAAGAACACGATGCGTCAGAAGAGTTGCAGCAGCTAGATGTGCGCATTGCAGAGCTGGAGCAGCGGTTTGCACATTTCCGCGCTGTGCAGGCAACGCTGCTGAACCGGCCCACGCCTGCCTCGACGCCACCGTCCTTCTCCTCCATGTCGTCCTCACTCGTACGGTCACCGCGCACCACGTCTGTGATGGATTTTGGCGGTGCAATCTGCAGCAGCGCTGCAGCGAGTATGGGTACCGTCTCCCACAGCCCAGGTATCGGCAGCGGCGCTGCAATTGTCGGCTACACCAGCGGCGAGCGAAGAGGCCCGCTGATGCAAAGCACTGCGCTAGCGCCTTGGCCTACTGCGCCAACGAACGGCTCCTCTACAGCAGCAGGGGGTTCAGGCGCACTACCACCACATGGTGACTGGCCCACTGCAATGAACGAGTACAGCGTAAACCGCAGTGACAAGGGCGGATGTGACCTGGCGCCGCCAGGTTCGTGGGCATCCAACATCAATGGAGGCTCGACGTGTTTCAGCAGTGCCGAATGCTCAGCTCCCTCCGCTCGCAAAGGCTTCTCGTGGGAGGCCTACGAGCAGCAGGTAGACCCGGAGGCGCTGTCGCGTGACGCCCTGTCTCGCACCGCGCATGTCGAGCTCCCTGTCAATCCTACGAACCAGTACGGCGACGAGCGCTTCCCGTGGTCAAGGGAGCTGCGGCGCATGATGCGCGAGGTATTTGGTTTGCATGACTACCGTTTCTGCCAGCTCGAGGTCATGAACGCCTGCATGGACGGCCGCGATGTTTTTGTGCTGCTGCCGACGGGTGGCGGCAAGTCCCTCTGCTACCAACTTCCTGCGCTAATGCCCAACCCGGCACAGGTCACTGTTGTCGTGTCGCCACTCATCTCGCTAATTCAGGATCAGGTGTACGCGCTGATCGCGAACGACATTCCTGCTATGGCCCTCACCGGGCAGACCAACGACGCTGCTCGGCGTAGCCTCTTTCAAGAATGGGCCTCTGGGCACGTTGTACACACGCTCGTGTACGTGACACCAGAGTACTTTGGCCGCAGCGACCACTTTGTGGGCACGCTGCAAGGACTTGCTGATAAGGGGCTGCTCTGTCGCTTTGTGATCGATGAGGCCCACTGCGTGTCGCAGTGGGGGCACGACTTCCGACCAGATTACCGCAAGCTCTCGGTACTGAAGCAGCAGTTTCCACGCACTCCCATTACCGCACTGACGGCCACGGCGACAGACATTGTGCAGCAGGATGTTATCAAGACTCTTGCTCTACGTGATGCCATCATTTTCAAGGGCTCCTTTAACCGAGCCAATCTCAAGTACTCGGTGCAGCATGTGCGAGGCAAGCAGGTGATCCCGGTTGTTGAAGATCTCGTATTGCACCGATTCTCGCCGTCGTCGTGTGGCATTGTGTACTGCCTCTCGCGCAAGGACTGTGAGGAGATGGCGGCGGCACTCGTACGCAGAGGCATTAAGGCTTCTTATTACCACTCCGAGGCGGCATCGAAGAATGAGCGGCAGGAGCGATGGACGCGCGATGAGCTGCAGGTGATCTGCGCCACAATCGCGTTTGGCATGGGCATCAACAAACCAGATGTTCGCTACGTCGTGCATGCAGCTATGCCAAAGTCCATAGAGGGGTACTACCAGGAGAGCGGCCGCGCCGGCCGTGACGGTTTGCCGTCGGAGTGTGTGCTGCTGAGCACCACCACAGATCGACAGCGGCAGGAGCGGCTGATCCACGGCTCGAAGGACTGGCGCGCGTCGCTCACCTCGCTGCACCGCATGTTGGCCTACACCCTCAATGACGTCGACTGTCGACGGCGCCAACAGCTGCATCACTTTGGTGAGCAGGTGGACGTTCATTTCTGCCTAACGCAGCGGGCGGCCGCTGGCAGTGGTTCAGGGCCGCCGCTGCCACCACTGCCTGCTGCATCAGTGTCTTCAGTCACGCAGTTGTGTGATAACTGTGCCAGCAAGCTGGCTGAGGGCTGGACCGTGAAGGAGGTGAACGTGAGCAGCATTCTGCTTGATCTGTACACCATTATCCTGCGTCTCGGCGCGATGACGTCGAAGCAACTCATCGGCGTGTATCGTGGCGCTATCTCGGAAATGGGGCGCGCTGTTGAGATGCGTATGCGTGTGAAGGGAACACCGGCGGAGTACAAGAGTGGCGCCAAGCACTCGAAGGTACTTCTGGACCGCGCGCTGCTGGAGGGGATGCAACTTGGGCTCTTCGAGGAACGCCTAGACAGCATCAATGACTTCGCTGTGTGCGCCTTTGTAGAGCTTGGCGGCACCCCAGCAGCGCAGAAGCTGCACCGCGACATCAAGGCTGGGCACCGTGTCATAACACTGCGCCTGCGAGGCGAGAAGGCCCGCAGTGGGAAAGGGGATGCGAGCCTCGGCACTGCAGCTGTTGCCACCGCCGAGCTGGTCGGTGAAGGTGGCGGCAAAAGGCGTGGTGCTGTGACGAGTACTGTTTCAGGCGCTACGGCCAAGGACGACATGCCACTCGTCGAGCTGTTCGACGGTGCCCACCGGCAAGCGGCCGTGGGTGGGGGTCGGTGCACACGAGCGGTGGCGGCTGCCCCAGAAAAGAAGACACGCAAGCCCAACACGAAGAAGGGGCGCCAGGGCAGCAGGTACGTGCTAGACGAGGCAGACGGCCGCAGCGATGACGACGAAGGGGCGATTTCCTCTATCGAGGAAGACTCTACCATGTCCAACAGTATGGCTTCCTTTCTCGACGACGAGAGCAGCAGCATGGCGACCTCATCCTACATATCCAGCGCGACGACGCCGCAGCGTGATGGGACAGGGGTATCATCAGCAGCGGCGAGTGGCGGACAACACAGGCCCTCGACCACAAGGTCGCAGGACGGTGTTCTCTCGACCATGTCGGAGGACGCCCAACGGCAGCTGCATGCGCAGAAAACGTCGCGGAAGCGCACTCGCGGGGACACCTCTGATCAGCGAGTGGCTGTGGCGCAGAGAGGCCTAGGTGGCGCTGCTTCTGCTTCGACACCGGCTCCAGCGTCCACCGTCTCGGCAGCGCGGCTGGAGCGCCTGAAAGCGCTTCTGCAGGAGGAGATGGAGCGGCTCGTGCAGACTCTCGTGAGCCAAGCAGTGGGGTGCCGCAGCTACAACGTGATGCCCAAGAGCACAATTCTGCGGCTGACCGAGACGCTCGCCATCCCTGGCTGGGGCAGCGTCGGCGACCTTATCGACCTGGAGGGCATGGGCAAGAACAAGGTGAAGCGGTACGGCGCCGACATCCTCCGGGTGTACCGCCATTTCCGCTACCTCCACATCGGCGACGTCGAGGAGCTCTCAGCCGCGGAGGTGGAGGAGTTGAGGGATGTACGGACCGCGACACGGCCGCGCAATCGTCTCGGCCGCGCAGATGCCTCCGCTGGTGAGTTGATCGTTGCGAATGACGAGAGGGAGGAACGTAGCGGTGATGGTGACCGACATGCGAGCGCGAGCGCGCCCGGTTTTGTGGGCGACATGGATATGGAAGTCGCAGCGATGACTGGCCGTGCAACGCATCAGCAGGCGCAGCGCCCGATACTGCTGGACCCAACCACGCCCGAGAAGGAGCGAGCGTCTGTGTCCTCGGCCGCTGGCACTCCATCGCGCGATGGTGTCAGCGGCATGGCCTTGCCAGTCACCCTCGGTGACCAGCCGCGGCAGCGACGCACGATGTTCACCTTTTCGTCTACGGCGGCGGCGGCTCCAGCGGCGGTACCCATCGGTGGCAACTCCAGATCATCTCCACGGCTGTCTCTTCAAAGTCACAGGCAGTGCACAGCTGCACCACCACTACCACCGCCAGAAAACTCCGCTGCTGAAGTGATCCGCATCGCGGACAGCTGCGACCAGCTTACGTGCGATTCATCGGTCGCCAATACACACCGCAACACAGGCACGACGGCTGCCCCCGATGTAGGGGCTGCTCTGCCGTCGCACGGGCCGCATCCTCATCCGCTTCCTGTGCCGCAATTCTCTGCGCCTCTATTTCCGGAACCGCCTGCCTGGAAGACGCCTGCCACCGCCGGCGCTGCTTCTGGCACATCATCGTCGGGTGCGTCGATGCCGCTGCTGCTGCCCCACAGCAGCCCTGCTGACGGAAGTGCTCCTCCCTTTTCTCCCACTGCACCCTCCTTTGCCTCCGCCTCGGATCTCCTTGGGGGAGCAGGGCTTCCCATGGCTCAGCGGCCTTGCCGACAAGTACCCCAGCACCCGTCGACGGGGATGACGCAGGTAGCGCCCTGTCATGCCGTGACGGCTGGTAGCCCTAGCTTGGCAGATACACTCCGTGGAAGTGGCCAGACAGGCGTTGCACGCGCCGCCGAGAACAACGAGCTACTGATCGGGAGTAGCCCTGTTCCAACGCAGCAACAGCAGCTGCGTCACACGCACCTCTTCCACGGTCAGAGTGCGCCTCGAACGCTCAGCGACAGAGGCGCAGAGACTGACGAGGCGCAGCACAGTGGTAGGGGCGTCATGCTTCTCGGCGCCGAAGGACTGACTCAAGGGCCTTCGATGCAGCCCATCTCGGCGGCGGACTTCGGGCACAAGGAACTGCGGCATGCGGAAACGGACGTGCACAGCGTCGAGTACTTGATGAGCCTCTGCGATGATGCCCAGTTCCGCACCCCGCTCAGCGGGCGTTCGTCTGGCTCGGCAACTGCAGAGGGCGGGGAGCCCGCCCGATCCACGATACCAGCGCCAGCACACACTGCGGTTTATTCAACCGGCGCGGCTACGGGGAACACCGACCACTCTGTGAGCCGTGCACTGACACGCTACACGGCAGGCGAAAAGCCGCTCGGCAGTGGGTCGACGTTGTCGTCATCCTGCGCTGAGGAGTCCATCTCTTTCTCAGAAGGGCCATTATTACAGACCAGCACGCCAGAATCCGTTAGACAGCTGCAGCTGCAGAAGCTGTTCCAGCAGCGGCAGCTGCAGTCGTCGAAGCAAGATGATGGCGCGGCGGGTGATGGTGGTAATGGTGCTGGATGCGACAGGCAAGAGGTCTTCACTGTCGAAGATGACTCGGAATAAGCGAAGAAGTAGGGGTGGTGGTGGTTGACCACATCGTCTGATTGCTGTTTCTGTTGCGGAGAACACCGAGGACGAGAAAGGGAAACGATGTAAGCAGCGCGCGTACTCTCATTGGCTGTGGTGGTGGTGGGGTACTGATCAGATGTATGAGGTAGGCACTCTTTTCTATGTCTTCCGTGCTGCTTTCTGCGCGTCTCTGTTTCACGGCGACGTGACACTCAGCGGCGTCTGAGCCTTCCTTGCGATCGTCTGTTACCGCACCTTGTTTGCCATCTTCTGAGTTGCTGTGCGTCATGTCCGCACAGGCGTCTCTCGTTGACTAGGCGAAGAGAAGCGAAAACATTCTATTAAAGGCGCAGTGCGGATGTGCGAGTCACCGTGCGCTCTAATGACGTGTGCGTGTGCGGGCGTAACGCACGCAACATGGTGCGTGCTGCAGGACGCACTCCAGCGTAGCATGCCGACCCTATCGGCGGCATGACACCCCACTGCAGGGGACACTACTGCCACCCCTTTCCTTTCCCTGTGGAGGAGGGAGGGGGCGGGAGGATGCACGGAAGGGCAGCCATCGCGCTGCGCCACTCCTTCTCGCTGGCCTCGCCATGTCTTTTTCGATGTATCTGCACCCCACACTTTTTTGTTTGGTGGCGCCCCGCCGCCCCTCGTGGATGGGGGCCGTTGCTACGCGCGCGTTCCTATACGCTGCTCACCTGTGGGCATGAAAAGGGCTCAAGCGCCGTACGTCCGCAACCTGAGTCAGGAGGTCCCACAGAAGCGCAGCGCACATTTGCGTGTTGGAGCCCTCCTTGCTCAGGCTGGTGATCTCGTAGGAAATAGAACAAGTGGGCGTGCACCCGACACCATATCGCACACACGGTGGAAAGAGAGATGCACCGAAGATGATCAAGGCAGTTCTCATCATCAACACGGCAGGCAAGATTCGGCTGCTGAGCTTCTACGAAAAGACCATCTCTCTCGCGCAGCAGCAGGAGCTGGTGCGTAGTATCCATCGCGCCATCACCCGCCGCGGCGATGAGCTTTGCAACTTTGTGGACAACTTCAGGGAGTGGCCGACTCCTGACACCCGTGTCATCTACCGCCGCTACGCCACGTTGTGCTTTGTGTTCGTGACGGACTCATCGGAGTCGCAGCTGGCCATCCTTGATCTAATACAGGTCTTTGTCGAGTCCCTCGACCGCACGTTTGAAAACGTCTGTGAACTGGACTTGATCTTCCACTCGGAGAAGGTGCAGTACACACTGATGGAGATGATCATGGGTGGCATGGTGCTGGAGATGTCCCGTGACGAAATAATCCGCAGCTTGGGAGAGATGAATCGGCTCAGCGCGAGTACCGTGGCAGACATCAGCCCGTCTCGCACCCTGTCCGGCTACCACTGACGTCTTCGGTGTGGCATCCTTCCGGCATCCCCTGATACACAAGCATCGGAGGCTCACCGCACTCTCTCGGGACACAGGGAAGGCATGCGTGCCTACACACCCATGCCGCGCCGCTCCTCATCTTTCCCTTTCACAGGTGCGCTTTTGATTGACAGTGGTGTAGTTGCGTACGCCTTGGGCACGCCTTAAGAATTGCCTTTGCCACGTACTGTGACATCTGTTCCCTTTCCGCTCCTTGTGCTCGTGCTTACCTTCTTTGCCTGTACAACGAAGGGAAGCCGGCAGGGTGCAGCGCGGGGTTCGTGCGAGTGGGTGGGAGGAGTGTGGACTGATCCACACGAACACAGTCACGATGATGTCTATATCGACGTGGTTTATTCTTGGATACGTCTGTGCATGTACAAGCCTACACGCGCCCGGAAAGGGTCGCTACCTCTTCGTGCGAACGCCAACGTGAACTCTCTCGCACTCTACTTGCACACTAACGCGCTCTCCCACTTTACCTGGTTTCTTCTTTTGTGTTTCCCTTGTGTCCCCGCCCCTACACGCCCACGCCCACGCCCATGCCCACACGGGCACAGCTCAACATAGATGCCATTTCGAACGCGTCCATTTCCAGATAAATAAAGCGTTGTCGCTGCAGCGCATGGGACGTGATGTACGTGAAGCAGCAGCAGCAGCAGGCGCAGGAAGGGGACACGTTACGTGCACATTTTCTCGACAACGTGAATCAACTTGCCGAACTGGGGCAGTACCTTCCAGCGCATATCTTCCGTACAGTTCTGCCTCTCGTAGGCGATGAGATCGAAAGCGGTGCGTCGGAGCTGAACGCGCAGGTGGAAGGAACACGACAGCTTCTCCTGCAATCGGCAGTTTTACGGCGGTCAACTGTTTTGGCACCATTGTTGAAACAGCAGCTCGTCACGCAGGCCATTCAGCTTCAACGACGCCGCGCACAACTGGTGCAGCAGCTCCAGCGCCAGACCCGACACTGGCGCTCCGCCTCAACAGGAGCTGGCGCGGTTTCGGCTTCCAGTAGCGATGGACCCTACAGACGGGGTGGCAGACTGAGCGGGTCAGCAGCGGCGGCACCTGCGCAAGCTGGCAAGGGAGCACTGGGCGAGATGTGGGCCACTGTGCGGGAGGCATTTCGCTTTGAGGAGGGAAAGGCACACCTGGTGCAAGCCCCGCTGTGCCCGTCCGCTGCTGTGCTACGCGCGTTTCTGGACGAGGTGGTGTCGGGAGGCCACAGCGGGTTGCACCGACGTGTTGTCGATCAGGTGGCTGGTGCAAGCCCGCATCATCACCAGAGCCCCACCTCGGCCTCTCCTTCCACCGGAGCTATCGGAATCGCTACCGAGGGAGACCGTTCCGCGGACGTGGGCGGCAGCGGTAGTGCAGAGGACGCCATTGAAGCTGCGCTACAGGTGTTCCTCCGCTACGCAAGGCAGACACGAGCAGGGGAACCGAGGATTGATCGCACTGCCGCACGACGACGAGCGCGGAGGCCTGGGGCATGTTTTCCAGCGCCTTCCTCGTCGGCGCCTTCCACTGGAACCACCGCCTTCCGAGCCTCTGAGGCCGATGGCCGCCTGCAAAGTGCAGATATGGCCGGCGTGTGTGACGTGGACGTGTACTCGGACGATGTCGAGGAACAGATGCAGGACGCTGAGGAGGACGTCTTCGAGGGTAGTCCAGTTCTTCAGCAGCACAGTGCCGCGGCAAGCGCTAGTGAAGAACCAGGTAGGGACACAGCTTCTCCAACAGCACAAACGACTTCTGCCGCCGGGGTGGCACCAGTGCCAGCTGGTATGTGGCTTCGTGTCCCCGGCATCCTATCTCTCGGTGAATACTGCGCGGAGCTCCCGTGGGTAGCTGATCTTGCTGACCAGCGCTACACCGAAGCACGAGAGCGCAAGAAGCACGGTAAAGGTGGCGCTGGCGAGGTGGGCTACATCAGCCGCCACGTACAATCCGGGGAGCAGGGCGGCAGCGGAAGTTTAGAAAGTAGGGAGGCGCGCTACGAGGCTGGGTACATCGCTCCCACCCCCGCAGCCCTGCAGGTGATGCCACCGCTTGGCTACCTCTTCATCCCTGCGTTGGCAAGTGGCTCTGCTGGTGGCGCCGGCAACAGCGGCAAGTCCGTCGTTGAGCGCGCCATTGGCCAGACCACTGCCGCTGCAGCAGGTGCCCCGCGCGCGGCGCCTGCCGACTTTCACACAGACCGCGAAGGGGCGTCCCTTGCGCCAGAGGAGGAGCGCTCGTGGCTGGCACGTGTAGTGGTGAAGTGCGTCTCCGCTGCTGTGGATGCGGCGTGGCAGGGTGTGGAGGAGACCGTCGTGACACCTTTCTGCGCTCAGCTGCGTCGTGGCTTCTCGTCCCGGGCGCTCCCAGGAAAGGCTACGGCCGCTGCTGCTGATGCGAGTGCTTCGGCAGGGGGAAGAGAGGCTGCAGACGAGGAGGAGGTGATAACGCAGTTCATGGAGATACTGCGCGTGCGCTACGCTGTGGAGCTGGCGGCGCAGGTCTTGGCGGCACGCCACGCTACGGAGCTGCTGCTCGACAGCGAGGACAGTGTCATCTTTGCCGACAGGCGCCTCGTCTCCTTAGTGGTCAACGGCGGCCCCATTGCAGCAGGTGCGTGCGGCGGGAGCCGTGGCACGACAGCGGCTCAGCGAATCCCACCGTCTCCAGCACCAGTGCTCACCTTCACGGTGCTCAGCCTCCCAGGCTTGAAGGAAATATTCTACGTGATGGCATACTGCACGGGGGCCGCACTGCTGTATGATGTAGCCGACGCAACAGCGTCTCCCGGAGACGATGCTGCCAGCCGACGGGGAAGCGCAGGTGCGCGACAGCGACAAGAATACCTGGTGGTAGACGTGGACGCAGAGGACAACGAGTGGGAGTATCAGCAGGAAGAAGGGCGCCTGGAGGGATACAACAACGGCCTAACTGACGGCTCTCAGCACGCCCGCTCTCCTTCTGCGGCTCAGCGCGCAGATCTTGTCAATGAAGAGGACCTTTCTGCCCGGCGACAAGCGTCTCTGCAGGCCTGGGCAACGTTCTTCGAGGATGAGTACCTGAGAAGTTGCCCCAACACTGCCGCCTTCGCTGATGTGCCTTGGTCTGCCGGCCCGGGGTCGGTTTACTCGTCTTGTTCACTGGCTCCCTACTACCGCCTGTGGCTGTACATGTGGGAGTACGTGCTAACGGTGGAAGCGCATGCTCCCGTGTCAGCTCACCCTCTGCGCAGCGGCGGCGTTGGTCTTGCTCAGCTTCCTGTTGCACCGCGCACGGCGCGGCGCTGGATGGAAAAGGTGATCTGTGCGTCGGTGATGCACGGCTGTGACGAGGCGGGGCTTCTGGTGAGCAGTGCCACACCGGGGAGCCGCACATATGAGCCACAGGCGTGCCTGCAGGCGCACCTGTCGGCTGAGCCGACGGAGCGACTCATTAAGGCGACAATGACGCAAGCGCGTAACAGTCTCTTGCAGGTGTCCGGGGCTGGTGGAGGGACCGCGGCAGCATTATCCCACTGATACGCGATTGTGCTGCTGTTTGCAGCGCAGTTGAACGCAGCTAACGGGACTGCGCGGACGTGGGCATCACGGGCAGATGCTGGCTGCTGTTTTCATTCATATGCCTTCTCAAATTTCTTTGGCGCGGCATCGATGCTCCACCCCCGGGGGTATCCGTGCGCACGTGCGCACGTGCTCCGAACAGCGTACAACAGGCTTGAAGGACGTGTCTGGCCCGGATATAATATGGGGGCAGATATGAAATGGGAGAGGTGTGTTTCAATAAAAAAAACGTAGGAAGCGAGCCCCAATTAAGGTAGAAAGGAACCGGTAGATCGCGAATTGGTGACAGCGTTGTCGCTGCACTCGGCGACCGCGCATGTGCTTTGGCGCCTCTGAGCGGGTGCGGGGAAGGCGGGAGGATCTGCGCAGGTGTCATTCGACAGACGCGTCGAGGAACCGTGCTTCAACGGCAGCTGTCTCCCCCCTTTTCTTGCCTCTCTCTCGATACCTACTCGCCGTGCTTCTCCCTATAATTGTCTATGTGTTGCGTCACTCTTCATCTCTCTCTCTCATTGCTGTCCTCCATTGCGTAGCCCTCCACCCTTGCCCCCCCCTCCCCTACACACGCACAGCAGTCACAGGCTACGCCCCCCCTCCTTCTTCCCCTTCTCCACTCTCTTTGTTACGCTGTGCGAGATCAGCAATCTCCACAAAGTTTACACATCACACGTGCATGCTGCACACACGAACCCACACACGTACACACACGCATACTCCTGCTGCTCTTGCGAGCAACGAAAATGACCACCATGGCTCGCGTGGATGAGACGCTGGCGCGTTTCAAAGGCAAATCGCCACGGGACAGCTACAAGCAAGTCTGCGGCGAGCTCAACGTGCACATGCAGCGCGATATCTATGCGACACTGCCAGAGAAGCCGATGGCGTGGCACCATATCTACACGCTGGACTTGGAGAAGGCTCTGTTGGGCACCAAGGGTTGCATGGCCATCCTTCCGATCATCACCGTCAGCACCTCGATGAGGAAGCTTAGTCTGCGCTCGTGTGGGGTGTCGGACGACTTCGTGATTCAGCTATGTGCTGCACTTCAGAACCACCCGTCCCTACGGTCAGTGGATATCAGCGACAACGAGCTTGTTACGGTGTACAGTGCGCCCCACATCATCGATGTCATGCGTAACAACTCGAACATGGTGCTGTTCGACGTGTACAACACGCACGTGGGCTCCAACGTGGGTGACATCATCGCGAAACTAGGCCAGCGCAACTTGGAAAACGTCCTGCACTACTACGAGGACCGCTATTTTCGCATGAAGAACCTCTTCAACTATATGGACGCCGACGGTACGGGCTGGGTGGTGCTCAAGTCCCTGGTCCTGAATTGCCCATACCCTGTTCTGCAAGAGCAGTTTGTTGAACGCATCGCCATGAACAAGCCGCGTAAACGCTCCGATAACACAATCAACATCAACACCTTTCTGCAGCTGGTCTACATGAACTACAAGACCGATACAGAGATCGGCACCTATGCTAATAAAAAGATCGACGAGCCCTACGTGTTCGTGGTGGCGAACTGGAAGCAGTTGCTCTATGCAGTGGAGAGGTACAACGCGCGCGCCGCTGCCGTGGGCGATGGCGCGGTCGCGCACCCGCCTGTGCAACTCCCCGACGACCTCCACCGCTGGCGTCTGCGAGATTACATCATCACACCTGAAGACGCAGACGCTCTGGTGGAGGGTGCAGTGCAGCTCATAGAGCACTCGATGGTGATGAAAGAGGGGAGATCGGAACTCGAGAAGTGGGGCGAAAGCGCTGAGCCCGGGACGGAGGTGCACAACGAAAGTCATACGGCGGAGAACGCGGCAGAAGTGGCCCCGCTCCTGATTCCCATCACTATCCTTCTCCGGGCTGCCAAATCCGTTCTCGTCACACCTCCCACCGCCGTCAAACCATCGTACACTTTCTACACCGACCGCGACGCCGCTTACGTGCCAGAGATCCTGCGCAACGGGTCGCGTCTCTTCAGTCTGAGTCGCCTTTCCTGCGTTTTCAGCGCTGGTGCCTCTGTCGCTGGCGACAGCACGAGCTCGGCCGACGCCGCTCAGGACTCCACCGATCAGCCGCACACTTTCTCGCTGCCCCCGTCTCTGGTGAAGATGGTGGTGGACTTCTTCAATCGAGAGCACAAAAAGTTGCCCACGAAGAAGCAGTCTGTGATCCCTGACAGCCCCCGAACTTGCCGCGACAAAGCCATGGAGAAGGCCGCCATCCCTGTGCCGACGTTCCTTAGTGCCGAGTTCGTCACCGACCTGGAGCGAGTGTGTCCTCGCTTCCTCGCTGATTACTACGCTCGCCACGCACTACTGATCGAGGATGGCACTATCACGCTGCAGGAAATGGTGAACGTGCTGGACGAGATGTACGCGCAGTGTCGCGTCGACCGTCTTATTTCCCTGGCGGACATCAAGGCCATGCCGGACCCGATGAAGGACAAGGCCCTGGCGAGTTTTGTGACCGCCCACTTCGAGGACCGCGACGAGGACATCTCCTTTTTGGAGCCGTTCAATGACGTGGTAGCGTACTGAGAGCATGCAAGATGTACTCACGCGCGTGCCGGCACACAAGCCAAGATGCGCGACGAGCAGCTCTACTGTTCATTCTCCCACAGCTTGGCGGATGTCGTTGTGTGTGCCAGCAGAAACAGAGACGTGTGTAGTGGTTTCCACACTGTCGTCCTTCTCTCAGTCTACCTTTTTTTTTTTCTCACCTTCTCCCTTCCCATCACCCGGGAACAGTTATGTATCATCCGCTCGGCACGCAGCTCATGCTTTGCGTTCTGTTGTGTCTTTGCAGACACACACACACACACACATACAACTATATATATATATATTTATGTATATGTATATGTATATGTATATGTATATGTATATGTATATGTATGTATGCTAGTGTCTTTGCACCCCTTCTTCACCCCTCGCTAGTCATTGCGAGCGAAAAAGCAAAATGTATTATGCGCGCCCACCGTCTCCGTGTCTCTCTCTTGCATCGTCTTTCCCCTTTTTTTTTCGTGTGCGCTTGCTTGGTAGAGGAGGAGGATGATGATGTACAGCCACACGTACACACTGCATTTTTTATA